>CM037022.1:3707300-4432707 GCA_020875875.1 Dioscorea alata | reverse complement strand
GTCATATAACTGCAAAGCGAGGCGTAGTGAGACAAAGAGCAACGTGATACCAAAAGGCTGTATAAAGGTTACCCATATTTAATTAACAAAGTAACAGTGGAACACAAGCAATTTTCTATATTCATTCTGCCAACTCATTATAGGAACCAGGTGATTGTCTAGAAGATACCCTGTATCAAGGCATCAATAAAAGCTCAAACTACAAGTTGCCTTCATGGTAATTCTGTGAATTGGACCAAAGAAGCAGAATGATTGCTGTCAAAAACAGAATGCATTGATATAAAATTGTGAGATAGTTTTTTCAGCTAATAAACAGGACATTCTAATAGTAGTGAATAAAGAGCAGACTGAGATGGAGTGATATACACATGAAACTTTATCCAAGTTCAAGCAGAAGAAAAGTTGACAATATTGCAGTTAAAAGATAAATCACTGTTGAAGCAATTTAAATGGTCCAATTAATGTAGACATGTAGCCATAACAGAAGACAGTTTAAGCCCAAGACAACTTGGGTTTATCAACATATCCGACCTGCTGTAATCAGCGCCAAGTTAAAGTTGTCTGAATAAAGAACCAAACTCTGGGATCAACTAATTCCTAGTCATTTCAAGGACAGCTGCACTCCTATTAACTTCATCCTTCCCTTTATCAAGTAATCTACCTAGCCATCCATAACATGATAACTATTATCAATTGAACAATGAACAACTAAGCACCTAGATTGCGAAGTAAACTATAATAAATAATTCAGTATAACTTAGTTTCATTTGGTAAACCAACTATATCGTTTACAGTTTAGAGTCTTTAGACATGTGCAATTATTCCCACATATTTCACCCAGTTAAAAAAATTCAGCAGAGCATAAATTCAAGTATTACATAATCAAATAAATGTCTCTTTGCATAAGCATTGACTTTAAATAATCGTATTTGAAAAGCACCATGCCACCATCAACATTTTATTATCAGTCTTTTATAACTTAATTTGAAAATATCAACAGTAATACTCTCTAATAGGATTGTGAGTTCTGCAGCTCTAGGAGAAAATTTTATACTTGAATGAAGAAAGACAATGATAAAGCCAAGGGAGAAATCCACTTACTAATTGAAGAAAAAAATTACATATAATAATAAACAATTGATTTTGTTGTTATCAAATAAAAAACAGTACCTTTTATCTGTTGCTTGATAAAAGCTTCCCCTACTTCAACAAATAATGAATCAGATGGATCAAGAAGATACGTACAACACCATCGTGGATCACCAGAAACAGTGTTCCTGAGAAGAATGCAGTGTATAAGATAGACAATGATCTAAGCATTTATAACTTGCATTCTTGCATTTAGAAGATACCACCAGAAGTTAATATGCATAAATTTGATGATAACCAAAACAAAGAAATGTTAATCAATAATAAATTGAACACACATGGCAATTCAAAATGCATGTGAATGCATATTGTGCTCATAAATACTCTTCTACATAGTAACACAATCATTAGAATATAATTACCAAGATAGCATGAAAAATTAAGTTCCTAAGTTAACTTATCAGGACAATTAGATAATTTGGTAGGAAAACCATGATAGCAAAGAGTATGGCAAAGAAGAAAAAAAACACATTTTAAGATTTAATTAGAAATTCTAAGAACTGAAACTTGGAAAAGGAAAATACCAATCCCCAAGCCTGGCTATACTGGCTGATGGAAATAGATCCTTAAATGCAGCTGGAACATTTCCAGAGAATGATGGCAACACTGAAACAATTAAAAAACTGTGGGTGAACATACAAATGATTTGCATCACTTTACCATACAAACCATTAAGTGGAACTGAAATTCTCTGAGCATAAAAATGGGAAAATATCAAAAACAAGGATCAAAATTATGAACAGAAAGATTATACCATGGTTGCTCATAAGATGAGATTCAGTGAGGATGGAAGAATAGCAACAAGACATGTAACCATCCCTCTGTTTCAATTGTCAAAAAAATTAATTGAAGCTAACACTAAAACAATTCTTTCCCACGTTCTCTGCCTTGTGTCATTTTTATATACGAATAGCAAAAATTGAAGCAGACAATGAACAGTCACATGAAATGTTCAGGCTATGAAAGCTCAGAACATAAAACAGCCATGATTATGAACAAAAAACAGTGTTTTCTGGATATAGAATCTTCTCTCTTTACAGTTTTTATAAGCTCAAAAACATTGTGTTGACAGAGATGTCATAGATAACCTCAAACCAGTTGCAGCATTAACTATTGACGTCACCAAATGCACAAGTAGATGATCTTATTAGCTTCAAAAGAATCCTATGGGTAATAAAATATTTACTCTTCCTATAACCCTTTTTTGAAGTTAATCTGTAATGATCAGATTCCTACCGAACTTTGTAAAGTATAAAACGCTTAAGGTGATACAGGTAGTATCGCCCTCATTTATATCTGCATCCTCATTTTCAGCTCCAATTCATTTTGCCAGACCATTTTTTATGAAAAAAAAAAGATATAAATTGGTTCCATTATAGATCAGGTCAGGTCATATAAACCAGAACTAAAAGACAACTAGGTAATCAATGCTACAATAAAGATCCTAGCCAAAATTGTTTGATTGATGGGGATGCCCCAAGGGGGATTTTCATAGGGGGCCAATTGCGTCCCTAGGCATCAGATCTTGTGCATATAAACGAAGGAAAGCAAAGGGTAAGCAGTTGTTTGATTCATGGATTAACCTTTCAAATACTAATGCAGCAAATTGTAGCTATGCATTCACGTCATGGAACAGAAAGGATAACAATCTGTCTCATTCTGGAATATTCATCCATCACAGCTATACATCTATCTTAACAAGGAGCAGAAACTGACCTCGAGTACATGCGTATTTTGTGTGAAAATTAGGTCAAAATGGAAAGCATATACTTAGGAGTTAGATGATAGAACTATTGGGAATTTAATCAAAGAAAAGAAAAAGGGGAGGTTTTGCAGTGATTTTAAAATTTTGTCTGCATGTAAAATATTTTTCTTATGCATAAGAATAATAAATTCAGTCATTGTGGTTGGACAAAGTTAGCAATTCACCCCACAATACAAGAAATGCATATGTCTATAATAGATATACCTGTTGGTGAAAACCAAAACTTGCATGCGTAGGGGATTTTTAATGATTACAATAGATACGGTGAACAAGAGATTTGCACGGGTAGGAGACTTGCATGGGTTTTATAATATATAGGAAATTTTGTTATCCATTCTCCTATAGAGATGGTATCTGTATTGTTTTGGCAAATATGAACAACAATACAACTGATTACCAAGTAAAATGAGTCATAAAACCATGCATGAAATTATAAAATGGTATAGCTTAAAAACAAACACTTCTTTGTGTACCTAATAACTATGAGAAGTGGAGTGGAAGTTCTGCGTTTGTGCCTCAATTGTGGTTAGAATCAGGTTTTTGAGTGTAATAATGGGGTTATGGTTGTGGTTAACTGTTTCGTTTTTAGAATAAGTTGTGTCAATTTTCATATTATGTTTTTGCAATGTTTTTGATTTGAAATGTCTATCTTTTTATGCTATAAGTTGAGGCACTATATAGTGTTTTCATGCTTGTTTTGAAGGTATGTACCCACAGAGAAATGAAGAAGATTTTAAAACAAGCCACTCAAGGAGCTAAGACAATGCCTCAAGACTGCAGCCCAGAAAAGCTTCACTGATGCGCCAGGGCTGGAGATGAAGGACAATGAGTTTTCCGGAGAGTTGGAAGCCACAGCATTACCGCACTATGAAAGCAGGACCAGCATCTTCGTGGTTTTCAAGCTGCTGATATAAATAGGCATTTGGGGATTTTTTTTTTTTTTTTTTTTTTTTTTAAGAGGTGGCCAGCTTAGGAGAGCCAAGAGATAAAGGATAGAGTGACACATGAAACTAGGGAGAGGGAAACAAGGATAGACCTCGAGAGAATAGTGAATAGCATCTGTCAATTACATTTAATTTATTAAATGAATTAAAGTTGTTGTGAGTAGGAATGTGCTTGGAAGTCTTGTGTAGTCATTGGGAGCTTGTTCATTATGAATTGTAACCTTGTTCATAGGAATATAGGGGATTAACCAGGATCAATATCATATAGGATAATCAGGAGATCCCTATGAAAACTATTGAGTTCTAAACTAGCGACTTCCTGGTAAAGATTTGAAAGATGAAAATACAAAAAATGCATTTGGAGTACAACTGTTATTGAAATTTTTATTTCCTTGCATTACTACATCAAGATTATTACTCTCCTAGCCCAAATCTCATACTCATCTTGTTCTAGTTTGTTTCATTACTTTCAACTCGATTAATCACAAGGTTGAATAAGACTAAGTAGTGTTGATTAGAACACTTAGCTTCTAATTGAGCAACTTCCTCATGTGATCAACACTCTACATATCATTATATTACTTGCTGACAACAAGTACTCTTGCATTGTAGGAACAACTTTTGCAACAATACAACTCTTGGTGAAGATCTGGACTAAGAGTATCCTTTGCAAGCAAAATTAGTGGAATTTGAGTGATCCTATTTATACCCAACTAACTTCACCAAAACAAATTCCGGAATAATAATAAAAGATATCCCAGTTATTTTGAGATGATGATGGCAGGCAACCAGAGAGAAAGTTACAACATAGCAATCATCCAGGTAGTCAATTTGGCAGAGTTGTTTGGTAGAAATAACATTAACCATGGCATTGTACAGTATTATCAATAACAGTACATCGGAAAAATACAGATATTTAAAATACTAAAACAAATCATACCAGGTGTCATTCCTAACTGTATCATTCGAGTTAGAATTTGTTTCTGGAGGATCAACTGTTGATCTAACCAGTCTTCAGAAAGTGGTCCACCCCATCTACAAAAGGCAAAGGAAAAGGATGGCATAACAAAGCCAGTTGCAGAACAACTATAATGCGTATAACATTGTAAAACTTCTAATCAAAGAAAATATCCTTATGCTATTTTTTATCATTTGACATTATGTTATTGTGCGACTTTAGGGCAAAAAACAAAAACCATTAAAGACTTGGACAAGAAAGCTATAATCTTTCAAACAAGCTAGAACTACAAATTAGAGCTTTCCTTAAAGTTGGCCGCTTAACGTATTTGGCTCAAGGCCATTATATTGGTCAAAAACACTCTAAGGCAATCTGGTTAAGGTGTCCAGTCAGCACTTTGCATTGACGAAGCACAAATAATTTTTTTCTAACTATTTTGAAGCTGGCCTTTTGTTTTAACCTATCTGATCCCAGGGCCATAACATTTGTCCAACTGACCTGAGTCATCAGATGAAGATGTCTGGTCAGCATCTTTGGTTGACTGAGCACAGAAATATATTTGTGAAAAAGAATGGCTTATGAGTATAGCATTGAAAACATCTTCTAATAAAAGAAAATATATGGTGTTTTGGGTACAGCAATCTTCATAATACCCCCACTGATGGTCACCAGTGGAAGTTTTGGAAGTCATTGTGCATTGATGGCACACCTACATAACTTGTCAAGGGGATCATCTAGGGAGACACTATATGAGATGAATGTGGTCTACCAGAAAAATGTAACACAAAGATGTGTTATCAATGATACTCTATACTGTGAAACACAACATTTTATGGTTTTCTTATTTATCAATATAAGATCGTGAACTACTTTGTACCATGAACTACCACCAGTAATAATAACACCAACAACACCTACATTACTATATGTAGGCATTAACATCATCTATGCCATGCTTATCAGCATTTGATCACATCTCCAACCAAAACTTAATGACCTTTTAGCAGACCAAATTATTAAGATAATAGATGGATGAACTTCTAAATATGACAAGGAGAATCCTCTGTAAAAATAATGTCATCAACATAATAAAAGTAGGATAATAACATGATACTAACTGCAACAAACAAAACATAGAGGCGTGATGGGGTGAATATCTGATAACATCACAAAATAGAGCTATAATTGCATGAGTTTGTGCGTCAGTTAGGGTTTAATTTTAGGCTTTAGAGTAGTTTATCATAAAACACAGAAAAAGATAGGTTACTTTGTCTATAGGATAAATAAATCGTTCTTTCATTGTTTTAATCTTAGTTTTCTCTTATTAAAATTTAGTGCTTAGGAGTTATTGAATGAATTGAGACTTCAATTTAATATTATCTTCTCTATTTTCAAGGTATGAGTTAAGGATAAAAGGATAAGAAAAGATAAGGAACAAAGAAGCCGAAGTTCAGATGACACCCAGGAGAATGTTTCCTCTGCATGTAGCTGATGTCCAACATGCACACGTAGCCAGCTACAATTCAATTACCTCTATGTTATGACATCAACATTATGACCACCTCTGTGAAGGGCCTCCAATTACTAAGTCAAAATGGACTAGTAAAAGCTCTACCTAGTATAAATCCGATTGGTAGCAATGAATACTACGCCTATGGAAAACAACCACAGAAACCATTACACAAAGAAAAGACATTGCGAGCTTCTGTACCTCTCGAACTGGTGCATGGTGACATTTATGGGCCAACGCTAAACAAATCCTTGGGTGGTAGTCAATTATTTTTTCTCTTATTCGATGATTGTACAAGATACAGCTAGGTGTATTTTCTCAAGTTCAAATCCCAGGCATTTGAGAACTTTAAAATGTATAAGGAGCTAATTCAAAAGCAAATGCGCTGTATCCTCAAAGCTCTGGGAACCGACAAAGGGGGAGAGTTTCTATCAGATGAATTCAAACATTACTGTGAGTAGCATTGGATTAAGAGAGAACTCACAGCATTACTGAGAAATGAAACCGGACCATGATGGAGATGGCGAGGAGTTTGATGTAGGAGAGGAATATACCTACTTGGTTCGAGGCAAAGGTACTTGTCACGACCATGTAGAAAAGTCATCGATGACCCAATGACACCAGAGCACTAGGAGGATTTCAGTTTTTCACAGTAGAAATCATTAGAACTTAACTTAAAAAACATCTCTTGAGAGATAGTCTTCACAAGAGGAAGAGCAATAGGAAAAATAGATGACACCATGAAAAAGGAAAAATTTATGAACTTAGCATAGTGCTTGGATCCAAAAGTGGAAAGGAAAAGTAAAGGAAAGAAAAGAAATGGTTGAACTTTTGTTTTGATAATCAAATTTTAGTGAGAGAAAGGAAAGGGAAAATTGTTTAATAAACCTTCTTTGGTTAAAGAGGGGAAAGGAAAGAAAATGATATATAATAATATGAAATGAGGTTCTGTGATTAATTAAAAAAAATTCAAGAGATTATACTCGTTTTAGAAGTAAAAAAATTTTTGGAAGTTCTCTCCCCTTTCGGCACCGCAAATCCGGGTCTGAAGTTTTAAAGGGCCAAAGTTAGCCCATCCTTTCCCTTCGTTAAATTAAAACCATTTATCCAAAAAAAAAAAAAAAAGGTTCAGCCCAACCCTTCTTAACCCTCTCTTTGCATTTCTTCCTCTCCCAAGGCCTAAATCCAAACACAATATAAAGCTCTTGATACCATTAGTGTTGCAATCGCCTGTGTGATATCATTAGGTGTCATTAATATTTATAAATATATGTTAGAACCATATAAGATTTACAAGGATCTGCAAATATCCATGAATAAGAGATAAGAGAGGTTAAGCTTTACAATTGAAGTAGATACAAAGGAGAATAAAAGGACTAGTCAAACAAGAACGCTCCTCACCTATCCAATTCTAACAAAAAGGCAACAGAGCTAAGATATGCATCTTCTCAATACACAATGAAGATTAATGTTAAAACATATCAATGGCATGATTGCTTATATACACATCCTCATAGTATTATATTGGATTGCAATAAGAACAACTAAAAAGGATTCAGAGGACAAAAAAAAAAGGAGCAAATCCCTCACAATGTAGTGATTTTGTTTACTCATGGGAAGTGACCAAGTAGTTCAAGGATAGAGTCAAATGATGGAAAATTCAGGTTTCAAATTTTGACCATAATGCAGCTTATTAAAAATCAATTATAACATTTGTAAATCCAATAAATAATAATTTCAGCTGGACCATATACAAGAAAAAATAGCAATTTGAAATTCAGCATAAACATGACAGGTGTCAGATGTCTCCAGCAATTATACATACCCATGCAAGTTTCCCATCCGTGCCCAAGCAAGAAAGGCTGGTCCTCCAAAAAAATTGCTCAAATCTTCACTGCTCACATTAAAATCCTGCCATTCTTTAGATTCAGTAAAATTCACTAATCACAATGAAGCGACAGTCTCACCAAACTAAGTCCAAACCATGTATTGTTTTTTTCAGTGTTGAAAGCGTATAGAGTGTATAATTAGATTTGGAATTCCAACACTCTAGCAGATTTGAAAAGATGTGATTCAAGGTTTGGGGTACCATGGTCAGAAGCTTGCCATTTAGAGGTAAATCAATAGGGTAAAACAAAACTCAAATGGGAAAAGTCAGAAATAGTTCAGGATTTTTGTTTATTAAACAATAAATTAAGACAAAATTATTGGCATTATTTAAAATTCTGACTTTGAAGTGATGAAATTTAAATAGAAAACAATGTGCAGTGGATTCACCACGCCCTGCATTCATAAAATGGTTGCCTCTAGAAGGAGATTCCTGAGGCTATTTTCAAGGATAAAAATGTAGAAGATCGGCATTATCTAAAAATTAGATCATAGCAGATCATCAATATTGCATTATAGTGCATGTTAAACACCTTAGCTCTCACTAGAAACAGATGTGAGGAAATGGATTAAATGAAGAAAACTTTGAGTCTTATCTTCGGCAAGAATCCTAGAAAAACTTAGATAAGTCATCTCATTTAAGACAATACACGATCTTTATCATTTTCCCCACATATAATCTAATAACAAAATAAGATTGGCTTTCTGGCATGCAATCCCCCAAGTAGATGATAACATGTGAAAGTGGTTTTCAACGGTTAACCTTTAGCTCATAAGTTTCTGTAAAAAGTGAATTCTGAGTAATATAAGACAAGTCACACTACCTTGAAAACCTTTTTCCAAATGGCTTCTTGACCAGTAAATGCCAGAGGCAAGTTAATTCCTTGAAGAGCCATCCAGTCGATCTCTCTTTCCCATCTTTTCCAGTCCCACCAGACAAAAGAATCTACAATAGAAACAAAAGTGTTCTCAACAGAAGCAAGATTCCAATCTAAGAATGAAAACTGTAGGAAAATCTTTCAAATGACAGAAATATCAGAAAAGGTACCAACTATATAAAAAGATAGAATCAGAAAGACTATTATAAAATGTAAGAAAGAATCCATCTTATGACAGATCTTCCAACTATCGCTATTGCTTGAACAGAAATTGCTCAAAGGATAGAATTGTTGATACAATTGTCTGTATTTGGTGGCCGGCAGACTTGTTCTTTGGCAGTTAACTGAAGGTAATTGACTATAAGATTCAAAGACATCAATCTTTTTTTATTCTCTGTAACTAACAATATGGATCATCTCTTACAAGAGAACTTACAGATCATGCCTTATTAATGAATTATGTGCAAAATATGTTTCCAAATGCAATACTCTTAACAGTCAAAGAGGCTAGTCTGACCATTGGTTTATGATAGTTGGAGTCAGCAAATGCAATACAAGACAAACTTAATCAAAAAACTGTAAGCAAAGGCACATGAGTTTTGCTCTACTTTTGAAGAGTCCATGGAAGTTCGGTCCACAATTGTTATTTGGTAAACCAACCACTCCATACAATTTGCTGCATGGCATGGCCAAGTCAGAAATGATCTCATTCAAGCTTATAGACAACCTAAAAATCCATCACTCTCAAGACCTGCCTCCAAGTATACAATTACTCCATTGACAACCATAGATGTATTTGGAAATCAAACCTTAATTTAGGAGCATATTGACATCAATAAATTAACAATGTTTGTCATTATCACCAACAATAATCAACTCAAAAGATTGGCATGTGTCAAGAGACAAAATATAGCAACAATTGGGGAAAGGAGTCGTGGGCCAATGGAAGAGAGTGGTTAACAGCAAAAGAAAAGCTTGGGAGAGGAGGAAAATAAACAGACCATGAAGAGTTCAACAGAAGACATAAAAAGATCACCCAAGCTCACTTCATCCTATGGTACTTAATGTTTTACAGGAGGAATAATGTGGATTATTGAGATAAAGCTTGGATTTGATTGTATTAGGTATGAGTTTAATCTATCAGAGTCATTCAAAAAACATAAAAAACTGAACTATGATTCACTTCAAGTTGCAGGGCTTAATTAATCTTCATATTCCTAAAGCCACCCATGAATAACCATGCCTACTCCATGGACCAAAGAAGTAAGAAGCCCCACCACAGGTGCAACCACAATCAAGTTGTCCAGAATTTCAAGTTAAGTCGCAAATGGTCTATGAACTTTTAGTTCAACAAAACATACACAGAAACTGCCCCTTTTTATGTGGTTCTTATTTGTCAAGAAACCATGATGAAGTTTGATGAAGAATTAAGCAGGCAAGCACATGAATTGATCTAGGCTGAGCAAACCTTTTCAAACAACCAACCTAATACCTAATTAGTCAATTGCATTACTAGAGGTTGTTTTATACAAAGACCACCTAGCTTATACTTGTAAACAACTATGAGTTTGACAGTGCTGGCCAACAGTTATATTAGTTGTTGAAAATCATGAGCTTGATTATGTGTCCATATCCAAATGAAGATTAAAATTTGGCATTCTAAAAAGTATAAACAAATACCACCTCCTTATAAACAAACAACTATGATTTTATCAAACATTTTGCAACTGAAATACCATATGCATAGTTTACAATGGCAAACAGCATAAAACATTATTTTTTATCCCATGAACAGTTACAAGGAAAAAAAACATATACAGATTCTGCTAAGTGGCTTCTTATTAAGGATATTGTTTGGCGGATACTGGATAGGTTAAACACAAAGCAAGAACGCTCTGATATCCATGCAACCCCAAATGGCGGAGTAAAATTTGTAAGGGCTAATGCTTAAAAGCATGGCTTTCCTTCATTATCCAAACCACCTCACATCCTCACCCAATGTAAATTTCCTTCTTGACATTCTGGTGTTATCACACTTAAAAGGGGATTTTGCTTCCTGGTTATTTTTCTTCCAAACTCTAGCAATCTAATATGTAAGTTCCTACTCTAACTTGCATTTGGGATAAATCCCATCTTATTTGAAAACCTTAAAGAGATTCTTCTAACCACCACATCATCACTAACAAATTCGGCATTGCAGTAGGATCCAAGCAAAACTGAAATGTAAAACAATGGTTTGGTAACAATTCATTTATAAATAAGCATTCATGACATAATGCTATCAAATGAAGCTTGAGTACTTACAACTTGAAGTTACAACATTTTGATAGTAGTTCCACGGAACAGGGCGTTTAATATTTATGCCTTCATCCTCTACAGGTGGAAGTGATCCTGGCCGAGGAACTGAACCCACTTGACTGCCACCAGTCTTGTCCCATGATACATGTACACCACACCAATATTTTAAATACCAATGGAAACCAGCTGCAACCTCTACTGCTGTAGTACCTTCAATCCTAAATGAAAACAACATAAAAGCAGATTAAGTGAAGTACCTTTTCAATAAACATCATCATTAAAACAAACCAAAATTATTGACAATTTTAAATATAACCAAATAACACACAGAACTGAATCCAAAAATAACAGAACTAAGCCACTGGATGAGCTTCATCAGTTTTTGAAAGTGAGCAAATCTTGATATATAATACTCAAAAAGAAAAACTATGCTTTGAAAATTGCACAAATTGTGTAGCTCTCTACTAAACCAGTCAAAGACAATAGAGATCCCTATGACAGTTTAGTTTCAAGGATGCCTTTGGAGCATGTCACACCAAATTTGGGGAAAATGACCTGAATATACTCAAGCCATCTATAAGCAGTAACTCTTTAATATGCTTTTAATAGGTTCTTTTCTATGATTGTATCCATATGACTTCCAAGAAGTGCAAGCCTACTGTTAGTTTGGCAAAACTGGTCGTAAGCCTCCAATTAAAAGACCTAATTTTCGAGCAAAATGGATACATAAAAAGGTATGGGTTTTTCTTTTTTTCATCTTCAAATCTATACTGAGTATAACTATCAATATGAACATATCCATGATCAGCAAGGTCATGCTTTAAGTGCTTGTTAATTGATATTGTCCTTGGTTGTTGTTGTTTGATCACGCATTGGTTGAAATGGAACCATTTTGATCATCTTCAACAATTCCATTATTTCAAAAAAAAATTACAGGTGCTCCTTGTGTATAAAAGGGCACAAGGCCCCTCCTAAGAAAAGCCATTGGCCCAGTGTCTAATCCAAATGCAAGTCATGTGTTCAGTTGTGCTGAACCTCCATTCTAAGCTCCAACGTCAATATGATTAACCAAATGGTTCTGATGTTTGAGTTTTGCAGTGGATCTACAATGCCTTGCTTTTGATTCACCAACAATAAATAACTTCGCAGATAACCATCAGGCGTTAATAACCAGAGCCAGTTCAAGCAATTCCCAGACTTCGGGAACAATAGTCTGGTAAACGATGACCTTAGTTTTCTCCTGAGCTAAAAGAAAAGGTACCTTTCTAGAACAAAGCAACAGCTTTAAATTGAAAGCAAATGAAGTTGCAGCCATCAAGAAACACACTTGCCATCAGAGCATAATATAAATGAGTCAAAATCGTTCAAAAGAGAGTTACAGAACACAATGGAAGTACAACAAATTTATAAGTACATTTCTCTCATTTGATCAGTGATCTTATCTTCTTCATTTAACCACAAACAAGACAAATATTTCTTTTTCATGTCTCTTGTTATAATGTATTTTCTTAATCAAAACATAAATCACTACATATATATACGTCTATATATAAAAGCCAAACAATTGAAACTCTGTTCAAGAAATGCACATACATGATCTCTGGCCCATTGCTGCTGGAGTTTTTGATATTACTTATCCTAAAGCAACTGGAAGCTCCACAAACATCCTACCAACCAAAGATTAACAATATCATAAGAAACACAAACAAAATAAAAAGGCGAAAAAAAAAAAAGACAATCCCTAATCAAGAAAACAAAAATACCAAAATAAAAGAAGCAGAATTAAGCTCAATCTCAAACTAAAGATACAACGCAAATGCGAGTGACCAACCTTGCCAATCTTGAAGCTGAAGCTGGATACATGGCTGGGGAGCAGTCTCTCAAGAAGCGCTTTGGCAGCGGCTTCCTGGACGGAAGTAGGAGATCGCTGGCTCTCCACTCTTCTCAGCAGCTCCTCCATCGCATCTGAAGACGGTGATGATCGGACGGGGAGAAGGAATAACAGCAAGAACGAAGAAAGGAGTAGCAGAAGAGGTAATGAGATCGCCATGGCTGGCGAGTCTCGGAGCTCGCTCTGACGGAGGAGAAGAAGGTTTGATCGGGAGTTTCTTGAAGACTAATGAGACTTTTGTTTGTTACTATCCGCCCGGGAATCCGCCGCCGAATGATTGGTATTCTTAAATCTTGATTGTGGTTTTTTTAAATAATTAATGAGGTTTATTTTAATAAAATTGTTTATTATGATGGAGTCGTGTAAACTTTTTTTTTTATAAGTCACCGAATTATAATTTTTTTTTCCAAATTTTAATTTGAATCTAAATATTTATCTAATTTTAATTTTATTTCACCAAGTGGTCACCCGAGGAAATTTGGTCTATTTTTTTTACGATCTCATATTGGAAATTCTTTATCAGTAAATGAGATAGAATTGCTAATTGGACGAACAGTGTATCATGTATATCCTAATAAAAAATTTCTGACATCTATATTATAAGAAAAAGACAGAAAAGTCTCAAATAACCCCCGTAAAATAAAATTGAAATCAGATAACCATTTTGATTCAACAAAAGTTTGGACACCAAAATTAAAAAAAAATCATAGTTTGGTACCAAAAAAATTTACCCTAAGTTCATATTTGACTCAAGTTTTGGTTTGTTTTGTTGAATCGTAAAACAGCTTCATTGTATTACTTAAAAATTTTAATTATAAATAATTCAAATCTTATTTTATATTGACAATAGGTTTTGGATGAAAAAATTTTGAATTCCCCGCCCTTCCTTAATTTTTACCATTTTTTACTTTGTTTTATCATCAATTGCCAATATCCATTCCAATTGCAACTCTTGACTAGACTTTTTTATCTCCATTCTGCACATTAAAACTTCAACTTGCCCTCCTATCCTATTGTCCTTGTCGGTCAAAATATATACTCCTTCGATTTTGTATTAATTGTCAAATTTAAGCGTTGCACAAATATTAAAGTTGTCATTGAAGTTTTTAAATTCTAAAAAAAATTATGGTAAGGCATTTTGACCTTTATTAGAGATAACTATTCGCATAATGCACACATATCTCTCTAAACGAGAATAAGAGCAAAATTTAAAAACAAATAAAATAATAATAATAATAATAATAATAATAATAATTATTATTATTATTATTATTATTATTATTATTATTATTATTAATTAACGCTTATAAAAATCTTAAATATGACAAATAATTTTTAAAAAAAATCCAAATATGACAATTAACATAAAACAGAGAAAGTACTAAAATATATGTTTTTTTTTTACAATGTGGATAAGTTGTTCTACACATACATTTTTTATTATTTTGCTTTAACCATGCATTGGGAGAAAGTTGAATTCTCGATCTCCAGCATGAAAGTCAAATGTTTTAATAACTAGATGTCTTTTCATTAGTTAAGATATGTACTGAAATACGTGTTTTTTTAATATTTTTTTATACATGGTATGATATGAAAGAAATATTCATACACATGACACAATTAGAACATTGGGCACTTGTTGTGATTTATATTTGTAAAACAATATCTAAGAATTTAATCATCAAATAGGATAAAAATGAACTTTCTAGAATGGCAAAACTCTGTTAGCCAATGAAAAAGAAAAATTTGCTATGATGGTGAGATCTACCGAGCCATCAAATGAATGGAAAGAACTCTCTTAAATATGGGATAACCTGTTGGGAAGTGATGATGGGCCAAAATAATTCTCAAGAAAGAGATAGTAGGTAGAGGAAGATAGTGTAACACAACTCAATATAAACTTTATTCAAATCTTCACTCTTACCAAATACTACATAAATAGCCTCTTATATAGGTTTTACAAAAACTCTTGAGATTCTATTACTCTCATACTTATTCCACAATAACACCCATATAACTCATGGCCCTTCATAATCCTCTAGCTCATAACCGTTCATCTGCATATTCCAAACCAATAACTTATAACTCCTAACCCTTCAAACTTCCTCCATGATGATGCCACCTTAGCTTTGACTATTCTTAACACCACCCCTTAGTTCAAAGCTACTACCGACCAGCATCATCCTCAAATAAACAAACTTTTGAATAGATAAAGCTTTGGTGAAAATATCAGCTACTTGATCTTCTGTGTTGCAAAATTTCAAGGTGATGGAATTCTCTACAAGTAAATCTCTGATGAAATGAAAATGAAGGTTAATATGTTTTATTCGTTCGTGCTGAACAGGATTTTTAGTGAGAGCTATAGTTGATTTATTATTTCAATAGATTTCAGTTGCATCCTTATGTTGTTGATCTATGCTTGCCAGCAATCTTCTCAACCACGCAACCTGACATGCTGAAGTAGTGCCAGAAATATATTCAACTTCAGCTGTAGATAAGGATGTTATCTCTTCTTTCTTAGAACTACAAGTGATGGCAGCTGAACCCATAGAGAACATGCTCTCATATGTGCTTTTCCTATCTTCAATGGATCCAACCCAATTGCTCCTGTGAATCCCTTCAATCTGAAGTCTGAGACCTGTGTATAATACAATCCATAGTTCAAGGATCCAACTATATACCTCCGAATTCGCTTTACGATGCCAAAATGTTGCTTTGTTAGATGGTTTGTGAACCTTGAAATAATTCTAACTAAATAAGATAAATCTGGACGAGTATGGGTTAGATAAATAAGCCCACCAACCAAGCTTTGATATACTTGTGCATCAGCTTCTCTAAAACCTTCACATTATTGCAATTTCTCACCAAAGTTCATAGGTGTCATAGTTGGTTTATAGCAAAATATATTGAACTTGTGAAGCAGATTCTCTGCATAATTCTGTTGATAAAGATATATCCCTACCTTTTCATGTGTTACTTCCAATCCGAGAAAATACTTTAACAATCCCAGGTCAATCATTTTAAAGCTCTCTATCATGCTCAGCTTGAACTCATTATTCAAAGTTGAAGATGAACCTGTGTAGATAATATCATCTACATACAAGAATACTAGCAAGATATCTCCATCTTCAAGCTTCCTTTTATACAATGTAGGTTCGCATTCACATCTCTCAAACCCTTGTTGTATGAAGTGTTGATCAACCTTGCTATACCAATCCCTGGGAGCTTGTTTTAGCTCATACAGAGCTTTTCTCAATTTGTATACCATGCTCTCACTTCCTTTAACCATGAAACCTTCAGATTACTCTACATATATCTCCTCATGCAACTCTCTATTCAAGAACGCCAATTTGATGTCAAGTTGATGAATTCTCAATTGTCGTTGAGCCGCTAGAGCTAATAGCAACTGTACAATCTCAAATCTTGTCGCTGGTGAGAAGGTTTCATCAAAGTCCATGCCTTCCTTCTGAGAGAATCCTCTAGACACAAGCCAGGGCCTTGTGTCTTTGTACATTCCCATCTATACCAAATTTCATCTTGAATATCCATTTCAAGCTGATGAGTTGTTTCTCTTCAGGTAGTGCTATGAGATCCCTATGTTTTGTTTCTCTGAATTGCAGAGATCTCCTCCTGTATCGCACTCCGCCACTCTTGTGATTTTGCTACTTCTTTGTATGAAATTGGATCTATAACATTAAGAACAAATGTACAATTTTCATAAAGTTCTCTTAGTGATATGACCCGTCTTATGCTCCTCTGATCAAATGTATCACTTGTTGAGTTGATGATCCTTCAAGACATTCAGTATTTGGTAATGTGTCTTCATTCACAGTGGGACTTCTTAGGACCTCACTTTGTCCTCCTTCGATATTTTTTGGTCCTCTAGTGCTTCTTCTAACTTCATTGATGGAAGAATCTGATTGTTGTGCAAGTTCTTCCATCGTGAGAGGAATCTTGCCTTGCTTCTCTGCATAAACTTCATCCCACACCCACCTAACATCTTCATTAGAAACCACATCCTGACTAACAACAACTTTACAAGTGTTAGGGTTGTAGAATTTATATGCTTTAGACTCAGTACTATACCCTATAAAGATACATTTCTCAAATTTTGAATCAAGCTTTTGGAGTTGTTGTGAGGGAATCAAGGTATAAGCTATACATCCAAATACTTGTAAATGCCTTATAGTGGGTTTTATACCTCTACAAGCTTCAAATGGAGTTTTCTCCTTCACTACTATCGTGGGCGATAGATTCAGCAAATAAACTGTTGTTGCAATTGCCTCACCCCAGAATTGATTTGGAAGTCCACCTTCTTTGAGTAAACTCCTCGTCACTTCAACAATAGTACAATTTTTCCTTTATACTACTCCATTCTACTGAGGAGTATAGGATGTACGTAGTAAATTCTCTTTGAATCCCACAATCTTTACAAAACTTCTTGAATTCAAGTGATGAGAATTCACCCCCTTCATCAGTGCGTAAGCACTTGATGTTATAGGTACTCTGCTTCTCTACTAGTGTTTTGAAGCGTATGAAGTGCTTGAACGTCTGTGACATTTTTTAGGAAGTATACCCATAACATCCTGCTATAATCATTAGTGAACAAGAGAAAACACCAATTATCTCCCATGGGCTCAATTTGCATAGGTCCATATAAATCGCCATGAATAAGCTCAAGAGGAGTAGATGCTCTCCAAGCTTTTCCTAATGGAAAGGATCTTTGCGCCTGTTTGTCATACAAGAAACTTTCACATAACTCCACTTATGTGATCTCAGGAAGCCCTTACATCATCTTCTTCTGACTCAATAACTTCATTCCTTTTACGTTCAAATGCCCATATCAAAGATGATACTTCGTTGAGTCTTTATCATCAGTCATTACAAGACTAAGGCTTTCCATTCTAGATATCTCCAAAGGAAACATCAGATTCTTTGTCATCTGTATGTTGGCTACAACCTGGCCGGAATGCTGATCTTGTATGTAGCACATCTCTTTGTCAAAAGAGATTGTATAACCTCCTGATATTAATTGGCCTACACTTAGGAGATTGTGTGCCAAAATAGGAATATACTAAACATTGAAAAGCAGCTTCACCTTGCCTTATTCAGTCTTGATTGCCACCATTCCCTATCTTCAACTTGCACTTTCTTTTTATCACCAAGCCTCATTGTCATCCTTAGAGCTTTGTATTCATCTTTATCTACAAATTTATTGAGTCAGACTTCATGAGCCTAAAGTGAACCACTCATCTCATCTAGAGTGAGAGTGGAGATATCCTTGGACTCTTCTATCGCATTCACCACATGATCAAAGTGAGTAGGAAAGCTCCTCAAAACCTTTGCAACGATCATTTGGTTTGTGATAGGATCTCCATACAACCGCACCTAGATTATCACCCTTGTTACTCTTGAAATGAAAGCTTGTACTGTCTCAATGTTTCTCATTTACAAGGTTTCAAACTCTTGTCGTAAAATTTGCAGTTTCATTGCAATAACTTTGGATGAACTTTGAAATTCAGTTTGGAGAGTAATTCACACCTTCCTCGAGGTTGTAGCTACAGCTATTCGAGGAAAGATCGTCTCATGCACAGCTTGTTGAATGAAGAACAACACCTTCGAGTTCCTTTTTATGATTCTCCTTCTTCCGAGCTTCATCATCCTAGTCGAAATAACTAGATTCCATGAAATACAGCAAGTCTTGGGATTTAAATAGCGTGGGCATCTTAATGCTCCACTGTTCAAACAGTCACCATTGAACACTGGCAACGAGGGCTGTGAGAGACTTCTTGCCTCACCGTTGGTCTCCATGAACATTCACAAACTCTTTAATAAGGCTCTAGTACCACTGTTGGAAAGCAACAATGGGCCAAAATAATGCTCAAGAAGGAGATAGTAGGAAGAGGAAGATAGTGTAACACAACTTAATATAAACTTTATTCAAATCTTCACTCTTACCAAACACTACATATGTAACCTCTTATATAAGTTTTATAAAAACCCTAGAGATTCTATAACTCTTATACTTATTTGACAATAACACCCATCACTACACCATATGGCACTTTCAACGGCGTTTTTCTCGGCCTTTCACGACGTTTTTAAAGGCTGCTAAATTTACCACCGGCGTTTTTGTAAAACGCCGCAACCAGTGCTGCTAATGATAACGTCGGTAATTTCGTGGTGTTTAACGCCGGCCCATTGGCGGTGTGTTACCAAATAAACGGCAGTAAAAATGGTGGGTTGTAATTAAAAAAAATGAAAATTATCTGCGTTTTTATGAACAAACACCACCAATGTAGTGTCATTTTTATGAAAAAACGCCACCAATCTAGTGGCGTTTAGAAGAGAAAACACCACTAATTTAGTGGCATTTTTACATAAAAATGCCACTAAATCAGTAGCGTTCTTAGTAGAAATGCCACGAGTTGTTCCAACGTTTAAATAATGTTAATGCTTTTTAATGGTGTTTTAACAGCAACATCGTGAAATTAGGTAATTTATATTTATAAATTGTTGATGTGCTTTGCCGGCGTTTGCCTTAGAAGCGCCGCTAAATTTATTTTGAATATAATTCCTACAATTTTGCAATTTTATTGATGTGCATTTTTTACAACAAAAAAATGGTAGTACAAACACCTAGAATTAACATTCAAGATAACAACAATCACATATAGTTATTTACGTGCACGAACACAGTTGTTGATGTTCAATAATTTAAAACCAATTAGAAGTCTCAAACGTATTCGATATTAGTAAATAGTTAGGTTTGTGATTCTTGTCTTACTCCAAATAATACAAAAGAAAATAGAGATAAATAAAAAACCTCCATAGCATGATGAATGCCACTAATGATCTCCAGAAGGCTAATTCTACAATTAAAAAAATTATGAGAAAAGATTCCACAATGATTTTAAAATTATAACTAAATAGATACAAACACAGTAACATTGCCACTTTCAAAATACCTGTGACTGAGAAATTGAGTCAACAATGTCAACTCCAGGGATAGTAACTCCAAGAAATTGAGTTTGTAAAAACCCAAAAAGATCATTATATCGAGCACATTCTTGTGCACATTCCCGCTCACGTTGTGCACATTCTTGCTCTCGCTCCTCTTTCAATTGTTGCATTTGTTGTTCCATTTGATGAAATCACTCAATAAACTCACTTGATTGGGTGCTTGAGGCAGTAGAAGTTCTGCTAGTCGTACCCCCATAGTAACTTTTGAGTGCTGGACCTAATTCAAGCCCTCTTACTCACCCACATCGTTCTTTTCCAATAACTTGTATCAAAATTTTAGTTTCAACTATTTGCATATCCTTATCTACTGTTTCACATTCAGCTAACTTATTTGCTTTATCCTGTATATATTGAAAAAAAATCATTTTAAAGAAATAATATATTTCACAACAAATTATGAATTAAAGAATACTTAAGACATAATTATTACCATAATTTGTTCAGTTTCCACATTCATGTGAGAACCATCCTTTTTTATATGAGTTGCTTTAAAAAATTATAGGCGTTCTACTTTTCTTTCACTATTAACCTCCTACAAGTGTTTAAACAAAAAAATTGTTCGAATCACAAACATCAAGAGATTAACTTTAACACATCATTAAAATACAAAGGAAAGTAAAAACAACATTTATAACTCAAACTAACAATTTAATTCTTAATATATATTTCCTTACCATTTCCTTTTCCTTTCTAGCAAAGCTCTTTGATCCAGAGGTATGAGTATATTTTGTTGTTTTCAGCTAGCAACCCCAAGTCTTTGCTAGAGAATCCACACGGCGCCCCAGAATTCAATTCCAGAGAATCCACATGGCCGTGTGGATGCCCGATTTCAGCCTATTTAAAGCCGCGATTCAGATTTTCTGAAGGACTTTTCGACCCATCTTTTCCCCAACTTCTTGAGGGTTCGCGGCTAGGATTTGAAGAGGATTTTGTGGAGGTTTGGAGCGAGTCTTCGACATCAACATCGACGTCTGTTGCAAGATAGCTATTGGGGAGCTTTCATCAGCACCGATCCGGCGAGGTGTGCCCTAGGCTTGACAAGGGGCTTGGTGGAGAGGACGAAGCGACCTCACAAGACCTTCGTCATGCATCACAAGGGGGTTTCATCTATGTTTGTTATTCTTGTCGATTCATATACATTGATGATTTTGTATAGCTCCATGGAGAGCTAAACCCCTTGTGGGTATTCGGACTTGTAAACCCTAGGATGACATTATTTCTATGACTTTTATTATGCTTTCTTAATTGATGCTTTTAATTGAGTTCCAATCTTGCATGTTAATTGTAATTGATTTTCCCTTAGCCGTGATACTAGGGTTGAGAATCATCTAGGTTATCCTTGGAAAGTGTGACAACTTCTATAGGATTAGACTACTCGAGATTGGAGATGGTCAAGAGGGTGAGTCGTGATGTAGCGAAACGTCCCCTTTCCCCTTAGGTGTGATTTTCCCTACCTCTGTGTTCTAAGAGTTCTTTGCAATCGAAGTAGAGTGAAGTACTAGGAGATGAACTCCCTTGGGGCTTAGTTACGCGAGCAACAGAGTGAAGAGTTGTAGTGAATCCTAGTGCTGGGGCTTAACTTAGAGTAGGGTTCTTTCGCCTGAACCAAAAGGTTAGAACTATACTTAGGGACAAGGTCTATCACTTCGAATCCCTAGAACGTCAAGCAGTTCCACGTAATGTGAGGCTTAGGATGATGGACTCCCTTGGGGCTTAGTTCAGAGATCAACAGAGTGAAGAGTTGTAGTGAAACCTAATGCCGGGGCATAGTGTTGGATCTAATCACGGTTGACCTTAGGTTTGGGACCATGTGTTTAAGGATTTCCATGACTCATTAAACATCAATAAGAGAGTATAATACATAGTCTTACACTAGAACATTAGTCCTAGGGGGAGCTTGTCCAGGTGCCCCATTTTACATTGATTGTTCCTCTCTTTACTCTTTGCTTGCACTCTTTTGTCTTTCATATTTCTCTTTTACTTTTTTGCACAAATATTGATTCTTCTCACCGCCATCGTATGGCACTAGCTAAGTAGCAATTACCCTTGTCTCTAATCACTACTCCCTGTGGATTCGACTACCCTCTCACTGGGGTACTTTATTACTTTGACAACCAATGCACTTTCGGGCCCCTGTCAGTTATGATTTGAATCAGATGAAGATGATGGAACCGAGCAGTGAGAAGCAACATGAAGTGTTGGAGCGGATCCATTCAAACCAAGAGGGACTGATGGATTGGAGTTGCAAGTGTTGCTCATTCTAGCACCCACACCAATGTCACACCAGTACCATATTTGGAGCATTATTTGTAGCAAATTCTGACACCATCATTTTCATGCACTTCAATTTTAATTTCGGCATATTTTCTCTTATCTACATCATATAAAAAAAAACATGTTACAAAATTTAGAACAAGTTAATATATTTTGGAAGATAATTTGGAAACCTTAAAGTGCTACAATCACAAGATGAAGATCAATTTGATGATAGCCAAACAGCTATAGAAGCGAGAGCAAAACCTCGATCTCCCAATTGCTGACACAACTCAAAGACGTTATCTATGATGCAGAAGACTTCCAAGATGAATTGGAGTACAGGGACCTACAGAAAAAACTCGAGAATGATCAGCTATCGCTAGGTTTGTCTTTGTTCCATATCAGTTCAATACATGAAAAAAAAAAGAACTATACTTAAAATGAGTTGAAATTCATCATGTATGTAGCCATCTTCGTTAGTGATCTGCCGAACATTATAGAATGATTTTCAATTAAAACTTAAGGAGATGTCTAATGCACGCTAGCTTTCACAACTTTCTCTCATGTCAATAGCATTTACTTTCCTTTTCAATTTGGGATTTGTTCTGGCTTTAAAATTCAGCAGGCATAAGTTTTCCTCTATCAAAACCAAATTAAACATGTAAATCTCACTATTTATGTCAACTGAGAATGATTTGATGATTTTCAGCTATTGGGAAGTATCGTGCTATTATCTCCAAGGAGAAGTTTTCACAAATAAATGGAGGCAACGATGTTCACCATGCAACCACCATATTTCCTCAAAGACCCAAAAAGACTATAAGTGTATACTTTGTGTAGTTTATAGTGAATGATGCGTGCAAATTGCAAAATAAGTTTAAGGAGGTCTTGCCTTTCCAACCCTTTGCAATGATATTTCAGGATATCTGTTATTAAGTTGATACTCCTCCGGTAATTTTTTTCCAAGTATCAAAGATCAGTGAGTTAACTATTACAATCAGTACTATACATATGTATATCATTACTGAAAACTGGTGGTGCTATTGAGGGAGATATTAGAATCAGTGGATATCCTAAAGTGCAAGAAACCTTTGCTAGGATTTTAGGTTACTGTGAACAGATAGACATACATTTTCCTCAAATTACTATAGAAGAATCAGTCATCTTTTCAGCTTGGCTTCATCTACCAAACAACATTGACTCTAAAACAAGAGCTGTATGTCATTTAAATTATTCCTATGGTCATAACCTTTTTTTTTAACTAATAGAATAAGTTCTGAATAATTCACAGGAAATTGTGAATGAGGTTCTTGAAACAATTGAGCTTGATGATATCACCTAATTGAAATATATTAAATTTGAAAACATTACATGCTAAATTCTGTGGATTAACTCTAGCAAAAGAATTTATCACCTAATTGTATTCCAATTTTTTCTGCAACACCTGGGAAGTGCCCAAGATCAACAATCCCAAAAGATATGCTTTTGTTAGAGTATCTGCCAGAAAAATTGATATAATTAAACAATAAGCAATTGAGATATGGGATTTTTTGGCACATCATTCATTATGAAAGAATGGCATCCAACAATACAACTATGTTCTAAACAGAGGTAAAATGATCAGAGTGAAATATCAGTGACTGAAATAATTTATCCTTCAAAAAACATAAGCAAGCAGGCAACACAAGTCACCTCCAAAGTATTGAAATACTGAATAATTAAACACTAGTTTTTCTAACCTGACTAGAGTAGTTGTCCTCGTAAACTATTTAACAAAGATTATAAATCTTAATTAAAAAGAGAACAAAAAAAAGGTAGGGCATTCATCAAAGAAACTGATACCAAGTAGAAGCATAAGCCAGATTTCTATGTTGAGTTTCATTCTTCAACATCCAGAAATAAAATAATTAATAAGAAATTTTCATTTTTATTTTTTTCCAATCCATGTTAAACACTGTAAATCAACCTGACACTAATGACATAACCAATTCCAGTAGGTCTAGCAAGTAAAGTATAAGATTACCGTCAGAATGCGAAATCCTTCAATAACAAAAGAATAGTAGATAATATTCTATCCTTAAAAAATCATCACTTTTGATAAACGACAACGATGAAGAAATGCTTACATTTAACCAGCCTTATAAGATTGATGCTTGTCACAATCCCGCCCTTATCACTCCGTCCAGAGCGCATATGTGATCCACAGGCAGGGTACAGAAAAACAAGTCCCATCTTATTTGCCAAGATGTGCATCAATTTTTGTTAAGTCCTATCTTATAAAGAAGCTATTCATTTTTGTTTTGCATAATAATTTATTAGTTAATTAATCATCTATGATTTCAGAAACTTAGAAACTATAATACATAAATGATCACAAGTGCTTCTGGTATCAAAGGGAGGAAAATGAATGAACTGTAAAAATTATTAAATTGTACTCCTATATATTAACAAAAATCATGTAAGCTAACTAGCTTAATCTCCCGACTATGTGATATACGCCCATTCAGTTGACTAAACTAATAGCTAAAGAAGCCAAGTTAAACAACTACGCCTCTAAAGCAAATTATCAAACTAATAGTCTACACAGAATGCTAGGCAGCTGCTGTTGAAAACCTTTCTTCTCCAATCATTGATATACCAATAACTTTGGACCAATTCTTAAACCATTCTTCTCCAATTCAAACACAAAGTACACACAAAGATCAAAATATATAATAAAATTGCAATATTAAAAGTCAAATTGAAGGGCTGAAATAAATAAGTAAATAAATCAGCTGCAAGTTCAATCAATCAAATGGAAATGTTTTGATAAACAGACCTCAAGGAACTCCTTAGCTGTAGGAGATGATCAATGAAATTCTGAAAGGTAGAATCCTTTGTAGTCAAGCCAACGGGTGTAAGCCATCCAATTCCGAAATATAAAAACTCAAAGCATAAGAAAGAACTAACCTAATGTTGTCCAAGTGTCGGTGCTATGCTTGTTCAAAACAAATGAGTTCTGCTAGCTTTGTCCTAGTGTTGTCCAAGTGCCGGCACATATTCCATATATTAATGGAGAATATAAATAAGAACTTTCAATCAAATTATAAAATAAGACTAGGACAACATTAAAGAGGCACCCTTGGAAGTTATAGCGCAAGTCGCTCAAGTAACATGCTCTAAATATCATGCATCAAATGTTATAAAGTGAAAGATGACAATATAGGTTAACCAGCATAAATATGGATCATAATCAACCTCAACACAAGTTCAGCCATCGTTCTGTTGCATTGTTTTCATCAATACCAGATTGGTAATACATTTTGATTATATATATATATGCACATAACCAATAAACTACAAGAACAATAATATATATCATATATATGCCAAGAAGTGAAGAACATACATACAAGAACTAACCTAGTGTTCTCTAAGTGCTGGCGCTATGCTTGTTCAAAACCCTAATAAAACACAAATAAAAGCTCAAACAAATAGTAACTTAACTAAACTACCCTTCTAAAACAGCAAAATGACCCCACATTCAAAGAGCAAAACTATGCAAAGTTGCGAGAGTTTAGAAATCTTTGTGAAATTATAATCCATGCAGTATCAACACAGAAGAATATAGAGAAAATATAAAACTAACATTAGCTGGAAAAATTCACATAGATAGTTATGCTAGCTTTATCCATCTAAAACTAACATTAGCTGGAAAAATTTTCACACAAATGAGATATGCTAACTTTGCCTAAACAGGAGAATGGCTGAATGAACCGAACATTAAGGGAAATTACCCTCAACACACTGAACTGAACAGCAGCATACGATTAGTCAAGACAATATGATGCTTCCTTGTAACAACCAGACAACAACCTGCACATATTCCATACATTAATGGACAATATAAATAAGAACTTTCAATCAATTTATAAAATAAGAACCGGACAACATTAAAGAGGCACCCTTGGAAGTTATAGTGCAAGTTGCTCAAGTAACATGCTCTAAATATCATGCATGAAATGTTATAAAGTGAAAGATGACAAGTTGTCAAACAGTCCCATACCCAAGCCATGATATACTACAATTTCCTAATTATAAGAATGTAACCCTTAAAAAATATACTTATCAAACAACACTTGCGAAATATTTTAAGGAAAACATTACACTAATAAAAATCGGTATGAAGAAGACATTACTAACAAGATATGACTTACCTTTCATTCAAGTAAAGTCATTACAATTGGTATAAGACATTGTTAAGTGTCAAAAGTCATAAATGTCCTCGTCAACATCTTCATGGTCCCATTGACCGTCATCATTATCATTGAAGATATTCTCATGAGAGGAAGGGAAACATTCAGTCCGAGGTCCATCATCTGTTATTTCATCACCCATGTCATACACTTTTCTTGGTTGATTACATATCACAACAAACCAACCCAGTTCTTTGGGATCTTCAGAATAAAAAAACTTGCTTCACTTGTGATGAAAAACATAAGGCTCATCGAGGATATGTTTGCCAGCGTGATTGTGCGAGAAAAATTTACCATTGTAAATCCATATCTATCTTTCTTGAGCCCCCTACTATTATTCATGATGTGTTCTCTGCAAGTGCACGGGTCACACGCAAGTAATAAAGTGTTACCCCGTGAAGGGTAGGGTTGTCAAATCTCAGGGACTGGACTCAAAGTACTGATTGATCCTCTGATCTCTAGTTAAGCATAAATTTGGATTAAATAGAAATGGGGAATAGCTATGAAAAGATAGAATGGCGATGGTGATAGGTAGACCGGGATCGAGTGTTTCAACAGCAGGAGAGTAATGCCCCGAGATGATTCCTAGGAACTATTGCAAGCTAACTTACCCTTAGTGTCACGCCCTGACCCGCGGGCCCACGGGACATAACAACCGCCACAACAATCCCGAGGAGGGATACTCTGCCACTCAACCCTCGAGACTGCACAAGGCTGACCAATAAACCTGGATTCAACAATATTCAACATAAATACAGAGTTTCAAAAACAATGACACCCAGCGGAAGTAACAACAACAACAACAACGACAACCATGATAAGAATAGAAAGAGAAGTTCACAAACACGTAGGAAGGCAACGCTAACAATAGTAGTAAAAGCTACTAAACAAAGTTTAAGAGTTATTTAAATACAACACCATGCAACAGAGTTCTCGACATACTAGTAGATCCAAGACTCATGTAACGTATGCATGATCCAAAATAACATACATGAATAGAAAGAGATACAAGGAAGATAAGAAGGTAGCAAATGCTCAGCACACAGCCGCACCGCCTCACCTACTACTTGCAACAAAACTAGGAAGAAGAAAGAAAGAATGAGTAACCACAGTTACTCAATGAGGGGAGATTAGCACAACTCTAATATGAAATATACCCCAACAATAATAGTAAGTCACCAAAATAAATTCTTTACCAAGAGCAATGATAGTTTAGAACATTAGCATATATAATAGAAATTTTCAAAGAACTAACATAACATAATAAATACTAAGAAAGTCTTTTTACCTCAACTAAGGTTTACAACACCAAAACCACAAAACACCGATCAAAAGATATGTAAATCAAAATAGGTTCATCTATAAGTATAACAAAGTAAATAACGCGTTTCGAAATAAATAAACACAATACTTATGCCAGACTAAATCTATGGGAGACTGCCCTCTTAAAAGCGACAGTTGGGCTCGCCCCCTCACCACAAATTCGATATAACACTACAAAAGAACTTAAAGGAAGTAAATCTCAAACCCAGCAAACCCAATATAAGGCAACACCCATTACTCACCCAGCATAAGGTGGTCTAGAAACATCCTTAAACCTTCACAGCGGCCGCGGCTAGGTTCAGGGCCATCAAAGTACTCATGCTCTTGACGTTGACCCATCGGTGCACCGTCTAGTGGCACGGTTATTCGATGAATATCCAGTCAGGGCTCTACACTCCCACCTTAATTGGCCCTCGTAGTAATCAACCGATCAACCATGCCACCTCATCAGGCTGGCTATGGAGACCACCTACTACAGTAGGATATCACCATACAACTAAACGAAAAGCACAACTCTACACAGAGTACAATAGCCAACAATATCCATCAATCAACAACACCTCAACCATTTTCATGAGGAAATGATAAAAGCACAAACATAGCTCAAGCTTTTTAACACAAAGCGATTTACAAATCCCAACACAAGAAACATCATGGACATCCTTTCTTTTCAACAACCCAAAAAGAGTATAATCTCAAATTACCCAAGATTATGGAATTCCATGACAAAACCCAAGTTCCATAAAACAAAGATTTCATAAACTCCTTGAAGATTATCAATCACAAATCCAACGTTTTCATCCAACACCAAATAAGAAATTCAAGATCTTTAACAATAATAACTATCATTCAAAAGTTACCAAACAAGTATAAAGCAATAAAGTTTTAGTTAAGCCATGAACCCATTTCCAAGGCAATCAACATCTCAAAATCAATCATGAATCCAACAAAAGCTCATTAAGAAAGATAGGGCATATATATATCATATCAATATTGGTAATCTTCTAATAGGGTCATGCTTAACAATCCCACTCAAAGAATTAGCGATTTATCTCCCTTGCAAGCTAATCCTCGGCTAATCCCTTGCCTTAAGCCAATGCTTCTTCTCCTTGCCAAAGCACAACAAACAATAAAAGTTAGCACAACCCACACAAAGAAACCATAAGTTTCCCTACCAACAACCCTAACATGCTTTAGGGTTTTCTCAACTAACCCTTAAGGCTACCAAAGAAGTTCTAAAGGGTTTAAGCTTCTCTCTAACCCAAGGAAACCAAGGAAACAAGGAGAACTCGCTGGTGCTACATTAACCCCAAGACCTAGGAAGAAGAAGATCCAAGAATTTCTCTAGATTGAAGCCAAACAACCCAAGGCAAATACTCCTCATCAAGATTTACCAACAATAACAAGAAAGAGAACAAGAAATCAAGCTCATACTAAATCACAAGAAACCCTAGCTCCATTCATCCAAAAGAAGAAGAAAGAAGAGAATGGAAGCTCACCTTGAGTTAAGAGAAGATCAAGCTCTATGATCCAAGAACAAACCCGCAAATCTCTCCAAAATTAGCCCTTAAATGTCTAAGAATAGCGGAGGAAGAGAGAAGAAAAAGATTAGAGGGTTTGAGGGTAGGAAGGTGAAGAAAATGAGACAAACTGAGCTTAAAAAAAGTGAAAGCACGGTTTTTCAAGTGGAACAGGTCTAAGCACGACCGTGTTCCTTCTCCTGATTTTCCCAGGCGATTTCAACATCAAACAAAGCATGGTACTGTAGCAAAATCAATGTAGTTGATTACTATAGCATAGATCTGGAGAAAGAACATGGTCTGAGTGCTTGTGACACGGGCGTGCTTGAGCTGAAATCATGTGTTTCGATGCCTGGATTCTCCTGAGATAATCAGGAGGACAAACACGGGTTAAGCACGACCATGCTCACCCTGAAAACCACTTTTTAACCCTCAAAACACCACCAAACGCTCGAAGAGAAGCCCCAAACCAAAGATAATGAGAAAACGACTAAAACAATCAAGATAACAAACTGACAATCAAGGGAAAAGATCGAAGTACCACACTCAGTGCCTACCAGGTACATTCTATGGTTCAAGTGTGTACTCAAGAGCAATGTTGCATCTATGGTTCTCAATTACACCGAGTTTTGCTAGAGTAACTGTGTGTTTCTTGCTAAACAAGCCATGCACCTAGTTTTACCCAAACAACTGTGCAAATCAAACACATCGAGTTACGCAATCACAAGATTTAACAAAAGAACCAAAAGAACTCCGTAGAACACTAAAATGTAAGAGTTAAAAGCATACAAAGCAACCAAGTTCACACCCTCGAGGCACTATGGACAGTTAGCCCCTCATGGGCTGGTACAACAAGGAAGAAACAATGAAAGAACTAAAAGGGGAAGGCATGACTCCCTTCTCTTCTCTAAGTACACCTCCTTGTCGAGCTCCATGTGTTGAGCCCACCTCTCTAGTGCCTCCAACTCATCCTTGATCCCCTTAGGTGGTGTGGTGAAGCTTGATTTTCGCTCTCATCCATGTCCTCCAGGTGGAGAGTAGAATCCCTCAACAAAAGATGAGGAAGAAACACTAGAATCTGGAGTTAAAAAGGCATATTCGAGCCCGTACGATCTAAGCACAGTCGTGTTCAGACCGTATTCTTTTCTGGGATTTCTTAGTGAAACACCTGGGATAATCAGTGGCAGACGCACGGTTGTGCTTCTTATGTGCTCCTATAGTACACCCCCGTGTCAAGGGTGACGTGCCCGTGTTTCCCCTAATGAGAAGAAGATGTCTTTTCCCTGAAATTATCAGTGGAAGCAACACGGGCTTGCTGAGACCGTGTTCTTCCTGGGACACTCCCATTCAAGAGTTTCACTAACATGTTCACCAGGCTGGGAAAATTAGTGGGACAGAGCATGGTTGTGCTCTGCCCGTGTTCAACTTGCTCTTTTCCCTTAGTCATCAAACTCACTCGTTTCACCCCTAGTTTCAATCCAAATTGCTTCAAACTCGAAGTTCCTACACAACGAACAACCATACCTCAAATAGCACTGAATTATACACGAAAGTATTCTAGAGAACAAATAAAAGAATGGAATTAGGGTATGAAATTAAGATATAAAATGCACTCATCAATTCACATCAACCCAATTACAACGAAACAACACAACCTTGAACTTGTTAAAGTAGTTTAACTCAATTATATCATTTAGCACCCGATAGTAGTCAACATTTCCTTCCAATGGATTAACATCCCTAACACTGGCATAGCTCATAGTTGAAGAAGTAACAAGACATCCAGAATTTTGAGTTCACCTAAATCTTTCTCGAGATTTAGTATGGAATCAAAATCCATTAATGATGAGTCTTTTATATCTCTTAACAATCCTATTTGGAACTTGCGCAAGAAATTTAATTTCTTCTAACACATTTTTTCCATGAGAAACCTATACAAGTTACATGAATCTAATTATAAAAATACTAATAGAGAACTATTCAAGTTATAAGATTTTCTTGTTGCTTACCGTTTCTCCCAACCATTCATGAAAAGTTATGGTAAATTTCCTATCGACATCACGAGCATTTGAATGTCGACATCTTGTTTGATCTTTCAAGATATTTCTATACTTACTACAAGTAATGATAATAAATGTTAAAAACTTCTAACACACCAAATAAGAAATGTGAAGTGTTTAACTTACATTTGAAGTGATTCAGTAGCTTCATAGTGAAATAACACATAACAATGTGCTTGTGCCCATGATCTATCATCCATTTCTGTTACTTCAACTTTCCCTATTAGTTCTTCACCACTTTCAAATAAATATGAGTTTAGAAGTAGCTCATGATGCACTTGTGTTAAATTTCTCCCAGGTCTATCAAATATTGTTTCAACATCAACCAAATATCTAGAACAAAAAGTTACACATTCCTCTGCTAAATAGCCTTCAGCAATAGATCCTTCAAGATATCGTTTATTCGACACATAAGATTTTAACTTGAACAAAAACCTACAACAGGATTGTTGCGGTTGTTAACCTATAAAAGTTTGATTGATAAGAGATTATAATGAATTGATGTTTTAGTAAAATAATACCTCTTGATTGGATACATCCATTGATAGTACACAGGTCCACCGATTTTGGCCTCCAATGGTAGATGAACAACCAAGTGCACCATTACAGTGAAGAATGAAGGTGGGAAAATCTTTTCTAAGAGACACAAAGCTATTGTTGCTCGATATTGAAGGTTGTCAAGATCTTCCACCTTAAGAACTTTACCGCAAATAATTTTGAGTTTGTTACAAAGCTCAATGGCATGGATCACTTGCTTTGACATGGATGACCTCAAAGCAATTGGAAGCAAATCATGCACCAATATGTGATAATCAGGTGATTTTAAAGATTGAAGTTTTTGCTCCTTCTGATTTACATATTTGGGTATATTTGAAGAGTAAGCATCTAGGACTTTTATAGTCTTCAAGACTTGACAAAATAGGTCTTTTTCTTTTTTTGTCATGGAGAAAGAAGCGGGTGGTAGTCTTGTTTTGCCATTGGGAAGATATTGAGGATGAAACTCTCGATGAATTCCCATCTCAACCAAATCAAGTCTGCATTTTAGATTATCTTTTGATTTCCCATCAACATTAAGAATTGTTCCAACAATATTTTCACAAACATTCTTCTCAATGTGCATCACATCCAAGTTATGGTGCAGTAGGTTGTGCTGCCAATATGGTAAATTAAAGAAGATGCTCTCTTCTTCCACAAAGTTGCTTCATCTGGTACCTCTTCCTGTACTTCGTCATCATCAATATCTAGGTCAATATTGGACACTTGCCATGGTCTTTTCGTCAATTAATTATTAATGTTCAATTTTTTCAGTTTATTTTTGACTTGCTTTCCATAAGTAAATTACAACTCTTTCAACATTAATAAAATATCAGATCCAATAGTAACTGAAGAAGCAACACGGATCTCTACATTACCATCAAACACATGTTTCTAAGATCTGTATGGATAATTATGTTCTAACCACCGCTAATGTGACATATAACAAAACTTCTGGCCATTAGTTAACCATTGTGATGAAGTTTCCGCAGCATAACAAGGACAAGCATATTTTCCTTTAGTCCTCCAACTTGATAAATTTGTGTAAGCAGGGAAATCATTAATAGTCCATAATAAGGCAGCCGCATATTGGAATTTCTTCTTACGGATGCATCGTACGTCTCTACACCAACCCATAATTGCTTTAACTCTTTAATAAGAGGTTGTAAGTGGATGTCAATATCATCTCCATGACTTTTGTCTCCAAGAATAATCATTGACAAGAGGAAAGAAGTTTGTTTCAACCTAATCCATGGTGGCAAGTTATAAGGAATTAACACCACTGGCCAAGTGCTGTAAGAAGTACTTAATAATTTGAATGGGTCAAACCCATCAGAAGAAAGACCAAGCCTCACATTTCTAGGATCAAAAGCGAAAAGGGATATCTTGCATCAAATGATTTCCATGCCTCAGCATCAGCAGGGTGTCTTAACTGTCCATCATTGGTCCAACCATTAGCATGCCAGATCATATCAGCAGAAGTCTTAGTTAACATGAAAATTCTCTACATTCGTGGTATTAAAGTAAAATACCGTAAAACCTTCGCAAGTCACTTGTGAACCACTTCATTGTCATAATTTAAACGTTGATCAGAATCAGTAGACGCCCAGCAAGAACGACCATACATATGACAAGATTGTTGACCTTCATTATGCTCCCAATATAGCATGCAGTCATTTGGGCAACTATGAATTTTTTCATACCCAAGACCCAAATCCTTAATGACTTTCTTCAGCTCACAACTACTTTTAGGAATAGCCGCTAAGGGAAAAATTCTTTTAAAAATTCAATAAAAGGGTCAAGGCCTTGGCAGTCATCCCGCACATACATTTCATATGGAAAAGTCGAATGCAAAAGTACAATCTAGAATGTTGCTATCCCTCATAAAGTTTGTCATTCATATCTTCAAGCAACTTATAAAACTTTGCCACTTATTTAGAAGGTTGTTCATCAACTTCTCTAGGAGCTTCACCTCCATCATTCACCTCAAGATTGAATTCATCAGTAGTTGATGGTAGACCCTCGTTATCAACTTGATGGATGTTAAAAGCATCCCGCAATAATTCTTCCATGAAATCTGGTCTTGGTCTTATACACGAAGTTTGGATGTGAGGACTAGAGCCTAATGAAGCTGTAAATGTGTTTGTCATCTTACGGGTAGGTGACGGTACACACTCTCCATTGAAAAACCAACATGTGTAACTTGTAGAATGCCATCACATACTAGATGTTCAAGCACTGTTTCACATGTTTGCCAATGAATATTGACACACTTTATGCAAGGGCAAATGATCCTGTCATCTTCACTTGAGTTGGCAAATGCAAAATTGAGAAATTGTTCGACTCCACCTTTGTTTTCTTGACTCAATCGTTACTTACGCATCCAACTCTTATCTATTTCTGCTTAATATATTACAAAATTATTTACATTATTCTAAATTAAAGCATATTTTGCCTTAACACATTAATCGTGGCACATCCAATTCGTATTGCATTTCCAAAGGAATGTTGTTTATGTTTTAATTTAAGACTTTTTTTTTATTTTTATTCCTGCTTTTTATGATTATTGTTTTGTAAACATTTGACATAAGTACACTGCATTTGAGTAGTAGAATATGTAATCCAAAAACCTCGGCCTAATAATGATTCACACATTAAAGGTAAAATGAACAACAACCAAATCACATTTGACCAACCATTGACAATGACATAGAAAGAGAATCAAATTCAAAGTAGGACAATTTTAAGAAAAAATTACCTCAAATTTTTGGATTTCTTCCTTTCTCCTTGCTTCTCTTTTTTCCCCTGATCTCACTTTCTCTCCAAATCTAACACAGGATCTACAAGTTATATAAATAGGTTAGTTTAGAGCAAATCATTAGAAAGTAATTGAATAAGCATGGAGTCAATCCAAATCCTGCTAATGAGAATCAAAGTCATGAAAATTAAAAGATAAAATCATTACTAATTAATTAAATAAAAATAAAAAAAGAACCAAACACTATAATTGTTCATAAATAAATATCACTGCAAGAAAACAACAATGGAGAACTCACCAAGGTTTATTCTTACATTAGTGCAAAATAACAAGCTTGTTACTCAACAATGGTTGCAATTTAATAGTTGATTAAGAGACAAACTTAGTGATTAGTCTCTATTGTTAAGGTTTAATTGATACATTTAATGTTAAGGAAGAATTAAAACAAAAACATTATTGAGAAAGAGCTGTATCATCACTGTCAAGTTTCATCCATGCCATGAGAACATTGGACAATAAAAGACTTGTTTTAAAAAAATAAAGAAAAAAAAACTAAATGTGTATTTGCAAGTGGATTTCAACAACTAATTCCCACTATGATAATGCAGCATAAGATGAACTAAAACTACTGACTATATACACTGCGCAAGTTACTTATTCAAATTCACATGAAGTGATGGCATTTTTCTCAGCTCACTTTTAGGCATCATTAATCATGCAATGAAATTCCAATCAGGCTTAGAATTCATGTGAAATCCGTCAAAAGAAATCAATGTATTGAAGAAAAGACTTGCCAACATGAGCAATATTGAAACTATAATCACTAAGGATGTGCATCAATATTGGCAAGTAAGCACATCTCCTTATCGATTTCTAGATATATTGAAGCCTTGGTACAAAACTTTTCTTACAAGTAAATTGTTTTTTTCTGATAAAATAAGTGAAGTGCCCTCATTGGAGCATAAAACAAGAAGTCCAAGATTAACAACAATATTAAAATTTCCAAACATTAAAAGAGAACAACAACAATGCATGGAAATTGCATTGAAAGGCCCACAAAATTGGGATAAGGAACTAGAACAACAAGGATCAAGCACTAACTAATTTAAAATCTTTAATATTGCAATCAAAAGAAGAACAAGCTGGAATGATCTCAAATACTAAAATGAGTGAAAAACACAAAATAAATAAGATATAACCAGAAAAAATTAACATAGAATAGATCAAAAGAAAAAACAGAAAATGAACCATAAAAGAAGAGAAAAATTCTCAAAAAATAAAAATAAAAAACAAAGCACAAGATAAATCAAAGAAACAGAATAAAGGAGAAAGATTGAAAGAAAAACCTGAGAGTAGTGATATCTTTTTATCATAGACAGTCGTAGAGATTTCAGATCATCATCATTCAGAAGTAATACAATCATAAATACCTAGAGACAGCAAGCAAACATATCCATGTGTGTTACCATTTTAGTAACTGCAGCAGAATGCGACAGGATCTTATTACATCAAGTGCAACACATAATATATATGTAAACAAGATATTCAAGTTCATCACAGCCAAGCTCTTCAATCTGCCATGGAATGTGGATAGAAATCTTACAATTGGAGAGCCAACACTACACCATATAGGTCTTTTGGCGGCATTTTTTCAGTCCTATCGCGGCGTTTATACACGCCGGTAATTTAACGGCCGGCGTTTCATAAAAACGCCGTGACTAGTGCCGCTAATATGAATGTCGGTAATTTAGCGGTGTTTATACATAAAACGCCGGTAACGTAGCGGCGTTTTTAAAATCAACGCCGGTAAAATATGGGGGCGAAATAGACATGTTAGCCATCAATATCCCGGCATTTATCAATAAAACGCCGTTATTGTGGCGGCGTTTTAACATTTAAACGCCATTAAATTGGTGCCGTAAAATTTTAAAAAAATTGGAAACTAGTGGCGTTTCTCATATTAAACGCCACTAAGTTAGTGGCGCCTATACCCAGGAACGCCACTAATTTGGTGGGTTGGATTTGTATATTAGCGGCGTTTAGTTAAATAAACGCCGCTAAACCGCCACCAATTGTTCAAATTTTAGTATATTTCAAGGCTTGTTAACGGCGTTTTACTGATTAAATGCCACTAAAATAATTCCATTTTAGTGGCGCTTTTTTTGAGAAAACGCCAGGATTAGATAATTTATTTTTCCTATTTGGTACTGCGTGTTGTCGGCGTTTTTGTTAGAAACGCCGCTAACTTTATTTGGAATTCCTGCTATTTCAAATTTATTCATGCCCAGTTTTACAACAAAAAAAATGGTAATACAACCACCTGGAATTAACATTCAAACTAACAACAGTCACATATAGTCATTTATATACACAAACATAATTGTTTATGTTTTATAATTTAAAACAAATTAGAAGTCACAAACGTCTTCAATATTAGTAAATAGTTAGGTTTGTCATTCTTGTCTTACTCCAAATAATACAAACGAAAACAAACATAATTAAAAAAACCTCCGTAGCACAATGAATGGCACTACTGATCTCCAGAAGGCTGATCCTGCAAGTAAAAAAAATTATGACAAAAGATTCCAATGATTTTAAAATTTTAACAAAATAGATATAAACACAATAACATTGCCACTTTCGGATTACCTGTGGCTGAGAAGTCGAGCCAACTATGTCACCTCCGGGGATATTAATTCCAGGAAATCGAGTTTGTAAAAACCCAAGAAGAGCATTATATCGAGCACATTCTTGTGCACGTTCCTGCTCACGTTGTGCACGTTCTTGCTCTCGCTCCTCTTTCAATTGTTGCATTTGTTGTTCCATTTGATGAAATCGCTCAATAAACTCACTTGATTGGGTGCTTGAGGCAGTAGAAGTTCTGCTAGTCGTACCCCCATAGTAACTTTTGAGCGTTGGACCTAATCCAAGCCCTCTTACTCGCCCACATCGTTCTTTTCCAATGACTTCTGTAAGAATTTGAGTTTCAACCATTTGCATATCCTCATCCATTGTTTCACATTCAACTAACTTCTCATTTGCTTTATCCTGTACATATTAGAAAAAATCATTATAAAGAAATAATATATTTCACAACAAATTACGAATTAAGGAATACTTAAGACATAATTATTACCATAATTTGTTCAGTTTCCACATTCATGTGAGAACCGTCCTTTTTGGTATGAGTTGCTTTAAAAAATTCGAGCCGCCCTACTTTTCTTCCACTGTTTACCTCCTACAAGTGTTTAAACAATAAAATTGTTCGAATCATAAACAGCAAGAGTTAAAACATCATTAAAATAAAAAGGAAAGTAACAATTTAAATCTTATTATATATTTGCTTACCATTTCCTTTTCCTTTCTAGCAAAGCTCTTCGACCCAGAGGTATGAGTATATTTTTGTTGTTTTCTGCTAGCAACCCCAAGTCTTTCTGAATCCTACATAATGACTTGTACAGTAAGTTAGAAATAATAAAGATATGACAATTTTAATAAAGTAAGTACAATAACTATTCATACCTCTCCTTTATTGGAATACCAAAAATCGACTAATTGTTCCCATTGCCATCGAATGGTTGCATTTGGATGCTTATCTTTGTTCGCTTGCAAACCATCTTCCCTTTTGAAATGACGCTTTTTCAAATCATGCTTATAATCTCTCCATTTCTTCCCCAAAGACTTTAGCACATACTCTTTTGAAATTCCAAGAGCAAATCATAACTATTTCAAGACATTATAAACATTTTAGTTTATTAATGTAACTTGATAATTATATATTTATGGAAACAACATTTGAACAATTAAATCATATGGGTTTACCTCAATAAATTTGAACAATTCATCCTTCAATGATTTTGGCACTTTATGCCAACTCTCATAATGGAGGCCAATTTGTTGACCGGTTTGAGCAAGCATGCCGAGAAATCCAGCCAATAGTTGTGCTTTAGGCCCAATTGGTTGTCCCAAATAATTTGCACTCACCACGATCCTCTCTTCTGGTGGTAATGACCACAAGTCTTTCAAAGTAGTTCGGCCTCTGTTTTTTTGTTGTCCATTACTATCAACTGCAATAATTTACATATTAGTAGAAAATTAGAATAACAAGACAAATATAATAAATTATGATTGAAATTGAAGATATGAAATGAACCTGTGTTTAAATTTTCTGCTTCATTAACTGCAGGAACGTTCTCTAATCTGGTACTATTGTTTTGGTTTACCTCTTGTTCATTATGATTTGAATCAGCTGAAGATGATGGAACCGAGCAGTGAGGTGCAACTTGAAGTGTTGGAGCGGATCTGTTCGAACCCAGAGGGACTGATTGATTGGAGTTGCATGTGTTGCTCATTCTAGCACCAACACCAGTGTCACCCCCATTACCATTATTTGGAGCATTATTTGTAGCAGAATCTGACACAACCATTTTCATACACTTCAATTTTAATTTCGGCATATTTTCCGTTATCTACATCATATAAAAAAAAAAGTTACAACATTCCAAAGAAGTTAATATATTTTGTAAGATAATTTGGAAAACTTGAAATGGTGCAATCACAAGATGAAGATGAACCTAATGAGGTAACAGTCAAAATTTCATGAGAAGAATTTTCTGACTGAATCTCATTGAGTCTTGTCTCAAATGTCAAGTTGATGAAACAAATAGTGCATGCAGAGAGCAATGCTTCTAAGAAATATACAATTACAAGCAAGAATGTCTCTTTTGATGCTTTATATGAAAAGGCAGTTTATTTATTTATTTTTGTTTTGATGTAAAACTAATGTGCGAGGATTATAGATAGATGCAATTTTCAGTACGCTCAATCTTCGTTTAGAACTGATTGTTTCCTCTAAGAACAATGCTAAGCCAAGTTCTCCTTGATTTTTCCATTTTCAGGTTCATCTGATGTTTAACATCATACCTTGATGATGTTACTTGAGAGCACTAATTTAGAGGGCTGTCATTTCTACTGAACTGAGTGAATGTGAAATACATGTTCATCTACTTTGATTGTAACGGCAAATAAAATTCAGATGTGTTACAATTCACAAAAAATTTCATAGATATACTAATTGATTATCTATACATTTCACCACTCATTATATCATGGTTTCAGCTACTTTAGCTAATTTAGTATCATCAGCATACAGGACAGGGTGTTTGCACTTTTAACTTAACACTAGTTCAGCATTAGTAAGGTTTCTAGCTTTTGGTTGTCACTAGTACTAAAATTTAATTCCATGTGAAGTTTGGTTGAGATCGACCTGTTCTTAAGCCTTTCTCTCTATTCTGTGGTTAGTGACCGCAATTGAGGAAATGTTGCAACCTGCAACCAATATAATCTTAGCTTTTCAACTCACTCAAGAAAACCCGACAAATTCTCTGCTGCTTTGAAGAAGAAATCCACAATAGATATAAACAAGAAATTATTAATACCTGCTCATATGGAGGATCTTTATGAGCTGGTACTCGTCGAGAAACGAAATAACGCGCCTAAGAAGTTTTATAGGTTTATCATTTGCTTCCCTCAACCAAGACAACAATCTGCTATGGGCATAGTATATCAGATAAGACACAAAAGTTACAATGCAGAAATCTCTAATGTGCCTTAAAAGCTACGGCAGCAAATTTAGAATGTTTTTCAATTTTACGGAGATACTGCCTTCCATTTAATTTTCACATAGCCTTACTCAAGCAAAGAGGACTTCACTTCGTCCTAGAAGGTATACCATTTCAATTTTTAACTAGCAAGCACACTTGGCAATTAGCATCCCATCCAACTCACATAATAAAAATATAACAACAACAACAACAATACTTCCAGATAATAAGTACCAGACAGTGGTAAGCTGCAGGTGATCAGATCCATACCTTCAAAGGCTCATCAGCACCTTGTGCCACCGGAAGTCTAGAACGCCCTACAATCTCACACTATCCTTTTACATAACACACACAGAGAGATAACGATTAATGTCTTTATAAAACATAAACACATGAGAAATAAAGATGAGTCAAGCATGACACAAACCAAAAGCAGAGTATTGCGAGTCGCATCTTCTGTACTGACGTTGCCAAAAATTGTTGTCAAACCTAGAATCTCAATCTCTGGTGTTTGAAAAGCCATCAAAATAGTAAAGAGAAAAGAATACTACAATGGTATGGAGCATTTTTTGAAGAAATCGACTCTGCAGGTCATTAACATTTTAGTAGAACAACTACAATGGTCTTAATTTCATCCATCTGCACTACATAATATGGATTTCTGCTATAAAATGTATTATTCCGAGGAGGAAAATATGAAAGAGTACTGGAACTAAGTTTATGATACAGTGATAGTTGAGCAAGTGCACGGTGGATCATATCTATTCATATCAATTCAGGAATAAGATGATGTTATGGAAGTCAGAAGAGAAAAGAATACTTGAGTATCTCCTCCACCAAACAAGGAATTGAGCAGATGAAAAGAATTGGGCACCATGGGTTATTTATAGCTACAGCATGCTTGTTGTGAGAAGGTGCCATTAGAAAGATTTAGATAAACAAGCAAAAGGGTCATCCTTAGAGACTGTCCAACTACTTGGTGGGTTCCAAATTGAACATGCTCAAAATTGAATTTCAAAAGCCCACAAAATTCTTATAGCACAAGAAGTTCAACTAGTTAAATCACAGTGGCAAAGAATTGGGCACCATGGCATCTCCTGTTTATTCTCAAAAGTCACAGAACACAGTAAACTCTAACACTAAAATCAAAATCAAACAACTTGCATTGCCCGAACACTAAACCAAGTAGGTAAAATCAAAATCAAACAAATTTCTTATACCAATTGCTTGTTAGGTTGATTCCTCAAACGCGGCGTCGACCACCTTCCTCTCCAAAAATCCTCATAGCTCCACCAACTCAAAGGAGAACTCGATTTATCTGAAAACTTAGAATCAGGAATAACGAATTTCTATTTCAAAGGAGAACTCGATCACCTACCTTACGAACTCGATCTTGTGCGAATGAGGCAAAGGAGAACGGGGCTCTGGATAGAGACAAAGGAGAACGGCGCCCTGAATAGAGAGAAAGGAGAAGCACGGGGAGAGAGAGCGAAAGAAGAACACCATCTGTTTATATAAAATACCTACCGGCGTTTATTAAATAACACGCCGGCAAAACCAAAACCTTGCCGGCGTTTCACAATATAAACGCCGCCCATTAAATTTATTTTCGTGGAAAAAAATTTAACCCAATCCCGCCAATTATTATCGCGGCGTTTAACTGTAAACACGCCGCCATTCATAAAAACTATACCGGCGCTTCATAATATAAACGCCGCTACTGTAAATCCATATTCATGCAATAATCGCTTTAAATCCCCGAAAGGTTTTGGCGGCGTTTATTTCAACTAAACGCCGCTAAAGTAAAATTATTGGCGGCGCTTTTTAAAAACGCCGCGAATTAAACGCCGCAAAAGCCCTATTATGGTGTAGTGCAATTATAGATTTTTAAGCTCTGTTTTTTGGCAAATGAGAGAGTGAGAGAGAGTTTGTGTGTGTGTGTTAAAAATCCAACTTCTTAGAAATTTACTTAATTTTGCTGCTTCTGTTTTTGTTATTTACTTATCCATGCCTAAATCATTCATACAAAGATAACTAATAAAATCATGCTTCTTTTTAATGTCCTTATTAAAGTAACATCAGGTGGTTATCACTCATTAAACATTTGGAAGCATCAACAGAAATCGTAAGTTAAAAGCAAAGAGAGTAAAGGAAAAAGATATGAAGAAGTTGACACTATACAAAAGTTGTCCCATGAAGCTTAACACAAATTTTGTAAAATATACAGTAAAACACTAAACTTTGTTGAGATCAAAGCCCATTGTCAACAAATACATATTTTTCATACTATTAAAAAAATCCAATCAAACGCAGTTGTTTTCTCACATTCATATTGCTTTACAACTGAAGGAATGTATGTCCTTATCGTTGACACATGTAGATATTTGGGTTGCATCTCTTTTCAAATTTGTTTTTTTTTTTTAATCTTGAGCTGCTAGATAACTGTATGCAACTTAAGGACTACAAGTTGCTTGAGTCCTTCAACCAACTGTTACAATTCATACCAATAAAACTATTTGTCATTTCCTTGTCTTCAACTATGATTCTGTCCTTTGAGAACACAAGGTTGCAGCTGGAAAACAATCCAGCAAGCCCAAACAGATCGAGCGGGGAATAACGAATTTTTATTTCCTGGAATCAGATTTCTACCATTACTCTTGGTTTAACTGGAGCATTTCTGAGAGATTTTATACCTTAGGGGATTGGAGTTTAATTACACTAATAGCCAAGAACTCAACTGGAATGTGTGACACTTCTACTAAGCAAGAACTAGTCTTTAAACATTATCAGCTCATCAAATTGTAAAAGCATGACAAATTGAAACCACATGAACTTTACTTTCATCATCAAAATAGATAAATAAATAAAACAAAATAAACAGATTTGATTGAGAGCAATAAGAACAAAAAGAGATTACCTTGATGAAGGAGCAGAGGTCGCCAACGGATTTATCCATACCAAACCCCTAATCTGAAACCCTAAGAAAAACCCTCAATTCTTCCCAAACAAAACCCCAATCAACCACCAAAACCAAAAAAAACCCTAAATCAACAATTCTACATGAAATTCATAATCAAATAACATAAAAAGGGGAAATGATCACCTACCTTATGAACTCAATCAACTTCAGTTGTGAGAATGAGGCAAAAGAAGATAGAGAGAAAGGAGAACGGCGGTGTGGATAGAGAGAAAGGAGAGCGCGGACAGAAAGAACGAAGGAAGAAGACCTCCAAATATATGTTTACATAAAATAATTACCGGCGCTTTATCAAACAGACGCCGCCAAACCAAAAAATTACTTGCGTTTATTAATATAAATGCCGCTAAATAAAATTTAATTTCGCGGATAAATTTAACCCCAATCCTGCCAATTATCCTCAAGGCGTTTTATTCTGAAAATGGTGCCACATCAGAAACACTTACTGGCACCTATTACATAAACGCCGCTAAATAAAATATGTACATAATATTCTTCTGGTTTATTTCTTCAAGCTAGTAAATTCTTTGGTGGCGTTGCTTTCAAAAAACGCCTCCAAGTTACCGGCAGTTTTTCAAACTAAATGCCACTAATGTAAATCTATTTTCACGCAATAATCCTTTACATCCCAGGAAGAACTTGGCGGCGTTTATGTCAAATAAACGCCGCAAAACAAAAATTATTGGCTGCCTTTTTTATAAATGCGGCTAATTAAGCGCCACAAAAGCCCTACTTTGGTGTAGTGCCTCATGACATTTGAAGGGGTATGGAGTTCAAGAAAGAGCAATTTTGAGCAATTGAAGAAAAGAAACTCCAAGGAGCTTGGTTTAATCCATCAAACAAGTGAAGAAGAGAGGGAGTAAGCTTGTGATTCATGCTTGTAAGCCTCTTTGCGTTTTCTCTTTTTGTTTGTGAAGCTATATCGTTAGATCTAAACTTTGTAAGCTTGTAATCTCCATTTTTCAAGATTAATTATAGTGAAATTCTTGTAACATCTACCCATGGGCGTAGGCTTGAAGAGCTGAACCACGTTAAATCTTTGTGTTCCTTGTAACTTGCTTGAATTGTTGTTGCTCTATTTTTTGTGTGTTACTGTGAAACCATATTGAGTTGATTCACTGGGTCTAACCTTAGCATTGATCAAGATCTATATTGATACTGAGAAGGAAGTACATTTTCGCATCAATGCAGTCGTTAATATGGTTGGATAGTTCATAATGTTTGCATGAGAGGAGAGGCGTGGACTTTTTTACCTTCATATAGAAACTTATTTGAATTAAACATAGCATTAAAGTGGAATTAAATTAAGAGAACACTTCACCTTGTTTGTTACTCATATCAAACCCAAAGGTTTGAAAATGGAGGACCCCAATAATGAATAATACTAATAAATCATTCATTATATGCGGTCTTAACAGTTCTCATTGGCAATGTAATATTATTAAGGCCATGCATGCAGTAGAAAAGATGATGAAGATGGAGTTTTCATGAGATCACAATCAAAGCTAGCTCTTGTCTTCTTCTGTTCTTCCTACTTGTAAGACTTCAATGGCCACCTCCCAAGAAATTGATGATCATGAGATCAACCAGAGCATTGACTGTGACAATGTTTATCAAGCAAAATTTTATGTACAATATGCATAACCAACAACAGCTCATCAACTCTTGCTTTTTTTTTTCTTTGTTTCTTTGTTTCTTTTTTAACTCCAAGTCTTTGACTCTCTCTCTCTCTCTCGCTCTATATATATGTGTGCGTATGTATGTATGTATGTATGCATATACAGTATCAAATCTTTTGCTTAACATGATGTTGCTATTGTTTAAGTTATCAAAAAATCACTTGGGACTTTTATCAAATGGTTAGAAGACAACAAAAATATGATGATCAAGATGATTCCTTTATTTAATGAGACAGTCTTTAAATACACAAAAACTGGTAACAAATATGAGAAAAATAAGTACACAATATGGCAACTGATCACAACCCAGGTTTATTTATAACAGTTAGCATTTGATTACGCAAAAGAGCTCATTATTAAATAACTAATAGAGCACATATCATCAACCTAAAAAATCTAAAATTTATAAGAAGTACACATGGCAAATTGCATGACACATTAGCCCACCACAATAGCAGCCATTTCTATTTTGAGGAACTATTTGGTAGTTGAAAACTTGAAATACAGTACAGCACAAATCTTTTTCATTAGTTTATTTTACAAATAAAATAGAAGTACATCACAAAAAAGATAATTTCATAAATTCTTTGTATTCAAAACCATGGTATAAAAATTGTTATATTATAATACAGCTGTTAAAATAAAAAATTGGCCAAATTACGCATAACTTATATGATTTCAATAAAACATAATAAAAATTAGATCCAGAGTTTTTACTTTCTTAAAATGATTTTTTATGTGGTTTGACTACTAATTTTTGTTAATCTAGTATTTGTTGTTTTAAGTTATGAACAAATAATTTGGGTGAACTATTTATGAAAAATATAATTTCCTACTTTAAATACTTTTAGTAATGGATTATTAATTCATTATTTTAAAAATATAAAAATTTTATATTGCAAAATAAACATAAAACAATACAATAATTTTTGTAATTTTTTATTCAATGTTTGTGTGAATAAGATGAAAACAATATAATTTTTTCTTTGTGTTATCCAAACATCAAACATAAAATAATACAAGCTATTATACTGTGCTATATTGTTGGTGTTATTTTTCATTTGTGAATCAAACAAATGTCAAAAATTAAAAAAAAAAAGTATTTTAATAAGTATTATAATTTAAAAATAAAAACAGTAATATTGGCACCGGGTCTCATGCATAGTGTGTTTGTCTCTTTGCCGAGGAGGCGAGTTTAAACCTCATCTCAGTGATCTCACACAAAATGAAGGTAAGGTGGGTTGAGCAATTAATTTCTCGCCTATACACACCCCTAACGTGATTTATCCAATTTTGTTAAAAAAATAAAATAAAATAAAAATATATAGTCGAAATATATGGATAAACAATGCACTTAAACCTATATTAAAAATAAATATTTAAGTTATATATAAAGGGCTTATGCTAAGTGCTTTTATGGAGCTGTTTGAATTGAGCATTTTTTTTTTTCACAATGAAGCACTTATTTAAAAATCAGAATGCATTTTATACAGTTGTTTGAGTAGCCACCATCTTGGGGTACTTCTTGGACAAAAGTGCTTTAGTTACAATTCATCCAAACACAAAACTACACTAACATTAGAAGCACACACTTTTAGAGAACTTTAAAAAAACACTAACTTGAGAAGTCAATCTAAATTGCTTGTGTTTTCACCAAAGCATAAGCTACAAGAAGAACACACCAAAACGCTCATATAGGTTTGGAGTTTCAAGGTTTTAAAAGGGTTATATTTAAGAGGATTTTGCTTCATGAGAATTGGTACTTGGTAGTTGGTACTACTTAAGAAACAAAAATAGAAGATCTTTATAAGGTATAATACCCAGTTTAATCCCGCTATTAGTGCAAACTAACCCTTTAGTCCCCTTATTATTTTTCGCCCTTAGAAAGTCCCTCTAATTGGGGACTAAAGGGTCATTTTCAAATAATAAAGGGACTAAACTGGGTATTATACCTAAAAAATTAATAAAAAAAAAGGAACTTCCTATGGGCAAAAATAATAGGAGGACTAAATGGTCATTTCAAAATAATAGAGGGACTAAACTAGGTATTATACCTTAATTTTTTACTCATGAAAAATGCCACGTCAAACTCACAGACGGATAATCTAACGGGCATTAGGGGGAGGGACTCGTTTGATACAAAATGAAAAATACAAGGATTCTACAAGGATAAAAAATATTAGAGGGACTAAAAGGGTACTTTGGGTATAATACAAGGACTAAACTGGGTATTATACCTTTTTATAATAAAAGAGCTTATTTTTATATTTTTATTATAATTTAAAAGTCTAGTTTCCATATTGGTTTATCCATTTCTATTTAAAAAAAAAAAAGATTTGAGTGCTCTATTTTAATTTATGCACAATAAAAATTTTATATAATTATTATTTATAAAAATGGGAAATTCATTATTCTTAAAAATCCGGAAAAATAATGCTTCGTGATAAATTTTTTTTCTTTTTTTTTGTATTTTGCATGTATTCTAGGAATATTTTTACGCATTTTTCAAAATAGGAAATTCATTAATTTTTTTTAACTATTTACATTATATATTTCATTAAAATATATTTATTTAATAAAATATTAAATATAATTAATAAAAATAATTAAATAATTTATTTAATATTAAAAATAAAAAAATTTGAATAATAATAATAATTAAATAATACATTAATTTTTAATGGGAAATAGTAACCCCGACATCAGCATTACTAACCCTGATGCTGGGTTATTAACCCCTCCTCCTAGATTTTTTTTATTTTTTAATTTTTTTTAAGTGGGTTATTAACCTCTTTTTAGATTTTTTTTTTTATGTATTTTAATGCAATGTGGTGATTATAATTGGTATAATACCTGATTGGTCCCTCTATTTTCCTCTCTCTTCTCTTTTGGTCTCTGTACTCAGAAATGCTCCCAACTAGTCTTGCTACTCTTGAAAATGGGCTCACTTAGTCTTTCTACGCTTGAAAATGACCCAATTAGTCAATGTATTTTAATGAGTAGAGAGACTAATGAGTCTATTTTTAGGAGTAGAGGGACTAGTTGGATACATTTCTATGTACAAGGATCAAAAGAGAAGAGAGAGAAAAATAGAGAGACCAATTCAGGTATTATACCATTATAATTTTTATCTCAAAATAATATTATCCTAGTTACGGTAATTTACAATTTAATTTTTTGAAATAGAAAATATTTCTTATTTAAATTTAATGGTAAAAATTATTTCTTATTTTAGGTTATATTAATTTTTAAGCAGAATATTAAATAATTAGTAAAAAATATTTAATTCAAATTTTTTTTTTGATAATTTAAAATCTTTTAAAATAAAATTTTGAAATTGGTTAACATTTGAATTAAAAAAAAAAAAACTAAATGTTGCAAGTTCCATCATTTTTTAATTTAAAAGATAAAAAATTATATGTAACCCACCCATTGTGCGTTTGGTGGTCTCAAGCGAGCTCAACTTGCCTGGTTTGAAAACTAGGCAAATCCCTAGTTCTAGCCTATCATATGATGCCACATGTCCACATGAAAAAATTAATTACAATAGAAAAAAGTAAATGGACACGTGGCAGTCTGTGATAGGCCAGAACTAGGGAGTTGCCTGGTTCTCAGACTAGGCAAGTTGAATCAAGCTGCATTAAACCCTTTTTATGGAGGGTTTAATGCATTATACACTAAATAAACTCAAAGAACACTATTAAAGATGTTCTAAGCCAAGGGCACCCTAAAACCATGCCATCAAGTGCAGAGTCAGCACAACACTTTCTGCTGACAGACAATAATAATAATAATAATAATAATAATAATAATAATAATAATAAAAGCCCAAAAACCTTCTTTTAATCAATTTTTTTTTGTGTGCTTTTTAGCACAATTGTTTTAAGAGAAATTGCTAAAAAAATCCAAACAACTTTGCCCAAAAAATCATTGATTTTTATAAATGCCTTGGAAGTCTATTCTTTTTTTCAAAATTAGTTTTAAGTTCAATGGTTAGCTAACCTCAAATTTACTATGCTAACATCACGTTTAATTTTTAGTTTTGCTTTTTGGTTTTTTCTGTATCCATTTACTATTTGACGAATCTATTCAAATTTGTGTATTGTCGAGCAGAATTCAAACTTCCAAAAGTAGCGAGAGAGATAAAATAGAATTGGTTGTAAAAACGAGGGACCACAGAGGATAATTTTTTGTCAGAAGCACTGATTGGAATAAACAAAAACTTTCAGGGACTAATAAGTAATTTTTCTTGTTTTAAAAAAGTACTATAATTTTTTAAAAAAACTATTAGGGTCTGTTTGGCTGCAAAATAAAAAAATATAGCATAATTTTATTATGTAGGAAGTGTAAGTGATTATTACAAAAATTGTGACATATTTTACAGAATGAGTATTTGGTTAACAAAATAAAAAAAATTACCAAAATTTGTTGGTCGGCCACCGAACTGCCGATCGACTGGTGGCGGTGGCCTGTGGCCAAAGGCCAACTGGACCACCGGTGGACCGCCGGCCGATGGTTGGATCACCGGTGGCCGGTTGCCGGAGGTCATCTTATAACCAACTGGACCACCTGTGGACCGGTGGCCGATTACCGGAGGCTGCCCGGACCACCATTGGACCGCCGGCATGTCACCGGATGCTGGGCGGCCGGTGGTCAGACCCCTGGTGGACTGGTAGCCGGTCGCCGGAGGCTGGCCGGCCGGTGATCGGACCCTGGTGGACTGGTAGTCGGTCGCCGGAGGCTGGCCGGCCGGTGGACTGGTCACCGGAGGCTGGTCGAACCGGTCGCCGGAGGCCAGCCGAACCAGCGGTGGACCAATGACGGGTGGCGGGATCAAAAGAGAGAGAGAGATTTTTTACGATGAAAAAATATTCCACTCTTAGTAGAATATTTTTTTATGCCATAATACCTATATTATGCCATAATTTTATACTCTAAAATAAGTACCCAAACAGCCAATATGGCATAATTCTCAGAAAATGTAAAATTATGGCATAATGTACAGATTATGCCATAATTCTGGGCTATCCAAACAGGCCCTTAGATTTTAATTTAAAAAAATCAATTTGTTTTCCACAAATTATTATTATTATTATTATTATGAAAATGGTAGGCATGTGATGTCTGCATATTTTTCAAAACCTATTTGTTTTTTAATTTGTTTACAATCTATTTCTTTTTTTTATATTTTTTAAAACATATTAGGACGAAATTTTTTTTAATTTCTCTTCCCATGTATAAAGACACTCAAATATTTTAAATTTTATTAATTATTATTTTTCTTTTTTAGTTTACTCAAAAAACAATTTAATGGATTGCAATTATTTAAGAGGATCAAGATATTTGTATTAATTGTTTTAACTTTTTTAAAAACCTATTAGGACATAATTTTATTTAATTTTTCTTCTCATGTATAATGACACACAAATATTTTAAATTGTATTAAGTATTATTATTTTCTTTATCAGTTTACTTCAAAAAAATTAATGGATAAATAAATAATAGTTAATGCGGTTTAAAATCTTTTTAGAATATAATTATTTAAGAGGGTCAATTCAGATAGTTTTTGAAGAAATTTTAATATCAAATAGTTAAATTGTCAAAATTAAAAAAAATCAAATATTAACTTGTAATTGCATTTTTTGTGTAAAAACCTAAAATACATTTTTAACTAAAATAAATTTACTTTACTTCACAAAATTTTGAGTGTTTTTTTATTTTTTATTTTTTGATGCTTTATTATTAAATAGAAGGATAATATGGGTGTTATCATGGTTGATTGAACTATTACAAAAATATTTTTCCTTGTTTAATCATCAAATACATTTCACTTGTGGACTTGAATATGTACCAACCATAGTTAGCAAAATGTGGATGAGAACTCATCAAGGTCTAGTAGCCATGTGCAATGATTGGAAAGACTCAAACATGGAATCTTAAGTTCTCTAACCATCAACAAAAACGGAAAAACCATGTCTATCTTTAAAATCATAAGGCCTTTTGTTTCAAGACATATCCACAAAATCCTTTAAAATTACATATATAGCCTTTTGTTTCCTCAATACTTTTTTGCATGCCTCTCTAAATCAGAATAGTATATGTATTTCACAAGGTTTTTGGGGTTGGGCATAACCAAAGTTGAGTTTTGAACTGCTTTTGATAATTTTGTGTATGTTTTCCATAATTTTTTATTTCATAAAAGACTTTTTATTTTCTTGTAATTACATATAATATATTGTGCAATATGAACTAAGATATGGATGGCTTCTCAAGATGACAAGAAATAGGTACCACGTGCAAATATTTTCACATGATAATATATATATATATATATATATATATATATATATATATATATATATATATATATATATATATATATATATATCAGATTTTTCGAATGATGTAAATGCCAAGTTGGCATCCATATCAGCATCCACATTATTCTTTCTTTATCCATTCTTTAAAAAAAATAAAATAAAATTTCTCTGTATTATATAAATCTTAAATTTAAATCTTTAATCGTAAATAATAAATCGAAAACTCCCCCCTAAACCTAAAGTATAAATCACAAGGATTTGTGGTTTATTGTTTAGGTTTTAGGACATAAAATTTAGGGTTTAGGATTTAGGATTTTAGGGTTTAGTATTTATTATTTAGAGCTCAAGTTTTTAGACTTTTAGGAATATAATTTATAGTATTTGTGTTTAAAATTTTAAATATGGTTTTATTATTTTTTTAAAATTTTAAGAATTTAAAAATTTTTAAGATTTAAATTTGAAGTTTATATAAAAAGTAATTATGTGGATGACAAGTTGGCATCCATATCATTTTGGAAACCTATTCGGAAAATCTATTCTGTTACTAAGTGACAAAGAATACCATATAATCTACCACCGATAGAAAAGCCAAGTAAAAAATAAGAAACAAACAAATGTAAAAGACCTGTGACATTTAAAAAAACAATTAAAAGGGTGAATCATTTATTACTAACACAAACTAAAGAGCGGTAAAAAACTTTAGCTAGTTCGATATTGTGTGTTATTTTACCCATATTAATACTAATGATGAGACAAGAAAAAAATTAAGTTTTTTTTTTTAATTATAGAGATTAAATCTTTTAGAAAATATGTTTATATTTTTTATATAATTTCTTAAAAATTACCTTTTTATAATTATATATAATTTTTTTTCAAATATTAACCTATATATAAATATCTCCGTGTTACTATTTTATAAAAGTCAACCTTCACAATTTGAATAATTGATATTTTTATTCTAAGGGGCCGTTTGGTTCGTAGTAATGATATATTACCACGTAATGATATTACCGTGGTAATAAGATCGGAAATGTTATATGTCCAGGAATGTTGTGGTAATTTATGATAAACATGTTTGGTTGGAAACTCATATTAAATAGTAATCAACTTGGTAATGTTCTAAATTTTCCAAAATACCCTTATGTCTACTGTTTTATGCAAATTTAAATTTGTAAAAGTAAAATAAAATTTTGGATAAAAAAATTAAATTTTCAAATATGAACATATTCCTAAATTAATATTATTTAAATTTACTTTTTCTATCCAACAAAAAAAAGTGTGAAAATTATTATTTTTAAACAAATGGCATATTTGTTCAAAGAATATTTCAGATTACCAGCCACTTGGTAATCCAATATAGCCACCTATTTTGGTGGTAATGGGATTACCAAGTTTTTTGGTAATCTTCCAAAGTTGGTAATCACACATTACCATCAATATTACCACCACCATCAATCCAAACGTGGTAATCTGAAAAGATTACCACGTAACAGGCGGTAATGTTTTTATATTATCGCGAACCAAACGGCCCCTAAGTAGAAAATAGACATATATAAAGCTTATTTAAGATTAATTGTATCTTGAAAGTATCCTATATTGAAATATTTTCTTAAATCTTAAGAGCCATCTAAAAAAAAGTATTTAAAAATATTTCTATTGTATTTATAACATCTATAATTCTAATAAAGGTCAAGTTTTCTACGAATGTTTGTAGATTTCATATTTACGAACGTTGGTCTTTCATCGTTGGATTACAATTCAACGATGATCCCTGTTTGGGTGAACAGTATTACTCTTTCAGTTAAAACAGTAATTGAAGCAATCATAGCCGTCCAACCTTACTTCTACTAGCTCCTACAGTGAAGCTAAAACCAAAACAAACACTTTAACTATCCGTTCCTCTCTTTGTCTCTCTTTTCCATGGGCATTGTTATCAACTACGGATGTTCTACGAATGTCCACAATTGACATATTGTCGAAGTATATATATATATATATATAGAGAGAGAGAGAGAGAGAGAGCACGTGTTGTCTATGTATGTTCATAAATTCAAAATCTATGAACCTTTGTCATCAACATTTGGGTTTTAATCCAATGGTTAGCCACTGTTCAATGAACATTATTACTTTGTGGTACAGTAAAAAATGGGATGCATAGTACATTCATTTAAATTGTCAAATTATGATGGTCACAATAACTTAGTCAATCATAATCGCCCAACCTTATTTCCACTAGCACCTAGTGAATACTATATACAAACTAATTTCCACTAGCACCTAGTGAAATACTATATACAAACTAAACACCCAAACTAATTAACCCATTCTTTTTTGTCTTTCTCATACACCTCTGCTGTTCTCAACTATGGATATTCGTAGAATGTTTGCAACTCCTGACCATTTACATGAGATTTTTGTGGGTGTTACTGGTGTGCTATACCAACATTGGCTCATAGAAATACATATACAAATAACAAAATTTAAGTTTAACAACAATAATAGTAGCAACAACAATTATTATTATTATTATTATTATTATTATTATTATTATTATTATATAATACAATTTTTTTTATACTTTATCATATTAACTAATTCACATAGTTAAAAAAAAACAGAGGATAAGTAAAAAATAAATAAATAAATCTAAAATTGAATAAGTAAAATGATAGAAAAGAGTAATAATAATAATAATAATAATAATAATAAGAAGAAGAAGAAGAAGAAGAGAAATTAGTTATTAGTCCTTACAACTTTTCAAATATTTTTTGCAATCCTTGTGACATTTCAATTTCCTAGATAATTCCTCATTTTTCAGTTTACTTATTTTTCAGTCCCTGCAACTTATACCGTCAGTTTATTATATTTAAAAATCTAATTTTGCTCCGCTTATTAAATGTATTTCCCGTTTATTAAGTATATTTTTTATTTAACATTATGTGTTTATGTGTAACTGCATAAGTTTTTATTTAATATATAACGTTTTTATTTAATATTTGTTTTTGATATTTAATATCTTAGTTTCTTATTTAATATTTTGTGTTTCTGTTTAAAAATACTAAGGGGTATTTTAGTTAACGTAAGCTATTTTTTTAAAAAAGTAAGATGCTACAGTGTCAAACAAAGGAAGGACTTTTTTTAGAGATATAAAATAGTTTAAAAAATTTTTTATCAAGTAAAAAAATTGGAGAAATGATATGAATAATTTCTCCAATAATAATAATAATAATAATAACAAATTTTAATGGAAAAAAAACATTTTCATAAAGGTTACAAAAGTAATTAAACCAAACTCAAATCCTGGTTGGTACCTTTCCAATCCGTTGGGCTGTTTGATACGCAACCCTGGACGGTGACCTCACACATCCCACTTCTCATTTACCCATACATTTATATCTCCACCCCTTGCATTATCATCTCCAAAGTACATCCCTTATACTATATAAGTATGATCTAATAGTTATAATTACCTATTTATTTAATTTTATTATTTATTTATTTATTTATTTATACATCTCTCTCCCATGTGCCTCCCACGCCATCCCTCCTCCCTCCTCCCTCCTCCCACCTCCCCTCACTCCTCCTACTTCATGCCCTTCAGGTGTTCGATCTAATTCCCCCGCCCCATCCATGGCGCACACCGCGCGCTCCACCCCACCCCTGCGCGGCTCTCCGCCCAACTTCTCCTCCTCCTCCGACTTCGAGTTCACCGTCTCTCTCTCCCCCACCTCCACATACTCCACTCTTTGCCCGGCCGACGAGCTCTTCTACAAAGGCCAGCTCCTCCCTCTCCACCTCTCCCCCCGCATCTCCATGGTCCGCACTCTTCTCCTCTCGTCGTCGTCATCATCCTCCTCCTCCGACTCCACCACCACCACCACCACCGCTTCACGCGACTCCACCTCCTCCTCTTCCTCAGATCTCCTCCTCCCTGACTCTTCCCGTCCTAGCTCCGCCACCGCCGATGAAGATCCCCATACTCTCCCTCCTCCTCCTCCTCCCAAACGTCTCCTCACCGTCTCTCACTACTTCTCCTCCCTCGCCTCCCGCTTCCTCCCTCGCTCCTCCTCCAAGAGATCCACCCCCAAAGAGGTCTTCAAAAAGTATGTGAAAAAAGTCAAGCCTCTCTTCTCCAAGAAATCCGACGATCTCGCCGCCAAGAAGACCTTCTCCTTCTCCTTCTCTCATTCCCAGTCTTTTTCCGGCAATCTCCGATGCCCTAGAAGGAGAACTTGCGCCGGGAGTTGTCCTTCGTCGATGAGATCATCGCCGAGTCATTCTGGGTTGTTGTACGCTGGTGGGACGTTCCCGGTGCCGACGAACTCGTCGTCGTCGTCTTCGTCGTCGATGGAGGAGCTCCAAAGCGCGATCCAAGGCGCCATTGCTCACTGTAAGAGTTCCTTGGTGATTGGGAATCAGAAGAAGGGTTTCTGTTCGTTGATGGTGAGTAGTGATAAGAACTCTGGGGCTTGATTTTTTTTTTTTTTTTATATATTAGTTTTTTTTTGTTGTTTTTTTTTAAATGAAGTTTTTTTTTTATTTAATATTGTTATTAGCTTTGATATGTGTCATGGATGGTTTGATGGGTTTGTGATTGATTTTTTTTTTTTCTTCCTTCTTTTTGTTGGGAAAAATGGCTAAAATATGAAAACCCTAACCTAGCTCGTACAGGTTATAATTCTACTTTTTTGTAGGGGGCTAGATGTAAAATATTTATTTTTATTTTTATTGTTCCATTTCTCTTTACAATGAACATGTGAAAAATGAAAATGTGTTTGTGGGTGCCATTTGTTTCTTTTATTTGATGTAAATTGTCAATATATATATATAATAAATCACAAAAAGAAGGTTTTTTCAGAATATTTAGTTAATTCAACTTTTCATAGGGGCTTAGGTGAAAAAAGTAGAGCAAGTTTTAAGAATGGAATTTAATTTTATGCCTGGTTTAAGTGGAACTGGAAATTATATATATTTATAAATTAAATTTTTCAAAAAGAGTCTATCTATAAAAATGTGGTGGAGATAAAAAGGTTGGAGACCAAACATAGTACTTTCAAACACTTGCATCCAATTTGTATTATTGAACTCATGTCCACTCAAAACTAATTTCATGGACACAATCAGTTGATTGAATGAGATAACCTCTAAATTACATTTATTCAATCAAATTGCCATTAAATTATCTTCAAAAAAAAAATTATATATATCCAGTCAATTATATTTAAAATGGAATATTTATTATTATTATTATTATTTTTTTTTTTTATAACTGTGACAACCATATTGTAGTCAAAGGAGTGCATCCAAACTGGGAATTGAATCGTTTGACCAATGTGAGCTTTCACTGGATTTGAATGAATTTCAAACCCACACTCATATCCGAAACTTTTAGGATTCTTAAATCAAACTCACACTTATATCCAAAACTCTTAATTCATATCTGAAACTTTTAGGATTCTTAAATCAAACTCACACTTATATCCGAAACTCTTAGGATTCGTAAATCTTCATCTCAATCCCTTTCAATAATGAGACCAAAAATCTATAAACCTTTTGGCAATATTAATAAATAAATTAAAATTTTTAACCATAAAATTTAACCTGAAATCTTTATTGGCTTCTGAAATTTCAATTGCCAATTTACCCTTCTATCTAATTTACAGTGTACTTATTGGAATTCTTTATTAATGAGATAGTAATTAAAAAAAAAATTTATTTGATTCATATAAATTGCCACTGCAAAATCAAATGAAGTCTTTGTCTGGGATTAAAAAGGCTAGGGAACTGAAAACATATATGCTCAAAGAAACCACGACATACTTTGAAAGTGACAAAAACCAAACCTATATTTTCAAGAAATGGTCTGGCCTATATATAATTTTTGTCATAAAAATAAAATTAACAATATTTAAATCTTAAAGTAGAGATCATTAGAATTAAATTGAAATTAATAGGGAAAATTGCTTATAAACTCTTGAAACATCCTATAATTACATATTTATCTTTAGAAAAAATATAATTGTATATATATCCATGAAAAATATAGGTAATTGTATAAATGCCCCTACTGTTAGATTCCGTTAACAGATATTAATCAAACTTTATTAACTATAGTTATAACTTGAATTAAAATATAAAAAAAAATAAAAAAAAACTCTTATAAATGGTCATTTTACAATAAGAAAATTTTCTCAAGGGTATATATAAAAAGGGTATAATAGTCATTTTATATATCTGCTATTTGAAACAGATGATTTTTCAGCCAATTTGAACTCCAGGGGCATATACGTAATTATATGTATTATTGAGGGGTATATATGTAATTATATTTTATTCAAGAGTAAATATGTAATTTTAAAATTATTTAAGAGTACATCTGCAAAAACCCCAAATTAATATTATTATGAAATTAATCTAAATAAGATCCACAATGGCAGTTGTCACGGGTCTGACCGACGTCACTCGGCCCGTGCGGCGACTGGCTGCGCACCGCGCGCACCAGCCCAGCCTAAGTCCAAGAATCGCACCTTAGCGCGCACCTGCAAGCAAGATACAAGCAACCACACCCACAAGACAAGGAAAACAAGAAAGGGGAACCGGAGATAAGAGAGAAAAACTTAAACTCTCTAGAAAGAAGTCAAGGTTACACCACGAGCCTCGACAACACCGGCCAAGTCCTTCACCCTACTCCGTTCGGATGAAGGCAGCCCAAAGTCTTAACCTCCCTAAGACTAAGGACTAAGAGGATGCCCCAATGACCCACCAAGGATCAAAGGATCTAGAGTCCCCAAGATAGCCCAAGATGACCAAGGAAACCCAAGATGACCCAAGATTCTCCCATAAACTTGATCTTCATCCCCTTTTATAGGCTAAGGCAAATACTTAACCTTCACTGGTTATGGCCGACCCATGCTCCGACCATGCCTCGGTCGTCAGGCTGACCTCAGCCCACCGGCGTCATGACCGACCGTACAGCTCGCGTCACCCTGCCATGCCGAGCCATGCCCAGCGCCATGCCCTGCTCTGCCCAGCGACATGCCCGGTCACACCAGCGCCATGCCCTGCCAGCAGCCATGCCTGTGCCATGCTCGCGCCATGTCCTGCCGCGGTGCTGTCAGCGTGCATCACCCTGCTCGCGTCAGCCGATCACCTCACTGCCGATGTCAGCCGGCCTTACCGAGAGCACCCGGCCATGCCGCGCACGCATGCCTTCGGTAAGTGCCCCATGACCCGCCTAAGTCATGGGTATGTATGCCTTGCCTATCACCTCACGCGTTGTCTTAGCTCATGGCTGGGCGAGAGCCCTCTCACGCCCACCTGATCAAGGCGGCCGACCGTATATGTCGGTGCTTATGCCTGATCCGGCTGATTGGCCGACACTCAGCCAATCCCTCGATCAATCACCCTCGGTCAAGGTCCTCGGCCACGCGCATCGCTCCCTGCGCGCTGCTGATCAAGCACTCCCGGCTAGGATCCTCGGTCATGTGCGACTCCCACGCACCGCTAGGATGATTGCACGGACATCACTTGCTTTGGACTTGGATTATGGCCTGGCTTGGCCTCTTCGGCCATCTCCCCTCGGTAAGGCACCGACCTTACCGAGCATGCGAAAAAGCCCCGTGACAAACCTCCCCCACCAGGAAAAGTCCGACGCCCTCGTCGGACGGAGGCTAAGTCCCCTCGGTAACTCCACATGGCCAAAGTAGTAGGTGTCCGAATTTCTTGAGCTTCAGCTTCTCCACGCACTCCCTGCGCCAAAGTTGAGCTCCACGTTCCCTCCTGGAACTTGCTCATGCCATCATATCCGGATGACACGCTCCAGCACACCAAGCACTGAAGTTGAGTCCCACTCCCGAGACTCGAATCCACCATAGGATTCCCTGAAGTCACCACCGAATGACTTCCTTCGGTCCACCGCGTACCGAAGTTGAGTCCCACTCCCGAGACTCGGGTCACAACCAAGACCCTTCGAAATCACCACCGGATGATTTCCGCATTTTGGCGACTTGACATAGGGCCTCCTCCATCCTATGCCAATGCTATTGCAGTCCACCAGCCTCCGCACCGTCTTCGTTGTCTTAGACCGCACCGACGGCCTCTTCTCCTCCGAGGTATAACAGCGAGGTTTTACCACTTGCTCTTGGCCAAACCACCTGCACTCGCTTCTGCCCTTCCTTGGCCAAGCGACACGTCTCTGGCTCCTGCCTCACAAGACCTGACTGTTACAAATGTTGTGCTTCCACAAAGGGACTCTACCCTCTTATCCTAACACCAACAGATGTTGTGCTTCCACAAAGGGACTCTACCCTGTTGCCCTAACACCAACAGATGTTGTGCTTCCACAAAGGGACTGCCACCCTCTTGCCCTAGCACCCACAAGTGTTGTGTTTCCACAAAGGGACTCTACCCACTTGCCCTAGCACCCACAAGTGTTGTGTTTCCATAAAGGGACTCTACCCTCTTGTCCTAGCACCAACATATACAACAAAGAGGTGACTGCCTCATAGCTCTTTACATAATGCCAAAATACAACAAAAGAAAATGTACCGACATCCCTTTTGTACAGACAAAACTCGATCCTCCTTCGCGCCTTGATGCCTCTTCGGCCGCTGCCTAGCACCAAGCAAACCGAGTCTTCACCCCGGGGCACCGCCACAACCACCTTACTGCAGCTGCAGAGGAGAAAGGCTAGCTGGCTCATCTTCACTAACCTCCGTAGTGATGAGCGCCGCCACGTTCTCCCTCTTCGGACACTCCCTTGCCCGATGCGGTCCGTCGCAGATAAAGCACCCCCTCGGTTTGGCCGAGCCTCCTCTCCTGGACTCGACGCTAGAATCACGAGGTCTTGCTGTGTCGCGAGACTTACCATCCCGGTGCTCGCGCGAGAGGTCCCTCCTCTCCTCCGGCTTCCCCTCCTTCAATCGGGCCTTCCCCTTGTCCCGACTTGATACAGGAGCAACCCGGTAGTCCATCAACGCCTCAGCATGCGCGATGGCTGTCGGCAGGTCCTTCGCACCTCGCCGACGAAGCTCCACTTGAGCCCACTGTTCCAACCCCCTCATGAAGTTGAACAGCTTGTCCTCCTCGGACATGTCGGTGATGTCGAGCATAAGAGCTGTGAACGCCCTCACATACTCCCGAACGGTGCCTGTCTGCCTCAGCTGGCTTAAGGCAACCCTGGCAGCCCAACTTGCATCGCCAGGAAGAAACTGGTCCCGCAGCTCCTTCTTCAGCTCCTCCCAGGAACTGAGGTTCTCCCGTCCCGCTCGTGCATCATCGACTTGGCGGCTCCGCCACCATAGCTTGGCATCCCCGGACAAGTACATTCCCACCAAGGGTACTTGCTCCCGCTTCGGGATCTTGGCCGCTATGAGATATTGGTCCATATCCCATAGGAAATTCTCCAGTTCCTTGGCATCGCGAACGCCACTGAAAGATGAAGGTTCAGGGAATTTTACCGTCGTACCCCGCCCAGTCGTCCCACTGGGTACTCCAGCCTCCTTCAGTGCGCTGAGCTCCTCCGAGAGCTCCTGGATCTTTGCAGCTAGCACCTCCACCAAACTCCTCGTCTCCAAGCTCTGTAAGGCTAGATCCTCTAACCTAGCACATACAGATCGCGAGGGTGCCGCTTCCTTCCCGAAGCTTCCCAGCACATCATCGACCCGCCCCAGCGTTTGTTCGATGTGTTCGGTGCCCTCCTCCAAACGATCCAGCCGATCCTTCGTTCCTCCTGCCATCAAGAGGGTTCCTTCAGTCTTGAAGTTGCTTGCCTAGTGGTAGTCCGCCACCACCAGCACCCGATCTTGCTTGAGTATGAGCTCCTAGCTCTGATACCAACTGTCACGGGTCTGACCGACGTCACTCGGCCCGTGCGGCGACTGGCTGCGCACCGCGCGCACCAGCCCAGCCTAAGTCCAAGAATCGCACCTTAGCGCGCACCTGCAAGCAAGATACAAGCAACCACACCCACAAGACAAGGAAAACAAGAAAGGGGAACCGGAGATAAGAGAGAAAAACTTAAACTCTCTAGAAAGAAGTCAAGGTTACACCACGAGCCTCGACAACACCGGCCAAGTCCTTCACCCTACTCCGTTCGGATGAAGGCAGCCCAAAGTCTTAACCTCCCTAAGACTAAGGACTAAGAGGATGCCCCAATGACCCACCAAGGATCAAAGGATCTAGAGTCCCCAAGATAGCCCAAGATGACCAAGGAAACCCAAGATGACCCAAGATTCTCCCATAAGCTTGATCTTCATCCCCTTTTATAGGCTAAGGCAAATACTTAACCTTCACTGGTTATGGCCGACCCATGCTCCGACCATGCCTCGGTCGTCAGGCTGACCTCAGCCCACCGGCGTCATGACCGACCGTACAGCTCGCGTCACCCTGCCATGCCGAGCCATGCCCAGCGCCATGCCCTGCTCTGCCCAGCGACATGCCCGGTCACACCAGCGCCATGCCCTGCCAGCAGCCATGCCTGTGCCATGCTCGCGCCATGTCCTGCCGCGGTGCTGTCAGCGTGCATCACCCTGCTTGCGTCAGCCGATCACCTCACTGCCGATGTCAGCCGGCCTTACCGAGAGCACCCGGCCATGCCGCGCGCGCATGCCTTCGGTAAGTGCCCCATGACCCGCCTAAGTCATGGGTATGTATGCCTTGCCTATCACCTCACGCGTTGTCTTAGCTCATGGCTGGGCGAGAGCCCTCTCACGCCCACCTGATCAAGGCGGCCGACCGTACATGTCGGTGCTTATGCCTGATCCGGCTGATTGGCCGACACTCAGCCAATCCCTCGATCAATCACCCTCGGTCAAGGTCCTCGGCCACGCGCATCGCTCCCTGCGCGCTGCTGATCAAGCACTCCCGGCTAGGATCCTCGGTCATGTGCGACTCCCACGCACCGCTAGGATGATTGCACGGACATCACTTGCTTTGGACTTGGATTATGGCCTGGCTTGGCCTCTTCGGCCATCTCCCCTCGGTAAGGCACCGATCTTACCGAGCATGCGAAAAAGCCCCGTGACAGCAGTCTACATCAAAGATATATTTGATTTAGTATGCACTACATGACAATAAATATATTAGTAATAATTCAACTGGTAAAATTAACACTTGAATTGGTTTTGATGACTTGGGTCTTGAGGGATTACCTAGCATAATTCTTAACTTAACCGTCACTAGTGACAAAAAAAAAACATAACCTAAACATTAAACACCACAAAGGTATCCAACCAAAATTTTTTTTTTATATAAAATTTAATTATTTATAAATAGTAATATTTATAAAACTGTCTTTAATTAAAAATTAAACTTTAATATATTTTAAAATAGTAATTTTTTATAAAACCATATTTAATTTAAAATTAAGCTCTATTATATAATTTTATTTTCTTTTGCATTAATAATATCATGTAAATAAAATCCAATTCTAAATTTTCAAAGGTTTACCCACCCCAAGAGACATTTCAAAGCAAATTTTATGACCGAATCAATGTTGAAAAGGACAAAATCTTAAAAATTAATACAATTTGAGAAGGACATCACAAATCCTTCGTGAATTAAATTTTTTTTTTTTACTGATGAAATATAAATAAGCTAAATTAGAGATGTACATAATATATATGACATCGTTTTTTTAATATGGACACAAATATTTTACACAAAAAAATCCGTTACTAATAAATTAAAAGATTATTTTTAAAAAACAACCATAATTTTTTAAAAATATTATTATTAATTTATCTTATTTTTTCTGCATTTTTAGTGTGGTGGAAGAGCTTGCAAGCACAAAATGATGAGATTTTTAAAACTCTTTATTAAATTGAATAAATAAAAAAAAATACTTCATCCAATCTTTTTTACTTGTTCTATATTAAAAATTTTCTTTGGTACTCTTTGTTCATTCATGAAAATTAAAAATATTTTTTAAAATTTATTTTCTATATTTAATGTATTTTTACAGCTTCCAATAAATCATATATAACTACATATTTTATTAAATTATATTTTTAAATAATAATAATTTAAAAATTAATATAATTTTTAATAAATTTTATATTACTAACTAATATAAATTAATTAAAATAAATAAATAAATAAAAATGACGAGAGGAGTAAAAATTTTAACCATCAATAACTCCTTTACAGGAACCGGTACATAATAAAGTCTTGTTGAGAAGGGGTGATAATATGAAAAGAAGAATAAAACGAAGAAGAAAGAACTCATTGATGATAAGTTTTCCAAGAAAATGCCCAAGTCTTTTTCATGTCAAGTTCGCGTGTGCTTGTTTGTTTTTCAGTTCAACTAGCTAGCTGTACCCAACTCCATGTGCCTTTTCTTATTTATTTATTTATTTATTTATTATCTTAATTTTTTATTTATTCATTAATATAATCTTACAGTTTTGACCCATAATTAATTAATTAATTAATTAAGTGGTGTGGCATCTCTAGGCATGTATGAACCGGGAAGTGGGAAGACTCTGATGTGCCCAATTAAAATATGCCACGTGGGTGTACGGATAATATGGTGTATTTTTTTAAAGATCATTGGGTTTTTTTGTTGAGGTGGGCGAGAATGGCAGCCTGATTTGAAAAGGGGGATCATCAACTTGAAATAATGGAAAAAAAGTTGGTGGGATAAGTTTGATCTTATCAGTGGTTAAAGTTCAGATAAAATTATCAATCAGTCCTTGACAATATATAACTTTCTAGAGAAATTTCTTGGAATTTTTTTAATATTTTTTTTAATGTTTTGATTTTTTTTTTTTGACAAAATCGACAAGCGACAAAATAAAAAAAAAACGGGTACAGAAGTGCATAAATTACGGTGGCTTGACTGATTTTTTAGGGATAAACCCTCTATCTTGGAGGGAAGAATAAGAGATAATTCTCACACAAAATTCTCACAGGAAACTTTGAATATAAATTATAAGCTGAGAGGTTCAAAATAGAGACCCCTCAATCACAACCACGGGTAATTACTATTGAGTTAGTACAGTTTTTTTTAAATTATTTTATTAAATTTTTTCTAATAATAAAACATCCTTATTTCGCCCACTTTGGAACTCGCACTCCTTGTTTCAAAAATAGGTTGGTGACATTGGGGGGTGAGTTTGCCTTCCTCACCCGTGGTGGTTGCAGGTGTGCCGATCAGCTCACAATCCCATCTGACACTCAAAATATTTTGGTAATTTTATATGAATTTAAATTTAAAATCAATGTCTTAAAAAACATAGAGGCCTTTCGGAGATATGAAATATTTGAATAGAACCAATGGAGAGTCCAATGGATTTTCATCTCAGCTGTGAGTAAACAGATGCAAGGTTGAAATCCTGTACCATACAACTATTTATTTACTGTTTATCAATATTATTACTGTGGAATTATAGCCATAAATATATCGAGTTGGGCATATATGACAAATCTTAATTGCTTTGTATATTAGTATACCACATGATAAATTTTTAGAAGATCGTTAAACTACTATAACTGGTGCACCTCTATAATTATCTTTCTTTCTGACGGCGCTAGTCGCTTCTGGAAATAAATAAAAAATAAAATATTTTAAATAAATTTTTAATGAAATTGGAAGAATAAGAGGATATTGCTTAATTTTATTTTTGGTTTGACCTTGGTGAAGGTCATAATATGACCTTTAAAAACAAAACTTTATTTTATTTGTTTATACAAATTTCCTGTTATGTGTGACTTGAGAAAATTCGCATAGGGAAATCCAGATATAGTATTTAGACTTTGAAATTTTGTACCTAAACCTAATCTTTTTAATTCTTTTTGAATGATATGATACCTGTGATTTTCCAAGTTACTTTTTCAAAGTGTTTATCCTGCCAACCTCAATCTAAAATTCTTGACTTAATCGCAAAGTTGGTACTAGCCATGTTTAAAATTCATTTAGGGTATAATTAACCACAAGCTACAGCCTTAGGTTAGGGCATATTACTTGAAATTTTAATAAATAAAAATGTTCTTTGAGGATTTAATATCAATTATAATTTATAATTATCGAGAAATTATATATATATAGGTTGCATCCTCTAAGTACATTCCTAGATTATGTATATAGGAATGTTAATCTTGAATGACCGGACTAAGATCCAACGCACTTAACACTTTTCATTTGAATTTTACTGTAAATATCAACAATGATATTGTGCTTCTAAATAGTAGAACATGTGCTTATAAATAGTAGAATAGTGAAAAATTTGGATGTACATTATTTCCATCTGAACCATTGATCGTGATCGTAACAGTAATTGAATCAACCACAGCCGATTAAATCCATTTCCACTAGACTTACAGTATAAATTAAAAATACATTTGAAGAACAACTTACCAACCCGTTTAAAACCGATACAAGAGTCGGTCACTATTTATGAACTAATTTCTCCCTATCTCTCATCTACAACATCTCTCTATAACTCCTTTTAAATCTGGGAACGGTCATGTGAACATTCCCAGATGATGTATGCTTTCTCTCTCTATATATATAATTATATTGCATGATGTATTGTTAAAATAAAAAAAATATATATACACATAGATCAGGGATTGAACTCTGCAAGAAGCACAAGGTGAGAGCACATAGTTAAGCAAAAGTCATCATTCACCCATGATATGTAGTAAGTCTATATATATCAATATATATAAACTTCAAATGATATAAATAAAAATTTAAATATGGTGATAAATACAAGATTAGATTTAAAAAGAAAAATAATAGGTGTTCCTTTTCAAATCATTTAATTTTTGACTCCCAAATTATATAAAATTATTAAATTACCTCTAATTTTATTCATTGGTACTGAAGTTAGTAGTAAAAATGTTATGCCAATGGGTAGAATGAGTGTAAAGTAGACTTGAGAGAGGGTTATGCTAGCCCTCATGCTTGTAGGCTGCAGTACATCCCAAGCGAAACAAGCTTTAATACCGATGGAGTATATGCCGTTTTTATATTAACAAAAAATTATCAAGTGATAAGAGTTAAAAAAAAAAAAAATCAGATTTAAAGGACTGGAGTGTGATTTTTTTTTTTCTTCTGGATTAATCGGGGCAATTATAAATTTCTGAGGACTGATCAACGAAAAACTCTCCGAAATGAATGGTGGATAATCCAAGATGGCAGAAGCCTCTATGATTAATAACTTTTTGTAGTTATGCCACTCCGCCACTTTTGCTTTCTTAAGATCCTTCTCTTTATATTTTGTATTTTTCTTTCCGTACAGAGAAGTGCTGTAGGGGTGCATCTGAAAAATTGATTGCTGAGGCCAAACACTCGCCAGTTATCTTACATTTTTTTTAAATAAATTTTAATCTTTTGCATAACGGCACTTAACTCAGCAGCATTTGTTCCCCCACAAAAAATATAGATACAAAAATTTTATAGCCCGAAGTTAAAATCCGTTAGATAAAATAGTAGTAAGAAAAAATTACTTTTAAGTCCCTGAGAAATTCAAACTTTTTGTTTAGTCACTATGATTTTTTCATATTCCATTAGATCCCTCCTTTTTCCAGCTAAATACTTTTTAGTCTTTGATGTTAATTCCGTCAGTTAAATAGATGATAAATGTCACAAATGGCCATGTCAGATGAAAAAGCAAAAGTTGGAGTTTTCCCTCCAAGTCAAGTCACATTAAATGTGATGTATGACCATATCCTCCAATGAAGCTTTTTTATTAGATAACTTTTGCTTTTTCCCTCCTTCTCATTCTTCTTTAACTTCTTTTTTATCTTGCTTGGGTTGCCGATGCTTCAACTTCTTGGTTTTCATCTTGTTTCGGTTACCGGTTGAAATATCAACATGTAAGTTTTTCTTCTTCTTCTTCTTATTTTTCATGCTTTTGTGGCTACAAGCTTCTTCTTATTTTTTATGCAACACGTATCTTCTTTTTCTTCTTCTTCATGCCTTTGTGGCTGTGGAATCTTACAAGCTTCTTCTTATTTTTTATGCTTTTTTGGCTGTGGAATCTAACAAGCATTTTGAAATTTCAGGTGGGTGTCATCAATAATGGAAACTTTTTGTGTTGTGGCGCGATACAAAAGAGAAGAACATGTGCTTCAATTCACCGTCTTAAACTCCTGCGAGACAGTCATGGGTGAGATATGCGCACGTTGGGCCCTGAATCTTTCTCAAGTGAGAGTGAAGTTTGTGACGCCTCACTTATACAAAACACTTTGCCCAATTGAGTCTGACGTGGACTTTTAACGCATGTGCCATATATACCATACTTTCAACAAATTTGTCGTGAACATCACCATTAAGGAAGTAAGTGCGTTTGTAGATAGAAACTCAGGCTCCTTGATCCTATCGTAATACAATAATAACTGCTATTGCTAGTTACTTTTGGTTTATGTGTTCCTATGTATTAGACAGCATTCTCGCCTATTACAATGGTTTCTTGTGTATTATTAGCTTTTCCTGTGTATTGGAATTAATAAATGTGTAGTATTATTGTTTCCTGTGTATTAAAATTATTTCATATATATTATTAGGGTTACATGTGTAATAATTAACGTTCTTGTTTATCTTGTGTGATTTCTGTTTTTTGCCAAGCAGGGAGTCCTTTTCAGATAGTATACACCCCAATGGTGTCAATGCTCTCTCCCAACATCCTCATTCTAGGGCACTCAGTATTGCTAGGTGTTCCCAATCACATGAGGGGTAGACATTAAAAGTAGGCCAACAGTTTGAGAATATAAACCACTTCAAAGATTTGCATGCGAAGCACAACTATAAGACAAAATTTTGACTTTACATTTATTAAAAATGATAAAATCTAGGTGACTGTAAGTTGAGCTGCTTCGGAATGTCAATGGTTAGTGCATGCTTTGAAAGAGGAAAATATAGACACGTTCCAGCTGAAGACAATGCAAGCAGCCCACATTTGTGGTAGAGGCATCTGTATGACAGCGCATTCCAAAGCAAGCAATAAATGGATTTCTGACCGTGTCATGCAGAAATTGAAAGAACGACCATTGTATCAAGCTGTTGACATACAGAAAGATATATTGAGGGACCATGGTGTCCGTCTACCATACTAGCATGCTTGGATAGGGAAGAAGGTTACTAGGTCGGCCATTCATAGTAGCGAGGTTAGTAGCTATGATTTGCTTCTCTAGTATGCAGATAAAGTGGCCGAGATGATCCCGATAGAATTGTCATCAATGACGATGATGGCGAGCTATTTAAGCGTGCTATTTTTTTTCCTTTCGGGGTTGTTTGTTGGGGTTCAAGTATGAGTGCAGGCCATTACTTTTTATGGACGGAACTCATTTATTGGGAAAGTATGATGGGATTCTATTAGGGGTAACATCCAAAGATGGCAACGAGGGTCTGTTTTATGTAGCATTCGCTATCATCGACAATGAAACTGATGAACTAGACTTGGTTTCTTGTTACTCTTGGGGAGGACTTGTACGGTCAAGATGACCACAATAAAATTATAACATTTATCTCAGATCGATCAAAGGGTCTACCCAACATCATCACGGGAGTGTTCCCCTCATCACTGCATGGTTATTACCTACAACACTTGGAGGCGAACTTCATGAAGACCAACGCTAGGCTAGGGAAAACTTTTATAGAGCAATGTTGGGCAGTAATCGTAAAAATTACATACGTGTATACTTCAAATGAGTTCGATGATGCAGTTTGTGAACTTGCATGTATATCGGGTGACGCACATGCTTGGTTGCTACATAAGTCCGATGTTGATCATTGATTGAACTTTTTATTTAAAGGAAAGTGATGGTGCGAGACGTACTCGAATGTGGCAGAATAAATCAATGCCTAGATTAAAGAGGTGCTCCATCTACCAGTAACAAGCATGATTGACTCGATAAGGTTAGGCTCTATATACACCCATAAATATTTCCCATGTAGTGTCATTTATTATTGTGTATTAACATGTGTTTATGTGTATTGTTTGTACGTTCTTTTGTAATATATGTTATTGTGTAATCAAACAAGTTACTGTGTACTAAATAAGATGTGTACTGTGTTCATCCATAGGTTTAAACTTATGAATATATTGGCAGATAGACGTGAATAATTAAACAGGTGGGATACACACATCTACCCTGAGATATGCAAGAAGGTTGAACAAATTGTTGATAACAGCCTGGTTGTACTCCCTCCTAAGTGTACGGGATCGCCAAGTAATATCCTATGTGTGACACAGGAGTCGTATTCCACCGGACTAAGGAAGTATTATTACTCACTCTTCATCTATTATCTAGCCTACAATTCTTAGTAAAAAAAAACAAATAAAATAAAATAAACTGACTAATCTATGGCCAGGTATTAGCACACATAAATAAATAAACAAGGAAGTGTTAAGCATGAGAAGTAGATGTTCGGACAAGGAATCCACTAGGGTTGTCATTAAGGCCCAGACTAGGATGGTTTAAAGATGTAATGACGGTAGTTAAGACCTAGAGATCTCTTAGATAGGTTAACCCCAATCTTTCGGCGGTTAATCCCTAATCTCATATGAGTGGTGATTGGAATCTCTTCCGGATAAACCCTCCTACGATTGCAATGAGTTCAAGAAAATCTCTAAATAGGAGTAAACCTACTATCCTTCAGCTTAAACCTAGCATTGGAGGGCTACCAACACCCGATCTCTCGGCGTGTCGGCACAAGTATCCCCTTTCAATCTATGTAAGATCCTAGTACAAGCACTCTCTCACGTCGACAAATATAATTCAAGAATGAACTATGGATTTCTCCATTTGTAGCTCAAGACATGCAAAGCACAATAGATTGAATCTTAAACAACCATCAAATTAAACAATAATAACATCCAAGGTTTTTTCACAAGATGAACCCTAGGTTTCATCCAAATCCAAACACCATAATAAGTTAATCCCTCATGATGAGAGATACTTATACAATATACAAGGAAAAGAGATACAATAAAGAAGCAAGAAAACTCCCTCTATGATCTTGATATCCTTGATAGGATGAAGCTTCGAATGGTTTCCAATGATGGCTTAGAATTTCACTCCACCTTCTTCTCCTTGCTCCCCTCCCTCTTGGTGATGATGTGTGCTCATTTCCTACAAGGATCATTGTCGAAAGATGGCCGGAAAGCCTCAAGAAGGTGTGTTGGCGGTGACCCAAAAAGCCAAGAAAAAGTCACCTTCATTTACCCTAGAAGAAGCCTTAAATACCCCCAAATTCCGCTGTATATATACCGGGGTTAATAACGGGGGGTAATGGGTTTGATAAGGACCTGTATGGAGGCCGTATGACTTAGGCAAAAATTTTTGTCTCAAAAATTCTCCATGTGCTACAGTAGTTACCACAGTAAAATTCCTACATTTTTCCAGCTACAGTGAATACTCTGCAGTAAATACACTATAGTACTGCAAAAACATGGTTTTATCCTTTTTTTTCGCTCTAATCATGTCCTCATGTTCTCCATGGCCTTTTTTGTGCTCTACAAAGCAAATAACACATGATTAAGCACAAAACGGGAATAAATTCTTAACAAACTACATGCTAAGTGTATAGAATACATATAGACACTTATGACAACCATATCCTGAGGGTGGGTTGATCCATTGAAGACGTCATTGATGACCACAATAGTGCAGTTAACCTCCAGTTTCGGGGTTGCTCTTGCAGAAGACGGGAAGTACATGGCCTACTGTGCAAGCATGCATGTGCCGCGATCATGCAAACAGACACGAATGCCCATTCTTACGAGGACGATTACTGCATAGTCTAATGGTATCGTTGGGCGTATGACAACCCAATATCCTCGATTCCTAATAGTGACAAGCTATCTGATGACAATCATGAGCTCTAAATTTGGTCGTCAATATCAAAGAAATGACCCAGCCATCGAAGAAGGTAGAGAATTGAGCCACAGGCCTTCGATGTCCATGATTTACATTATATCAGGTGTCATCAAGCTGGATGACACGACCCCTTGTGTGTATCCCGCAAGTGCACGGGCTTGTCGTAGTAATAAATTTACCCTGGTGAGTGGGTAGTCGAATCCACATGGAATAGGACTTAAGACACGAGATTTCACTATTTAGCTATGCGGTGTACGAAAAAGTGATAATAGAATCGATGAGTGAATATGGAAGCAAATATAATAAAAGGCAAGAAATTAAATAGAGAGATGGAAGGCAAGAAAGTGCAAGTAGAAGTGAATAGAGAAGGACTAGCAATGGATGAAATAGGGTATCCGGACAAGCTACCTCTAGGACTTATGTTTCCAGTGCAAGACTATACTATTATACTTTCCTATTGATGTTAATTGAGTCGAGGATATCCTTAAACACACGGTCCCAAACCTTGGTCAACCGTGACTAACCCCAATACTATGCCCCAACATTAGGATTCACTACGACCCTTGACTCTCGTTGACCCGTCAACTAAGCCCCAGGGGAGTCTATCTTCCTAAACCTCACACTACGTGGGATTGCTTTAAGCTCTAGGGATTCCTAGTGATAAAACCTGTTCCTATGTATAGTTCTAACCCTTTGGTCCAGGTGGAAGAACCCTAGTCTAGATTAAGCCCCAGTGCATAGGATTCACGTCAACCCTTCACTCTGTTGCTTGCGCAACTAAGCCCCAGGGGAGTTTATCTACCTAGCACTTCACTCTATCTCGACCGCTAAGAAATCAAGGAATACGGAGGTAGGGAGAAATCACACCGGAGGGGAAAGGGGACGCTTCGCTACCTCACGACTCACCCTCTCAACCCTCTTCAATCTTAAGTAGTCTAATCCTATAGGAGTTGTCACACCTCCAAAGGACAACCTAGATTGTTCTCAACCCTAGTGTCACGGCTAAGGGAAAACAATTGCAAGAGATAATTAAAATTGAAACTCGAATTTATTCATCAATAATGGAAAAGCATAATAGCAATGTTATAGAAACATAATAATCCTAGGGTTTACAAGTCCGAATACCCACGAGGGGTTTAGCTCCTCATGGAGCTATACATGTTCATCAAAATATAAAAGAAAGCACAAACTAAAGGCATTGATGAAAACCCCCTTGCGTATGGTGTGGCCGTGGTCTTGTGCGGCTGCCGGATGTCAATGACGATGTCGATGACGCACTCCGAACCTCCACAAAGTCCTCTCCGAAATCCTAGCCGCACTCTCCAGAAGTTGGGGAGAAAGTTAGGTCAAAAGATGTGTGAAAAGTCTCCAAATCGGGCTTTTATAATGTTGAGTTGCGGCTTTAAAATTGGACTTATCGGGATTTCACACGGCAGTGTGGAATTTCCACACGCCCGTGTGAACTCTCTGGTTTTCTGAATTTCGGCTGAAAATGAACAGTAGCTTGCTACATTGTTCTGCTACAGTACTCGCCGAAACGCTTCCGAATTCGTTGTTCTTCATCGAGGCCATTAAATTGGGCACACAATCAATGGTAGATCATGCCGATTGCTTCAAATCTCCTTCTTGGTAAAGTTCTCCTAAGCTACACGAGTTAGACTTATTGCGAATGTGACTACCTTTGTGCCCCTCCATAGGAGGTTGGTACACACTCACAAGTCTAGGCTCGTGCCTTGTTTCTTGCTTGGTCCAAAAACTGCCCAACAACGGCGAACACGATCTAACTTCGTTCTTTTTCTCCAAATTAGCTCCACAAACCTACAATGCACAATAGCACACAAATGCACACAATTTAGTGATAAAATCTGATAAAAGATATGCTCATTGTAAGATAATAACGCTTCGCGGTATTATAACACAAGCACTTATCACTGGACATAATCGTAGATCTTTTAATGTAGTCATAGCGGACTGAGCATGCTATCCATAATCGTATGTGACTTTTATTTTATGTGTAATATAAATAAGCATGAACTTTGTATGTTTTGTTGTTGTTGTGTAGTTGCCTATTTAACTATGTATAAATTTCATTTCCTGTATGCTAGTAAAATTTCTTATGTATGTATTCCGCGTCTTGTGTAATTTTTACGTGTCCTGTGTACTCGTTCTGCGTCCTTTTTAGTGTTTTGGTTTACTATGTATTGAATCTGTTTCCTATGTGTTACATTTATTTGGTGTGTATTATTTTTGTTTCCTTGGTATCTTTAACTTTTTCCTGTTTTGCAATTTATGTTGATATGCATTATTTCCAGTGTACATTTCAGTTTTAAGGCTAATTTTATAATTAACTGCATACACAATGTTTGCATTAATAAAAAAAAATCAAGTACATATGTGGATACTGAAGTTATTAAAATGCTAACGTTTTCATTCACAAACAACATTATGTTTTTTTTCTAGCTACTTTCTCGTTTCCACCAGTTTCCTTGTCAGCGGCTTCCTTGTCAGCAACATCAGAACCATGCACAATTATATTAGGACATGTGTTTAAGTCAACAATAGTCCTTTTGTTTGCCACGTCAGCAATTTCCTTACTAGTGGTGTTCTTTCTCCCTTCGCTATCTTTGGCAGTGGTGGTGTCCCCACACTAGCCTCATCCTTTTTCCCGCCGGCATCATCGTCTGCAGTGGCAATCTATGCGCTGGAGTCATCTTTTTTCCCAGTGGCTAACTTTTTCACCTTCGTGTTGGTATAATTTTTTTTTTTCTGTATATAGTCAATGAGTATCCGGGTGACATAACGGAGGCAGAGGAATGTGATGTCCGACTGTGGTATATCCAACTCTTCCCCATTCAGAAGTTGTTCTATATAGCGCACATAAAATACCAGGCAATCAACACTCCTGGGTGCTTGCTAGGGGCAGTTCTGCACATGCTCTAGTGGAAGGTGTTGAAATTTGTTATAACTAGTGTTAATCTTGATGCATAGTTCAAATAGATCTCGTTGAAATGTTAAATGGAACTTGTTAGTGACTTGATTCAATAAAAGAGAAATCAAGGTTTAAATTATTTTTTAGTCACCTACCATGTCTATGGCGTTAGTGTCATAAATGCCTGATCCAAGTGATAAGTAGTGCAAGTACTTTTGCTTTTGAATGCCCAAAATGAGCAAATGGTAATGACATTGAAGAAGAATTGGTATAAGTATAAGTTCAACAATCTAGTGCCATATATGACATTTTTTTATCATGAACAATGCTAGTTCTGCAGTGAATTACAGTTTCTGCATAGCAAGCGCTAGGCACCGTGTGACAGCAACAAGCTTCTTGAAAAGCAATGGATTTGTTAGCAATTCTTCACCGATAATGAGCATGAGGGCACCCACAACATCATCGACAACATTTTATCTTCCTTCGACGGGGACGAAGAGGTTGTCATGGGTGGTATACCCGTACTCATTTTGATGCCTACAAATAACATAACTGTATAAACAACTTACACAGATATCCATCAGAATACACATAACAGAAATATGCTACATAAGACATAGATATGTTTCATAGGAAACCTATATATTACACAGGAAATTGATATGTTACACAGGAAATCTATATGTTAAATAGGACAACCTAATGGTCAAACTCGAAAAGGTAATCCTTACACAGAACACATGAAAGCATAATATTACACATATGTTCCATAAAGACATCGTAATATAAAAAATCCGTATGGTACAAACAAAAAAAAAAATTACCTGTTAACCCGTGTGTTCAAATAGAGGGAGAAGGTTGATTGCTCGAGATGGGTCAGCCTTCCGAAACCTGGATAGGTCTTCTTTCGTGGCAGGAAGCTTGTTTCAGCTTTCTTCTACTCCTCATGGTACACTTGCCCTTCTGCTGGTACCTAGTATAGGGTCAGCGCAAGTGGCTCCTTTGCTGGTTTATCCTTTCCCAAACCGGTGAGAGTCTCAAGTAATATGTCAATAGCGCACAATGCAAGCTCTTTCGGTTCTAACATGTCAGAACCCTGGGATTCTATTTCAAGAGGTTTTATCTTCTGTGGAGGGACCCTTTTTCTTTTAGCTCTCTTAGATGTAGTTTTCTTCAGTGGGGCTCTCTTCGGTTGTGGTCTCTTTGGTAGTGTCTTCTTGACTGGGGCTCGTTTTGGTGAAATTCTTCGTGCGTCGTGTAACATGCCAAGGGGGAGTCTCTTCAGCTGTTACTGGAACATTTGTGGCTACTTGGTCCTCAAGAGGGGGGATAAGAGAAGGAATTTTGTCACCGGGTGCCTCCAGAACGGGGTTGTCATCTGCAAGGACAGAAATGTCATCAACGGGGACTTATGCTACAGCTTTTGCCTTGTGTTGGTGACTTGCTATCGGTGGAACTTGAACATCCTCGCAAGCAACGACCTTATGATGTGCAGGAATTTTTTCATTACTAGTTATCATCGCATGATGCTGGCTAGATCGGCCTATTCAAGACAGCACTACCCGTTTGAACCTCGTACCAGAACTAGGGGACTGACTTAATGATGGAGGATGACTAATATCTATTGGCATCACACAAGTCGCCTTTCTTTCGCTTTCCATCCTCTCTGTCACACTTGTCTATACGAGCTCGAAGTTCATGGAACTCAATTAATACTTGCTGTAATAACTACCGCATGTCATTATCACCTCATGGAAGCTCGTTCATCTTCTCAACTGATGACTCATGGTGACTGATTTAGAACTTATCAAATATCCCCAAACTTAAGTGTTTGCTTGTTCTCAAGAAAATAAAATAGATAAAAGTAGAATACATGATAAGTGCTTGATCTCAGAAAGCAAAGTATGGAGTTTTAGTAGTACGGAGGAACAATCAAACTCCAGGTAGCATGGTTATTCCTCTACAAAGAGTAGTATACTCTACGGCAAAAAGTATTTTCCTAAGTGTCGGTCCCCTGGTCCACTATCTTATAGTCTAGATCTTGTAAAGAACCTTTTTGTGGTTTTATTTAGCCTTACTCTTACACTTTTCATAATTTTTATGCATGATTTCCCTTTCTTTCTTTTTTTTTTTTGTTTTTTTTTTCTCATAGTTAGTAGCTTTCACACTTCCCAAGAGGAATCCCTTTTTCCCACTAGGGCATACACTTTGCATTTGACTTGTTTGTAGCGACTACACACTACAAAGGAGGTAGCTCTTTTTGCTATGCATGTATTTCAACTAAGATACCCCTGTTATAACACATCACTCCCTAGACAGACATAAGGTGCAAGGTGTACGCAAGAGGGACACAAGGTAGACCAAAGATTCATAGAGCAGTCAAACTCTCATGAGGGAATGAAAGAATTATTAGTCTAACATATCATGTCCATAAACCAAAGAAACTCTAACAAGCAAGTGCAATGCCTTCAAAGATCAACTCTAGCATGCATATAAGGTACAAGTACCCAAAAATATTCACATGATATTATAATATAGTATAGTATAGTACGAAATTCTCAGTATAGTGCAAAGAAAAGCAAGCATGTACTCAATCCAAACACTTAAAGATGTATATTGTCCCTAATGTACGCATGCATGCACAAGTGTAGTAATATATAATCAGAAAAGAAAATAAAATAAAAGAGTGTATGGTCACTAGTACTCCCTTGATTTCCTAGTTTGGCTAACCAAGGCGATGAAGTTACCCTTGTCCAGGCAATGAATTGTTCCAGAATAGCACCCGATAACCTCAAACTCTTATGAGACACAAATGGAATAATTAAATATAATGATAACAAATCAAATAAAACTAAATAAACTGCTGTAAAATAAAATCCACTAGGATCAAGAAGTACAAAAGTAGCAGGGCAATTGCCCCTTGCTATAATAAAGTATACAATGTACTAAAATATAAAAGTACAAAAGTGGTAATGAAAATAAAAATAAAAAGGTGGAAGTCGGCAGGGGAAGTCCAGCTCTGAATATAATCAATGGAGTACTAGTGATGTCGGTAAAGCGGGAGGAGACTCCGGCACTACTGGAGCTGTAGCAATGGGTGATATAGGCACCAGAGCAGTCAAGGGGTCACATGATGCTGCAAATGCGCTAGGCTCTATAGGAGTAGACCCTCGATCCTCACCTTACCATCCTCGAGAAGGGTCAGACGCTTCTCAAGAGCTGGTATGATGGATGGAGCCAGTGCAACAGTTGTAGGAGGAGGAGGAAGAGGAGCAATTGAGGCTGGAACAATAGTCAGGGGAGGATCAGCTGTAGCAGTGGTCTCTGGTAAGGACCCCTCATTATCTAAATATTTAGAGTTAGAACCGTGGATCACCCGGAACTGCACCGTGTGGGGTGTGTCCCATCGCTCTATCATGCACATCGCTCGGAGCGTGGTGATCCTGAGCCGATACATGCCTCCAACTTGCCACATACCTTAACAAAAGTCGATCGGACCCAGGCCCCATGCAAGCCAATAATGTAAGGACCAAGAAATATGGTCGCTAGGCGTGGATCCTGTGCTTGATGACGCAGTTGGCAAGCAAGGGCATGACTGATGTGAATCAGCTCTCGAGCTACCATGCTCCACAAGAAGCACAAGTTACGGAGGTTCACGACCCCTGTGCTGTCTCCTTTCCCAATCAATGTCCGAGATAGGACAATGTGGAGGTACCTAAAAGCAACATGTCCTGGGGAAAACACCTTCGAGGTATAGCATAAGTATTTCTCGAGGCTAAGAAATGTCTAGGTCCACACCAAATCAGCATTCAGGTGGGCAGATGCCTTCGACATGGAGCATTGAGTATGACTTGGTGCAAGTGTACTCCACGTTGACGAGCTCCTTCACCATGGAGAAATCCATATATGACATCAGGTACTCCACCCGAACATCTAGAAGATGATGGTCTCGTGGTGGCTGAGGCTGATGATCATCCTATCAAGCTCGAACGAACTCATCACCTATAGTATATGCTCCCCGTAAGTCAGCTCTCAAATGCTGAAGAATTGTTTCTAGCCCTGTACAGGAATCAAGTCTCGTACTGCATCAGTGAGACCAATCCTCTCTAGAGTCTGCCAGTCAATGACCTGACCCTCAACAAATCTCTGATCAACGAGCCTCCTGTAGCGGGCTCTGTGCTCGGGATCCCTAAACTGCGGAACTGCTGGCCGAGAAGACTCTCCAATCTTCTTGCTTTTCTTAGCCTCTACCTATGGATCACTGGTAGTTCTTTTTTGACCCATATCCTACATTTCAGAAAGAATACAAAAAATCTATCAAAAGAATACACAAAATGTAATGCAGTAATTCACAACATCAGTACAACGGGTACGTGATGATTGTTATATGACTACAACAGTCTTTCAACGGCCGTTACCAAGGTCTTGATGACTCTCTAGATGATTACAATGGGTACACAATGGCCCGTTGTAGGATTCAGCAGCTCTGCCGTGTACTATACTAGGGTCACCATCGGCGCACAACTCCCGTGATGCATCCGTTGTGTAATAGAATTGGGTAATAGCCAGTTGACAGTCGGCCACCATGGTAGCAAGTGTTGCTAGGGTAAGATGAGTGGGAAAATTCTCATAATGGCCTTATAATAGACAGACAATGCCCGTTGTGGCTTACCCCCCTTGGTTTAGTATTTTAACACAACGGTCATCACAACGGCCATTGTTCATTAAATAATGGCCGTTGTGAGGCCCGACCACGGTGAAAAAGTTTTAGACAATCGCTTATTTTAATTGAAATTCAGTTAAAAACATTCTCCAAACATTAATGGAAGCCCTATTCAAATCTTTCATCGTAAAACCCATCGAGTACAAATATGGCCTTATATTCCTTCCATATGCCACCCTCCTTTAGTCAATATGGTATGTTGATCTTGTAACCAGTTGCAATTATGACAACACCAAAGTCCTCCCATGTATTATCCATGAAATCTGGACCATGTTTCATTAATAATATTTTGTTAAGCCCTGCGCAGTTTGATATATATATATATATATATATATATATATATATATATATATATATATATATATATATATATATATAATAATAATAATAATAATTATTATTATTATTATTATTATTTTTTAAAGCCCATATGTTATACTTCACATTGGTGACCAAGCCAACCCTTAACTCTTCTTTTCTATGCATCACATCATGAATTCCCTCAAGTTTGCTTCTTCTTCTTCTTCTTCTTCTTCTTCTTCTACTTTTATTTTATTTTATTTACAAGGATTTATATTTAATAGCTTTCCAATGAGCAATCCTGGAACAAGTTAGATAGCAAAGTTAAGTAACAAAACAGGTTAGTACTCACAAAGATGGTTATGCTATGCCTTTAAACTCCTTCTAACTTGTTCTCATGGTTAGTCTTCTCTTGGTGTAGTTAACCATTGATGAAACTATAGGTATGAACCAATGGTCATATTAAACTTTTGATTAACTTGCGGCTATAGACTAAATGTAACTCTTTGCACAAAGGCAGACCTTCTCTTGCTTAGCATCTTTCATCTTTCCAGTGCAGCTTGATTCCAGCAATTCTTGAAATTTTTTTTTAGTTCAGCAATTGATTGCCTCCTTTGTGAACAATATGCTCACTGCCAATCACTCCAACCTTCTAAATTATGTCACCCTGAGTACAATATCCGAGTTTTATGTCCAACTACAAGGCACATCTCCATGCAGCACGTGAAAGCACAGGTGCCATCCTCTGCCCATACCTTAATGGTGTTGTCATAACAGATTGCATTTCCCATATCCAATCAGTTTTAAACAGATGGACCTAGAAGCATTCCATGCAACACTCTTGATTTCATTTTTTATGGCCCTCCAATGTTGTCATCTCTAACGATACCAAACTCATTCTCAACAATGATGGCAGTTTGGTAAGGGATTGATGCACTAGACACGTCATCTCCATCTTTGAGTAATTGATCCAATTATGGCCATACAAGCACTTTCTATGCATTGAAGTCATCCTTGATGCATTGGTCATAATCTCCAAGCCCTAAAGTGTAAGCTTTCTACCCTTATCAGTAAGAATCTTATTGACAACCTTCGTCACCTTGTTGAAATGCTCATACTGTCTGTTGCCAATACCAAAGACAACCAACTAAAGATTTTAAACCCAAACTCCTTTCTCTTGTCCCTCAATAAACCATTTATAAAATCTAGATACATTATCAGTCGGTTCACCATCTTCATATGTTGCTAAGGAGAGAGAGAGAGAGAGAGAGAGAGAGAGAGAGAGAGAGAGAGAGAGAGAGGGGAAGGGGGAGGGGCAAGAGTTTCTTTCTTCATCTTCTTTTCATATTCATTATCATCTGCAATGCACTTGTCCAAATTGACAATTTTGAATATGGCCATTTCATAACGCACTCTAGCTTTCTCCACCAATGCCTTGGCAAATACCTAGGCGATACCAATGTGGGTACCGAAGAAGATAGTGACGCCTTTTTTCCCATCGTCCACATCCTCAGCCTCATTTCAAACGATTACAGGCTTCACCGGCTCCACAGAGAGATTACTATTTTAGCCTATCAACCGGCACCAAAAATAAGAGAACAACGCAGCCGATCAGCAATGAGCCAGCGGTGAGGACTCCCTCCACGAGATCCAGCGTCAAGAGCTTCATCACAACCTAATCATACATCTGGTCGCCGATCTCTTCCTGCGACCCAACCTCGAGGCACCTCCGAATATCTTGCCCATTCATTTTCTGCGAAGTCTTCGTGACTTTGTCTATGGAGAGAGCAATGAAATCCAGCGTCGCTCTTGCCTTTTTTCTTTCTTTGTTTTTTTTTTTATGTATCTTCTTCTTCTTTTCCTCTCGATCTCTGATCTTCCTTCTTGATCTAAGAGATCACGTAAGCCATGTGGGAGAGGAGAGTGAGACGGGAGTAGAGCTTCATCTCATCCATAAAGCACGGTTCAAAAGATTGGAGAGCAACTCACAATCCCATTGGATCTTCTCTACCTTCTGCCTTTGAGTGCATCCTCTACATTTCTGTGAACACCAAAAACTTCTTATAATTTGACTTAGTTCTCCGCATTGAACGACACCTTTAGATGAACCTTGGCAATAGGCTTGCGATCAAAGATCTCCGGGACCCCTAATAAAGAATTCAGGGGCGGGTTGGCAAGGAGCATTGAGATAATTCCGGGGGGTCACCAACATCATCATCTCTCTCTGTGTAGCAATCATCGTCGTCTTATTCCTTTAGGCACCTTCGAGAACTAGTGCCACCTTCTTTGCTGGTCCTCATCTCTTCTGGTGGCGACGACGGCAACGGGCAACAACATCGGTAATAGTGGAATATGCAGCCATGGCAGTAGGCAGTAACAGCATCGGGCAATCAGGGCCAACAACGACGCCGATCTTTTTTTCTCTAATGTACACACACACACACACAGGGAGAGAAATATCACTACCTTCTTCTTGTTTTTTCTTCTTCTTTCTTTTCTCTAAATTTCTTTCTCTAATTCTTTATCTAGTTCCTTCTTCTTGATTTTCGTCCTTCCTTTTTCTTCTTCCAAATTTCTCTGCCCTCCTTCTTTTAAAACATGCAACCACCCTCGTTGTCGACGATCGTGGGGCGGTTGTTATGATCACGGAGTCACCACGACAAACAACCCTCACGTCCCCCTTGACCACAACCAACCCCATGTCCCACTTCCTTCCTTTATTATTATTATTATTTTAAAAAAAATTCTTTTTGTTTAATTTTTAAATCTATTGTTATATATTTTTTAATGATCATATTATATTTATTTATTTATTTTAATGAATTATTTTTAAATTATTTTATTATTATTATTATTATTATTATTATTATTATTATTATTATTATTATTATTATTTTCTTTTTTATAATTTTATAATTTGTTGTATTTCATTATATTTTTATATATTTATATAAAATTTTTTATTTGTTTTATTATTATTATTATTATTATTATTTATTTATTTCTTCTTCTTCTTCTTCTTCTTATTATTATTATTATTATTATTATTATTATTATTATTATTTTATTTTGTTTCTTGATCTGATTTGATTTTATTATTATTAGATATTTATTTATTTTGTTTGATTTAATTGAATTTATTTTAATTAGAATTGATTTTATTATATTTATATTTTTAATCTAATTTTATTTATTTTATTTTATTTGAATTTATTATATATATATATATATATATATATATATATATATATATATATATATATATATATATATATATATATATATATATATATATATATGAGGGCAGGGACTCTATGCACGTCCTTAGATATAAATTCTAAGGATGTTGATTGCTGGCCATTAGATTTGATCTAACGGCTAGTATGCAATCATCCAAAGAGTAAAGCCTGCCTCCCCTTCTTCTTTTCCCCTTCTCCATTTCCAGATTTATGGCTTCTCCCGTCTTGGAATTTTTCATCCATCTCCTCCCCTTCCCGGCCTCCCTCAATCGACCAAGCTGCCGTGAAGATGGATGACTGCGTGCGAGGTTGATCATGGCCAATGTTCCTTCTTCCTTGTGTTCCTCAAAGGTTGATCAGAAAGATAAGCTCAAGCTCCAATTTCATGGCTATGGAGGTAAGCAAAAAGCATCGCATTTGATGGTCATTGATCATACTTGATGCTTGGAAAGGTGTTTAATTGAGTGTTTTGAGTTGTTATTCTTTGGATTTGTCACCAGGCTTGGTTGATGGATGAGAGTGATGAGGACCAAAGGCTTCCTCACCATCGGAATCCCAAAGAGTTTGTCCCCTTGAGCAAACTTGAAGGTATTGCTGATTAATTATTTATTTGCAAGCACTTTTTACTGATATGTAGATTGGTTTAATGTTTGAGTGTATTTGAGGAAATTTTTTTTTTCTGGATTTTTATTTGGTTTTGGTGCATAAAAATCTAATTTTGTGCTAGTTATAGAGTTAATCTGGTGCTAGATGGAATTTATGCTATGGATGGAAGGAAAGCCTTTTCATGGACTGATTGGATTTCTATGTTTTCTAGTTATTTTTAAGATCTTTAGATGAATTGATTGTTTATGGAGAAATAACCTCCAAGTTCTTCCCTTTGGGTTATTCCTGAATGATGATTTGAATGTTGATTGACTTGGAAACTTAAGTACATTTTACTCTTTCTAGAGTTGATTTGGTGGTAGATTGAACAAAAGTTTTTTGTCAGGTGGTGTCTCACTATTTTGGGGATTTTCAAATTTAGATTACTTTATAATTTGAGAAGGAATAAGTTAAATGTGCTCCATATGGATTAGTAGGTCCAGATTTTGACTTCCACAACACAAATGGGAAAGGGGAAGGTGGTTGTTCTGCTCCATAAAACTTCTCAAAATCAAGACCACACAAAGATGACCCTGTACAAACTTCATTTGTACAAGATGCAGCTTACCATACTCTAATTGAAGCTTTTGGTGGAAAAGGGTATATTGTTGCAACTCCAGATGAACTAAAATATGCTCTCACTGAATCATTTGCTGCCCAAAAGCCAGCAGTTATAAATGTTATCACACAAATATGTAGCTAGTGAGAATAACATCACCATGTACTATGATCTTTTGAATGAATCACCCTATTTTGGTATGCAATTGTGTGGATTTACATTAAAGCTTTTTGTTGGTTATGTTGTTGTAATCATGTACCATATAATGTATGCCTATCTCATTATATTTTTGTAAGCTGCAGCAACTTACAAAAATTACAAAAATCTGCAGCAGCTTAACAAAATTTCTGCAGCAGTGTAACAAATTAACAAAATTTTTGCAGCTGCAGCTTACAAAAATCTACAGTAGTTTACTAAAATTTTTGCAGCAGTGTAACAACTTAACAAAATTTCTGCAGCAGTGTAACAAAATCTGCAGCAGCTTAACAAAATTTCTGCAGCTTACAAAAATTACAAAAATCTACAGCAGCTTACCAAAATTTCTGCAGCTTACAAAAATTACAAAAATCTGCAGCAGATTACCAAAATTTCTGCAGCAGCTTAACAAAGATTCTGCAGCTTACAAAAATTACAAAAATCTGCAGCAGCTTAATATTTTCTTCAGCTAAACAAATTACAAATTAAAGCCACCAAAAAAATTAAAATATCTGCAACTTCAAACAAATTAAATCTGCAAGTTACCAATCATGACAAATAATAAGATTACAAATCTGCAGCTTAACAATCATGACAAGTAATAAAATTACAAATCTGCAGCTTAACAATCATGACAAACAAAATTAAAAAAAACTGCAGCTTCGAACCAAATTCAGCTTAACACAAAGACTACTTGTGAACTTAAGAGCTTATTAAAAAACAATGGCAAACAAAGAGTACCTATCAGCTTCAAGAAAACAACATAATGACAAACAAAAAATCTGCACCTTAACAATTTCAAACCAATTAAATCATTTCCAAATTAGTTCCACATCAAAACAACATTCTTCAAAATCTTCAAAAGAGCAATGAGCAACAAGAACTGACTGAATAACTGCATCACCAAGTGATTATTTCTTACAGCTCAAGACATGCCTGCATTCCCAAATAAAAAGTCTTATTGGTAAAAATCATGATCAATTGAAATATGAATTAAATTAATATAACAATTCAAAGAAATTGTCTTACCGAATGTGCATGTAGACATGTAATGACCCTTTTTTCCACATCTACTGCAAGTCCTTTTCTTCTGCAATGACAATTGACTATCGATTCCAGATTTAATCCTTGTATTCACTTTTGGCCTACCTTTGCTTTTAACACGTTTTGGATCAAGAATACTAATGTGTGACCCACAAACATCATCTCCACATGAGGTTGCGGGGAATGAAGATGAACCAATAATCTACTCATTTGCCTCACTTTGCTCCGTGCGCAAGACATGTTCTTGTGCACTTGAAAAATCACCAACCATTTTAAAAATATCATTTAGCTTAGGCATAATTTTGTCATACATCTCTAAGGATGATATAGATTGTGCGATACGAAAACACATATTTTGTGCACTCCACTTCATTAAGGGTGTAAAAGCATTGTTACTTGTATCAACCATCAGAACATTTGACCGATATCTTGCAACCATACTCCAACGACGAAGAATATAATTTTTTGGAATCTTTGCAACCTCTTTTTTTTTTAAATATTTTCAATATGTGACAACACAACACACCCTCAGTCTCAAACTTCTTACAAGAACATGTAGCTATAGGTTCCCAATCTTCAATGCCATCTCTCCTAAATATAACAATGTGATTACAAACTTTATATTTGGCATGATCAGTCCCATCACGAATGCGTTTAGCTAGAATACTATCACTTTCTCGCAATTCTGCTTGGAAAATATTGAACACAGCTCTTGTATACACTTCTCCTGCATGTCTCTCAATTGGATAACCTGTATGAAAGTTTGGCATAGAGTTTAAAGTCTTAAAGTCTTCATTTTCTTCATCATTTCGTCGAGCACACAATGCCTTATCATATTGCATGACAAACTCATCCAATGGAGTTTGCGAATTAACAAAGCCATCAAAAAAAGAGTTGATACTTTCACTGCATTGTGTAGAGGTCATTCCAGCTGTGAAAATATTTTGCCAATATAGAAAAACCCATTTGTGTCGAATTTAATACATTTTACTCAACCAATGTTTATCATCAATGTTGTATGTTGCTTTAAGCTCACCCCATTTACTCTCAAATGCTTCAATTGATGCACTACGATGTAACCAGTTGTTGTAGTCCCCCATGAAGCCTTCTTTGCTCTTCAAATCTACTAAATACTTCATTGAATTTCTTCCAATGTGCCACGAGCACAATTGATGACCAGAATTTGGAAAAACATTCGCAATAGCTTTCCCCATAGCCAAGTCTTGATCTGTAATAATGGTTTGTGGATGCTTTCCTAGCATACATTTCATCCATGTTTGAAATACCCATAAGAAGCTTTCTTCATTCTCATCTGCGATTAGAGCACAACCAAATAAAATTGATTGCTTATGATGATTGACTCCAACAAAAGGAGCAAAGGGGAAGCAAAATCTATTCGTTTGATAAGTGGTATAAAAAACAACAACATCTCCAAATTCAGAATATGCCATTCTGCATCTTCCATCTGCCCAAAAAATAGATCTAGTCTGGCCGAACTCATCAAGATCCATATCAAAGAAAAAAAAAATCATCATTGAGTTTTTTTTCCTTAAAAAACTTTACATAGCCATGCATTCTTGCCCAATATTATTACTTCGAACTGCCCTTAAATGATTTGAACAATCTTCTCGAGTAATTTGTGCAGACCCCGTATTTGAAAGAGTTTCATTCAATATTCGAGACATTTGGCTTGGTCCCACTCTACTTTTATGCAATGCCTCCATCAAACTTCTACATGTATCACTAATATGGCGATGAGACCGAATCTTCAGCATCTTCGAGGGACTAGTTAGTAAATCATGGTTATGTGCATCACCAAAGGTTTTTATAGTCCATAGCCCACTCTTTATTTTTGACACCACCATCCGAGCTTGGCAATTTGTCCTTGTATCTCTGCGTTTGTGAACAGTTTTCTCTAGTTGCCTTTTGTCTTTCATACACTTGCTTCCTTCCTTATCACAAACAAAGTGCCGGCATGTAATTAATTGAGACTTAGACGAACGATATATGTGTCCTTTTCTTATCCCAAAACCTCTAGACTTTGCATAATCTAAGTAAAATCGAAATGCTTCCTCCTCATCAGGGAACTCCATACCAACATATGGAATTCTTTCCAATTTCTGTTCATCTTGAGACTGTTGATTATTTGCCAATTCATGTCCATGTAAAAGTTGTTGGCTACCACTATCTTCTTGATGTTGAGATAGCTCAAGCTCATTTGGATCTATTTCCATATCCTCAAATATGAAAGTCTCATCTTTGCATATTTTATCGGTGATATCCATCATCCTATATATCCTATCAAGAAAAATACAACAAATTAGAATATATCAAAATTAATTTAGTACTAATCAAATCATCATATTTAATGAACACTAATGTTCATTAAATATGATCCAGATGTTTGATTCAGCCAGTATTGAATACTAATGTTTGATTAGTGTAATACTAGTGTTCCAAATGTGTAATTCTAAACCAGAAGATGGTGGTAATTGTAATACTAGTGTTCCACATCCGCCAAACAAATTCTAAACTGGCATCGGTAATTCTAGCATACTAGTCTTTGAATACATCCAAATTCTAACAGTAATGTTCATCAAATATGATCCAAATGTTTTATTCAGCCAGTATCGAATACTCTATTCCACATCTTCCACATCAAAGCAAACAAATTCTAACATACATATCCATTAGCCAGTATCGAATACATCTGATTTTCTTAAACAAATCTATGCACACACAAAGATGGAACTATAAAAACACACCGGTGGTGGCGACAACTGATTGCGGCGACGACGACCACCCAATGGCTGCGACTACCCAGTGGCTGCAAAAATTATTGGCGGTGGCGACAACTGGAGCGGCAGCAACGACGACCAAATGGCTGCGAAAATTGTTAGCAGTGGCGACGACCTAGTGGCGGCAACAACTGCCGACAACTGGAGCGGCGGCGACGACGACCCAATGACTGCGAAAATTGTTAGCGGTGGTGACGACCTAATGGTGGTGAGAACCGGACAGCTTGTTTCTTGTCACAAGGAGGAGGAGAGAGAGTGGAGATGAGGAGAGAGAATGGAATCCAAGGCTGCTTTTTAGAATTCAAGGATGCTTTTTGCAACCGTTGGATATCATCCAACGGTTGCAAAAAGCATCCTTAGAATTCATCAACTATGCACGTGCATAGTTGATGAATTTCCTATATATATATATATTATCAGATTTGATTTTTTTAATTTTATTTCATCATTATTATTTTCTTAATATGATTTGATTGTTTTGTCTTGTGATTTACATTCATAGGTAATCTTGAGATTTGGATGTTTTAGATTACTAGGAGATTGGTGCTTTTGGCTGATCTTAGGATTTGAATATTTAGATCGCATAGAGATCTGTGCTATCGGCATATCTTGGATTTGAATATTTAAGATCACCTTGAGATCTATGCTCTCAGCTGATCTATGGATTTGAATATTTTAGATCACCTTGAGATATGTGCTTTCAGCGGATATAGGGATTTAGATATTTTAGACTGCCTTCAAATCTGTGCTTTTAGCCAATTTTGAAATTTAAATATTGAAGATCACCTCAAGATTTGTGCTCTTGGCTAATCTATTGATTTGAATATTTTAGATTGCTTCGAGATCGGTGCTCTCGGCTGATCTAGGGATTTGGATATTTTAGACCACCTTGAGATCTGTGCTTTTAGCCAATATTGAAATTTGAATATTGAAGATCACCTCGAGGTCTGTACTCTCGTCTAATCTATTAATTTGAATATTTTAGATCGCCTCAAGATCTGTGATCTCGGCTAATCTAGGGATTTGGATATTTTAGACCGCCTAAGATCTGTGCTCTTGGCAAATCTTGAAATTTGAATATTTAAGATCACCTTGAGATCTGTGCTCTCTCCTGATCTATTGATTTGAATATTTTAGATCATCTCGATATGTGTACTTTTGGCTGATCTAGGGATTTGGATATTTTAGACCGCCTTGAGATCTATGCTCTTGGCCAATCTTGAAATTTGAATATTGAAGATCACCTTGAGATCTGTGCTCTCGGCTGATCTATTGATTTGAATATTTTAAATCACTTCAAGATCTGTGCTCTTAGTTGATCTTTGGTTGCATGTAATTAAGATAAAAATATTTTATAATTTTGATTTTGATTTTCATTAGGATATGTATTTAAATTTTTTTATATAAATAGTTGTCAATGCAGCTAGGCTCAAAAGTTTCTAAGTGTTGGCAATGGCCATTCTAAGGCTCGTTGTGCTCACTACGACCATACAATGGGCGTGGTGAGGCCGTGCCAAACCTAGTGACTTAGCAAGCTTTGTGGAATGACGTGATAGATTGCCACGGTCGTTATCACGGGTGTTGTGTGCCCGTGATAAACTCACTCAAATTCTCCAGAAAAGCATAGCTTTCTGCCTGTGCATCACAACGGGTATAATGGGTTAACCCGCCCATTGTGATGCTCACAGTGAAAAACTAAGGGTTTTCCTTGTGTAAAACGGTATAAAAACAATTCATGCTGACAATAGTAGATTGCCCAATCCTTTTTTGCTCATAAAGTTCAATGGAGATGAGCCAACTTCATATCCCTTGAATTAATTACCATTGTAGTTGTTGTTGTTTTTTTTTTTATTATTAACTAATGAATAAGATCTAAAACTAATTGATAAGTGCTTGTGTTATAGTAATGCGAAGCGTTATTATCTTGCAGTGAGCATTGATTTAATCAGATTTTATCACTAAAAAGTGTGCATTTGTTTTCTTTTGTGCATTGTAGGGTTGTGAAGATAAATTGGAGAAAAGGAACGAAGTTAGATCGTGTTTGCCATTGTTGGGGAGATTCTCGCACTAAGCAAGGAGCAAGGCATGGGCATAGACTTGTGAGTGTGTGCCAACCTCCTTTGGAGGGGCACAAAGGCAATCACATTCACAATAAGTCTAGCTCGTGCTAACAAAGAGAACTTCACCAATTAGGAGATCTGAAGCAATCGGCATGATCTAACGTTGATTGTGTGCCCAATTCAACGGCCTCGATGAACAATGATGAATTCGGGAACGTTTCGGCGAGACTGTAGCAAAACACTGTAGCAATCTACTGTTCATTTTCGGCCGAAATTCAGAAAACCAGAGAGTTCACACGGGCGTGTGGAAATTCCACATGGCCGTGTGAAATCCCGATAAGTTCAATTTTAAAGCCGCGACTCAACATTATAAAAGCCCGTTTTGGAGACTATTTTGGGGATCTTTTTGGCTCTTCTTTGCCCTAACTTCTGGAGAGGCGCAGCTAGGATTTGGAGAGGACTTCGTGGAGGTTTGAAGCACGTCATCGACGTCGACATCAACGTCCGACGGCGGCACAAGACCACGGCCACATCGCACACAAGGGGGTTTCATCTATGCATTCAAATTGTGTTATTATTATTATTTTTATGGATTTGTATAGCTCCATGAGGAGCTAAACCCCTTGTGGGTATTCGAACTTGTAAACCCTAGGATTATTATGTTTCTTTGACATTTCTATTATGCTTTTCCATAATTGATGAATAAAGTTGAGTTTCAATCTTAAATTCTTTTCTTTTATTATTGTTTTCCCTTAGTCGTGACATTAGGGTTGAGAACAATCTAGGTTATCCTTTGGAGATGTGACAACTCCTATAGGATTAGACTACTTAGGGTTGAAGAGGGTTGAGAGGGTGAGTCGTGAGGTAGCGGAACGTCCCCTTTCCCCTCCGATGTGATTCTCCCTACCTCCATGTTCCATGATTTATTCGCGGTCGAGATAGAGTTAGGTGCTAGGCGATAAACTCCCCTAGGGCTTTATTGCGCAAATACCAAAGTATAGGGTTGAAGTGAATCTTAGCACCGGGACTTAATTTAGACTAGGATTCTCTCACCTGGACCAAAGGGTTAGAACTATACATAGGAATAGGGTTAATCACTAGGAGTCCCTAGAACTTAAGGCAATTCCACATAGTGTGAGGCTTAGGAAGATAGACTCCCCTAGGGCTTAGTTAACAGGTCAACGAGAGTCAAGGGTCGTAGTGAAACCTAATGACCGGAACATAGTGTTGGGATTAGTCACGGTTGACCTTAGGTTTGGGACCGTGTATTTAAGGATTTCCTCGACTCAAGTAACATCAATAGGAAGGTATAATAGCATTGTCTTGCACTAGAAGCATAAGTCCTAGGGGTAGCTTGTCTGGATACTCATCTTTTTCCATTGCTAGTCCTACTCTTTTACTCTTACTTGCACTCTCTCGTCTTCCACATTTCTCTTTTAATTCTTGATTTTACCAATTATTTTCGCACTCACTCACCGATTTCTTTCCATACAACGCGATAGCTAAATAGTGAAATCTTGTATCTTAAGTACCTATTCCCTGTGGATTCGACTACCCACTCACCGGGGTATTTTATTACTTCGACAACCCGTGCACTTTCGGGCCCCTGTCACTAATATTAAACGAAATAGTGCATAGAAAACTACTAGGGTTGCCTCCCTAGAAGTGCTTGTTTTACGACATGAGCCTAACATATCTGTTCTTACCTTAAGATGTTTTTGAAAGGTCAAATTCCTCTCCCTTGTTATTCCAATTGCTCCCACCAAAATAATACTTTAAATGATGACCATTTACCCTGTATATACCTATTTTGAGGTGAGTTATCTCTATAGCGCCATAGGGAAAAACTTGCAAAACTATGAATGGTCATGACCATCGTGATTTCATCTTACCAGGAAACAACCTACCCTTTTAATTAAAAAGTAGGATGTGGTCCTCTTCTCGAAACCCCTTGCTATGTCTGAGGTATTGATCATGGTATCTCTTTATACGTTCTTTGTAAATCTCCGCATTTTCGTATGCAGTCATCCTTCACCCTTCAAGTTCCTATAGTTGTAACTTTCTTTTTCTTCCTGCGAGATGAATATCAAGATTCAAGCTTTTTATCTCCAAAAATATGCTCTATGTTTAAGTTCTACAAGGAGGTGATAGACTTTTCCATATACTAATTTGTAAGGTGAAGTTCCAATAGGTGTTTTGAATGTAGTTCGGTATGCCCACAAGGCATCATCTAATTTATTTGACCAATCCTTCTGATGATGAGCTATAGTTTTTTCTAAAATTTGTTTCAACTGTTGATTGGATATCTCTACCTGCCCACTTGTTTGTGGATGATAAGGGGTGGCTAGTTTACGTGTAACTCTGTACCTCATCAAGGTTTTCAAAAGCTTATAATTGGCAAAATGTGTACCCCTATCACTTAATATTGTCCTAGGTGTTCCAAATCTAGAGAACAATTTCTTTAAGAATTTGATCACGACCCTAGCATCATTTATCGGGAGAGCTTGCGCCTCTACCCATTTGGAAACATAATCAACTGTAGCCAAAATAAACTTGTTACCAAATGATGTAGGAAACAACCCTATAAAATTAATACCCCACACATCAAAGATTGCACATATAAGAATAGAATTTTGGGGCATTTCATCTTTGTGAGAAAGATTACGTGTGCATTGGCATTTATCACAAGTCCGTACACATCTTTTTACATTTTGGAATATTGTGGGCCTATAAAAACCTGATTCCAGGACCTTACTGGTTTTTTGATTTGCGCTAAAATGGCCTCTAGCTGGTACTAAGTGACAATGTTCGAGAATATCCCATCCTTCGAAACAAAAACGGATCTTCCCACACATAGTGTTTGAGGTGCGCAAAGAATTTCTTCTTTTGTTGATACGTGAACCAGTTAGAAAGGGTTCCTGCAACCAAATAATTTGTGAAGTCAGCAAACCATGGTGGGTTTTCATCTCTTGCCGAAATAAATCTGTACAAGTGTTCTTTAGGGAAGTTGTCGTCAACGTCTCCATCCAATAATGATTTCTTTTCGGGATCTTCTAGCCTGGATAGATGGTCTGCAATTAAGTTCTCCGCTCCTCGCTTGTCCTTGATCTCCACATCAAATTCTTGCTAGAGTAAAATAAACCTAATTAAGTGTTGTTTAGTATCAGTCTTACTCGGGAGATACCTGAGCGTGGAGTGATTGGTGTAGACCATGACTTTTGAAAGTAGTAGATATAGCCAGAATTTGTCGAAGGTGAAGATTACTGCTAGCATTTCCTTTTCAGTGGTCGTATAATTATACAATCTGTTAATTCCTCCTTGTTGATGTTTTCTGTCTGCAATCTGTCAACTCCCATAAAGTCTTCTACGATGCCGCTCACTATTCTCTCTTCTCATTCTCTTTTCTCATGAATTGATCGAGCGTTTCTTGCCAAACTGTCTCTTCATGTTGCCCAAACAAAATATCGGGTGTAGGGCATGGCTCAACTGCATTGACGTATTGTGTATCAAGTTTCTGCATTACATGGTGTTCAATCCATTAATCAAGCAGGGCTAGTACCCTCTCCAACTGACCTTTCATACCTGCTATGAAAAAAAACTATTCACAATATTGTGTAGCAACGATAGACACACGTGATAAACTGCATTAAGTGAATTCAATATAAAAAAGAATAAATGGCTAAAACACTAAGCTGCAAGTTTTCCTAGAATCTTTCCACTAAGCGCTCCCCTGCTTGACAGACACTTATGAGGTGTGTAAATTATGCAAATATATAAGCATGCAAGTATGTACTTAATACTATAATTGGTCCGTAATACCGTAAGTGTATGGGTCGTTAAGTAATATCTCGTGGGTGAGCACATGGGTCGTATTTCCCCAGGAATGGCGAGAGGCTCCTATTACTTCTTTTTCACTTAATCAATAGCATAATTGTTTACACTCTTTCTTTAGTTTACTTGTAAAAAACTATTGAACAATACTATTGGGGACGTCGTTAAGTATAATTGGAAGGAGCTGGGAGTATGCACTATAGTCATCTTAATTATTAATTAAGATAGACGTTAATTGTCAATCATGTTCTAGGATTGAACCGGGGGAATTCAAAGGCCTGCTAGCTCCAAATCCCATAGTGACTAGGTCTAAATCAGTAGGAACTTAAGATGGAATTTCTTCCACTCCATCCTCCTATGTTTTGCCTTAAGTGCGGGAATCCCACAAGAAGAGACCAATCAAACCCTAAGCCTAAAGGGGGAGTAATCAATCCCTAATCTGTAAACCTAGTTATACCTAACCTCTTAGAACATGCATAGATTTATCATGGAATGGGTGCCATTAACATGTGGGAATAACCTCCTCATCCACATCAACAGTAATAATCAATTAAGAACATGTGATGATTACAAAAACTAAAACAATATATATTAATCAATCAATATTCACAAATAATAACCAAGGGGCCTAGGCATATAATTCCCCTCGAATTAGATTCTTATGAATCATAAAAAGCAAAGCATCAAAGCACAAAAGAGCCACAAGACCAAATAAAGAATAAATAAACCCAAGGATGTCTAGATGATGCGTGTTACTCGCGCCCCTCTAATGATTATCCTTTAAGATGCTTGTCACACCCGATCTTCTCTGATGATGCTCGTTGATGTGCTCTTGAGAAATCTGCCAGAATCCGTTGTTTTAGTGTTTAAAGTGTTGGTTATTATTTAAGTTTAGGGGTTACTGTTTAAAAATATTTGTTTAGTATTTAACAACATTAGTTATTGTTTAAGTTGAGGAGTTTCATAGAGATTGTGTTGTTTACAAATGATAATTTGCTGAACTGGTCATCGTGAATAAGGATGAAGAAGTCTTTGTTCGGACCACTCGCTACGGAGATGCCATTTCTTTTACACCAGTGGCTCGAAGGAGAGATGAGAGGCCAACCTTTTCAAGGCGCGTTAGACGATGTTCCCCTTCTCTCAGCCCAACCCGCACACGTATTTCTCAGCGCTGGACAACCCCCTCACCCCCGAGGGTAATAGCCGATGATACTGACAAAAGAGTTCTCAGTGCCCAACCCTACTGCATGTCTTTTGTAGGCGTGCAAAATACTGAAAAAAGAGTTCTCTCGGCTTATTGCTCATGTCGAGGTGTTGGAAAGATGTTTACAATCGAATACTACTTTCCTACCAACAAATGAAGTACCCGGCACCGACGCTACTAGGAATAGCCTGAATGCTACCGACGTAGCCCGGTGTTTGTCGACGAAGTAATTGGGATGACCATTCGAAGAGGCCCGCGTTGGAAGAGGCTTGCAACAAGAAGAAAATAAACAATGTCTCTTCCTCTACTAGCGGATGTTGAAACAACAGTAGCACCATCTACGGTTGATCGCCCAAATACAAGGGTAACGTTCAAGGAAATTGCCCCAATAGTAGCTCTACCTGCAGTGGCCCAACCTCCAATGAATGTGTCTCGGGTTGATGATGTTGTCACGGCCGATGTTAATAGGATCATTGAATCTCTTGCCAATGAAATCCATGTCTTGGTGGAACTGGCAGATGATAGTGCCACATCGAAAGAAGACACAGTCCCACAACAACACGAAGCAGCAACTACTAGCGGTGAACCATTGTTGGACCAACATGAAACAGTTTGTGCACCAAGCACAGAACACCAACAACCATTAACAACATCACCCAAAGGATCATTATCGGGAGTTGAAGATGTCTCGGCTATTCCTAATAATGAATCCTCTATTAATAACTCAAAATCAAAAGATGCTGCTTACAAAGGGTAAGGAAATGTCAACAAAGAAACAATGATTACTGACGTAGATAATATAGCCCTTGCAAACCAATAGTATGACGATGTGCGGAAGAATTTTCTTCCCAAGAAGAAAAGATGCACCAGATACACATACTTGGACAAATTCGAGCAGAAGATAATAAGGATCTTCCTAAACTGTTAGATAGACTCGTAAGTATGAAGCATTTATATTATATTTTAAATATATTTGTTAAGATTTAAGAGAAGTAGTTTCCGCTTAAATATTTATGTTAACATTTAAATATACATGTTACCATTTAACAAAATTAGTCTTCATTTAAGTATTTATGTTATCATTTAAATATATGTAGTTTCCGCTTAAGTATTTATGTTATCATTTAAATATATGTGTAACCATTTAACATCAAGACTGTCATCTTGAAGAATTAATGAGTTAACACAACTTGAGCCAACCTGTTCACATTGCTGGACGAGAAGGAAATGGTCATGGATGTATTTGTCTGTATAATTTAAAAGTCACTGAAGAGAGTACCATATTCGTATAAGAAGCGCGCCTCCATCAAGCAGCTACTGGTGCTATTTATGTCCAAACAGGAGGATTCATATGAGATGACTCTCACTATGATCGACGATGCTGCTCGAAACTTGCATGATGTTGATATCATCATTCTGCTAATAATCCTTAATGGTCATTTCCATGTTCTTATTCTGGATAACAAAAACCATGAGTACAGGCATTATTCTTCATGCGAGAGTGAGGAGTACGACAGAGACGCTATCAACATGGTAAATTACATACTAAATACCGCACACACATCGTAGTTTCTTAATCAGAATTCTAACTTCAAATTATATTTCTTGACAACGGAAACTATTTAACAATTGTGTCGAGATGGAGTTTGGCTAGACGGCGATGAACTCATACCCTCTAATTCACGACAGGGACACTCCAAGACAAAAATGAGGAAATGTCGACTGCGCAATGTATGTCATGCGGTTTATTGAACAAATACTTAATAATGAAAAGCTACTACTACCGCATACTGATGTTCCTTATTTAAGACTAAAGTATGTTGCATGCATACTTATGGACAGGAGCGCAACCGGCATTAGTGAGAAAAATGATACATCAACTCGGGGCAAAAACATTAAGCTTGTTTATCATTATAATGTACTCTCATGCTAACTTAAATTCGTTTCCACTAACTTATTTAATTTGTCATGTAAATATCGTTGTCTCCATTTAATACATTATGCTTGTCTATATACTTGGCTATCTTTGTTTAACTATCAATTTTTCTGTTTAACATATTCTATTTACGTTTAAAATAATGCTTAAATATCATTATTTCTATTTAAAGATCTACGATTGCCATGTAAATATCATCGTTTTTGTTTAAATTAATGTTTATTAATAAAAATGATTTCATAACTAACGACTAAAAGATATAGTCTAATGCGATAGTTTGTAATGAATATAAGTTTTCATCCATGCTTAGTCAGCAATAGTTTCATTCTTCATGTGATTGTGACATGACTCAAGGCAGCGACTGCAACATAACTCACTGACCTCGGACGCTTGCGACTCAATCCTCTTCGGTCTAGGACGCCCAGGTTTAATTTGTCAAGTAAATATCATTGTTTCTATTTAACAATCAATGTTTTTGCTTAATTATCAATGTTTCTATTTAACATATTACATTTATGTTTAAGATAATGCTTATGTGTTTAAGATAATATATTATTTTTTGCTTAAGAAAATGCTTAAATATCATTGTCTCTATTTAATGATCTATGATGGGCAAGTAAATATCGTCGTTTCTGTTTAAGTTTTTGTTTATTTACCAAAACAATTTTCATAACTATCAAGCAAAATTTATAGTATAATGCGATAGTTTGTAACAAACATATGTAACGAATATAAGTTGTTATCCATGCTTAGTCGGCGACAGTTTCATTGCAAGATCTATACTTGTGACTGGACATGTGGCAGTGACTGTAACATAACTCATGGACATCGGATGCTTGCGACTCGATCCTCTTCCGTCTAGGACGCCTAGGTTGCTTTCTTATGGCAGGGGGATACAAACGTAGTTCTCGATTGTTGTCCGTAGGTTTATCATGGTTTGGTATGGGGAAACAGCTTCCTTATACGCCAATTTGTAATTGTCTACGGTTAAGTAGCTACTAATAAATCGATGAACGTTCATGTTTGTTTGCATTATTGCAGCACAAGCGTGTCTGCACGGGATACCATTAACTTGCCACCTGTGACATGAACAAGGTTTACCCGATAGATCTATAGAGTTGCTTCATTAGTCAATCATTTCATAACGGTCATCGACATAATGACCAACATGAAGATTTTGGCTTTCTACAACAAGTTCCTCTACCTTCTTATGTATGACAGGGCATAAGTAGGTATCCCATTTGTTCGCTTACTCACGGTGGGTGCATAACATGCGCATTAGCTTAAATCTGTATGACATAGAATATGCATAATTAATAAATTAAACATTATAAGTCATTGTTAAGCTAAGACACTGAAATTTAAATAGAAACAAACAATTTTAAATGATAACAAAACACAGTTAAGCGAAGACCCTAAAATTTAAATAGAAACAAACAGGTTTAAATGATAACAACCATTATTAAGCGTTAAATAAAATCAACATTCAAATACCGTATGGAATCAACCATTTTCATCACCGGTAAATGCCAAGCTTCTTTTATCCACGTATTGAATGACTCTGCAACATTTGAATACATCTCGCCCCAACATTCACCTCTAAATAAATAATTCGACCAATGTGACATATCTGATTTATAAAGCAACCAGTGATAGGCATCGGGTGATGTGGACTGCAGTTCATTCACTGAATCATCAAATTCTTTAGTCGTGGATGTGTATGCAATACAAAAGTATATGGACCAACACTCCTCCTTCAATGCCTTCCCAAGTCTAACATTGCCATTCATAAAATTGGCCTCCAAGTGTCAAAGGCAGTATGCATGTGGGGAAGAAGGGAAGACCTTTGCAATGATGTTCACAAGGCCTTTAGACCTGTCTGACACAAATGTAATAATTTCTTCATAATCTCCATCATCGTATAAAGCATCACCTAATTTGGAAATGAACTACGTCTAATTGGCATTGGTCTTATTGTCGACAATACTGAAGGCCACAAGGAAAAACCATTGTTTCCATCTTTACCTGTAGCACCCAATAAAGTACCCCCGATATTTTCCAAGAAGGTGGCTACCGTCGAGAAACAATAGCGGCCTACAACCCCTATTGAATCCCATGATACACGCACGGAAAAAAAGGAATGCACATTTAAAACGCTCACCGTCTCTTTCCATAATCAAAATGCTGTCAGGGTTTGTCTCAACCACCTTTTCCACGTACCAAAGCAACAAATTGTAGCTGAAGACGTCGCTGATATCGAGGATCACCCAAGTATACTCTTTATCCAACCAAGCTTGCTTGTTTGGAATATGGACACCATGTTCCTGTAACATGTCCTTCTGAATGTCGATGGCCTTGTACAAGGGTTGGTCCTTAAGCTTTTGAATCACACGTTTGCTTACCCATTTTTTGTATGCTTTCGGATGTGACACCGAGGCAATTCCACCACCACAAGTGTGTGACAGGTGCATTGTCTTGATTTTGAAAGTATTTTTATTGAATTCCTTTGATGCATGAAGGCGCCATTGACAACCAACAGCAGTGCATTCTACAATCACCTGGTGTTTTTCATTCTTTATGAATTTGAAGTCAAAATTCCGCTTGATTGCAAAATTTTAAAGTGCGTCTCTGAAATAGTTAGCGCTTAGAAAAGGTTGTCCGATATCCAATGGCAAAACTTCAGACTGATCTTACGAGGAAGGAAGACCTGCCACACTGTCAGAGTCGCCCTGAGGTGGAACGGATATGCTCACAGAATTTAAATACCTGCTAAAATCAAAGAACTTTATAACAAGAAGAAAATTTAAGGGGAAACTGAATAATTTTAAGTGGAAGCATAACATTTTAAACAGAAACTTAATAATTTTAAGTGGAAACAGTGACAGGGATAATTAAGAAAAACATAAGTTTTATGCGAAAACTGGAATAATTAAGCGATAACATATAATTTTAAGGGAAAATTGGGATAATTAATCAATAATCAACTTGTACAACTATGTAAACATAAAAGAGAAGAACTTTACAATGAGAAGAAATCGTTGTCAATAAGAAGGGACAATGGCACATCATTTGTCTCAACCACGAGATGATTGCAAGGCATTTGAAGAGGGCGTACATGTGACACATGCGTTGAAAGTCAACCTCGTTTTCCATTGGACAAACCGTTTTAAGTGCATTGGGTGTGATAAACTTCACCTTGACACGGGAAACATCAAGACCCTATCGCTTATATATCTCCGCTAACACTGATTCCCAAGAAGTTAGCTCCGTGAACACTAGCACTCGTTTCCCCCCTTTGTATCTAGCAATACCACAAAAACTCTCTATAGTAAACCTACATAAAAATAAATTGTTACTCTCTCTCGCAGGGTGATTAAAGTGAGGGCAAGGAAGAGATTGTCACCTTATCGGGCAACCGACAGAACTCCAATCGAACATACCAAATAGGGAGGAATTGAAAAACTCCAAGAATCCAAGGTGATATAAGTCTTCCAAAGTTTGTTTAAGGGGAAAAAAATGAATGCAAAAAGGTTTGACATGATGTAATTGAGCGGTTTTTCCCACCATTTTCAAGGGAAAACGACGGAATTTCACAACATGGACCAAATCCGAGTGACCTACAGGGGGCAAAAAGGAAGTGAAACAATAACGGAAGGACTGTTCGGGGTATTCACAACTTACAGGGTCTGTTTATGAGGTTTTGAAATTTCTGGGGAGTAAATGGTAATTTCCCCAAAAACATATCATCATTTAAAAAAAAAAAAGATATGAATAAGTCTTATAGCAAACTCTCAATCTTTGATTTGGAAAATAAAAAAATATCAAATTTCTATTGTAGAATTTTTTTTTGAAAAATTTGGACAAAATATGAATTTAAACACTCAAATAAAATACCAACTCTATTATAATATAGGCGCTAGCTACGGCTTGTAGTAGGACATCTTCATATTTATACATTTGAAATTTATAAAAGTATATATACAATAACTAGATTGTAATATCATAATATATAAGGGCCATATATCATATATGCAAAAACATGAAAATATAAAAAATAGTTACCATCGTAATGACTGAGTGGATATGGCACTTGAATTCCATGCGAGAAGTTGAGGGTTTAACTCTCTCCTAATAGATAGTTGAGGCATAAATAAAATGTGAGTGTGGTAGATTGCCTACATTGTTCAAATATATACTCTCTTAATTTTGAAATTCAAGTTTTTTGAAATTTTTTTCTAAAATAGTTATGGTTTTGTAATATTAAAGTAATATTTATTCATTTATTTTTTTTCACAATTTTACCCTTATTGAATTTTTTAAGTTATGTAAATTAAGAGAATCATAGTTATAATCCAAAGAAAATGATATGGTTCTTAAAAATAGAATAATTTTTAAAAAAATTAATGTTATATTTAATTTTTATCCAAAATCTTTAAATTAGTTATATTTCAGAAAATGAAGGGAGTATAGTCCTACTGGACATAATGATGGTAACGAACCTCCAATTATGGATTTATGTTTATAATCTAAATTTCATATCACCTAATGAAGATGCACGAACTAAATGTTTGATTTTCGGTCCATTATATACTTGACAAAGGAGTGTCGCTTTTGTCAATATATATAATGAAAGGAGCAAAAGAGGCGGCAGATGAGTAGATCTGAAGGCTGGATAGTTGTTGCATGCACCCTCAAGCCACACACGTAACGATAAAAACCATGACATTTATTGTCATGCCGGGACCTCTTTGCACATGTCCTTGTCCCAAGTGAATTTATTTATTTATTTTTTAATTTCAAAAATATTTTATATGAGGAAGATTAGTACTTGACCATTTTGCACATGGTCAAGGTACATTTATTTTTAATGTGTTGCCGCCGGTTAAGTTTCCAAGTTCCAAAAAAAAAAATATTTCATTGGTATTGCACAAATTGATTTTTATGAATTTAATTATTAAAATAAATATATATAGTACTTATTTTTCCATTATTTATGTTAATGAATATGAATTATTAACTATAAAATTAAAATTTTTAAAAGGATTTATATCAATTAAATTAATGAAGTCAAAATTGTGTCAATTCTAGTTAATTTTTTTTAACAATAATTTTAAATGTTTAAAATCTAATACAAGTTGGACATAAAGTTATATATACATATAAAAGGTCATTTGGTGAACATGATAGGACAAGGGCGAAGTAGATTCGAAGATTTGATAGGAGTAGGAAAAATTACTTGCATGAGAGACTCATATCCTATATTTTGTTTGATGCACATCGAATAACCCATTAAATACTATTTTATTATGCTATTTTATTATACAATTTTATTTTAAAGTGGACAAAATTAGATATGATATGAATTGAATGTAAATAGATGAAATTAATTTTTATAATATAGTTGTATTTTGTAAAAAAAATATTAGACTATTTCGACTTATTTTATTGTTAACAAACTTCTAATATCAAGTCTCTAGTACAACGATTGAAAGTAGGAAAGATATGATAAAACCCTAGAAGGAGAAAAATCAATTCAACAATAAAAAAGTAGATTTATTTTTATCCTATCCTACAAAATTAACCCTCTCTATAAAATTAGTTATTTGGTGGAGGGTAAGATAAAGTAGGTCAATAGAATAAGACTTTTATATTATGTTAATTCACCAAACAAAAGATGAGAGGGAGATATGTTGGTTTATCCTCTTTTATTCTCATTATCATGTTAAATTATAATTACTTATTAAAATTAACATTAAATTCTCATTAGATCATTTAACTATTATTTTAATGCATATAGAATATATATATATATATATATATATATATATATATATATATTAATATTAGATATTATTTTGTTTATGTTCATTTTTTGTGTAATGTTAATGTGCTTGAGTGGTTAGTGTGATTTTGATGATTGGAGTCCACCTTGGTTCAAATCCCATAAGTTGCAATTTTGAGTTTTTTTAATATTTTTACTAATTTAAAATAAGTTTTTTTATTTTTAAAAGTTGCTGAAATTTTAAATTTTAAAAAATTTTAAGGAAAAATTTACAAGGATGATGAGGCATTGCAATTTCAAATTTTCAATAAAAATTTATGAATAATATTAATAAAATTTATAATAATAAATTAATAATTTAAAAAATTAAGTTGATAATGGGTTATAATGTTAAGTTTTTTATACTTTTTCCTAATTAAAAATAAATTTTCTTATTTTAAAAAAATGCTCAAATTTTAAATTTTAAAAAAAATTAAGGAAAAAAATTAAATTGATGATGAGGCATTGAAATTTGAAATTCGAAATAAAAATTTATGAATAATATTAATAAAATTATAAAAATAATTTAATAATTTTAAAAAAATAAGTTGATAATGGGTTGTAGTTTTAAGTTTTGATACTTTTACTAATTAACAAGTTTTCTTATTTTCAAAAAGTTGCAGAAATTTTAAATTTTATAAAAATTTAAGGGAAAAAATTAAGTTGATAATGTGACATTTAAATTTTCAATAAAAGTTTATGAATAATATTGATAAAATTTAAAAAAATTAAGTTGATAATGTGGCATGGAAAATATAAATTAGTTGTTATAATATAATAATATACATGTTAGAGTGAATGAATGATTGTTTATTTGTCTAATTGAACATAGGTGTTTTTTTAATCGGATACATCATGACAACGATAGTAGTTCAAATTATAATTAATATTTTTTTTTACTATATGTATATTCAAATTGTAGTTATATTATTGACCTATTTTTACTGTAGATAATTATTTTATTTGATAATTTTTTTATATTTTGACTTCAAGCCCCCCTATCGATAAGTTCTGGTTCCGCCACTATATATATATATATATATATAAACACTCATGCCATATTCCATACGCCATCATGCTTCCTGTGTCGTCAATTTGTGATCACAATTATTTAAGGGGCCGTTTGGTTCGCGGTAATATTTTCAAATTACCATGTGTTACGTGGTAATATGAAAATATTACCACGTTTGGCATTGCACTGAGAAAGATTACCACTTGTTACGTGGTAATTTGGAAGGTAATATCGCATTACCAACATGAGAATATTACCAAGAAAGTGGTAATCCTATTACCACCAAATTTGGTGTCTATCTTGGATTACCATGGTAATCTTATAACTTTTTATATTTTATCAAATTGATTACCATGAACCAAACAATGTAATAAACTATTCCCAGTAATAAGAGTTCCCAACCAAACATGGTTATATCAAATTACCACAATATTTCCAATCATATAACATTCCCACCCATATTACCATGGTAATCTTATTATATGGTAATAGGCTATTACCACGAACCAAACGACCCCTAAGAGTATTCACATATATCTAGAATTGCTCATCTAATCTATGTAACCTCATCTAGTGACATCATTTTAATTAGGTTGCAAACCCATACCCATATTGAAAACTCACCACCACAACATGCTTGTAGAGAGACTAAAACTAAAAATATTTGAAAATCCCACACCATACCTTTAACAATAAGATCAGCACAAACGGGACTATGAACCTTTTTGTTTTGTATAATCTCATTGTTTGAATACTTTCTTCATATATATATATATATATATCCTGCAGAAATTTGTATTTTTTTATAAATCCAGATATGTTTGATGACAGCTATTAGATCATTTCTGACTATAGTTATTTGTAGGATCTATGCAAAATTACTGTTAATTATTTTATGTTGACACTATTAGAGGTACTAGGTACTATTTGATATTGTGTATAAATGGACAATGGCCGTTAGATTTAAATGCTTGCCCATAACCTTCCTACTATATATATATATATATTCATTCATGCTTTTTTTACCATAAATTCACCTCGCTTGATGCTTTTAAAAGTTCTCCATATCCCATGCAATCCTTGAGTTCTCCGTGGCATTCATACCCTTTGAATTTAAGTTTTGGGATTTATATATGACAAATATTATAATATATGAACGCGTGACATTTTGTTTAGTAGTTATAGAATATTTTTTTCAAAAGAAATCAATGCCTTGCACATCAAAATCTCAATTAATCATGTACAAATCACAATTTACTCTTAAATTCTCTTGATATACATTTTTAACATAAATTTTATCATCTATCGTCTATAATCAATGTTTATATAAAAAAAATAATAATACATCAAAATCAAAAATTTAAAATACTCAAATCCCTAGATTAGCCAAGAGCACAGATCTCGAGGCGATCTAAAATACACAAATCTCAAGATCAACCAAGAGCACAGATCTCAAGGCGGTCTAAAATACACAAATTTCATGATTAGCCGAGAGCACTGATCTCGAGGCGATCTAAAATATACAAATCAGTAGGGCTGTAAACGAGCCGAGCTTGATCGGGCTGGGCCCAGCTCGAAATCGGCTCGAAATAGGCTAGCTCGAGCTCGAGCTCGAAATTAGCTCGAAAATGTTGGCTCGAGCTCGGCTCGGTTTTATTTTCGAAAGCTCGAGCTCGGCTCGGCTCGGCTCGATTAGCTCAAAATTAAAATCTTATTTATAAATTATAATTTATAACACATGACAAAATTTGTAAAATTCATAATTAATCAATTTATTTATCAACCTAAACATGCAAGTGTATTTTTTACCTATATTATATTTAACATAATATAAACGATAAACACATTAAAATAACAAGAAAAAGATATATATATATATATATATATATATATATATATAATTTCGAGCTATCGAGCCGAGCCCGATCGAGCTCGACTCGGCTCGAGCTCGGCTCGAAATTAATTTCGAGCTCAAAATTCAAGCTCGAGCTCGGCTCGAAAGCTCGAAATTTCGAGCCGAATTCGAGCTTTTACCGAGCCGAGCTCGAGCTGCTCACGTGCAGCTTGATCATTTGACAGCCCTACAAATCAGCCAAGAGCACAGATCTGAAGGCGATCTAAAATACACAAATCTCACGATCAACCGAGAGCACAGATCTCGAGGCGATCTAAAATACACAAATCTCATGATCAACCGAGAGCATAGATCTCATACACAAATCTCATGATCAACCGAGAGCACAGATCTCGAGGCGATCTAAAATACACAAATCTCATGATCAGCCGAGAGCACAGATCTTGAGGCGATCTAAAATACACAAATCTCAAGATCAACCAAGAGCACAGATCTCAAGGTGGTCTCAAATACACAAATCTCATGATCAGCCAAGAGCACAGATCTCGAGCCGATCTAAAACACTTAAATCTCGAGATTAGCCGAGAGCACAGATCTCGAGGCGATCTAAAATACACAAATCTCAAGATCAACCAAGAGCACAGATCTCAAGGCGGTCTAAAATACACAAATTTCATGATTAGCCGAGAGCACAGATCTCGAGGCGATCTAAAATATACAAATCAGCCAAGAGCACAGATCTCAAGGCGATCTAAAATACACAAATCTCATGATCGGCCGAGAGCACAGATCTCGAGGCGATCTAAAATACACAAATCTCAAGATCAACCAAGAGCACAGATCTCAAGGCGGCCTAAAATACACAAATCTCATGATCAGCCAAGAGCACAGATCTCGAGGTGATCTAAAACACTTAAATCTCAAGATTAGCCAAAAGCACAGATCTCGAGGTGATCTAAAATACACAAATCTCATAATTAGCCTAGAGTACGGATCTCGAGACGATATAAAATATACAAATCTCATGATCAGCCGAGAGCACAGATCTCGAGGTGATCTAAAACACATAAATCTCAAGATTAGCCGAGAACACAGATATCGAGGCGATCTAAAATATCCAAATATCAAGATCGGCCAAGAGCACAGATCTCGAGGTAATCTAAAATATTTAAATCTCACGATCATCCTAGAGCACAGATCTCGAGACGACCTAAAAAATATCCAAATATCAAGATCAGCCAAGAGCACAGATCTCGAGGTGATCAAAAATTCAAGATCAGCCGCGAGCACATATCTCGAGACGATTGAAAATCTTTAAATCCCAAGATCATTAATAAAATAAAATAATAATAATAATAATAATATATATACAATAAATAAATTAAATTAAATTAAATTAATCAATTAATAAAAAATTTTAAATAAAAAAAATCATCATTAATCAAAATCAAAATCAGATAAAAAAATAATAATAAAATTCAAATCAAGATAAAATGAATAAATCAATAAATCAATTAAAACAATTTTAAATTAATAAATTAAAAAAAAGAACAAAACGTGAGTGGTGGTTACCCCACGATAATAAAAAAATAAAATAAATATAATAATAATAATAATAAATGATTAAATAAATAATCAAAAATACATATAATAATAAAAATATATATATGTATATAAATCAAGATAAATATAATAATAATAATAATGATTAAAAGAAATTCCAAGGTCTGATATTTTCTCTCCGATATATATAGATATACATAATTTAAAAAAAAAAAAAAAGAAAAGAGGAGATCTGCTGCCGTTGTCTCTGTTGCTTGTCACCGTGGCTACCAACGTGAGCGAGGGTGGAATACCCCTCGCTCGCCCGGCCATCGATATAAAGTCTTGTTGCTGCTGTTGCCGTTTGTCACCGCTGCTGCCCTAGCGAAGCCGAAGCTTAAGATAAAACCAAAACTAAAGCCGCTGCCGTTGCTGCCAACGCGAGCGAGGGTGGAATACCCCTCGCTCGCCTCCCAACTTGAGCCATCCACTCAAAGTTCTCACGGCTCTTTCTTTCTCGCCGGACATGGAATGCTGGCCGTTTATTTTGATGAGAACGAGAGCTGAAGAGTGATCTAAAGGACCTTTTCATAAATTCTGCACTGCAATATGATGTAGCTGGGAACTGAAAAGCTGTTGTTATTTGTGTCCCTAAGATCCATGTGAGATTTGTGAGGATGCTTGAAGTGGGAAGGATGTCATCTTGATTACTTCCAGAAGGATACTTAAGCCACCAAAGAAAGGTTCAACTGCGGTACGCCCATGCAACCGCACCCTCATTGCCATTCATGAGGCTATTTTGGAAGATGTTGAGAAGTGCATTAGATACCTATTGGATGGCTCAAAGATCATGAAGGCTGATGCCGAATCAGTGTTGTAGATAGAGGAACAGAAGGGAAAAAGGGAGGAGAAGGAAGGAAAAGAGAGAGAGAGAGAGAGTGTGTGTGTGTGAGAAAGTAAGGGACAATGCTCATTAGCTTCTTCCTCATCATTTGTGCTAAGTATATAGCACATACATTGATGCAGCATAATAAGTTGCATATCATGACAACATAATACAACCACTAACGTCGTGCCATTCTTCCTTTATGTCAGTAGTGGTCCCCTTAGTGCCTTGCATGCCTGTGTTTTTGTGATGTAATCCTTGTAGCGTGTAGGTTTCCGTGTTACACGCTTTCCACGTGTCTGGCCCTCATTGTCTAGCTCCTGTGATCCTGATTCCGAGCCATTCTTCCTCGTGATTGTGTTAGGGTCTTGATTGGTGATATGATTAGCCTCATTATCAATGAGATTGTGATTACCATCATAATTAGCATCAAAGGCTTTTCTGGACCCGAAGGAAAGTTTGAAACCTTTGTTGGAATCTACTGCAAGTTCTCTGGGAAAGATTTGGTGTTCGAGTATCCAATGACCGAGAACGCGTGAATACTACTTCAAAGTTTATTTGCCGTATAATGTTTAGATGGAAGGCAGTGTTTTAATTATTTTCTAATGAAGTTGCAGTCATTTTGAATGTGAACCATCTTGATCAGTTTTTACAATATCAAATGTTTGGTGTCATCGTCTTTCCTTGCTTATGGGTGCTCAAGTGATCTGAATTTAAGACTCTCTTTGTTTGCCATTATCGTTTACTTAACATCAGTTACAAACTTGCATTTATTTTGTTAAAAAAAAAAAAAGAGAGAGATTGAAAGAATGAGAACATGCAATGGCATATATGGACAATCACGTACCTAAGAGGTTAATCCCATCATTTTGCTACAACATTTGCCAAGCTAGTGAAAGGAACAAAGACATTAAAGCTATGAAATAAGGCAGCATTGATTGTATCCATCACATCTTATCCTTAACTATAGCATGACACATACATAAATAAATAATTTAAGGAAGAGAAGTGGAATCCTAGTTCATGAACGACATACAGAGAGGCATTGTTTTAAAATAAATAGAGGGTGCAAGTGAAGACCAGGTGGTGGTGTTGGTCCTAGAATTGTAAAAGATAATCATTATATATACATATGATGCATGCATGGTCATGTATAAAGCAAAGTGCATGTTTCGAAAAAAAAAAAAAAAGAAGCCGTACATGCATATGGAATCAAATAGTGTGAATAGTATATGATTTTGTAATATAATCATATATGGGGGACCCTTGAAGCTAAATCATTCATCATGCCTCGAATTTAAACCATTGTGCTTGATGATAAAATCTGGACCCTTGATGAAGCTAAATCATTCACCATGCCTCGAATTTAAACCATTGTGCTTGATGATAAAATCTGGACCCTTGATGAAGCTAAACCATTGTGCTTGATGATAAAATCTGGACCCTTGATGAAGCTAAATCATTCACCATGCCTCGAATTTAAACCATTGTGCTTGATGATGAAATCTGGACCTTTGATGAAGCTGAATCAATCACCATGTCTCGAACTTAAACCATTTATGTTTGATGATGAAATCTGGACCCTTGATCAAGCTGAATCATTAACCATGCCTTGAACTTAAACTGTTGTGCTTGATGATGAAATCTGGACCCTTGATCAAGCCGAATCATTCACCATGCCTCGAACTTAAACCATTCCTGCTTGATGATAAAATCACAACCCTCCAATCAAACTTACATCCATTCCTTGATATTGCCTCGAACTTAAACTGTTCTTATTTGATGATCAAATCTGGACCATTCATCCCATATTGCCTCGAACTTAAACCATTCTTGCTTGATGATGGAATCATAGCTCTCCAATCAAACTTACATCCATCCCTTGATATTGCCTCGAACTTAAACTGTTCTTATTTGATGATCAAATCTGAACCATTCATCCCATATTGCCTTGAATTTAAACAATTCTTGTTTGATGATGAAATCACAGCCCTTCAATCGAACTTACATCTATCCCTTGATATTGCCTTGAACTTAAGCTATCCTTACTTGATGATGAAATCATGACCCTCTTACCAAGTTGACATTTATCTCTTGGTGATGAAATTATGGCCCTCCAGTCAAATTAACTAAAAAAAATGTTTATCTTGGGGCAACAGCAAGATTTATTCCATAAATTGCAAAATGATAATGAAGTAAATTTCAAGGCAGCAATGAAGCAAGCAACATAATGACAAGGCACAGACAACGACAACGATATAGATATATATATATATATAATTTGTAAATTTTCTTGCCTTTTACTTGTACTTAAGCCCTTAATCAGAGGTTCCCAAGATTTTTTTTTAATCTGGGGTAATTAATAATAGAGGCTTGCCTCTATTAGGAATAGAAGAGTCCACAACAAAATAAATAAATAAATATATATATATATATATATATATATAAATAAAATAAATTATATTTGTGATTCGATATATCTCCTAGTGTCTCTTTATCGACACGACGCCAGGGCGCGTATTTTCGATCCCACAATCACAAGCTAAAATGAATCCAAATTGAAAATCAATTTGCACTTTTGAAAACAATAAGATTAGTTGGTGGGGTATTTGCTTGTCAGTGAAATTACTAACTTCATAGTAGTAAATATCTGTTACCAATTATTTATTTATTTATTTATTGACAAAATGGATGATAAGTCACATTTGAAATGAGCATTAATATATAATTAATACCTTAATACACATGTGCCCTCACATTGCTAATATTAATACCTTAATACACATATGCCCTCACATTACTTAAGTTGAGATTCGAATATATTTTTTTTTAACAAAAATATAAACAGCTTATGCAAAGGACCTGATCTAGATAGATCAAAAGTTCACAGATATATTACTTATTATTCTCAAAAAAACCATTTTATATTTCATAGATAAAATTATTATATCACTTGACATTGGGTATTACAAAAAGTTTGCATTTATATGTTCCATCTTGGTCCTTCTTGAAACAACTCGTTCAATTTTAAAATGCTATACCTAACTAGACATGCATTTCAACCAAACTGCCTCCCTGAAAGTTAATTGCACATGATCCAATTTTTCAAATAGTTTTATCATTTTAATTTTAAACTCTGTACTATCATCGTGTATTTTCTTTTCATTTTCACTGTAGTTTTATTTATTTTTTTATTTATTACCTTTTAGTTATCCTTATCCTCTCTATAACTCAAGCCACCACTTTAGTTACCTTCCCCACTTTGGTCAAAGTGGCATCAAATCTTTTATTTATGGTCTAGTGGTATTAATTTCATTGTGAAAAATATTTTATAAGAATTTTTATTATTCAGGGTTTAAAATGCACCAAACATAATGAGCAAATTATAACCTGAATTCCTTCGTTTGCTAGATGAATGCATATGAACCAAATGATCAATTATTGGTGATGTATACAGCCCTCACACATAACTTATCTTTTATTATCAAAAAAATTATCCTTCCGTTGTACCTATAGTTTAAAGCCGTTTTGTACTTTTTAAAATATTTAGTACGACTATATTTTGTTATTTCGGTCTGTGTTGATGACATGGCACTAACACGGAATAAGTTTATTTTTTAAAATATGCATTAATTACATTGGTGAACTATTTGAAAAGGTAGAATACCCTCTTTAGTCCCTTTAATACAGTTAATCTACTTCTTTGGTCCCTCTAATATAATTTGTCCCTAAGAGGTCCCTCTATTTTAACATTTGGGAAATGTAGGGCCCTCTTTCAAACTGCCGTTCAATTTTTGTCTGAAGCGCTGATGTGGCGATATTAATTTCAGGATATTATTAAAAAAAACTCCTTAGTGGATGATTAAGGGGATATTAAGGTTTCTAACAGGTCCGGATCCTCTCTGGATCTGAGCCTAATACCTAAAATAATAGAGGGTTCCCTCGTCCTCGTCGTCTTCACCTGAGATCCATCATTTTTCTTGTATTCATCCCCTGAAAGCTCCCACAACAACCTTCCCTCCCTCGAGCTTCTCACAGCTGGTGAACTAACCACCACCACCAACCATGATCACCGATGAAGAACATGAAAAAACTCCTACTACTGATGTTTATTATGTAGTATCTGAAGTGAATTTTATATGACATTTTTGGAAAACTCGGAAAAATTATGAACAACCTGGAAAATCCTAATATATGTGAAATTTTTTTATATGATCATAGGATGTTTGTAGAAAATGATGTGTACAAAACCTTATCAAATTTCAATATGATATAATTATGTTTGAAAAAGTCATGCTATAGATGTTTGCGGTATCTAATGTTTGAAATTAAACTACAATCAAATTTGTTTTCAATGGCATGATTGTATAAATTCATATTGTAAAAGTCTTACTGTTATCAAATTCAGAAGATATAATGGCATGATTGTATAAATTCATATTGTAAAAGTCTTACTGTTATCAAATTCAGAAGATATAATGGCATGATTGTGTAAACATATATTGTACAATAAAACTAGAACTTCTCAATATATATATATATTCACCAAAATTTGTATGTTGTCTGCAATCAGATTGACAAGGCATGATTAATAGTTGGAGAACAAACTTTAAAAGGGATACAAATTGCAGTCAAATTGCACCAAATCAATAATCTTATTTTTATAAATTGTTTTTTCCTTCAACTCCATTTACATTCAAGCATTACATCTAAAATTACAGGTAGTGAGCATTTCATCTTCAAATTATATCAAATCAAAGTTGGCCTGTAATTCTCGAGACCTTCATCGCACATAAACCTAAGCACTTCATGAGAGGGGACTGGAACTTCACCGATGACTGTGGCTAGTGGTGGTGGGAAGTTCGCCAGCAGTGAGAAGCTCGAGATAGGGAGGGCTGTTGTGGGAGCTCTTGGGGGATGGAGACAAGGAAGATGATAGCTCTCGGGTGAAGATAACGACGAGGGCACCCTCCAGACATTTAGGCATCGGGTCCGGATCCTCTTTGGATCCGTACCCGAGGATCTGGACCTGTTAGGAACCTTAATATCCCCTTAATCATCCTCTAAGGAGTTTTTTAATAATATCCTGAAGTTAATATCGCCATGTCAGCGCTTCAGACGAAAAATTGAATGGCTGTTTGAGGGAGGGACTTACATTTTCCCAAATGTTAAAATAGAGGGACCTCTCAATGGCAAATTATATTAAAGGAACCAAAGAGGTAAATTGACTATATTAGAGGGACTAAATAGGGTATGTGACATTAGGAGGACAAATGGTGATGTATCACGAGGTGTTGGCATGTGACATTAGTTGTTCCACCACTCCCTTCACTGTCTTTCAAGGGAAAAATATTGAAGTCTGTAAAAATTATGGAAAGAAATTAAAAACAAAATTTATAAATATCTATTTATTTTAAAAAAATATATAAAACTTTTTTGATTGAAAACTGTGATTTTAGCTTTCTCATTTTTTTTTCTTCTCCTTTGATTCCAGCTCATGTCTGATCCCTCCAATTCCATTTCAAGGTTTGTTTGATTCATGGAATAAGAATGTGGCAACAGAAATGAGAATATGTAAGGTAATGAGAATGAAAAAATAAGAAGAGAAGGGATAAAATTATTTTTATACCTTTTAACTCAAAATAATAATATTTATATATAAAATAGTGAGTTATGTGTAATAATTTTATAATTACTATAATTTATAATTTATAACCTATAATTAAATATATTTTAATGATATATTTTAATTAAATAAACATCATTATTGTTTTTAATTAAGATAATTAACTACTTTAAATGAATAATTTTCATTTATTGAATATTCAAGTATTATTATTCATTTTAATTAATATAATTAAATATATAAAGTAAAAATCACGCTAATAATTACTTGTTTTAGTTATTATAATTAATTATTTAGATTAATTATTTGTATTTAATGAAGTACATCACTAGGGGTAAAAAAGTCTTTTCATACATATTACCCCTTCCTTATTCTCCCCATTCCCCCATTTCTGCCCCATGGATAATGACATGGAAACTAGGGAAGGGGAATGATTACTTAGAATGCATATCAAATATGGGGATGCCAATGTGTACTAATCAGAGGAATCATTTTGGTAATATAAACACACCTAATTCCATTAAATCCATTACCAAAAAGTTGTGATATTTTTATCCCAATTTCTAGTTTTTCCGTTGGATTTATGGTTCTCGCTTTGATTTAGATATTCTTCTTTGGTGTTGCCGCTTGAAACCAATAAAGGTTTTGAGGATTAGTTTTGAAAGAGAACTCTTGCATTAGGCCTACACTTGGCAAAAGCGAGCCATCTCTACTTCTTTGTGGTGAGCCAAAGTTGATGGCTACATGTTAACTTGTCATTGATTAGGACTAGAGGAGGCCATGAGGACACACCTGGTTAACCGGGCTCGGCAAGCCAAACTTGCCACATCCAGTTCACCAAAATGGTGACTCAAACCTAGCTTTCTCCTTTGGCCAAGTGTGGGCTTGGCCTGTCAGAAGAATTTGAGACAACTAAAAATAATTTAAAACAAGATGAAAGGCTTGCACTTATTTATTTTTTCTATTGAATTAAGTTGATTACAAATACTCTGTTGGAAGAATTGGAATTTTGGAGGAATTAAAAAGACACTTAACAAAAAAGAACACAAGATGCTCACTTTGGATTCCAAGCGTGAAAACACTTTCCCAAAGTAGTATTAGCACCTTATAATGTGTATCAAGGGTGAATGCTAAGCCTTTAGAATACAAAGAATCCCCTTACCATGTTACACGCAACAAAGTAAGCATTAGAAAAAGAGAGAATGTGTTTGTTGTTGCACTTAGAGAGAAAGGAAAATAAATGAAATATTCTATCATCTATTTCTCACCATTCAACACTCAAGGGTTCTTATATAGAATTCAGTTTTTGGAAATTCTAACTACCCAATAAACATAAAAAAGGTGTATGATAACTATTATAACTCATTTTATTACAAAAAAAGATGTCATCTAACTATATGTAACTTCTTTATTACACAAAGAGATGCAACATGACTTCCTTAACTTCCGATTTACATGAAGAGGTGTTTATTAACCACTAAAACCACCATATGACATGAAAGAATGTCATAATAAAAATTTACAATATTAAAATTATTATAACATACTCTTATGTGAGAGAGGAATCAAAGCCTATGTAGTCCTCTTACCAAGGATAGGAGTTGTTAACTATTTACCTATTTGTTGGCATCAGGCTCTGGCTTTTACTCTGACTCGAGGATGTTGTTGTACTCATCATGTTATTAGTGAAGAAAAAATCACTAGCTTCTGAATTTCCTATCTCTTTTTCTTGTTGCCAAGCTTGAGAATGACTCCAATTATCCTTGCCAACTTGAATTTTAATGTTTTGAGATGCTAACTGAAAATCTATCATGTCCAACATGCATTTTCTGCTTGCAATAAAAGTCTTTCCGCACACAATTGTAGACATAAGGCACACAAAAATATATTTTACAACATTTTATAAAGATCCTTCTAGGAAAACATTAATTCCCGTTAGTTCATAAGTAATAAGTACGCTAATCTTACAACCTCACAAGAGATATGTACCATGTCCTGTGCATAAGTGTCATATTGATGTGAGTGGAGTGATGAGTAGTGATATATTTCTTTTTGCCCTTATCTAGTACAAGCAGATGATAGTGTCCATTCAGTATGATTGGCATAAGGATGATTTCAGATCTGTCATAGCCAAATATTCCATCCTCCAACAGAATAGGAACTTTATTTGTAGTATGTTTCATCTTCTTTATTGCAAGCGCAAGTGCAACTCATCACGGATTATGAGGATCAGTGCTTTGATAACATCATCAAGTACTTGTTCTTTGCCCTTGAGAAGAACGTAGAGGTTTTCACGGGTGGTATACCCATAATCATTCCTCCAAACAACAGAACTGCAATGCGAAAAATGTGTTAAGTAACATTAATTACGCTTTAACAAATACTAAAATATGTATAGTTCATAGTATACATAGGAAACACTAATAATACACAATAAAACAATATGTCAAACATGTATGCTTTATATTACACATAGAAACACTAATAATACACATGAAACTTATATTGCAAACATGTATAGCTCATACTACATATGAAAACATAGTCATACACATTAACATTTTATAACACGTGGGAAAATACTAATCATATGTAGGAAAATGTCATTATACACCGAAAGTCATACCTATCTATACGGGTGTTGAGAAATAAACTGATGGCCTACTTTTCTATTTCATCAAGCCGGATAAATCATCGGCAATTCTTTTTTCTTAGGGGGAAATATGATTTCACTTTTCTCTGCAGTTCATGATATGGCTGACTGAAGTTGGGGTTGTCTTCCTTCCCTTTCTCGTCATCGTCACCACTCATTTCATTCTTTGGTGAAGGCACGTTTGCTAGACCCTCTAAAGGGACAATCGCTAGTGAGGTTGCTTGATGTGCCGGGGCTTCAATAGTTATAGCTAGATCACTAAAGGGATCCTTTTGGTTAGTTCGTGATGCTATCTGCTTAAGGCTTTGCAAGGATTTAATAATTTCGTAGATGTCGACATCATTGTCATCGTCATTTTCTGTGTCTTCTTTTGATTTTACATTACGAGCCATCTTTGATGGATTCCTTTTTGGTGGAGCCCTCTTCATTGGAGTTCTTCTTGGAGGAATTTTGGTGCTATCTTTTTTAGCAGTAGTAGGTGCAGTCACGGCTCGTGTAACCCAATGATCATGTGTCTCAAGTTGCGTAATAGCGGTGGTGTAATTGCCTGTGGCAAGAGTAATTACATCGGTTCTTTCATAGCTATTTCAACATCTGAGGGGGGTGTATCCACTTCAAGTGTAGGTATTTCTTCCATTGGTATAGATTTTTCAGTACTTAGGGGAACATGGGTCCCCGATAGCCTTCTATGCATGACTTTCTTGGTGCAGGATGTTCTAGATGGGGAACGAGAAACTTGCGGTGAAGGTTATTTGACATCTTCCTCTCTCGGGGGTATCATTGGGTCAGCTTGTTGTTATCGATCAACCCGGGTGTCACGATCATCAAGGCGCTGGCGAAATTCTCCAAGTTCTCTTAAAACTTGTTACAAAAGTGATGGCACATCATCATCACTGTCAGTCCTCCGATTGGATCTAGCAGCAGACGTTCGACGAGGGGGCATTCTCTCCGACTAGCAGAGGGGGAGCGTTTCCAACCACTTCTCCTTACCGACTCTCTGCTGAACTTTTTCTTAGCCTTCGTGGGGCTATGCCTCATCTTCTTGGGCTGCAGGAGGAAGAAGGATCCCAACACTGCTCCTAACCCATGATAGATCCCAGCAGTGCAGCCTCCTCATCGTTGGAGGGGACTAGTTCAAAAATTGCACATCATATTAAAAAACGTTACATAGGAAATATATAAACATACATAGTAAAGGTACATTATACATATTAATACTGTAACTTTACGCAGGATGCATGAAGCATTAGTAGCTGCATTACATATGAAACAAAATACTACATAGAAAAATAATATTTATACACAAAAAATAAAATAAAATACTGATGAAGAACATACTTCTTTCCCTTTAGGGATTTTAGCAAAGGTCCAATGGACGCTGCTTTTATAAAACTGCTCTCTCCATAATACATGATGTAGGGCATCCGTCCCAGGCGTTGTTTTTGGTCACCCCCAGCTATTTGATAGAACCAAATGTTTAAGGCCATGACGCACCCTTTCAAGTATTCAGCAGTTGTTGACTTCCCCTCGCACCTAAGTTGTACACTGGCTGTCGTTGCTAGGATGCCTTACATCAACCACCTGTGAGTGGGGTGTGCCCCCGCGTAATGGCCAAAGGAGGCCAAATTGTCAATGTAATATACAACCCATGTTGGTGCTTTCAGTGAAGTGTTAGGAAAAGAATGGTGGTCATGAGATAGACCACATGTAATTTCACAAATATCTCCTCTTCTCCATCTTTGCTACTGACGAGTTTGAGAAGGTTGGTTTTTATTGCATCTCGATTGCGGTTGTGCATTTTATGAAGATATGTCTGTTCAAAGACGGAATGCTCTTTCTAGTGTTTGAAGGAGAGAATATCCCCTTTACAGCGAAGACCCATAATAAGAGTGACATCATCAGGCCTGAAAGCAAGTGTGCTCTAACCTATTTTAAAACACCGGATTCAATCATAATACATTTGCATAAGCACGTCTAGCACTGCCCACTCTTGTAATATGGGTTCCACTTCCATTAAATGCGTGAAAGGAGTGCCCTGAAGGATTTCCCATTGTCGCCACATCATGCGAGGCTTTAACTAGGTGAGTGTTGCCACAACAGGGGCCAAATAACATCGCGCATTCACCAGATTGGTAGCCATATTCCGTTTGTACATACAATCGCAATGAAAATAATACAAACAATCAGTTCAAGATGAACGATGACAAAGTAACAAACATTAACACATAAACAATACACTGTAAGAAACATGTAATACACAAAAAGCACACAGAAACAAACATGAAGAAAACCCAAACTCGACAGAAAAACTCTAAAAACTTCCTTTTTACAGAAAACCTAGAACCCAACCCCTTCATTCTTTCTCATAGACACCTTCTTACCTTCAGCTTAGCGATTTTGTAGGTTGAAATCACAGTGAAGAAGAGAACACCGGTGAGAAGAAGCAGTGAAGAGGAGAAAAACCCTAAACGGCGCCCGGCGAGAATAGGCAAACAGCGAGGATGATGAGACGATGGAGGTGATCGAAAGGAACACACTACCCAACGTCTCGATATTGTAATTGTCCTCGCATCGCTTCCCCATGCCACTTTGGAGGCTATATTTGATATTTCCTTGCCCATGAGAGAGTTAATAAACGCCGGGGGTAGTGAGGTAATTTCCCACCTTCTTTTAACTCCGTTACTATCCTTTTAACGTGGTTTGGGCTAAAAAATAAATAGTCTGAAAATAATGGTTGTATTAGAGATATGGAAACTTCTAAGGTTTTTTTGGGGATAAAGAAACTTTAGAGGGCGTATTTATTATTCTTCACCATGAGGGATAAATTGAAACAAGTAAATTTATAAAAATTATAAAATATAAATAAGAAAATTTGGATTTCTTTTAACGGAACATACATGTTAACTGATGTTTAGATGGGGGAAATGATTTCCTCAAAGGGGACCCATTCCCCCACCCATCCCCAATTTTCACATTTTTTTAATTTAAATATTTAATCATCATCTTAAAATATATAATCATTCAAATAAATTATCTAATTAAAATATTTAATTATAATAATTAAAATGAATAGTAATCTACATGAATTATATAATTTAAACATATAATCACAATAATTAAAATGAATAATACTATTCAAAATATTTTATAAATGAAGTAATTTATTTTCATTAAATATATCTTATTATTTATATATTAATGTCAATTATGTGAAATTAGGACATGAAAGTAAGTTTGTCATATTTTTCTCCCAATTTTTCTGATTTTTAATATTGAATCTTTCCAACGAACCACAAATTTTATTCAATGAAAGAACTACCTAATATGTGTGTACACTACTTCAACTTTTGGTTATCGTGTTCACAGTTTTAGACTTCTACTTGGTTTGACAACAATAAAAGTTATTCATCATATATGAGTCTTTCTTAGTGTTTTAGTGCTATGTATAGTTATGGAGTGGCATTTTTTTTTTTTTTTTTGGTTATTCAACAAATTAGGGTAGTTTTATCAATTAACATCTATGTCTTTGATCATTAATAATCAATTTTATTATTATCACTAATTTTCCATTGTTAGATGATGGTTCTTATGTACAAATCAAGGCTATGAAGATAGTTCGAGTTTGACTCTATAAAAGCTTTAAAGAAGATTAAAATTAGTGATACAAATTTGAGTTGAGTTCAACGGTTCAAAATATATCCATAGATTATCAAGTATATATAAATATATATCATATAATAAATATATTTTTATGTAATTAACATCATTAATTGTCAATAATAAAATAATATTATAAATGAGATTTTAGTTTTGAGCAAAACCGAACCATATTCAAATTGTCTAGAACAAATCCATTCAATTTTATTTTCAAGAAAAATTGACCCAAACTTAACCTTTTTAAATTTAAACCAGTTCCTTTATTTGAAACAAGTTCAATGACAATGAGATTAAGGACTCATGATAGTTTTTCTTTATTCGTGTACGTCTCTAAAAGTTGTACTTATCACTTAAACTCTAAAAAAAAAAAACTAAGCTGGGAGATAATTTTGATCTCGAGCTACTCAATTTTGAGCTGAATTCATAGTTAGGCCCAATCAATTCTCTCTTTCTCTACAACTTAATATGTTAGGAGCCAAAACATACGGATAGAAAAATTTTAGGGATAATTTATGTCTTTAACCCCAAAATAATGCTCTAAAAAAAAAAAAAAAAAAAAAAAAAAAGACTCAAACACAAAGTTGGGCCCGGCCCATTTGCATTGCCTCCCCAGCCCAGAACAATCTAGAATTCTCCATCTATCTCTTCTGACAACCGTACACATATTAATGTACGGTCATAAAATGAAATACACGCCCCAAATCACGAAATTTTCATTTTTCATTCCTAACCAAAAAAAAAAAAAATTGAGATCCTTCGGGCCAAGACCACGTGGACGGTGTACCAAATCCTCTCCCGCGGCAGTCCTCCTCCTTCCCCTCTCCTTCTTCATCCCCCCTCCCTCCCAATCCCCCTCGAAATCCCCAGAACTCTCCATTTAATCCTTGCCACCATGGCCGCCTCTGCTCTCTTCTCTGCCGCCAGCCCTTCTTGCGCTTTCTCCCAAGCCAGGCGATGCTTCCCTTCGCCTCCGCCTCCGCCTCCTTTTTCTCTTCGTTTCTCTGCTAAATGTTCTCTGTCTTCTAGGTTCCCGGTTTTCGGACTCAAATCTTCGAGGAAGGGTGGTTTTCTTTGTTTCGCCACTGTTTCCACGGAGCAGGATGTCTATGATTCTGCTGATAAGGTTGATGGCCTTCCTTTTGTTTTGCCTTCTCGTGTTTATATTGTGAATTGGGTTCTCTTGTGAGCTTATTGCGGAAAAGATAGAATTTTTACCTGAAAAATGCTGGCTTTAATTCATTTGGTGAATTCCTTGGGATTCGAGTGGTCATAGTTAGGGTTTTGTAGTTTTAAGTTGAGTGATTATGGTGGGAAAAAGTTATATTTGAAATAATCAACACATGTGTTTCAGAAACAGAATGCATTGTTTTTTTTTTAAAAAAAAACTTTGTTGTTTCTGTATTGTGAATTGGGATCTCTTTGTGAGGTTACGGTGGAAAACTATAATTTTTTACCTGAGAAATGCTGGCTTTAATTCATTTGGTCAATTTGTTGGGACTCAGAGCGAGTAGTGGTAGTAGTTAGGTTTCTATAGTTTCCAGTGTAATGGTTATGGTGGAAAAGAAGTTAGATTTTAAAACGATGGACAGACATGTTTTAGACACTGAATGCATTTTTTTTTAAAAAAAAAAATCTCTTTGCTTTCTATGTCTTGAATCAGGTTCTCTTTTTAGATTTTGTTGCGAAAATATAATTTTTGCATGAAAATGCTGGGTTTAGTTCATTTGATTAATTCCTTGGGGATCAATGCGAGCAATGGTGCTTATCATGAATTGGGTTCTCTTGTGAGATTACAGCAAAAAAATATAACTTTTACGTGAGAAATGCTGTCTTTAATCATTTGATGAATTCCTTGGGATTTAGTGCAAGCAGTAATGATGGTTAGGTTTTTACAGTTTCAAGTTTAATGATCATGGTGGAAATGAAGTTAGATATGAAATGATGAATAAAAATGTTTTAGACAATGAATGCATGTTTTTGCAATATCTTTCTTGTTTCGATATATTGAATTTGATTCTCACTTGGGATTTTGGGAAAATAGCTACAATTTAGATTCGAAAAGATGAAGATATGTGTTTTCTACACTGAATATGTGTTTTCCCCTCGCTATAGCGTACAAACTTAGGTCTGACCACTTAGTTTAAGTAATGAAAAGGAGTGGATGATCAAAATAGCATTTCATGTGTGCTAATATAAATTCGTGTATTTTCAAATATTTCCCTCAAAAATTATTTTTTTATCAGTTATCATCATTGGAGGGTGATGGTGAAAGTTCAACTGCAAAATATCCCATTATGTGAGTTTAAAGGGCTATATTTATTCACGACCACAGAAATAACACTCCTATTGATGGTTGTCTTTGTAACTAAACATGATAAGATTTTATGCACCACGTATGATTATGTTTTTCCCCATGTGCTTTATGTTAAATCCCACTTAATACTTGGCCTGGATATAACAACATTTTACCTTTGTTTGTACTGCAAGGGTTTTGAAATGGAACTGTGAATTGCACCTGTTAGATGTCTGATGTACTTTTCTAGTTTATATAAGTTTCCATGATAAAAACTGAATGATCAGGACCTTATAGAAAGGTTCATGATAAAAACTGTCTTTTGTGCTATTGAGATATTTGAGTTTGTCAATTGGTAATACCAAGGAGGTAACCAAGTGGAGAAAATGGATTTTGTTTTTTGTGTTTTGCAACAATGTTTGGTTTTATTTGGAAGGTTATTGTTGAGGAAGTAATTGTGGACAATAAACAAACAAGTAGAGTTTATATTTAATGCAACTAAATGACCAAAATGGTACATGAGGGATACAAGAAAGTAAGGTTGATTAGAAAGGGTTAGGAGTGAGGAACTAATTTCTATGCCTTGCTCATCTGATGAATATTTTCCAACTGGGTGGAATAGAAGTTACAATTATAATAAGTAACTTTAGAACTTTTTGCACAGTGCTTTACACAAGAAGAATTGAATTCTCTTTCCCATTTCTATGTGGCATGTTAGTAGCGGGCAACCCATATCCTTAGATGTATAAGAACTTTATGGGCATGAGGGTTCCTTTGGCTTGATGATCATTTTTTTTTTTAGGTTATTGCTTTTATGCAAATCAGATTTTACTGTGATTATTTGAGGTTAGAATAGCCCGAGTTAGAAATTTTATTGGTTAAAAAGAAAAAAAATTATGGAAGCTATTTTGTAATGGGATATGTGCCCATATTTTGATTAGTGTGAAAAATGTGAATAGGATATCTTGTTTGCTTATATTAATTTTCTATTTGATGGATGTGTTAGTTATATTAGGTTCTTAATGATCTTAGGAGTTTTACATTTACCAACTTTTATTCGAAATATAACCTTTTGGCCTTGGCACAATGCTATGGTTGTCTTTTCTAGGATTAGCATTATTGGTTCTATGGGAGGAAATAATAAGCTTTGTCTTATGGCTGCCCTTTATAAGTTTCTTCGTGTACAAATACAAGAAAATTTATGAAGAAATTGTTTTGAGAAAGTATTCTTGTTGTCTTCTTATCTTCTTTATTTTGTCTTTTAGCTTATGCCCAATCTATGGTTTTCTGTTTATTTGATCAACATTAATTATCATCTAAATTATCTTTTTCTCTAATATTGTACCTTCCATCTGTTAGCTGATTACTGCAGTTAATGCTTTTATCAAATATCAAGTGTTGCTAGTTTGTCAAATCAAATTAGTCGGCCTGCTATATCAGTTCCTTGTTTCTGTAAATTTATGCCCGATGCTATTGTAAAATAATTTTTAAATGCTTCTCGTTTTCTATTAGACCTATCTTTCTTAGGATATTGACTGACATTATTGCTCACCTTTTTATTTCCCTTATCAATTTTTTTCCCTTTCTTTTTTGGTTTTTTTTTTTATTTTTTTTATGAACTCATTTTTAATTTATGAATGAGCTAGTTTTTGCTCTTCATTTGCTCATAATGAAAGTTTCTTATTATATCTATAAAAACACAAAAGAAATCTGGGAGAGTGCATATTTACATAGATAAGAAGAGAGGAGGATGATCATGATCTCTTTTTGCCCCGTTTAGTAAACTTGCTAAGATTTAAGATGGAAAAAATAAATCTGTTGAGCTTGAAAGAAAGATTTAGAGCTCCTGAACATCCACAAACTTAGTAAGAAATTATTCTTTGACATCCTTTCCTAAAGGAATAGGTACTCCTATTTGGCAAGTATGATCTGTGCAGATTTCTCAATGTGCAAGTATTAGGTAGGATATTAATAATGATTTGCTTTAAAAAAAAATCTAAATTAGGGAACCAAAATTTTACCAGTTCTCCCAATCAATGTTTGATTAATAATTCCTGTCTTTAAAGGAATCCAACTTGAGGTGCCAAAGTTTTACTGGTTTTCCAAATCAAAGTTTCCACATGTTATTTCTTTGGCACTGGTTGTCTCATTACTTCCTCACCTTATTAAGATATAAGTCCATTTTTTATGTATTGGTGGTGATTCTTATGCTAAAATCGCAATGTAGCATCCTCATCATATGGTGTTTGCCTGATGTCAAAGAACTTGTGTGTTTGATGATTGGCTTTGGGGCATCATTTGTTCTGTTTTTTATCCTGATGAGGTTATCTTGGTTCTCAGTGTAAATGGTTTCATTGAAAGTCTAATATTGAAGTTCTCAATCTTGAGTTTGATATGGTTGCATCTATGACCCTGTATCTCACATTTATATGCCTGTAAAGTTTGTCTATCAAGTCCATTCTTGCCAATGCCCTTACCATCATTTTCATTAATGAAATCATAATTATGGATGTTTAATATATTCATATTTAGAACTTGGATATGATATTTATGGTGTATATGTGCTACATCATTTTGATCATTATGACATTTTGGCAAATTTTCTGTCCTTAATAAAAAACTTATCCAATGGTCATAATGGTAACTATCTGTCTACTAAGGCCTAGGGGTATGCATCTAATTGATTGTCAAATAATGGTCATAATGGTAACTATTTCTGTATACTAGGGCCTAGGTGTATGCATCTAATTGATTGTCAAATTTATGTCCATGATAATTGATTGCATGGCACAATAGCTAGTGCCACACTTCAACAAAAATGATAAGTTGCCTGTTCGCATATATATAACACACATTTTCATTATATGGTGTAGCCATTAGATGCTTTTCTTTTACCATTTATTTCTATCATATTTGTCTCGTCTTCTGCTTTAGTAGCATACTTTAAAAAAACCACTAGCGAATTAGGTTGATCTTTCTTTTCCTGGATGAATCGTTGAAGAAATATTATGATTATATGGAAATTTCTTTACCTGAATCAATCGAAGAACAAGATCTGTAGGATGCGGATTTCTTGTGCTATAACTACACTTTTTGTGTCTCAGTTTAAATTTACAACCCAAGGCTGTGCTTAACTTGTGAATATCATACACAGGAAGATGCAGAAACTGACGTTCCTGCTGAGGAGGGTGCAGATGATGACGTTGATACCGATACAGAAGAGGACGTGGATTCGGCTGTATTGGCATCATTGCAATTATACAAAGAAGCTTTAGCACGTGATGACCAATCAAAAATAGCTGAAATAGAGGCCTTTCTTTTGTCCATTGAAGATGAGAAGAATTCCCTAGCAACCAAAGTTGACACGTTGTCTCAAGAATTGGCAACAGAAAGGGATCGGATTCTCAGAATTAGTGCTGATTTTGATAACTTCAGGAAAAGGACTGAGAAAGAACGTCTTTCTCTGATGAGCAATGTGCAAGGAGATGTTATTGAAAGTTTATTGCCAGTTTTGGATAATTTTGAAAGAGCCAAAGACCAAATCAAGGCAGAGACTGAAGGGGAAGAGAAGATCAATAACAGTTACCAAAGCATTTACAAGCAGTTCATGGAGATCCTTACATCATTGGGTGTTGAAGCCGTGGAAACTGTTGGTCATCCATTTGATCCTTTGGTACTTTCTCAAACCGATATTCCTGTTTCATTCCATGCTATTACTGCTACTTAAACTGCTAGTTAAGTCAAGTTTGATAATTTTGTCTTTTAAATAAAAATTACCTAAAACTGGATCAACTAGGTGCAATTTAAGAGTTATCCATTTCAGTGAGCACTTCTGACATTCTCACTTACAGATGCTCTACAAACTCAGACAATCAAAGATCTGTTGATTGGTCATTTTCCTTCTAAATTGTTTCATTTCTTGTAATAGCTGCATGAGGCAATAATGCGTGAGGACTCGATGGAGTTTGAAGAAGGCATCATACTTCAGGAATTCCGTAAAGGGTTTAAGCTCGGGGAGAGGCTTATTCGGCCATCAATGGTGAAAGTATCAGCAGGACCAGGTCCCGCAAAAGCAGAAGATCAAGGTGATTCAGATGAGAATCAAGGTGAAGCAAGTCAAGAAAGTACTCCAGAAGATGGTCAGGAAGGTGGTGATTCTGTGTAATTTTTTGTCGAAGTTTCCATTATCAATTTTGCTGCAGAAATTCGAGCTTATGATCTATAGACAACTGTCCTTTTTTTCTAGTTAGGATCTCATGTTTCCAATTAGCAGTTCCTGGTCTACAATTGCCATGATAAAATGAGAAGTTGATTAAATGTTTTGTCTGCTCATTGATTTCGTTGATCTTTTACTTTTAATGGAAATGAAATGTGGTGTTATTATTAATTTTTCTGTGATATGAATATGAGTTGTAAGCTTGTAATGGCAGGAATGATCTGTTAATTATATGCATTGGAGCATTTCAGTTCTGTAACTTTTATATTTTAATTGTTATTTTTTTGGGCTGGAATTTTAGACTAACAATTTTCCATATCAAGAATGGTATGTTTCCTGGTCTTGTTTGTTTTGTCATTAGATTTTCTGATCGGTATGTGTCGTTAATTGATTTTCATGTTTTTGTTCTTTTATTATATATATATTATTTTTATTATTTATTATTTTTTGTTAAAGTTTTATTGATTTACTGTAAACATTGGTAATGGCTCATTTTCTCCTAAATATAAAGCCCAAGTCTTAACGGCAAGTCAAGGTGTGAACCGGGCTGCATGTACATAATTTTAAACTAGTTTATTAAAGGTCAAAAATATCAAAATAGTCCTTCTATTTTGCGTTTTCCGTCCTTTTAGTTCCTCTAATACAAAATCCGTCTTTTTTGTTCTCGTATTTGTGCATTTCTGTCCTTTTAGTCCATCAAATTGACGGATCAGCCCTTTTGGTCCTTTCAGCTAATAAATTAGAAGGACTAAAAAAGATGAAAATATGCAAATACAAGGACCAAAAGGGTGGATTTTACAGCTTAAGGACGAAAATGTGCAATTACAAAGACCAAAAGAGATGATTTTATATTAGAGGGATTAAAATGGCAGAAATCGCAAAATAGAGGGACCATTTTGATATTTATACCTTTATTAAATAATTTTATTAATTTTTTAATAAAATTTGTGGATGTTTTTCAAATGAGAAGTATTTAATATTAAAAAAAGTGACAGGAATTTTAGTTTTAACTTTTTGAGTGCATGATTATTTTCAAATATGTTTTATATCTTCGATTTTTATTTATTTACTATTTTTTGAAAGCTATGGATTTTTTTTTAGTTTTAAAAATTAAAAAAAAAATACTAAATGGGTAAGGCGCCCACTCTGTGCTGAGTTGACCTCCTCGGATTGGCATGCTTTGTTGTCTTAAAACAGTTGTTTAAAATTTAGGAAAATTAATTGGAGTTCCATGAAATTTTCAAAACATCCAGATTAGTCCCTTTGACACTTGAATTTCACATACAGTTCTTCTTTTTCAGTTTGTTTCTCTTTTAGTCCTCGCATCTCACTCCGTTTATTGCTTTTTTTTAATAATTCCAACATTACTCTTGAATGATGGAGGGAAAAAAATGCATCAAAGCATGTTCAGTTTTTTAAAAGTGGTACGGATAGCTATCAAATCAATCACTTTTTTTCATCCTTTCACTTTGACTTTTGTACTTTGTGTGTAGTTTTAACTCTTCTCGGATGTTCTTCTTCTTGTTCTCCTTCTTCTTCTTCAGCCAAAATTTTATTTGTTCCTTTTGTCTCTATTTGTGCAAGCTTTGTCTCTTCTATCTTGCATTCGTGTTCATCTCAGTGTTAGCAATTTACCTACTCCTCAAGATCTTTGTGACCACTAAAGGTTGTTGAGGAAGGCTTGAGAAAACATTCAAAGGGCCCTGCGAGTCCTTTTTTGGGTGAGATTATTTCCATTGATGTGCATCTATAAACTATATCATTGTATGACATTCTTGTAGTGTAACCTTTTTTGGTGCAAGTTATCAATGGATACTTTCTACGCAGTCACCAGATATAAGGGGGAGGGCCGCGTCCTGCAATTCACAGTGTTAACTTCCTAGGATTCAGTACTAGGCGAGATATGTGAGAGATGAGGGCTTGAAGTTTCTAGTGTTAGGGTGAAGTTTATCAAACCAGATGCACACCGAACGATTTGTCCCATTGATTCTGAGGTGGGCTTCCAGCGTATGTGTCATGTATACCACATGTTCAACAGCGCTGCCGATTCATCTTATTGTTGATACTGTCGAGGGGGTCGCAGATGTGCCATTGTGTTCTTCATTCCCATCATAAATGTCTTTGCTTTATATGTTCCGTTTGATCACCAAATTTATGAAAGAATGGCTTTATGATTAATAGCTTGAATTTCCATTTAGAATTATGACATTTCGGTTTCTATTGCGCTTTCTTGTTTATAATTGCAAGTTTTCATATATATATAATCCAACTTTCCTAATTAGTTATATTCGTTCAAGTTTAATATTTGAATTTATCATTTAAGTTGTGATATTTTTGTTTAATACTATATGTTTCTTCGTATATTTGGTTGCTTGTTGGTTTCATTTGTTTTAATCTCACGTGTGGTACTTATACCACCAACAGAGATTTGTTTTCAGAGAGCATGCCATTCAAGTAATGCACATTTCCATCCCAACAAGAAAATGCGAGAGTCCTATCAATCCTTGATCCATTAGACCATTCTAGAAATGTTTCATTAGAAGTTAGTGTACAGTTTTGTGATAGTGATCATTTTAAGGAATGTGTACTGGGGGGAATGAGAATGGGGAGAATGGAAGTAGGGTGAATGAGAAAGAGGGAATGAGAAAGCAATGCTTGGTTTGAAGGAATGTGTATTGGGAATGGGGAAAGGTATGGGAGAGAAACTTTGTAAAGTACTTATATGCCCTTTAGTTAATTAATGGTTGTAAGTATTGTATAAGATAATGAATTAATAAGTAACTATAGATAATCGTATAAGCATAAGATAAATTAAACAATTATCATAGAATAATTATTAATTCGTTATAATTTATATAATTGAATTAGAAATAATTTTAAATAATAATTATTATTAATTTAAATTATTATAACTATTAAGTTAAATTAAAGAATTAACTTTAAAAATTATTGTATAAGATAATGAATTAATAAGTAACCATAGATAATTATTGTATACGTATAATTAAAAATTAGAATCATTATTAATTTGTTATAATTTATATAATTGAATTAGAAATAATTTAAAATAATAATTATTATTAATTTAAATTATAATAACTACTAAGTTAAATTAAACAATTAACTTTAATAATTATTGTATTAGATAATGAATTAATGAGTAACTATAGATAATTATTGGCTGTTAGCATCCATCAATTGTAAAATTAGAATGAATTTCACTAGTTGGCTGTTAGCAGGCAATCTTCAATAAGATAGTAGTAGAACTTAGTTAACCTTTCAACTATCATATTAATTTACTTTTCACAAAGATATAAGGCATTTCATCATGAATTGAAGTGATAGTATCATACAATTTCTTCAACTCCAGCTCCATTACCTGCAGAAAATTCCAATGGTAATAAACATGATATGTACTCCAAATGAAAACTTTGTTATTTGCAAGTGCTGTCCTAAAATAGGCATCCATATGTTGCAATGGAAAAAGTTTCCCTCACAATAAAACGTTCTTTGGTTCTTGCCCAAAATTGGGTTGAAAACATTCCACATACATATTGAATAGGCAGAGAATCATACAGAGAACAGATAGTTAAATGCTAAGGAAACAACAACAACAAAGAACATGATTAGGAAACAACAACAAAGTTTCATGGGTGCAACCCATAATATCCAACAAAAAACCTGTCTTAGATAAGAACATGGGACATAATACCCATAACATCAAGCACATCAGATAGCATCACATGGGTGGGTGATTTAACATTCTCCCTAGGAGTAGGCGACAAAAACGGAGCTTTCTCTTGTTAGGAAACTCCCAAAACATGTTTAGCTGTTCCTCATCTTTTCTAAGAATTTGCATTACCATTAAAGCTTCATCCTTAGTGAGGCCATGGATATTGAAAATGACATCATTCAATAATTTTTTTCATTCATCAACTTCTTTCCAAGCTGTCACCATATATGCTTTGGCCTCAGAATCACGAACAACACATTTAGCTAATGTCTTGAACCCTAGTCCCACAAGATCCACGAAATGGTGAAACTTTGCATAAATTACAGCGATATTTTGCTCCTTCACACAATTTTTCCTTTTTTTTCCAATGGAACTTGAGGCACAATTATCATATGAATTAGGTGGTGGAGAATCGATGTGGTCATCCATGGGCATAAAAGAATCGTCACTTGATGATGGAACAAAATTTGCATTATGATAAGAGCCTAAATGTATGTATTTATACTATTATTTTGTATATGTTTGAATGCTATTTGGGATGAATCGATGCCCCTTTTTCGCCTAAATTGGTTATATTCTTATTACATGCTGCAAAGAAGCTAAGATGAGCTCGAGAACGCAATTGGAGTGAAATCAGCACCAAAAATTGCGTTTTTGGAGCAAGATTACTATAGCGGTACTGTAGCATGGAAACCGGGTCTTACATGAGCAAAGCTGTGAACTGCGTGGGCTACTACGCGCCTGCGCACCAGTGCGTGTAACCCATTAAAGAATTCGGGGCCAATACTGTAGACGGATTACGGTAGCAATGTAATGTAGATGGTACTGTAGCAGTGCACTGTAGCACCGACCCTTTTTTTTTTTTTAACGAAAAGGCAGTGAACTGCGCTGGCTACTGTGCGCCCGCGTGACTCGGGACAGAATGATTTAAGTGAAGTTAGGGCATGATTTGAGGAGCTTCTCTTCTTTCCCATCTTCGAGGCTCTCGGCGGAGGCTTTTCACCGGAGTCAACACTGGCCAATCTTCACGTTTTAAAGGAGGAGAAATCAAGGGGAGAACATCCTTGGGCAAGAGCTTCATCGATCCCACCTTGAAGGAGCTAGGAGATGACGAGGAAAGCCGCTCCATTACGGCGTTTGTGGAAGATATCCGGGTTTTTCCTATACTCTTCCATTCTCATTAATTGAGGGAGTTTTTTCTATGCATTTATTAGTTGTTTTCATGGACCTATCTTGTGTGATTTCTTGTATGGACGGCTAAACCCCAAGGTCACCGGAACTTATGGTTGTAAAATGCTTTGATTTGTTTAATGCATGTGGTTTGTTCATGGTTTAAGCTTGGTGCACTTTGATGTGTTGATTTTGCATGAGAACTCTGTATTTCAACTTATAGGTTGTACTCGGCGCGTGACCATCGCCCTTGTACTAGACACACCTTGCTTATTGGGGATTCATGTATGAACACACCATGACCATCGGGTATTTCGTACCCCTCCAACCATTAGGGTTGGACCTAGGTTGAGTTCTGGCCCTAATTAGAGATTTCCCTGTGCATAGTGCAATCGTAGGAGGATTTGGCAGGAAGAGATTCCGTATCAATACTCGTATGGGATTAGGGATTATTACCGTGACCATCGGGATAATCTATCCTTGGATTTCTCTTGGCCTAGACCACCACGTGCTTAGCATTTCTAGTATTCTCCTGACACTTAGTAACCCTAGGGGGATCCACATCCGTGACCACCCTCATCTCTTGATTTACGCCTTCTCACTCGGCCTATTTACATTTACTTGCTTAGTTTTAATTCTCCTAGTAGCTATAATTCCCAAGTGATTTGATAGGTTAGACAACGAATAAAGAGAAAGTAAGGGTAGCTCCTTAGGCCCAGGGAATACGACCCTCTTGTGCCCGCACGAGAGATATTACTTGACGACCCCGTGCACTTGCGGGACACTCATCACATCATCATTCATGTGTGCAAAGGAATCATGCATATACTATTCTGCATCATCTCCAAGGTCACCCTTTGCATTTCCCTGAGCTCTATCCTTTGCAAAGACTGGGGTAAGATCATTAAAGAATGGAAAAGGTTTTCCATATAGTCCAACAGCTTCTTTGTGAGTCTTAATACATGGTAATAAATAAATAAATAAAGCATTAATTAGAGTGGTACTGATTATAAGGACTTCATGTAAGAAACAACACATAATTTAACGTACTTTAACGTATTCATCATTCACGCTTTTCTCGCACTCGATAGTGTTGTTGTTGTTGTCCCAAGTGAAACCACTAATGGCTAGAATATCAGCTATCGCGGTGGTTTTGCTTCTAAAAAGCTTTACACGGGACTCTATATTTGGGATAACCTTCAGAGTTGTATGCGGGAATTTCTCCTTCATCATTTTCTCTAGTTGGTACAAGTACCCATTCTGAAGCTGTTCTCCCCATGCCACATGGTATTTGTCGACAACTCAACTAAAGCTTCGATTAACACCTTGTCTTCTTGTGTTGTCCAATAGTGTTTGTTCATACCCCTACCTCGATGTTGAGATTCATGATCCATTCTGGAGGGGAAAAAAAACATAGTCATTGCAAGGAAGGAAAAAAAAAAAACCATATTCTTAATTTGGAATGATGTGAACCAAATAACACTCTCATTTGGCTGCTATAATTATTACCTGCAGGTGTTATTCAATAAAGTGATGCAAGGACACAACCAGTGAAGAAAACTTGGTTGTTGTAAATTAGACATAATTTAAAAAGTTATGCTTTTGTTGTTTGAGAAACTTTAGTAAATGGTGTTGGTAAGCTATAAATATTAATGGCATTCGATAAAATTTAACACAAAGGCATATAATGCAATAGTACCATGACAATGGAGCATCATGCCAATTTTATTAAATGCATAATAAAAGTAGAAAAGTGTTATTACAAAAACAGACATTAATTGGGATACTTAACATAGGAGCAATCATATCAATTTGTTCTATTTGATCGCCATTCATTAAACATGTCTTCAGCCATGTCAATTCTAAATTTGGTCCATTCACCTGTAGGTTCAACAGCCATGATGTTGTCAGGATCATCCTCTGTGGTCTCTTCTACTGGTAAATTATTAATTTCATACTCGGCCGGATCTTCAGTCATTTCTTGTATAATAAAATTGTACAATAAGCAACATGCATTGATGATACGTCTTTGAGTATTTATAGTGTAAAAACATGGACTTGATAAAATTTTCCAACGAATTTTAAGCAGTCCAAATGTCCTCTCTATCATGTTTCTAGCAGCGGAATGCTTCATGTTGAAAAACTCTTAGGCTATAGCTGGTTGACGGCCATCTGCCCAAGAACTCAAATGATAGCATTGTCCACGAAAAGATGCAAGAAAACCAGGTGAGTTTGTATACCCGGCATCAATGAGATAATAAAAACCGAATGAGTAAACAAATAGCGAAATTTAGTAAAGACTTTTCCAAACAATTTCATTATTGATATTTACTTAAAAACTAATATGAACACAAATTATTTACCAGTTGGAACTTTTAAACCATTGGGTTTCATAACTGCATCCCTAAGAACACGACCATTATTTGCTAATCTTTCCCACCTAGATAAAACATATATAAATTGCATGTCGTGGCTGCAAACGCCGAGTACATTAGTAATGATTTCAGCTTTCCTTGTTCTATATCGTGGTCAATCAACCTTACTCACATTTACCCGAATGTGTGTTCCATCTAATGCTCCAAGGCAATTCTACATTGGAAAGAAGTAATTAGTATTGATAGACTATCAGTCATGAAACGACAAATTAATTGATACAGTTGGAAGGTACCTTAAACCACTTCCATCAAAGGTCATTTGAATTCTTGGGAACATGTTCGGGTTTCTTTAGTAAGACACTATGGCAAAGGATTATTGACTTCAAAACAACATGGAAATGACGACTGGCCGTCTCAGCTAATCGCACAAAATCAAACTTAATTATTCTATTTTTCACATGGTGTGCCATGATGTTTAAAAACATAGCAATCATTTCCTCCACCATGACATTTCTTGTGCCACGTAGTCCACCGTTGGACGTTAATAATCGGCATAATCTATGAAAGCAACGTCGATCCATGCGTAGTTTGTCAATGCACTTAACATCACTTTCATACACCACCCGATATAAATACTTATGTTGTCTAAATCGTCTAACAGATGTTGACTCAATGTCTCTATGAATAGTGGGAGTGTTGTCATCATCTTCACATATAACGCATACAATGATGATCATGATGTTCACAACAAGAAAAACAAAAATGTACATCATTTGAAGTATATGATTCGTTTCAATATCTTCCATGTTATCGTTGGCCATATCTAAAATAAAAGTAAATATTACATGAATCAGGGCACCAATCAAATAATACACCCCTAATAACAATAAAATTAAAATCATAAGAAACTATATTGAATAACATGGCTAATAAGGAATTACACCCCTAATATTCATCATATCAATCATATCATATGAAACAAATGATATTTGATCTATTCATAAATTACACAAAATAAAAATGGTGTGAATTAGCAAATCAATACACATGTAACATTTGCCAAAATGCCAAGATTAATTCAGTAAAGCTCTTGAAGATAATCATAATATAAGAAGGTCGAATTAGGTAAAGCAAACCTCAAAATGGAGTATACATAAGAGCACGTATTTACAAGTTACAAGTTAAAAAAAAAAGATGAAAGAGAAGAATGGATTCACTGGAGCCAAATGCATACTGAAGAAATAAAGTCTAGACTGCATCAACAAACAATTAGTGATCATACCTCCCTCTAATTTGAATTTTTCAGATGATGGGTTATTATCAGAATTTTTCACATGATTCAGATGGAATGAAAAAATTGTTAACTAATCAAATAAATTTGTTTTATTAGATGACAGGATTTCTAGAATTCTTACCTAATTACAACCAAATGGATCTATCACAAACAAGCAAACACAACTCATTATCAATAAAAATCTAATCTATATTTCTAATTTAAACACTAGATAAATAAACAAATATTGGAAAAATTGTTCATTAGATCTTGAGAACTGAAAATCCTACCAGTAATTATCATGCAAAGGAAGTCACCGGCGGCCCTCGTACTTTCTGAGAAGATGAGATGAGAGACACGGCGATAAGCTTTCCCTGGAGAGATCGTGACGAAAGGGTTGGAAGAGACCGCTGCTAGCTGTCATCCTACCAGTAATTATCCTGGGTGAAAAGAAAAAAACCAAATTTAAAGATGGGCAAAAGGGTAAATTTACCCCACATGAATTAGACTACCCCCAAATTTGGCATAAATGGGACTCCTCTACTGTTGGACTTACCAATTCTTGGCTCATTCCATTGCACCCAAACAAACATGTGATAACAGTTGTGTAAGGAGTCCCATTACCAATCCTTGGGAGTCAATGATCCATCCAAACGTGCCCTTAGATAATATTGCTTCATGAATTTACGAATGAATCATTTCATTTCACAATGGTCAAAATATCAAAATGGTCTCTCTATTTTATATTTTTCTGTCCTTTTGGTCCCTCTAATTGATGGATCTGCCCTTTTGGTTCTTAAGACAAATGAACTGTAGGGACCAGAAAAGAAGAAAATGTGCAAATACGAGAACCAAAAGGGTGGATTTTATAGCTAAAGGACAAAAATGTACAAATACAATAACCAAAAGGATGGATTTTATATTAGAAGGCTGAAAGGGCAGAAAACACAAAATAGAGGGACCATTTTGATATTTACACCTTTCACAATTCACACATATAATTTTTTATATTATTTAATTTGGCTTGTAAATACCATAATGCATGCATTTAAATAATCATGTCATTGAAGTTATCAAATGTCATTCACTTGTAATTTTTAGAAGTGATGAATATTACATCATATATCACATAAAGTTTTTAATTCCAAATTAAGAATTTAAAGGTCGTTTGGTTGTAAAGAATAGAATGGAGAGGAATAGAGGAGTTAAGAAAATGAGGTAGATTGAAAAATGTATGAGAATGAAAACTATATTTGATTAAAAGGATTAGGAAGGTACGTTCCGTTTAGATGATGGAATAGGGATGGGGATGGAAATGAATAGAATAGAAAGGGAAGGGAATGGGGGGAATGAATAGAAAAATAGGAATGAAATTTGTTTGGTTGGAAGGATAACTTTTTGGGAAGATAAAAAGTAAGATGATAGGATATGAGGAAATTACCTTCATGTAAAATAAGTGATTTTTTATATAAAAATATTTAAATGATTTTATTTTTAATGTATTTCAAATGCGATTATTTATTTTAATAATATAATTAAATAGTTTAACTATAAACTCATTTTTTTACTCGTGTAATATTTTTTTATTTTTTAATTAACTAATTAAAGTAAATATTTTAATTCAATAATTTTAAGTTGATTATATTGATTGATTATATTTTTTAATTCAAGCTAAATAGTACTTTATTATATCTAAACATCCAAATATACAACCAAACGGATGGTATAATTCATACAACACATCACACACACAACAATCCTGCAACACACTATACTCACCCTATTAATCTTCATCAATTATACCAACTCTACATCAATACTCATAACATTAGGAGATAAGAAAAGGCAATTTGCACCACAAGCAAACATCTTTTAAAAAAAATATATAGTTAAATCACTTGCTCATCATTAGGAAAAAAACCATTTGTTTCAAACACTCAAAAGTTTCCATAAGCATAGACAACAAGTTTTCCACACAAACAAGAACACACAAAAAACACCATGTCTTCCACACGAAATAGAACTCATAGTACCATCCATCAAAATAAAAAACACAGGTTTCCATAAGCACAGACAACAAGTTTTCACCATATCCAATACTATTTCATTGAGAGGCCATTGACAGGCAAGTTCCCATAGTCAAAAATCCTTTTGCTTCTCCTACACAAAAAAAGGTCAATCGCTTCAATTTTGCAGAATAAATACCAAAAAAAAAAAAAAAAACAAAGAAAAATTAATTTGTTGAGAAGCCAAAAAAAAGTGACAGAGTTTTAATGAAAATGACATTCTATTCACGAACAATTTCCATTATGCAAAGTACTTTATACCAATGTTTGCAATCATTCAATAACGAAAAGACATTGAATTTCCATTGTTGTATAATTGATTAATCATTTATTTAAAGATCCTTACTTGGATGATTTAGACATTGGATGGGCGGTACGGTATTGTCGATAAAAATATACGGTAAAAAAGAAATTTCTTATCATTTGGAAGATCCCAAAATACTTTGAGTTGATCTTCATCCTTTGCCAAGGTCTGCAACATCATCAATGCTTCATCATCAGTAAGCCCATCAATATCAAAAAACAATCTACTTAATAACTTCTTCTCTTGGATTTCCATTCGAACTGCTTCTCTAAGAGCTGCAATTTCTGTATTACGGACAGCAGACTCTGCTTGTCAAGCGGCGGATTCAACGTTGCATGTTACAGCTTCAGCCAATGTTTTGAACTCTAGACTAACCATTTCTACAAAGCTATGAAAATTTTCAGAAATTTGGTGTGCTATCATCCGTCGCCATATAGATGATTTTGATGTGCTGTCATCTGTCGCCATGGGTGATGGTGATGGAATTTCATTGGGTTCTTAAGTGGGCATAAAAAAATCAAGGGGCACCTGAGAGAAGCTCGCATCCGATCCCAAATTAATGTTGTCTTCATGTTCATATTGTCTTACATCATCCCCAATATCACCTCTTGTATTACTATAAGCTCTGTCTTTTGTAAAAATAGAGACGAGATCATTAAAAAATGGAAAAGATTTTCCATATAAGCCAGCTACTTCCTTATGAGCCTGTATAGCATTAGAACAAAAAATTTAATAAATTGCATGACAAAGCTAGTTAATGGAAAATACACAATAATAATTTGTTATACCTTCACATACTCATCATAAGCACTTTTCTCACATACGATTGTGCTTCTCTCATAGTTCCAATCAAAACCACTTATATGCAAAATATCTAAAATGGCAATAGTTTTACTTCTCAAAAGTTTTACTTGTGATTCAATGTTTGGCACAACTTTTAGCATTGTTTTTTGGGAACTTTTCTTTAATCACCTTCTCTAGTTGGAGAAGGTATCCACCTTGAAAACCATTTTCAACCCACCAAATAAGACTCGTAGAGAGCTCTACCAATGTGATAAGTGCTCGTGTTATAGTAATGCGAAGTGTTATTATCTTGCAATGAGCATTAATTTAATAAGATTTTATCACTAAAAAGTGTGCAATTGTTTACTTTTGTGCATTGTAGGGTTGTGAAGATAAAATGAAGGAAATGAACGAAGTTAGGTCGTGTTTGGCGTTGTTGGGAAGATTTTCGGACTAAGCAAGGAGTAAGGCGTGAGCATAGACTTGTGGGTGTGTGCCAACCTCCTTTGGAGTGGCACAAAGGCAGTCACATTCACAATAAGTCTAACTCATGCCAACAAGGAGAACTTCACCAATTAGGCGATTCGAAGCAATCGACACGATCTACCATTGATTGTGTGCCCAATTCAACGGCCTCGATGAAGAACGACGAATTCGGGAGCGTTTCGGCACAATTACTGTAGCAGTACTGTAGTAAAACACTGTAGCAAAACATTGTGGCAAGTTACTGTTCACAGTCGGCCGAAAATCAATTTTCCATAATTTTCACACGGGCGTGTGGACATTCCACACAGCCGTGTGAAATCCCGATTTCAGCAAATTTAAAGCCGCGACTCCACATTATAAAAGCCGATTTTGAGACTTTTTGAGACATCTTTTGACCTAATTTTCTCCTCAACTTTGGAGAGGGCAGCTAGGGTTTTGGAGAGGACTTCGTGGAGGTTTGGAGCGCGTCATCGCATCGTCATCGACGTCCGGCGGCCGCACAAGACCACGGCCACACCATACGCAAGGGGGTTTCATCTATGTCTTTACTTCTTGTTTTATTATATACATTGATGAACATGTATAGCTCCATGAGGAGCTAAACCCCTTGTGGGTATTCGGACTTGTAAAACTCTAGGGTTATTATGTTTCTTTGACATTGTTATTATGCTTTTCCATTATTGATGAATAAGAATTGAGTTTCGATCTTAATTTTATCTTGCTATTGTTTTCCCTTAGATGTGACACTAGGGTTGAGAGCAATCTAGGTTTTTCTTTGGAGGTGTGACAACTCCTATAGGATTAGACTCTTTAAGATTGAAGAGGGTTGAGAGGGAGAGTTGTGAGGTAGCGATGTACCCATTTCCCCTCCGGTGTGATTTCTCCCTACCTCCGTTTCCTTGATTTAATAGCGGTCAAGATAGAGTGAAGTGCTAGGTAGATAAACTCCCCTGGGGCTTAGTTACGCGAGTAACGGAGTGAAGGGTTGAAGTGAATCCTACGCACTTGGGCTTAATCTAGAGTAGGGTTCTTCCTCCTGGACCAAAGGGTTAGAACTACACATAGGAACAGATTTAATCACTAGGAGTCCCTAAAACTTAATGCAATCCCACGTAGTGTGAGGTTTAGGTAGATGTACTCCCCTGGGACTTAATCGAGCGAGCGATAGAGTGAAGGGTTGTTGTGAATCCTAATACCGGGGCATAGTGTTGGGGTTAGTCACGGTTGACCTTAGGTTTGGGACCGTGAGTCTAAGGATTTCCTCGACTTAATTAGCATCAATAGGAAGGTATAATAGCATAGTCTTGCACTAGAAGCATAGATCCTAGAGATAACTTGTCCGGATACCCCACTTCATTAATTGTTAAATCCTCTTTAATCTCTTTTCTTGCGATTTCTAATCTTTCACCTTTCTCTATTTAATTTCCTGTCTTTAGTATAATTGTTCTCGCAATTCACACACAAATCGATTACTACTTTTCCGTACTTCGCATAGTTTTAATAGTGAAATCTCGTATTCTAACTCCCTATTTCCTGTGGATTCGACTACCGTCTCACCAGGGTAACTTTTATTACTTCGACAAACCCGTGCACTTTCGGGGATCCTGTCACAATGCATCAATTAAGGCCTTATCTTCTTCAGCTGTCCAATACCGTTTGTTTTGTCCCCTACCTTTTTCTTGAGATTCTGAGTTCATACTGTTAAAAAAATAAAGTGAAACAACAGATATAATGGCATAAAAATAGAAGGCACATTTGGAGAGTTTCTTAAGCAAACAAGCAAATAACAAAGTGTTAACCACACATTAACAAAGTCAAATAACAACAAAGTAATACATAAAAGATTTGACATAATATTGATATCTAACGGTTGTATCCACTTGCTTGCCAAGTGTTAAACATGTCTATGGCCATTTGATGTCTAAATTGAGTCCATTCATCTATTGGTTCAACAACTGTAACATTATCAGTATTATCTTGTGAGTTTTCCTCTAAAAGTATACCATCTACTTCATCCTCTACAGGGTCTTCCATCATCTCTCTTCTAATAAAATTAGATAGCAAATAACATGCATTAATAATACGTCGTTGGGTGATTATTTTGTAGAAACTTAGACTTGCTAGGATTTTTCAACAAATTTTTAAAAGACCGAATGTCCTCTCAATCACATTTCTAGCACTAGCATGTTTCATATTGAAAAATTCCTCAGGTGTTACTGGTTGATGTCCGTTAGCTCACAAACTCAAATGATAGCGTTGACCTCAAAAAGGTGCAAGAAATTCGGGGCAATTTGAGTGGCCAGCATCGACCAAATAGTAGAAACCTAGCATGCACACATGTTTGTTGTTACATAACATTTTATTAAGAAAAATAAATTAAAAGTCAATTATAGCGAATTTTATGTACCATTTGGAACCTTTAATCCATTGGGCTTTGTGACCACATCCCTAAGAACACTGACAAGTGCTCGTATTATAATAATGCGAAGTATTATTGTCTTACATTGAGCATTACTTTTATCAGGTTTTATCATTAAATTGTGTGCATTTGTGTACTTTTGTGCATTGTAGGGTTGTAGAGCTAGTTTGGAGAAAAAGAGCAAAGTTAGATCGTGTTTGTCGTTGTTGGGGAATTCTCAGACCAAGCAAGAAACAAGGCACGAGTTTAGACTTGTGGGTATGTGCCAACCTCCTTTGGAGGGGCACAAAGGCAGTCACATCACAATGAGTCTAACTCGTGTAGCATAGGAAAATTTCACCAAGGAGGAGGATTGAAGTAATCGACATGATCTACTGTTGATTGTGTGCCCAATTCAACGGCCTCGATGAAGAACAATGAATTTGGGAGCATTTCAGTGAGAGTACTGTAGCAAGTTACTGTTCACAGTTTGCCGAAATTCAACAAAACAGAAACTTCACACGACCGTGTGAAATCCCGATTTCAGCCGATTTGAAGCCGCGACTCAACACTATTTAAAGGCCCTTTTGGGACTTTTTCTGGATCTTTTTCGCCTATCTTCTAAAGGGTCATAGCTAGGGTTTGGAGAGGACTTTGTGGAGGATTGGAGTGCTCCATCGGCATCGACATCGAAGCCCGGCGGCCGCACAAGACCACGACCACACTACACAAGGGGGTTTTCATCTATATTTTCGATTTGTATTCATTCATATACATTGATGGATTTGTATAACTCCATGAGGAGCTAAACCCCTTGTGGGTATTCGGACTTGTAAACCCTAGGATGATTTTGTTTTTATGACATGTTATTATGCTTTCTTTATTGATGAATTTAATGGAGTTCCATTCTTAATTGCATATTGTATTGATTTTCCCTTAGCCGTGACACTAGGGTTGAGAATCGTCTAAGTTATTCTTTGGAGGTGTGACAACTCCTATAGGGTTAGACTACTTGAGATTGGAGAGGGTCGAGAGGGTGAGTCGTGAGGTAGCGAAACGTCCCCTTTCCCCTCCGGTGTGATTTTCCCTACCTCCGCGTTCCATGAGTTCTTAGCGGTCGAGATAGAGCGAAGTGCTAGGAGATGAACTCCCCTGGGGCTTAGTTGCGCGAGCAACAGAGTGAAGGGTTGTAGTGAATCCTAGTGCTGGGGCTTAATTGAGACTAGGTTTCTTTCACCTTGACCAAAGGGTTAGAGCTATACATAGGAACATGGTTTTTCACTAGGAATCCCTAGAACTTAAAGCAATCCCGCATAGTGTGAGATTTAGGAAGATAGACTCCCCTGGGACTTAGTTGACATGTCAACAAGAGTTAAGGGTCGTAGTGAAACCTAATGCCGGGCATAATGATTGGGATTAGTCACGGTTGACCTTAGGTTTGGGACCGTATATTTAAGGATATCCTCGACTCATTAGACATCAATAGGAGAGTATAATAGCATTGTCTTGCACCAGAAGCATTAATCCTAGGGGTAGCTTGTCCGGGTACCCTATTTCACTCATTGATTGTCCTTCTCTCACTTTTTGCATGCATTCTCCTGTCTTCCATACTTCTCTTTTATTTCTTGTCTCTTTTAATTACTCTTGCATACACACACTGATTCTGTTTTCACTCTCCGTACATTGCACTAGCTAATTAGCAAACGCTTGTATCTTTGATCCCTACTCCCTGTGGACTCGACTACCCTCTCACCGGGGTGCTATTATTACTGCGACAATCCATGCACTTTCGGGCTCCTGTCAAACACGGTCATCGTGTGCTAAACCCTCCCAACCAGATAGGTCATATATAAATTGCATGTGTTGACTGCATACCCCGAGTACATTGGTGGTGATTTCAGCCTTTCTTGATCTATATCGTGGGCGATCAACTTTAGGCACATTTACTTGTATATGTGTTCCATCCAATGCACCAAGACAATTCTATGTTGAGAAAAGAATTATTACTTAAAACTCAACTACTACTAATAAAAAAAGCACACACACACTCATACAAAAAAATTCTTTTGCTATTACCTTAAGCCATTTCCACCTGATGTCATTTGAACTTTCAGAAACAGGTTCAGGTTTCTTTAGCAAAACACCATGACAGAGAATGATAAACTTCAAAATAGCATGAAAATGGTGACTAAGTGTTTCGGCTGATAGCACGAAGTCAAACTTAATTACCCTGTTTTTAGCATGATGTGCCACAATGTTTAAAAACATTGCAACCATCTCATCTACCATAACATTTCTTATGCCCCGTAGTCTACTGATGGTGGTTAACAGTTGACATAATTTATGAAAACAACGGTGATCCATGCGTAGTTTGTCGATACATTTAATGTCACTTTCGTAAACCGCTAGGCTCAGGTACTCATATTGTTTACATCTTCTATTTGATATTGACTCAATTTCATATTGGATTATTCTATTTTTATTGTTGTGTTCCTTGCACACACAGCTATCATGAGGTGCAGAACATGAAAGTAACACATGTACATTATGAAATATAGTTGTAGCTCCTCAATCACATCCATATCTAAAATAACAATTATACAAAAATTGTATGAGTATCTAGAATATTCTAAAATTTTCACTTAATTACTGTTTTTACAATATAAAACTTGATAAGCATATAAAATATAAGTGCTATTGTTTGAATTGAATGCATCCGATTTTGTGGAATGTAGAGAATAGTTTCTATTCTATAGATGGTTGGAATGATAGCTAGTGTACTAAATTAGCATTGACATGAGCTAGTGTATTAAATGTAGAGAATGTAGAGAATAGTTTCTATTCTGTAGATGGTTGAAGGCATTCGATTTTGTGTACTAAACAAACACAAGATCCATTACAACCTAAACAAACACAAGATCCATTAATCTATCTACTTGTGTGACACACTTGTTATGCCCCATTCCCTAAAATTGCATCAAAACTATGAGTAAATGACAACGATCAAATAGATAAGCAAATATATAACCTTTTTCAGGGAAGACAATAATAAAATAGATATGTAAATGACTTCTATGAGCAAAAGAAACACAATGGCATTGACTTAACATCACCAAGTAGTCATTTTACAACGGCTCTCTAATAGAAAACACTTAACCCACTAACATACACTACAATAAATATGAAAAACAATGGAAGAAGGTTTAACGCCACACATAATATACATATATATATAAAAAATAAAAGAGAAAAAAGAAAAGTCTAATCAACACGTTTGTTTAGGTGAAAAGGATCAGTGCATAAGACATTAAGAAGACCAGTTCAATCAAAACATGGAAGCAATATAAATAATCCCAAAGAAAAACATGGTTCAAATGCCGCAAAGTATATTCAATTCAACATAAAATAAAATAAAATACTTTGCAAAGAAAAATAAATAGCTCCATGCATTATATTCTTTCATACTTCCTACTTCCCATCAGATATCTTGACCTAGAAATAAAATAAAAAGAGAAGCCGGCCATCCACCCATCCTTTGAAAAGAAAAATAAATAGCTCCATGCATTGTATTCAATTCAATACCAGATCTACACTAGGAAAAGTGAATGGATGATTTCTTGCTTTAAATCTTATTAAAACAATTATAATCACAACAATGACAATATATTAAAGCCAAATCCAAGATCAAATCAACACCAAAACAAGAAGCCAAACCCAAGATCAAATCAACACCAAATAAAGATTATGTTTAAAGCCTAAAAAAAAAAAAACCAAATCACCTGCTGTAACCCAAACACCAAGCTATTGGAGATTTGCAATTTGAAGAGATGGAAGAAGCCGGTCGGAGATGGAGATGGAAGCTGTTTAAGAGAGGAAGATTGGTCACAAGTGTAAGGAGCTGTGAAATCTGGAAAATAAAAAAAAATACCCTATTGTGCGACTAATGAGGGCAAACTTGGAAAATCCTCCCAATGGAATAGCCATTCCATCCAATATTAGGTGGAATAGTTATCCCCTCCTACAACGGCTGATAAGCCTTTACAGATGGGAATGAGCAAAGAAATCAGGCAACCAAACATAAGCATGCTTTTATGTAAGTAATGAATCCCTTGTGGAAGGGCTTCATTGAAGCCATCCAAACGGACAGGTAGTTTATTGAGAATGAAAAATTGAAAAAAAAATATATAATAAAATGACTGTTATACCCTTGTCCCTTTTGCTAGTTTAGTTGCCATTACAAATACCTCAGGACGAATGAAAGAACTCCTACAAGGCATGACAAAACGATAAAGCCATAAGCATAGGAAGGCGGCCAGTTTGCATTCTTCTGAGGCTCGAGGAATGGGACGAACACGATCACCTCCAGGTCTCTTTCTCCCTTGTGGAGTCTTGTAAAAGAAATCTGCCCAATGAACATAAGAAACTTTGCTAGTTTTCGTTGCAATGAATTAACCAATCCATTGGTATATGTCAAACAAGTCCCTCAAAATGGAGGGATAGGCCTCTTTGGAATAAAGCAAATGGTTGGGAGGGACGTATTTTTCATAGAATTCCCCTATAATGGGCAATCTTCCAACACACCTCATACCCCATAAGGAGATTCCAATTTCTCTTGAAGGGGGTGATGAATGTATTGGTCTTCGAACACCATGTTTCTGCAATAGTTTTCGTAAGTGATAAGTCAAATCCATATGGCTCTGTTGATATTGCTACGACAACCAAAATGCCCGCCCTTTTGAGAGTCTCAGATGACCTTTTTATGACTTTAGAAGCCCATCTTTCATATTTCTGTGGGTAAGGAGTATAAAAATAGAAAGGACTTCTCCCCTCCCACATGCTAGCCTTGGGATCAGTAATCACCCGATGGCCAAGTGTATCTAAATTGAGGTCTGGTGGAGTGGATTTATATGGATTCAGTAATATAACCTGCTGTACCCCTCCTTTGTGAAAATAATTAGGTGTTAGTTCACCTATCTCACGGAAGGCAGCTGGTATACTGGTCCACTCATTGAAGTTGCTTCCCAGGTATCGGATAGGCTTTCCTGAGCTTTTGGAATCGATGGGATATTGTCTTGAGATTGATATCCCGTCTGGGCCTTTGTCTCGATCATCAGACGGCTTGTAAAGAGGCTCTACTAGCTTCCCCTTTGTAGAGTGAGCCATTGAAAAGAAAAGCTTCAAAAAAGAAAGAAACAATTTTAAAAAGAAAGGGTGCTGATTGCAAAATTGAAGATAATGAAAGGTGGAGATGGCGTTCGCGTTTAATTTAAAAAAAAGTGTTTGGATCCACAAATAATAATAATAATTATTATAATAATTATTATAATAATTATTATTATTATAATAATTATTATTATTATTATAATAAAAATAAAATAAAATAAGGATGATGCCCGGATAAAAACTTTGCAAAAAAGATATGAAGGCGTAGGTTCTCAGGTAAAAAATATATATAAAAAATAAAATAAAATAAAATAAAATAATAAAGATGGAAAAAGGCATGGTGTTCATGGATTAAAAAAAAGGGTGATGCATGGTTGGCGTCCGGTGAAGAATAAAAAAAATATAATGTTGATGTTGATACAATCAAAGAAAGGTGTTTTAAAGGGAGTGGAATGAAAAAAGAAAATAATAAAAGAAAAAAAGAAGAAAGGAAAGGTGGCGTTTGAAGGTGGTTTAAAAAGAAAATAAGTCAATAAAAGAAACATGGCTGGTGTTTCACGGTGGATTAGGGAAAAATATATATAATAAAAAGGGGAAATAAAACCAAATAAAGAAAGGACGTTTCATGTGCATGAAGTAAAAAAAAATAATAATAATAATAATAATAATAATAATAATAATAAATAATGATGAAACAAATAAGGAGGACATAGCTTAAAAAATATATATAACAAAATACATGTGCATGATGTTCAAAGTGTCATGATAAAAGTGAAGCTAGGGTTTGTGGTATTGCAAATATGTGCATGCAAATCCTCTAAAATTCTTTTAAGTGCTTCCTATGAAAATAATGAACTAAGTTCTTGACAAGAAATCATGAGCAAAAGTGTTAAATTCTAACCTTGAAACTTGAAGCAATTGGGTTGAAGACTCTAAAGTTTGAGAATCCTCGTACCGTCCTCTCTTCACTAGATTGCGTGAGGAAACTATGAGGGGGGCACTTTGTTTATATAGAAAAAAAAATTTTGTTTTAATTTAAATAATATTTTAATTTTATTCGGATAAAGAAAAGAAAATTAATCCCGATTTTTTTTAAAAAAAATTTGGATAATTATCCTTGTTTGAGTATCCAAATAAAAAGAGAAGGAAATTAAAAATTAAATTAAATTAAATTCAAATAAAAAAATGATTGGATAATTAATGGGGTGTGCCAGATAAGATTCAAATTTTGATATTTAAAAAAAAATCTGTTCAAGGTGAAAATCCGGTTTGAAAAAATTTAATTTAAAAAATCTGAATTCAAATTAAAAAAAAACAGATTGGAGGAAAAAGATTTTTGGTTAAAAAATCTCAACAAGAAGTGGTGGGTCCAGATCTTGGGCTTTGGTTGAGGGAAGAGGTTTTAAAAAAAAATTCAAAAAAAGAAGGGCTGGATAAAAAATGGGAGAAGGAGATGAATAAAAAGGGGGATTCATTTTTGGCTTCTTCTCCATGGCGGCGGGCCACGGAAAAAAAAAAAAGAAAGAAAAAAAGAACCCTTAATCTCTCCATGGATGGTCATTCTTTTCCTCTTCTTCTCCATGGTGGGACCTGCCCAATAAAAATAAAAGAAACCCTTCATTTATCCAAACCATGGCCACTTCTCTTTTCTTCTTGATGGTCGAGCCCGCATTTGGCATAGGGAGATAAGGCATGAAGTAAGGCGAAAGGATAACCTACACCGGCAACCACATCCACGCTTTCGATGAAGAAGTTCCACTTTGAAGATGCAAGCAGAGAAAAGTACCGTGGAGATGCTCGACGATGGTGATGGTGATGATACTCAACACGAATCTCGAGACAAGAATATGCACGCTGCTCGTTTCCCCGGTGGTGACGATATATGGCTTATGTCACCGTCATCACCCTGGCAAAACGCAAGAAGCCTCATCGTTGGTTCTATTCTCTGACTTCTGAGGAGATCAACGGCGAGAAAACAATGCGAGACGGTGTTCACAACCCTAGCACGAATCTCGAGGCATGCTTAAGAAGCTCATGAAGTGCTCACATCTTCAAAGAGGTATATGCTCTTATAGAAATTCATCCAAATATACATGAACATATACATGTTCTAATTGCATCCATGAAAAAAATATTTAAATTTTATTGTGAATGTTTGTCATGCTGAGACCCAAACTTAGGATTGCTTTACAAACCATGCACTCCTTGATTAAATGAGTTGTAGACATGGTAGCATGCCTATGTATAACATGTTTTCTCAATCAAAACCTCTGTCTCATGCCTTAGCCTTTAGATTTCCTTATAGTTAGTTTTGAACTTTTTAACATGCGGAGTTCAAACATGCTTTGGCTAGTATTTCAATGCAATCGTTCGGTATTTGGACTTTTTGCTAGAAAATGTTTAGTTACAAAATTTGGTAAAAAATAAATTTGTAGAAAAAATGGGTTTTTATGCAAAATCCATGGAGAAATAAAAAAATGAAATATTTGAGGATATATATGCAAAATTATAAAAAAATGTGAAAATAAATTTGTAGAAAAAATGGGTTTTTATAAAAGCTCGAGGGCTTAGTTGCAAAAGCCATGAAAAATATAAAAATGTGAAAGTTTGGGGTGTTATGTGCAAAATTTGAAAAAAATAAAAAAAATGATGAAAAGTAAGAGGGTTTAAATGAAAAAAAAAAAAAAGAAAAAAAGGATTTTAGCAAAGATAAGGGGCATTTTGGTAATTTTACAAGACTCCTGAAGTCTACCGTGATGTCCAATGCATGGCGATGGCTCTTTTTGAGAGAATCTCCCCATTGCCTCTTGACAATCACAGAAGCGAATGGGCTATTGAAGACTTTTAAAAAAAAAACCTCTTGAAGCTAGTTATGATATCCAATGCATGGCGAGTGTATATTCTCCTTGAGAGAGCTTCTCCATTGCCTCTTGACAATCACACAAGCTGAAAGAGTGGATGAAGACTTTTGAAAAACTTTCTTGCAGCTTGCTCTAACACATGGCGATGGCTCTTTTTGAGAGAATCTCCCCATTGCCTCTTGACAATCACAGAAGCGAATGGCCTATTGAAGACTTAAAAAAAAAACACTTGAAGCTAGTTGTGATATCCAATGCATGGCGAGTGTATATTCTCCTTGAGAGAGCCTCTCCATTGCCTCTTGACAATCACACAAGCTGAAAGAGAGGATGAAGACTTTTGAAGAACTCTCTTGCAGCTCGCTCTAACACATGGCAATAGCTCTCTTTGAGAGAGGCCCCATTGCCTCTTGACACTCATGAAGAGGTTATTGAGGATTCCTCTTTGAAGATGTTGATCCAAAATGTGGTCTAATGCAAAACACGCCACACTTGGGAGTTTAAAAAAAAGAATGATATTTTATGAAATGAAAGAAACCTTTTCTCCAAGTAGAGACAAAAAACACAAGTCAAAGTTACAAGGGCTCCACAAGCATGAAATGCCGAAGTCCTCCACAAGCATCCAATGCTAAAGTCCTCAAATACCAAAATTAAAAGAGGTCAAGTTCAAGATTACAACTTGAAGTCCAATCCAAGATTAAGCAAGCTAAAGTCATCACACAGAAGGTCGCTCCTTGATGATGTACAAAAAGGATCAAATCAATGATGAACGAACTCGGCAGTCTCAAGACAATAGAAGTCAAGACTCAAAGAGTTTCACAAGTCAAGACATAAAAAAATCAAATCAATCAACAAATGAACTTAGTAGTCTCAAGAAGTCAGAAGTCAAGACTCAAAAAGTTTCACAAGTCAAGACAAAAAAAAAAAAAATCAAATGAATCGACAAATGAACTCAACAGTCTGAAGACATCAGAAGTCAAGACACAAAGAGTTTCACAAGTCAAGACATAAAAAATCCAATGAATCAATAATTGAGCTCAGCAGTCTGAGGATATTAGAAGTCAAAGATTCAAAGAGTTTCACAAGTCAAGACCTGAAGGAAGCTTCACAAGCACAAAAGCCAGAGCTTTTCAAAAGTCAAATTATGTCAAAATCAACTTTGTGATTTATCAACATAGAGATTCACGGCTTGAAATCCAAATCAAATCTAATATAATAAAAAAAATGCAAATTCAAAATATTCAAGTTCCAAGTTTCAAGCAAATCAACAAATGAACTCAACAACCTCAAAGCTAAAGTGTTGAAGAGTTCACAAGTTGCAAAACCTTCACAAGCATGAAAGCCGGAGCATATGAAAATTCAAATCAAGTTTAAATCAAATAAAATAAATAAAAAATACAAAAAATTAAATGTTCAAGACTCAAGTCTCCAATGAATCAACAAATGAGCTCAACAACCTCAAAGCTAAAGCGTTGAAGAGTTCACAAGTTGCAAAAAGTTTCAAAAGCCTGAATGCCGAAGCCTATGGAAATTCAAATCAAGTTCCAAATCAAGTCCAAGATGCATTTTCAAATCCAAGACACAAGTTCACAAGTTCCTAAATTATGTTCGAGATGCAAAGTTTGACGAAGACCAAAAGTCAATAAAAGTCAAAGCACGCTTTTTGGCGAAATAATCGGAAGGAGATGAAAAGCTACAACCACTGTTGCGTCAAGATGATTAAATTCCAAACTTCTTGTAATGAAGTCCATGTGTTATCGAAATGAATGAAATTTATTTGTCACATCTTGTTTTCTTGTTCACACTTATTTTCTTAATCGGAGGTTCCTGCGACAATGTCCAGGGTAATTAACATTAGGGGCTTGCCCCTAATGGAAGTCATGAACCCACAATCCCTTGAAGTCTACAAAATATTACAATTTGATTTGTGATTCATGCTTTTTAACCGGTTAATCCCAATTTAAAAGCCGGGTGGAAAGAAAAGAGCCCACAATCCAAATCTTTACTAATATCATTAATTAACAATTAATTAATCATAATAAATAACTAATTACATTTTTAAAACTATTTAACTTTAATTAAGAAAATTAAGTCATAATAACTATTCATATAAATTATTATTCACTTTAATTACAATAATTAAGTATCAAAATTAAAGTAGTTCACTTAATACTATTCATTTTATTTATTATAATTAATATTATATTTAAGTATTTTCGGATTAATTATTATTTAATTATTATAATCAATTATTTAGATTATTAGATTTATAATTAAATAAGTAAACCTATTTACCCATGATAACTTCCACTCCCCCTCCCACTCCCCTAAAAAATTGAGAGGCAAGGGGACTCCCCTTCATGCCTTTCCCACTCCCAATGCTAAACAAAAGCTACATCATATAAAAATTCATTCCCAATCCACCTAACCACCAAACAACTGGATAATTTTGTAGAGAGTGAGATTCTCTATCTTTGGTGATCACTCTTTACAAGTGCATCAAATGTGGGAATGAGATTTTGTGACCGGGAGGAATTTCATTTCCTTCAATGCTAGGGGGTTTTTCATTTTTTGAGGTATTATTTTAAAAAAATAATTTTATTCTGATACTAAAGTAATTTTATTTTATAATAAAAATATATTTATTATATTAAAATATTGTTATATGATTTATTTTTGAATTTATTATATTAAAATATTGTTATATTCTGATACTTTAGTAATTTTGATCAAATGGAGAGTTTTTACTATATAGTCATTTATTATATAGTCAGTTCAGTTTGACAAATGTTATCTTACGATCGATTCACTTTTAAAATAATAATCAAACTGTTATTAAAATTTATTTAATTTAATAAAAGACAAATAATAAGAGTTTCTTGTTGTCTAATAATTTTTTTTTGTGTGTTTTATTTTTTTATTTTATAATCTTTACCTTATCCCTCATATTCCTCAAGAAGGCTCCAACTTTCGTATAAATTAGGGATTAAAAAGTTCTTCACACATGGATCCTTACCTACAGCAAAAGTTTTCAAATTATTATTATTATTATATTTTTATTCTTTATCTATTAAGTGAATTTAATCTCACATTTTTTTTTTTAAAGAAGTCTAACTTTTCAATGAAACCTCTCTTCTGACCCTCAAATAAAAAATAAAAATAATTATAAAATTCCCATTTTGCCCTCCTTGGCGTCTTTCTTTTGTCTTCAGACCTTTTCAACCATCAAACTTGGTCTCTTTCTCTTCCTCTCCCGCCTGCTCCACATCTCCATCTCCATCTCCAGCTCCATCATCACGATAATGGCGACTCCTCTCTCCACCCTCCTTCTCCTCCTCTCCTCCTTCTTCACCGCCGTCCTCTCCCAATCCCCAGTGCTTCAAGGTATGCCCGATCTCCATCCTTCTCCTTCTTCCCGCTCTCTCTTCTCACTCATCTCTTTCTAGGTACTCTCCTCGACTGCGGAGCTTCCTCTGCGTCCGAAATCGATGGCCTTTCTTGGATTCCTGATGATCCCTATACCTCTTATGGCGTCTCCAAAAACCTCTCAATCTCCGGCCTCCTTCCCACCCTCTCCACCCTCCGCTCCTTCCCATTCAAAGCCTCTGATATTCCTTGCAAGTTCTGCTACACGATCCCCGTTGTTCGCAACGCCACCTACCTCGTTCGCGCCACTTACTTCTACAGCGGCCCTGGATCGCCGCCGGTGTTTGACCTGATCGTCGATGGGACCTTCTGGACCGTCGTCAACACCACCGGCGATTATGCTAACAGGTTGTCGTCTTATTATGAAGGTGTTTTCCGGGCTAAAGGGAAGCGATTGAGTGTGTGCCTTGGAGTGAATGTGTATACGGAGTCCGATCCTTTCATTTCTGCACTTGAAGTGATTCTTTTGGAGAATTCTGTGTATAACGCTACTGATTTCAATAACAATGCTATGGGGCTTATAGCAAGGAGCAATTTTGGCAGTACTGGACCTACTATTGGGTAATTCCTGTTTGTTCTTCAGTTTATGTAAAATTCCATTCTTTTTCTTCCTCTTTTAGTAATGTTGTTATTTTTTTTTTCTTGATTATCTGTTTTGATAAATTTCTTTTGTGGAACTCACCAAATTTGAAATTGGTGTATGATTTCGAACGTTAGGTACCCTGATGACAACTTCTGTCGATTCTGGCAGCCAGTTACAGGAATTATGAATTCCACTAGTAGTAATCAGACCATATCAGCATCTGGTTTCTGGAATCTACCTCCTGAAAATGTATTACGCACTGCCCTAGTAGCTGATCCAGATAAAACCATGGAGCTACAGTGGCCCCTTGTGTCTCTCTCAAGTTCCAGCTATTATATTGCTCTTTATTTTGCAGACCCATTGTTCAGCAGTTCAAGGACTTTTAGTGTCTATATAAATGAAAATCACTTCATCAATAACCTTGAGGTGACATCATCTGGTCTAATGGTATTTTCATCTATATGGAATCTTTCTGGTTTTACAAAAATTACATTACTTCCGAGATCTACTCTTCCTCCGCTAATCAATGCTGCAGAGATTTTTGGCCTTTTCCCTGTTAAAGGATTAACAATCCCTAAGGATGGTAAGATTGCTTGTATTAATCATCATGTTGGTACTTTTGAACTGATCTGAATCTTACTTTGATCATTTTGCATCTTCCTGTAGTGATTGCTCTTGAGAGCATAAAGAAAAGTATTCTTAATCCACCAACTAATTGGATTGGGGATCCTTGTTTGCCTCGTGAGTACTCATGGACTGGAGTCACTTGCTCTGAAGGACGCAAAATTCGTATTATCAGCCTGTATTAGTTTGTTTGAAAATGCTGAGATTGTATTTTCTTTGTATTCTACCGTGTTTAGGAAAAATTGAGATGCTTTCTGCCTTGAATAACAGGAACTTGTCAAGCATGGGGCTTTCTGGGACTTTGTCGCCTAGCATTGGTAATTTGACTGCATTGACCAATATGTGGGTATCCAAAATGAATGCAATCTCTTTTAGGCATGTTTTAAAATTTTATTGCTAACAATGATCACATTTGTAGATCGTTTGCAGATAATAACTTGACAGGACCTATTCCAGAACTCAATCGCTTAAAGTTGCTTGAAAATTTGTATGTTTATTGCTCCTGATAATTTTACTTATTCTGATTACTTGTAATAGAACTTCTCTAATTGTGACTTTGCTTCAGGCATTTGCAGGACAATCAGTTCATAGGAGAAATCCCTCCTTCATTCAGCAATCTTAAGAGTTTACGGGAGCTGTAAGTTTGAACATTTTTCCTAATTTCTTTGTCCATGTCTTCTTCTCTCCTCTTTCCATTCGAAAATGCTTATGTGGTAGTTTACCAACTTGCTATCTCATTTCCATGCAGTTAACTAGATTTGAATTAAGATTCCAAGAATCAATTTATTTTGTTTTTATATTACAAACGTAAAAGTTTTCATCAAACAAGAAAATTTTAAATTGTATCTGTTACTTATTCATTGTTGTGACATGCAACATTATTCATTCTATCACTTGTTGAAATTATTTAATCAGTTATAAGAAAGAAGCTATAACTCTATAAGAGTGAAAAAACATCCCTTTATTTTTCTTTTGAGAAAATAATTTTTCTCATTTATAAAAATCCTTGATAATGGTTTTTGTGCAAACCATGGCACATTTTCTCAATTATGCTTGACTAGAGACTTGGGTGGATTTAGCTCCTTATTCCTTCAAAAAAACACCCTTGGATTGGGAATAAACACACTGCTCATTCATCCTTTATGAGGAATAATGGCCCTTAATCGGAATAAACGAATAACCCCACACTAGGATTTGCTTATTCCTGATTAAGGGAATGTTTCAGAATGTACCTTTTTACCATATTTACTATTCACCTCTCAATGCAAAACTGTTGGTAATATTTGGCTATGCAAATTAATTAATTAAAAATTTAAAGAAACAATTGTACATAACTTGTTATAATTTCTAATAAATTCATTCAAAAATTTACTTAAGAAATTTTAAATTTTAAAATTACATTTATACTTGTGTAATTTTGTTTTTTTTTTTAATATAACATTATTAAAATAGTTGTCCTCCTAAAATATTTAGGAAACTAATGTTGTACCTTTCTTAATATATAATAACATATGTGATCTCATCCTTCTCTACATTTCTTCATCTAATGTGTTTTGTGACCCTAGCTTCCACATTTCTCTTTGTTTTTAAAGTTCTCTTTTCAACAAGAGATTGCAAAAGTCTTTATCATCAAATCTAAAGCCCTAATCTCTCTTTTGAAAACCCATGCTATAGATCAATCCATGTCTAGTCTTTCCTCCAAGGTTAAGTTAGAATTTGCTAAATAAGAAGATGTTAGAGATATCACCCAAACCATTAGAATTAGTTTGAATTCAAAATAGGATAGAGTCAATTATGTCTCATTATTTTCTAAAGCTTTAAATATGATCACTATTGATTGTATTTAAAGAGTAAGTTTCATTTGATCATTACTTATTCACTTAGAAATTATAGTGGGATGATCTTATTTGTTGAAATTTGAAAACATCTAAAAATCTTTTACATTGATATAAGTTGAACTTATGTATGCATGGTGTTGTTTTGCAATTATAATATTCAATGCAAATGTTGTCATATTTTTCAATGCCATGATGTGGGGTTTCTTTATTTTTGATAAAGAAAAGATTATGATGATCAAAACTCGAAACTCTTGATGAATATTGGAAAAATAAAAAATATTTTGAATATTAACTTATCTAAATCTCATTAGATTTATTAAAATTTATATTAGATTTAAGATGCAAATACATAAATTTAATCACATGAAATGAATTTTTTAAAAAAATAACACAAACATATACAAGTAACAAGTCACATGGTTTAATGTAGAGTTATTATGTTAGTTTAATAAATATTCTAGGAGTGCTATTTAATATTTATTAAACTTAATAATGTTAATTTATAAGACACCCCTAATTTTTTTCTTTTGTCAATTATATCCTTTAATTATATACCTATGAACTTTCAGATTTACATTTCTGTCTTTATGGATCATATGTTTTGTTTATATTTTATTTTCTTTCATTAATTTTTTGTTTTCGCAATTTTTTTTACATGCAATGATATATTTTTGAGCATTGACAAATAAACAAATAATGGGGAAAATGTTCAAATAAAAGAATCACCATCCCCATTCATCATATTTTTCCCACTCTAGTTCAGAGGGAAGAAGTTTTCTCTAAAACTTAATTCAGCTCTCTATTATTCCTTACTCAAACACCAAAGTTTTTGATGGAACAACAAAGAATTTTAAAAACTTAAGACACAGTCTGCTACTTGATAAAAATTCCATAGTGAGCAGAGGTCCTTATTGCAAAAACAATATGAAGTTCCTGTGAATTTTTAGCCATTGCTTTGAGCTTAATAATTTGTAAGATATGGTCAAGAGTGTTATATGTATAACCATATCTTACTTGTAAATCTTAAAGATACACATGTAAAGTACCATAGAAAATCTTCTAAATATATCTGTTGTATGAGGAACATCATATATAATTTTAATATCAGGTGTTAAGAATGGATGATGGTTCAAATATTGCATTTTTAGCTAATAGTAAATTATAATGCTTTTACGTGGGAGGCCAATTGAGCTAATCTTTGGAATTTGATTTATTTGGAGGGAAAAGCATTTGTATATCAGTCATGTTATTGGTTTATAATTTCCCGCTTAAACAATCTCATCAAGAGCAGATGGATTCAAATTTGTGATTAATGGTCTACTGGGGGAAAAATTCTCTTGGCTCAATTTTAGGCTTGCTGTCATTTAGAATTCTATTTGTTCCCAGTGATCACCAATATTTCTTGAATGTATCGCTCTTGATTATTCTGATTTTGGGATGAAGGGATTTTATTTGGTATACTAAGTATAGAAAAACTTTGATCTGCTTTACATATTAATAAACAACTCGAGTCAGTAATCAAATTATCTAATTACAGAAACAAAATCTTTTGTGACTGTCAAGTTTTGTCCTTTTATTTTAGTGGTTTTTTGGCTCTTAAAATTTCTTGACCCGTCCTATTTAATTTGACCTTCTCTTGAGTATTCATTATCTGGTGTCAAGGTTCTCATCTTACTGATCCACTTTGTATAAATATCAAACACATACCAATAAGTTGGCATAGCTTTATTTTCTAGTGTTATGCAAGTGATTTTATCAGGTGGAATTGCAATGTAACTTTCTGAAATGCTCTTAAGCTGTAATCCACACCATTTCTTTATCAAAATTATGTTGATTGTTTCCTTTATCAATTAAATACTATTATGTTCTATTGATCATTCATCAAGATTTACCCCCGTTTTTTGCGTTGCAGCTTTCTGCAGAATAATAACCTGACTGGTGTAGTTCCAAAGAGCCTGAAATTAAAAGATGGATTGATTCTCCAGTAAGTGATATAAAACAATTCCATATTAGCATCGTCACAATCGCCCGTTTCATTACTAATAACCATTTCCTTTTCTTGTAGGGTATTACCTGGAAATAACTTCACTCAGACTCCGTAAATGCACAATATATTTTTCTCAATTACTGCAAATTCACACCTTCACTTCTTCGGCGTACGATGGATTCAAATTCTTAAATATCTCATATACAAGGGCAAACCAAGCTTAGATTTTGATCAAAGTGAAGAAGTTAGACAAACATGTTACCAGCTGGCAAATGTATATAACTATGTATGTGTAGTGCATTCTTTTGTTTTTATTTTTATTTTTTATTTTTGTTTGTAATTTTTGCACAATGTGTCCTTGTAAAGAACATAACAATTTACCTTATTATTGATTGTATTTATTGAAACAATAGTCAGAATTTGGGCTTGGTAATAGTACGCTAGTGAATAATTATTGATTTCAGGTACAATTATATGAACCCTTAAGGTCCTCATGTAAATGATGAAACAGCTTTGTTTGTCATGAATACTTACAAATTTGTCTTGTAGCTAAATGATCATAATGCCTCGGAGAAAACAAAAACAAAAACAAAAAACCCTAAAATAATATCAAACAAATGAGTCATATAATAATTAATAAATCCCTCGAGTCATATTATAGTCATATAATAAACCAACATAATGCAAACCATTGGCTCGTATTATACAACAATATCACATACCCATTGTCATACAATAATTTTTTTCTTTTATAAATAGTCATATAATAATAATAATAATAATAATAATAATAATAATAATAATAATAATCACCAAAGTCATATAATATTGTTATTAATCTGTCGACTTTCATCATATTAGAAAAAAACTTATTTTATTTGCTAACTTACATAATTTCAACAATTCACAACCATGCTATAAAATACCATCAACCAAAATTATCCACTCCTTATTCAATAATCATTCTTATCCTTCAAGTCATATAATATTATTATTACTTTATTTTTTATAAATATAGATAATACACATGATTGAATCCTCAACTTTTTGAGAGAGAAACATAATACCAATTTTCCTAGTATAAATCTGACTCATCACCTTATTATTATTATTATTATTGATAAAAAACTCACAGGTAGGGCATTCGTTTTAGGAAAAACTTAGGATCGAACCTCTGTCGGCACAAGGTAAGGGCACAGTTTGATGGTTGAGTGCGGTTCCCCCACATACACATCCCTGATTAGGCACTTATCGTCTTTTAAAAAAAAATCACATAATATTATTTTAAAAATTATATTTATTTTATTCACAAACTCACATAATTTCAATTATTCACAACCACAACATCAAATATCATCACACAAACACACTCCCTCACTTTGCACAAAAGGACACTCCCAAAACAAACACTAGTACAAAAAAACAAGAAGTCCATATTTCTCCACAAAGGCACCCCTCAAAACAAATATCCCCACCACCTTGCCAACACCAATCACAACACAACCCCCAAAAAAACTCCCTCAAAACAATCACCTAGTACTACTACTATCACTCTCCATCCTCCAAGAAATCCAAACCAACCAATAAAACCACTGCCACATCACCATGCAAATCCCCTCCTTTTCACTCTCCCCACTCATTCCCAATCACAACTCTTTTCTCTTCTGACTCCACGTGTCCTGTTTCCTTCCACAAACAGATTCTCCAACCTTTCCCTATACATTTCCCATGTTCCCTTCCATTCCAATGTCTACAATTGAACTCTTTTAATTCCCTCCTCCTCCTCCTCCTCCTCCTCCTCCTCCATTAACAATGGCTTCTCTTACTTCAATCCCCTTCACTCTCCCTTCATCTTCCTCCTCTCCCAAACACCTCTTTCTCCATTCATTCCTTCCAAGAACTCACACTCACTCCCCCAAACGCAGCTTCAAGATCCGCTGCGCCGCCATCGGCAATGGTCTCTTCACTCAAACATCGCCAGAGTCTCGTCGCATCCTCCCGGAATTCAACCCTTCCCTTCCCAGAGTCAAAATCGTCTATGTCGTCCTCGAAGCTCAATACCAATCCTCCCTCTCCGCCGCCGTCCGTTCACTCAATGCCGACTCCCGATACGCCTCCTTCGAAGTTGTTGGCTATCTTGTCGAAGAACTTCGTGATGCTGATACTTATTCACTCTTCTGCCAAGACCTCAAAGACGCCAACATCTTCATTGGGTCACTCATCTTTGTCGAAGAGCTCGCGTTGAAGGTCAAGGAGGCGGTGGAGAAGGAAAGAGATAGAATGGATGCTGTTCTTGTCTTCCCGTCAATGCCGGAGGTAATGCGACTAAACAAGCTTGGTTCATTCAGTATGTCGCAGCTCGGGCAATCGAAAAGCCCCTTCTTTCAATTGTTCAAGCGACGCAAACAGTCAGCGGGGTTTGCCGAGAGCATGCTCAAGCTTGTTCGGACTTTGCCGAAAGTATTGAAGTATTTGCCAAGTGATAAAGCTCAAGATGCTCGGCTTTATATACTTAGTTTGCAGTTTTGGCTCGGTGGCTCGCCAGAGAATTTGCAAAACTTTGTGAAGATGATTGCTGGATCTTATGTGCCGGAATTGAAAGGGAAGGATATCAAGTATGAGGACCCTGTTTTGTTCTTGGACTCTGGAATCTGGCATCCTTTGGCTCCTTGTATGTATGATGATGTGAAAGAGTACTTGAACTGGTATGGTACTAGGAAAGATGTGAATGAGAAGTTGAAATCCAACAATGCTCCAATTATTGGGTTGATTTTGCAGAGGAGCCACATTGTGACAGGGGATGATAGTCATTATGTTGCAGTGATTATGGAGTTGGAGGCTAGAGGGGCAAAGGTTATACCAATTTTTGCTGGAGGGCTTGATTTCTCCGGCCCGGTGGATCGATATTTGGTTGATTCTGTCACCGGGAAACCATTTGTACATGCGGCTGTGTCACTAACCGGGGTTCGCTCTTGTTGGTGGTCCGGCGAGGCAGGATCATCCGAGAGCTATTGAGGCATTGAGGAAGCTTGATGTGCCTTATATTGTTGCATTGCCATTGGTGTTTCAGACTACTGAGGAGTGGCTTCTTAGTAGCTTGGGGTTGCATCCTGTTCAGGTGGCTTTGCAGGTTGCATTGCCGGAGCTCGATGGTGGTATGGAACCGATTGTGTTCTCTGGACGAGATGCACGAACAGGTAATGCAATAAAAAAACACACTCGGTTAATTTTTTTTTTCCCTTTGGGCTTATTGTTTGTTTTGTTTGTTGTTCTTTGCTAATAGAGTTTTGTTGTTTTTGATTTCAGGGAAGTCACATGCATTGCATAAGAGAGTGGAGCAACTCTGCACAAGAGCAATCAGATGGGCAGAGCTCAAGAGAAAATCCAAGGTATGCAGATGTTGTTTATCTTCTTTCAAAGTCTGTCTTTAATAGTATTTGTTTTGGTGAATGAATTTATTTACTCTAGATACTGTCCAAAAGATATTTACTCCCAAACAAATCAATTAGAGTTCAAACGTTTAAATCTGCAACAAATTTACTTGTTATTCTTTGGTCTAAGTAGTTGCTTTTTAACTTGAACTATTTCTTCATTGAATTGAATACTTTGCAGGAGGAGAAGAAGGTTGCAATCACTGTTTTTAGTTTTCCACCGGACAAAGGCAACGTTGGCACTGCTGCCTACCTCAATGTTTTTGATTCAATCTTCTCGGTGCTCCAAGACCTCAAGAAAGACGGATACAATGTCGAAGGCCTCCCTGATACAGCAGAAACACTGATCGAAGACGTGATTCATGACAAGGAAGCCAAATTCAGCAGCCCGAACTTGAATGTAGCATACAAGATGAGTGTTCGCGAATATCGCTCTCTCACTCCCTATGCCTCTGCACTTGAGGAGAGTTGGGGCAAACCACCCGGGAACCTCAATTCTGATGGTGAAAGCCTCTTGGTCTATGGCAAACAGTATGGAAATGTCTTCATTGGTGTGCAACCAACATTTGGTTACGAAGGAGATCCAATGCGTCTTCTCTTCTCCAAATCTGCTAGTCCTCATCATGGCTTTGCTGCTTACTATTCCTTTGTGGAGAAGATCTTTCAGGCTGATGCAGTGCTGCATTTTGGCACTCATGGGTCATTAGAATTCATGCCTGGGAAACAAGTAGGAATGAGTGATGTTTGTTATCCTGACAGTTTAATAGGAAACATCCCCAACATCTATTACTATGCAGCAAACAATCCTTCAGAAGCAACCATTGCGAAAAGGCGAAGTTACGCGAATACCATTAGCTACTTGACTCCTCCTGCGGAGAATGCTGGGCTTTACAAAGGACTCAAGCAACTCTCGGAGTTGATTTCCTCTTATCAGTCACTGAAGGACACTGGTCGCGGTCCTCAGATAGTTAGCTCAATTATCAGTACAGCGAAACAATGCAATCTAGATAAAGATGTGAGCTTGCCAGAAGAAGGGGAGGAGCTCACACCAACAGAAAGGGATACAGTTGTAGGCAAAGTGTACTCGAAGATCATGGAGATTGAATCTCGATTACTTCCTTGTGGTCTTCATGTGATCGGTGAGCCCCCTTCGGCAATGGAAGCAGTGGCCACACTGGTTAACATCGCCGCTCTGGACCGTCCAGAGGATGGTATCTACTCATTGCCTGGAATTCTGGCTGAGACAGTGGGCCGGAACATCGAAGATGTTTACAGAGGGAATGACAAAGGTGTGCTTGCTGATGTTCAATTGTTGCGAGAGATAACAGAGGCCTCTCGAGGTGCCATTACTGCTTTTGTCGATAAAACAACCAACAAGAAAGGCCAAGTAGTTGATGTCGCAGGGAAGCTGAGTTCAATTCTTGGATTTGGTCTGGTGGAGCCATGGGCACAATATTTGTCAAAGACAAAATTCATTAGAGCAGACAGAGAGAAACTGCGAACATTGTTCGAGTACTTAGGAGAGTGTTTGAAGCTGGTTGTGGCAGATAATGAGCTTGGGAGTTTGAAACAAGCATTAGAAGGGAGTTATGTTGAGCCGGGGCCAGGTGGAGATCCAATTAGAAACCCGAAGGTTTTACCGACTGGCAAGAACATACACGCATTGGACCCACAAGCGATACCGACAGAGGCGGCGATGCAGAGCGCAAAGGTGGTGGTGGAGAGGTTGTTGGAAAGGCAGAAGGTGGACAATGGAGGAAATTATCCTGAGACAGTGGCACTGGTTCTATGGGGGACTGATAATATAAAGACATATGGGGAGTCATTGGCACAAGTGTTGTGGATGATTGGAGTGAGACCAGTGGCTGATACATTTGGGAGGGTTAACAGAGTTGAACCAGTGAGCTTGGAAGAGCTTGGAAGGCCAAGGATTGATGTTGTTGTTAATTGCTCTGGTGTTTTCAGAGATCTCTTCATCAACCAGGTACTTTTTGTTATTTGATGTTCTTCTTGTTTTCAATCTAAATTTTTTTTATCATTATCTTACTACCTTCTTTATTTGAGCATTTCACTAACTTATAGAATAATGGATGTTGTCTTTCTCTTAGTAAATTGGAGTAATTATATAACTTTTTTAAACAATTATTTTATGCAAACAATATCATGATATCAATTTTAAAGTCTAGTTTCTCATCCTATCAATTTAAGCTTATACCTGTTTTATGATGACCACCACAGATGAACCTGCTAGACCGTGCGGTGAAAATGGTAGCAGAACTAGATGAGCCAGAAGACCAAAACTACGTGAAAAAGCACGCAATGCAACAAGCTGCAGAGCTCAACATCCCGCTTCGTGAAGCCGCCACCCGGGTATTCTCCAATGCCTCCGGCTCCTACTCCTCCAACGTTAACCTTGCCGTCGAAAACTCATCATGGAATGACGAAAAACAACTCCAAGACATGTACCTAAGCCGCAAATCCTTTGCCTTCGACTCCGATGCACCAGGGGCCGGCATGCTCGAGAAGCGCAAAGTCTTCGAAATGGCCCTTAGCACGGCTGACGCCACTTTCCAAAACCTCGACTCCTCCGAAATTTCTCTCACTGATGTAAGTCACTACTTCGACTCTGACCCGACTAATCTTGTGCAAGCATTGCGCAAAGACGGCCGCAAGCCGGCTGCATACATTGCCGACACGACCACGGCCAATGCGCAAGTGCGGACGTTGGCAGAGACAGTGAGGTTGGATGCAAGGACCAAGTTGTTGAATCCAAAATGGTATGAAGGAATGATGAAGAGTGGATATGAAGGTGTTAGAGAGATTGAGAAAAGATTGACAAACACTGTGGGATGGAGTGCTACTTCAGGACAAGTTGATAATTGGGTTTATGAGGAGGCCAACACAACTTTTATTAAGGATGAAGAGATGCTGAAGAGATTGATGGAGGTCAATCCAAACTCATTTAGGAAGTTGGTGCAAACATTTTTGGAGGCAAATGGGAGAGGGTATTGGGAGACTAGTGAGGAGAATTTGGAGAGGCTTAAAGAGTTGTACTCTGAAGTGGAGGACAAGATTGAGGGCATTGATAGATGAGTGTGCTTTGTGGTTTTGTGATCTTTTGTATGTAAACTATTGTGTGTTGGTTGTATCATTTTGTGATTGAACAGCTTATTGAAAATTTGAAATGTGATGGCTCTTTCCTTTGCTTGTGAGGAATGAATTTGTGTGTGTTATTTTGTTTAGGTGTATTTTAATATGTGTAGATATCTTAATTTGGTACATCAATATATATACATAGAAATTTGGGCAAATAAGCCTTATGGGAATGAAATACCAATCACCTTGTTATAGGGATTGTAATTATTAGTGCATTCATGTAATCTTTATAAATGGAGCATTTTATTTATTTATTTATTTATTTATTTTAATAGGTTTAAAATTTATTGTTTTTTTCTATTTATAATATGATAAATTGGATTTTTGTATTAAAAAATAATTTTTTCACAAGTTGGACGACTCTTCAGCTTTTATGAGAATCTTGGATGTACTATCTCAAACCTGTTAAAGAATGAGACTCTCTTAGCACTCTTCAGTGCTGCATAGGATGAATAATGTTCTTTTGAGTGATAATTTCTTCCCTAGTACTGTTTTTGTAAAGGGATATGTTTCCTCTGTTTCAGCTTTTTCTTCACTAGACAAATTATGGTAAATTTTTTGATAGGCAATTAAACTATAGTTTTTTTTTTTTTTTTGGGTCTAAGTTTTAATTTAAATTAAAATTGTTACTCAACTTTAATTATAATTCACTAGATACTCAGCCAAAAGAATATGGTTTATTTTTTATGATCTGATATTGAAAATTTACTGTCAGCAAATAAGACAAAATTGCCAGTTGGGTGGACAGTGTGCCATATATATTCTAACAGTGAATTTCCAGCATTTACATCATAAAAAAAAACCAGAATCTCTTGGGTAACCATTTTGATTCAAATTAAAGTTTGAATTCTAAAATGAGAAAAGACATTTGATGCTCTACTAAAATTTACCCGACAATTGAGTGGTTTCTTCTTCTATTTTATTTTGTTAGTTTAGTTTTTCTCCTCTCATTTTTATGGGATGTAGCTAATTATTTGTAATTGTTTTCAATAAAATTATGGTTTATATATTTTATTAAAAAAAATCAAAATTATGATCTGTTAATAGTTTGGTCTTTCTTTTAATTAGTTGGGGTTGCTATAAATCTTTAATTTAATATCAGGGGAAGTGGTCTGATTTCCCCCACTTCTAGTGTTCATTTGTTATAAATTGAATTTTGAATTAAACTCATTTCAGCATTTTTTTTTATTAAAGTTGGAGGAAGTGAGCCAATTTATAAAAACTCATTTTCTCTCACTTTTATATTTTTTTGAACTCGTAGAATTTCACTCAACACCTAAATTTTTCAATTCTATTCTCACTTTTTGATATTAGAAGTGGAAAAAGTGGAGAAAAATGATATCATTTCCCTAATTTCAGAGAAGTTACACTTCAAATAAGTGGCACTTCTCCCACTCTCTCATTACAGTTCATTTCACTTCATTTCCTCCAAAAATGAACGCCCCAAAGTTATTGCAATGTCATTGAGAAGCATAATTTGTATTAAAGACTAATCACATTGAAGACAACATGATAGATGGCATGTTTTGAATCTGAACATCTGATGGATATGATCATATTGTGACATATTTCAATAGATAATTAGTGTCAATGTTAAAAAAAAAGATAAATAAAAAAAAAAAGTCATTTTCATCTATCCACTTTTGCCAATCGCATAATTATTTTTAATGCTAATCAGACCAATATTGCCCATTTTAAAATAATAATAGTCATATTGTCCTACATGCTCATTTTATAATTAGAAATATAAAATTATTTAACCAAATATTTATTAATAAAAATAAATTTATTATAATTATATATTTTATATTGGTCACATTTTTTATTCGAAGATAAATAAGCGGGATTAAAAAAAATGTGAGATTAAGATTTTTTTTTTTTTTTGTATGTGAAAACGTTATTCATCACGAGAGGGAAACTCCCAATCTTTTGTATGGTATTCTTGTGCTTTACCGTTGACCAACATTGGTAAATTAAGAAAATTCTTTTAAAATTTTGGTTTGAAGAGAGATTTTATTTGAGTTGACCAGAATTTTATTTAATTAATATTATTAAAAAATAAATATTTTAAATTAAAATCATATTTTCTTAATGGCAATAAATATTATTAATATTAAATATATTTATTTTTTATAAAAATAAGGAAAATATATTTGAGCTGACCAGGATGTGGACAACATCATCTGGGATTGGATATTTGCCTTCGAGGAGGACGCAAATGCTTTCACGAGTTATAAACCCAGGATCATCCCTCCAAACTACTGAACTGTAAGCAATAAGAGATCAAATGTTACATAGTTATAATATAGTTTACACAGACACATGTTACGGCTACATAGGACGTATTTATATTACATAGATATAACATATATTAGAGCGATATAACATATCTTACATAGGTATAGCATAGTTTACACATAAAAGGTGTACAATACACATAAAGTAGGTAATTAATGTTGTTTCTTGTATAGAAGATTCATAAGAGAATATCTTATCTGTCGACTCAAGTGTTCAAGTAATGCATAATGGCTGCTTGTTCCAACTGGTTCAACCTCCCGAACTTGCATACTTCTTCTTTTGTGGGAGGAAACCTGGCGTGGTCTTCACTCACAGCTAATGATACACCTTCGCTCTTGGTGGACTCTCGTATAACACTGTTACAAGCGAGTCGTTTTCTTGTGTTCCATTCTTCAGTCTAATGAGGGATTCTACAAGTACATCGACTTCTAGTAAGGTCTCCAGTTCGGTATCTGATATGTTAGTTGAACTGGAGTCAAATGCGAACATTCTCTTTGGTGAGGCACACGCAGGCGGGGCATTTTTTGGACTACGGGTCCTCATAGTTCATGTTCCCTTGGGTGTAGCTGTTGTACCCTGTCCTGATTTTAGACCTCGGGCCTATTAGATTCTTGTGCATGCATTAGGGGTAAAATGGTCATTTAGCATTAAGGGCATTTTTGCATAATTGCATAGTAGCTATAGTGTGAAGTTAGCCAAAAACTAGGGGCAATTCGGTCTTTTGGACCTATTCTTACTTTAATTTTTCATAAAAGGCATTTAAGTCATTTGGCATATAAAAAAAAAAAAACAAGAGAAAAGTAAACCAAATGTCCAGACTATTCTTTCACTCTTTGTTTCCTTCTTCTTCTTCTTCTTTACTCCTAGAAGCTTCGACCGACGACCAAAACTTGGAGAAAAAAAAAAAATCATTTTTTCCGGCGAAATTCCGGCGAACCAAGCGTCATTTCCTTTTCTCCTTTACTTCTAAACCTAGTGAGGCCTTGATCCATATATTTTTGTTCCATATATCCATTGTTTTCTAGTTTTTTTGAAATTTTCTAAAAACTTCGAATTTGGTTTGGATTGTGATGTTTTTGGGCTCAAATTGAAGCCATTGCGTTGTTGATGATTGTATGAGAATGTATATGATGAAATTTCTGAGTTTAATGTTGTAGAATGAGAGAAAAGTCATGTATTATGGTCGGACTTACCGTAGCACATCATTAGTTACTGCAGCAAACCCGATATCACTGTAGCACCAGGAAATTTTGATGTTTTCTCATATTTTCTTGATTCACATCGAAGCTCTTCTTGTTTGGAATTCATTGGTATTAGATTTCCTCCAGTTTGAGTTCGTTTGGGTCCAAAATGACGTTGTTTTGCCCTAAAACCCTAGGATTTCATGTCGACATGTATAATTGCATTTGCATGCATTTTAGTTTTCATTCTTGTGTTTATTAGCTCTTGAATTCTTTACTTGTATCTAGGTGGCGAGACATCCTCCAAGGGGAAGGAGATCGCCGAACAGTGAGCGCCTCTCGAGGCGAGATGACTAGTTCTGTGAGTGGTTTAATTTTATGATTGTATAGATTTAATAAGAGTATAATAGTATTTCAATATGTGTTTTATAACATGGATTTGATGATTCATTGTTTTTCATTGGATATATATATATATATATATATATATATATATATATATATATATATATATATTTTAGCATGAAATTATTTGAAATGGAATGCCTAGAATACTTATACGTATTTATTCTGGAACAAGCATGTTTACACAGGTACGTATTTTACATGCAAATGAAATATGGTTTGATGTATAATTCTATGTTTGAATACCGTTTGGCAAATTTCCTCGAGTTGGAATTGAGAAGAATTTTATTCTTGTGTTTGGTTTTGATGGTGACTATGGACCTTAGTCCGACACTGCAGTGTGGGGTTCCACGGTCCGGCTGATAGGAGGCGGCTTGGTTAACCCTGAGTTTACCCTGGTCAATAGGTGCGCGGAGCCATTGACAGGGATTTTATTATGTGAGAGACCCGGGGTCACCACACGGGAATCTCAGTGGCCAACACCAAGGAGGGCAACATTTTGTATTTTAAAAAGTTTCAAAAACACCTTGGTGGTCCCGTAGCTAGTCGCGGCCACGATTAGCTTGGGAATTGTTTGAGGCCAGCCCGTATTTCTAAACTGTGTTTAATGTGTTGGAATATGTTACTTGCTTATACTATAAATAAACTATTGTGTTATTTGTTAACTTGTTTAATACTTGGAATTCCTTTTATATGTTATTACTATTGAGATAACTAAACTATTGAAATACTTTATCACTCTGTTTTATCTATGCTGTTACCACTCACTAGGTAACACCTGTTACTCACCCCTTCCCTTTCCTCCTTCTCAGACTACGACGTTGGACTGGATTGTGCTGTGCAGGCAGTAGGGTGATTTTTCTGTTCTCCTTGTTTAGGTTTGTTGTGCATGTATAAATTTATGGATCCACTAGACTTGATCTTTATGTATTGTCCTTATATTCGTACTTTATGGTTGTACTTGGAAACCCTGGTTTGTACTATTGTGGATGTTTTCGTGTATTTAGGGTCCCTAGTGTAGGGGAACCCTAGTATGTTTTTACTGTTGATATTGTCCCCTATTCTTTTTGTATCTGTAACAACATGTTTGTACTGAGCCTTACGGCAACCTGAAGGTGGGGCTGTTGTGGGACCCACTTCTTGTTGTCATGGCGATTGCCACGTGCCCGGCTAGGTTCGGGGTGTGACAGCAGCTTTCTTTGGTGTAGATTTCTTTGGTGGAGCTCTCTTCGGTGGGGCATTCCTCATTGGGGCCCTCACTGGGGCTTTCTTGGGTGGAAGCCTCTTCGGAGATAGTTTGGAAGTGCCAGCTTCAGTTATGTCTGCCTTAGGCATGCGACACGTTATGTGCCTTGGGGGCGTCTCAACTTTACCACCTTCGGCAGTGGAAGTCATTGCAACAGGGGCAGGCTCTGGGGCCTTAAGAATAGGATTTTCATTTGGGAGCAGTAGAAGATATTTCATCTCGGGATCAGGAAACTCCATGCTCGTTTCTGAAGTGTCCATTTCCCAACTTTGGTCAGACCGGCTTTTCCAAGACTGCACTACTAGCTATACCCTCATGCCTGAAGAAGAAGGAGGAGAGTGATCCGTTTTTTCCCGTTGGATGTTACAATCTGGCGATGGTGACCTTGAGACGGTCCTCTGCCGCCTTTTATCCTTAGCGTCGCACTTGTCTAAACGTGCACGCAGTTCATGAAATTCCTCTAATACGCATTGTAATAAGTTACGCACATCATCGTCGTCTCCCTATGACTGATGGCGGGAGAATTTTTTGTGGGTTGACTGTGGGGAATCCCCCCGGGATCGTTTTCTTGTCGGCTTGCGGCTCAGTTTTCTAGAAGATTCCATAGGGGGCCTGATTTTTTTTAACAGGCCTGGTTGGCGGGGAACGCTGTCCTCCCACTTGGCAACGGCAACCAATTCATTATCCTCTTCATTGGCTGGAACAAGTTCAAAGAACTGCAAAATCGGTAATATATTACACAGGTAAGTCTTATTATACATACGAAAAACCTTACTATACACACGAGAGAGTTATTATACACAGGAAAGCATGAAAATACACATGTTGATCCTATGTTACATAAAAAACCATTATTATACACGCAACAACCGTTTTATATACAGAAAAAGATTATTATACATACAAAAATAGTTTTATACACAGGAAAACAATATCGTACACAAGAAATAACTCATATAACATATTTTGCAAATATGGCACATAGGTAGATGACAAACTTTTTTATATACTATGTATTATAAAGAAAATTTTTGTAAAGCAGATGTGAAAGAAAAAATGACTTATACTATAACCCAAGTTTAAACAAAAAAATTCGTAAATAAAATAAAATTTAATTAAAAAAAAAAACTTTGAGATACACCTAAAAATTACAAGGGAAAAAATGTGACATAAAATTTACTTTTTTTATAAGCATGTAAAAAAAAAAATTAAAAGTCTAATTTTAATATAAAGAAAGGATAAGCCTTTTATAAAAATTGGATATAGCTCCTCACAATTTGTCATGAGTAGTGTTATAACCTAGTTATGGCCCATCACTGTAGCAGCCTGCTACTATAGCAACCTGTTATTGTAATAGTCTGAGAAATTTTTTTTTTAAAGCATCAACTCTTTCTATCCTCCAACTCCATCTCACATCCATGAGTTTCAAACCCTAGCCCTATGATCTTTCTCCACCCTTGGCTGTTGATGGTTATAGGTAAGTGAATCTTAGGTTTTCCTTAATTTTTTTCTTATGCAATTGTCGATCTTAACCCTAGATCTGATCTCCATCTTTTTCCTCTTTTGGTTTCTTCCTAAATCCTTTGAAGTAAAGGGAAGGAAGAGATTTCAGGTGAGTGCACTACAAGGAAACATGTAGTTGTGGTGGTTATTTTGGCATTTCCCAGTGGTTCTACCCGTGTTAGTTATAATCGGTGACGGTTAATAAACTGCCATCTATTTAGGCATCGATAGTCCACTTCACGGCGGTTTTTCCCAATGGTCGGAACAACCGCTGCCAATTGTGTTTCCATTTCTCGACGGTTCTAACCCGCCGTCACATCTGATGCCACATGTCGTCATCACAGCCTTCTGGTATGCATTTGTCGACGGTTATGAACTACCATGAGAACGGCAGCCAAATGCAAAATATGGGAATGAAGATTTGTAGTTTCCATCGGTTTCAACCGCTGGGATTCTTAAACCAATTTGATTTGTTATATTTAGAATCTCGGTGGTTCAAACCGCCACGATTGTGGATCCATTTTAATAAAATTTTGGTTAAATGATAAAAATGCAGCAATTTACACATCAAACGAGTATAATTAAAAATTTACAAAATTCATTTACTAATGAAAGCACAAGTCTTTATTTCATTAATGCACAAATATATGTACGAATACAAGTTTTAAAATATATAATTCAAATACAACTTTCTCCATTAATAGATAAAACATACATGAGAACCTAAATCATTAACCATTGTAATTCTATCAATCTTCTCACAATCACTTAGTGACACCTTATTGTTTTCATTCTTCTCCTTGATGCTTCAATTGGATCTAGGTAATGGTGCTCCACCCAATGTCTGACCCATTGGTTCTACAGATGCCTCAGATAACAACAAATTAATCAGTTTGAAATAGATAATAGCCCATGAACAATAATAATGGTAATATAAAATGTCTACCTTTGCCCTGATCTTGATTATGAAGATTAGACTGAGCTCCTGATCTGGCCAAATGAACAATAATAATGGTAAGATAAAATGCCTACCTTTGCATAATCACAGGAGAATTATGTAACAAAAAATGAGAAAAAAATGCTCGATTTAGGCCAAATGGATTGAGCATATCAATTAACTATATTGTAAACAGTACAATGTAACAACTTGGCATGTAAATTAACCTCGCAAATCTTATCTCATAGGATAATACATTGAGAGATCGAACAAAGCCTCCAAAATCAATGACTCCTTTTTGCTTGACATCAAACAAGTCAAATATCTGCATGCCAACAAAGTAAAGGTGTGAAATACAAACTTAAAACAATATTTTAGGTCAAAAATATGCAAAAGAAACATAAAGTACACTGGCAAATTAGGAAAGAAACGTAAAAGCAAATTCAAAGAGTCTAGATAAGTATAATACTCGGTTGGCAAAAAGATTTTCCCTTTTTCTATTCTTAAATAGAGCAAGGTGAAACTCTTCCTGCAAAAGAAGTAAAATTCAAGGTCATGAAATATGAAAAAGAAGAACACATTATATAGCATGTGCATTTGTTTGGACAACACTGAGATAGAAGCCCTAGAATTTGATGGAAAGAAAATGAAGAACTGAAAACATGAAAAAGATCTCAAAGAAAGACTCATCACATTCCCAGCTAATGACGAAACTTTTATATTAAAGAATTTTTATCCAAAAGACATGTAAAATAAGAAAAGATCACAACCATAGATGTTTAGTAGTATTTCTCATTACCTTTTTTATCAACCCATCATCAATTACAAAACTGCTAATGCTTTTGAACAGCTCAAACAGTGCCTTAACTTCACTGATGCTGACTAAAATTTTACAGAACATTTAGATAGAATAAAAAATTGGAATCAAAGAAGATTAACCATTAGAAACATGTACGCAATATTTTGAACTTGGAAGCAATGGTAAGATGCCATCTAATATTATGGAGACATTACTTGCAACCTGGTTTAATGAAAACAAAGCAGTGATTTGACTACAAAGTAAAGAAAGGAGCTTTTTCGGCGAAGTACTGTAGCAGTACTGTTTACTTTTGCCGAAAATCAGGATTTCAGAGAGTTCACACGGACGTGTGGAAATTCCACACGGCCGCGTACTGTTCATAGTTCGCCGAAAATCAACAAAACCGAATTTCCACATGGCCGTGTGGAATTAAGACACGGGCGTGTGGAATTTCTGGTTTTTCACAGGGCCGTGTGGAATTAACACAGGGGCGTGTGGAACTCCGATTTCAGCCTATAAATAGCCCGTTTTCAGATCTATTTGGGGACCCTCCCCTTCTATTACTTGGATATATTTTGGGGGGCTTTCGGCTAGGGTTTGGAGAGGTTCTTGGAGGTCTTTGGAGGCGATTAAACGGCATCGACATCGACTTCCTTTGGAAGAAAGCTATAGGGGAAGCTCTCATCGGCATCGATTCGGCGAAGTGTGCTCTAGGCTTGACAAGGGATTCGTTGGAGAAGGCACGCGACTACACAAGACCATCGATACAATCTACAAGGGGGTTTTCTTTATGTTTTTCATGCATATGTTCTTAAACTCTTTATTGACTTTGTATTGCTCCATGGAGAGCTAAAACCCTAGTGGGTATTCGGACTTGTAAACCCTAGGATGATATTGTTTCTATGACTTTTATTATGCTTTCTTTATTGATTAATTTAATTGAGTTTCAATCTTGATTTATTCTTGTATTGATTTTCCCTTAGATGTGACACTAGGGTTGAGAGTCATGTAGGTTATCCTTTGGAGGTGTGACAACTCCTATAGGGTTAGACTATTTAAGATTGAAGAGGGTTGAGAGGGAGAGTTGTGAGGTAGTGATGTACCCCTTTCCCCTCCGGTGTGATTTCTCCCTACCTCCGTTTCCTTGATTTATTAGCGGTCGAGATAGAGTGAAGTGATAGGTAGATATACTCCCCTGGGGCTTAGTTACGCGAATAACAGAGTGAAGGGTTGAAGTGAATCCTACGCACTGGGGCTTAATCTAGACTAGGGTTCTTCCACCTGGACCAAAGGGTTAGAACTACACATAGGAACAGGTTTTATCACTTGGAATCCCTAGAACTTCATGCAATCCCACGTAGTATGAGGCTTAGGAAGATAGACTCCCCTGGGACTTAGTTGACAGGTCAACGAGAGTTAAGGGTCGTAGTGAAACCTAATGCCGGGGTATAATGTTGGGATTAGTCACGATTGACCTTAGGTTTGGGACCGTGTGTTTAAGGATTTCCACGACTCAATAATCATCAATTGGAAGGTATAATACTTGTCTTGCACTAGAAGCATTAGTCCTACGGGGAGCTTTGTCCAGGTACCCCATCTCTATATCGATTACCTCTCCTACCTTATTTCCCTTTTTTGCGCTCTTTTACTTTCTTATATATATATATATATATATATATATATATATACGTACTGAATTCTCCTATCATCGATTCCATTTATAGCTAAAATAGTGATAATGTTTGTTTCTGAACACTATTCCCTGTGGATACGACTACCCACTCACCAGGGTATTTTATTACTTCGACAACCCGTGCACTTGCGGGTACACACGCAAGGGGTGTGTCACCAACCATCTCAAAGAGGTCATTGGGTCTCTTATAGATAAAGAACAATGTGGCTTTGTTCCTGGTAGATCCCCTGTTGAAAATATTATTGCGGTTCAGGAAATTTGTCATACGATTAACAATGACAGATCCATCCCTCCTAGGATGATTATCAAAGTGGATATTAAGAAAGCCTACGATACCCTTAATTGGAATGTCATTTTGGCTACCCTCGTGAAAATGAAATTTCCTAGCAATTGGATCTCTTACGTCAAAGCTTGTCTTCAGTCAACTTCCTTTGCTATTTTAATCAATGGTCAACCTACTGATTGGTTTTTCCCCTCTAGAGGAGTTAGACAGGGTGATCCCCTTTCTCCCTACCTCTTCATTTTAGTAGCCCATAATTTAACTACCATTCTTAATTATGCTAAGCTTCATAATTTCATCCCTGGGTTCTCTAATAGTCTTAGACACAACTTCAATCATCTTATGTGCGTAGATGACCTTGTTCTTATCACGACTGTTTCTAGGTAGGTTTCTAGGAGCATCAATCTTTGCCTGGATTTTTACAGACACCTAACTGGACAAAAACCAATCCTGGCTAAATCTGAGATATACTTCCCCTATTGGTTTAATAAAATAGTTGCTTCCCATATCTGTTCAATCCTCAATTTTAAACATGGAAAACTTTCTTTCAAATATCTAGGGGTGAACATTTCTCACAAGAAATTACATGTCTCACATTTTAATTTAATGATTGACAAACTTAATAGCCACATTGCTCACTGGCGAAAAACTAAAATGTCTAAAGCTGGTAAGGCAGTCATCATTAATAGTATCATCATGGATGCTCCTATTTATTATCTCTCAGTCTATCCGATTCCTGAATCTGTTTTGAACAAAATCTCCAAAATTGCAAGAAAATTTCTATGCGCTAATAGTGAGAATGATAGGTGTTTGAATTTGGTCAATTGGACTGATGTTACCACCAATAAATCTGAGGGGGAATTAGGAATCAGAAACCTGTCTGCAGTTAAGCATTCCTTAATGGCAAAGAATCTTTTTAATTATCTTAATAAGCATGATGCAATCTAGGTGGATATCCTATACATGAAATATGGTGAACATAATTTTTGGACCCATCCTTGCCCGGCCAATGTGTCTGTTTTTTTCAAAGGGTTGTGTGCCACTGCTAATATTATTAAACCCAATCTGTGGATGAACTTTGTCAATCCTAATATTACTTCAGTCCTTTATCATCCTTGGATGTTTGAAGTGCTCATTGCCATGAAACCAGTTTACCTTAATATGACTATTAACTATGAGACCCTTCAAATAGCTGATCTATTGAACCATCTCACCTGGAAGTTCAAGCTCTCAATATTTTGTTTGGTGAAGGTTGGGTCTCTCCGATTATTAGTCATGGGAAAATCAATCCAGTAGGGGATAATCACTGGGTTTGGTTCCCCAAGACTAAAAGTAACAAAATCACTACTCCCGTGTACAATTCTATAAATGACAAGTCTTTATGTAACCCTCACTGGGATGGCTGGTCTGTCCTTTGGAAGCTCATTGTTTCTCCTAGAGTTAAAACTTTTCTTTGGCTTCTTCTTCATGGCAAAGTCCAAACTTATGAATTTCTTCACCATACGCATATGGGCCCTCCGAACCCCTGTGTATTTTGTGGCCTTGTGCTAGAATCTGCTGATCACTTGTTTAGAACATGCACAAAAAGTAGAATTGTTTGGAATTGGGTTGAGTACATGACAGGTTTTAAAATCAATCTATATGGTCATATTGCTTCTGGGGACTGGTTGGACCTTAATAAAAATGGTAACTCTTTTGCTGCTGCTTCACTGATCGCAACCACCATTTGGTTTGTTTGGAAGGGTAGGTGTGATTTCATTTTTAGACATCTCACTCCCAATTTTTATTGGATAGGTAAGAAGGCAGTGAAGCATTTCCATGAGTTCAAGACTAACAAAATCAGGTCCAGGTTGATTCACTTCTTCATTCAAAATCAACCACAACTAGGATCAGTGGGCCTTTTCTCGTCGGCAGCCTGGAGCTCGAAATCAGGTAAGAAGAGTATTGGCTTCATCATTGTCGCTTCTAATGCACAGGTTCTTTGTGCAGGTACTTGCCCAACGGATTTAGACACTAAAATTGCCATGGAATCCAAAACACTCATCACTGCCCTGCAGATTTCCAGAAACTTGGGGAATAGATGGTTTGATATCTTCATCAGTTCAAAGGAGATTTGGAATGCACTACACGGTCTTGCCGAACCAGTACTTTGGATGCATTCAAACAGTTTCAATGAGATCAAGCTTGAACTCACCCTGCTCCACCGATTCAACATTCACTTGATTCAACAATATTGGAACAAGGTGGCCATCTCCTAGGCTGGAAGAGGAATGAGAAACTCAAGGCTTTCATTGTATCATCAAGGCAGGGACAGACCTCGTTGGCTCATGAAGGTTATACAATAAGCAGGGCTGATTAATTGAGTTGTGAACTTCATGTTTTTCTTGTTGTCTTAGGTTTTTTGTGAACTTTTGTATGTGTTTGTTTATCGTCAATTTTCTTCAGATTGTAGAATAGTTTTTTCTTTCAATAAATAGCTACTTTGTAGCTCCTTTTTACCAAAAAAAAAAAAAATCAAAATTGGATCCCCAAACAAAGAACACCAAGCAATTATATACTTGAGGATTGATGATCAAATGTCATGGAAACTCATCAATCAACCAAAACTTCAATAGCTCCCCACAAACAAGAAAATTTTTCAAGAGAAGATGGGTCTTTGAGCCTTACAAGTAGTTTGCGACGCAAGATTGGCTGGATCCTCGTACCCCGAGTATTGCCTCCGAGCCTTCGACTGAAAGCAACCCATTTACACCAACTCTGGCCAAAATCCAAGCTTTTAATACCCCAGATAACACCTCCACTCCATCTCCAACACCTCCAACAAAACAAATCCCAATCTCCCATTTGAAACCAAATAAAAAAACCAATTAATAAATCCAATACCTCATGACCAACAATAAACAAACAAAAAAAAATACCCAATTAGATGAAAGATTAATCAATGAGGATTAGGCTACATATTAGAGATCACAGCTCATTGATCATTCCTTAGTCAAAGAAAAAAAAGGGTTATTGAAAAAAAAAAATATTGCTAAACAAGATTGGATGAAGAAAGCCAATCTTAAATGTGAAAAGTAAGCATACTTGATGTTCTATTTATCATGATAGCCTCCACAATTATCATTGAGAAATCTTATGTGAAGTACTATAAAGAAAAAAATCAAAAATTTATATTGGGCACTGTTACTTACAGTTGGTGTAGACGTCATGAAGCGGATTACCTAATGGTTTTAGAAGGAAAGCATCTTCATCCGTCCAAATCATTCCATATTCTACCAGCTCATTGATTTTCTGAACACAAATATTTGGGAATCAAAAGTAACCTTTCACGTATCTCTGGAATTCAAAAGCAACCAATCTCAAACATAACCTTAAAAAGATAAACCAAGGGTTCTCCATTCCATAAATACCTCTCATGTGCTTGTGTAGACATTCACAAGGAATTCCTCTCTTCACGCCATAATTTTCAAGATTCTGGAAAACTAGAAACTGGAAGTCTGGTAGTTGCTGTCATCGATTAACACTATTTTGTAAGTTGATCAGCATTGAAAACATCTAAATAATGAACTTGAGCAAACCAAATGCACATTAATGAAAGAAAATCCATTTTTCTTTCCATGCACCCTCATATGTTCTAGTGTAACTGTCACTGAAACAACTCACTAAGATGGGGTGAGACAAATTCATTAAGATCTCCATAAGAAAACAGAGTCAAATGATAACCTCTAACTAGTTAATTAGTTCCACTAGCTTCTCTTCATTTTCAAATCAATCATAAATATCATCATTCATTCATTCATCACTATAAATAAGAGCCATTAGCAAACGTAATCCTACTACATGTGTGTACTCCATCCAAGCCATGGCTGCTTTTTATTTTCTTACTTCTTTATAAAATATACTAAGAATCAAATCTAAAAAAGAAAAAGAGAATTGTTGATTAAAAATCTTGCAACCAGATCAACAACAACAGCAACTCAAGCACACAAACTGATGCCCATCTAACACAAGTTTAGAAATTAATACAAAATACAATCAATGAAATCACATCATCGCTCAGACATCCATTTACACCAAATCAAATCAATTGAAAACCAATCAACATCCCACTCATAAATTTATGAAATAATGCAGTAATAGAAACACATAAATTAGGGCAAAATGAATTAGGGTTTGAGAGGAAAAGGGAAATCGTTTTCACCTATTAGGCTCCTGTACGAATTTGGAATTCTTAGCACCCACCTCTTAAGATCAAGAAACAAAAACAAGAGATTAGAATAAAGGATGGAAAAGAATCAAAGAAATGGGGGATAGTGATGGTGAGAGATCTACCAGTGAGGCCAGCAGTGAGCTTCACGATGAGGGCTCCGATGAAAAACCTTTGTTTCTATAATTTGTGCGGATTGTGCTTGTCCTTCATCTTCGCAAGCTCCGTCGTCCAATGCTCAAGATCAGACGGCCGACGATAAAGATCCACAAGCCAATGCTAAAGCTCCGATGATGAGGTCGATGCTGAGGTTAAAGTTGCCGATCGTTGGAACAAAGCGCTTGAAAGGAAAAGGTAAAGATGAAACCACCTCTTTATTTTCTAATTCACAGCAGTTTCACTGTACACTGCCGACAAATGTTGGAAATCCTAATTATGTTAAGACTGCCGTGAATTCATTGAATTTTGCGGCAATTGTTCACTATAACCGCCGAGAAAAGCAGTGAATTCATGGCCAAGCACCAATCGCCACATGAACTACCGGGAATGTGAGTAATCATGGCAGTTTAAATCAAACCGCCAGGAAATGAGCGCCGTAAATGGCATGTTTCCTTGTAGTGGTGGGCTAACTTAATCCATGTTGGTTTCTTTTTAACTCTTGTATGATGTATTGGTTTGCTTTTGAAATGATTTTGCATGATGATGTTGGAACTCTTGTTTTGTCTTGTTAGAGTATCATACCAAGTTTAATTGGGAGATCTCCATGAGTTTACTTAATGATTTTTATTTGATATTCAAGGTTTTGTTTATATATTTTGGCTCATTATTATTCTACTTGCCAAGATTCATTTTGTGTGATATAGCAAACACCATGCTTAATGTTAGTTTTGGTTTATGAAAATTGAAGACCTTTGGGAGTTAGATTCAATGTGATTTATGTGCAAAAATTCAGTGGATCTTATGTATTAAATGGGATGATTTTTCCATTTTGGGTGGAACAAAAATACTTGAAGAATGACTTATGTAAATGGGTTGTATTCATGTATTATGCTAGAAGTGATGTGTGGAAAGTTGGCCATTGCATGCAAGATGTTTGATGAAATTCTCTTGAGTATTTAATGTGAACAATGACCAATTGATTTTTAGAATATGATGATATGAGCTTATGAATTGTTGGAGATGATGTTTGTGTGACATTTTTATATTAATGTTAATGGCATGGGTAAAAACGCTTTTATGCGTGTGTTTGAATTGTTATTATAGATTGGTAGATTGGTGAAAGAAGACTTTAATTTCCTTATATCTACATTTGGAATGGAAAATAGTCCTAGGTTTGTGAAATTGAAAAGTTGATGAGTTTACTTTGGTGTTATTGCATCTTAGTTATTGCGTCTTAGTCCAAGAACTCACTCAAATAAGAGTAAACAAGAAAATCTATTTTCAATTCATAGATCCCCTTCCACAAAACCCTAAAACAATATTTATAGCGACCTAAATTAAGGACAAAATAGTAAATAAAACTAAAATAGTTACAAATTAATGGATCATAAACTAACTAATAAATTTAAGATAATTACAAAATATTAAACAAAAACTACTTTGAATATTTAAATTTAAAATCCTAAAATCATTAGCCACTATGCTGCGTCATTCACTCCCACTCGTGAGAAACTCGACCTCAAGTTTTAATATGAGCAATTAAGCTTGTAATTGAATATTTCAGCAAACCATCACTAATCCAAAATTTAAATTTCTTGTTCTTGAAATCTTCACATTTAGTAGCTTTCTTTCTCTTCCTCTTTGAAAATAACCACATCCTTAACTTGGATTCTTTGAAATGCTCCGAGGAATCCCTCTCATTGGTCTTCTTTCTTTCATCAACACTTTTCCAATCAACCTTTTCATTTTTTTTCCTCAGTTTTAAAATCTTCCCTAATTATCTTTTCACAATTTTCATCATCAATAATAATATTGAACACCTTATGGCTTTTGGGAGTTGACATTATATGCCTTAAAAGATAAACTTGCCTATCTTCTACTTCATATTCTTCTTCTTCATCATCACCATCTGGCTCACAAATAATCTCTTCATTCTTCTCTATAATGTTCACAGTCTTAAGGCGCATTCATTTAACTTGTGTCCCGGTTGATTACATTTGAAACACTTCCTAATAGTAGGTTTGGCATGTGGATTTTTTGTTCTTCTTACGTCTTTATCCTTCCCTTCTTTATCTACCATCTCTACTAATTTGTTTCATCTATATTAGTTATTGTTCTTATTGCTACGATCTTCAAACTCTTCTATGGACTCTACAGCTTTATAATCTTCATGGTTCCTCCAACCTCGCTCTTATTGCATTAACTCTGTCATTAGGGCCATATTCTTCACCTCAAATAAAGTTCGGATAACTTGTACACCGATTCTGTCTCTAAGTGCTGGCCTTAACCCTTCCAAATACCTCGCAACCTGTTACCCTTCTAACTTAAGGAGGTTGTTTCTCTCAGTCAGTCTCATGAATTCCGTAATGTATTCATGGACAAATCGACTACCCTATTAACAATATTGGTATTGCTAAAACAAGATCTACTCAAAATCTGGGGGTAGGAACTCCCTCCTGAATAAATATTTCATCTTGTACCAAGTTCGTACAAGACCTTTACCTTCTCGTTCTCTCTTGGATTGAATATGTTCCCACCATGCAGATGCTTCCCATTTCAAATGGTATGCTACCAATCAAACTCGTTTCTCTAGAGGGGTCTCCATGTAGTTAAAAAATCTGCCAATTTCTACTATCCAATCCAAAAAATTTTCTATGGCCAAGCTTTCGTTGAAAGACAGGATATCCACCATTAACTGGAAGTCTCCACCATCCTTTTCAACACGACCATAATTATTTCTCACCCTTTGGCCCTCATATGGTTGATGACGTCCGAACCAATTTGGTTAAAAATCGTCTTCTTCCTCTTAATCTTCATCATAGACATATTGTCTATGAATAGGGACAGGACAACGTTTGTCAATAGGAACACCCGAGTTACCTCCACACCTGGCTTTCTATTGTCATTCCGTCTCCTGTGTGCATCAATTTGTAGAGCATCCAGATAATCTACAATTTCTTCAAAGCGCTCATCAAAACGCTGGAATCTGAGATCCATCTATTGCTCCAAACATCGCTTCAATTGTTGCAACACTTCATCCCCCATAGGGGCTCTAGCCTCCTAATCACCATCAAGAAGACCATCACCGTCGGCACTAGTTGGCATCCTCTCTTTGATACCACCTGATGCAGCGGATACCTAGTTCTAATCCAAGGACTCACACTCAAATAAGAGTAAACAAGAAAATCTATTTTTAATTCATCGATCCCCTTCCACAAAACACTAAAACAATATTTATAGAGACCTAAACTAAGGACAAAATAGTAAATAAAACTTAAATAGTTATAAATTACTGGATCATAAACTAACTAATAAATCTAAGATAATTATAAAATATTAAACAAAACTACTTTGAATATTTAAATTTAAAATCCTAAAATCATTAGCCACCATGTTGCGTCAGTTGGTGTATGTAAATTGGTCATTATTGGTTCTGTTGGAACTCATGTGTGAATATTTGAATAATGCATCCCAAGTGTTTGGCATAATACTTTGAGAATTAATCGTAAGCAATGACCCTATGATTATAAGATGGGTGGTGAAAATGATGTCATTAATGAAGTAAAGGTGTGGGGTTAGAGGGATTTTTATGGTTGTATAAATTTTTGGATGAATGTTTAAAATAGTACCTTTCAATTGATTGTGAAACCTTTGAAAATGATATCTCATATGCTTGCATGGCTTGAGTCAAGAAAGTTGGTTTGAGACTAGATGAATGCATGTATCTTAATATCTGGAAATGACATTGAGTGGCTAGAAATTGTGGCTAACATTCGGAGGTCATAGAGACAAAATTTGTGGAAGATTAAAATTGAAAAGTTGTAGCGAATTGTTTAATCTATCTACCTGCCAAATTTCATATTTATTGGGCATATATTCTATGAAATACGATCCATTAAAGTTGACATGTCCTAGAAGCATTACTATATAGACCTGCAGATTTAGAGGCAAATTTCGGACTCACTAAGTGCAATTAGACAAATTGCCCAGTATAGAAAATATTCCTTATCACCTTAACTTTAACCTGCAAAATTTCAAGTTTATTGAATTTGTAGATTTTGAATTATGATCTATTAAAGAGGGCTTGTGCAGGATGATGTTTTTATACAAAATTTTCAGATTTAGAAGGATTTTTCTCACTCTTGGAGGCTAAATTTGGGAAAGAATTAAACAAGGTAAATATTCAAGATTATCCTAAGTTTGTTTTTGCAAAATATCTTTGCATTTGATTGTATATTTTTGGAGTTATGTGTTATAGAATTAGGCATGCTTAGAGGTGTTTTCATGCTTAGAAGTGTGAGATGTAATATAATAAGCTAAGTGTTTATCTTGCATTATACCTTGGCTTCTATGTGTATTTAGGTTAGCAAGCATGATTGCATGTAATCCAGCTTGATAATGGGAATCTTGAGGTTATTTGTATTTGGAATTGTTGGAATTGTTGGATTTTACCAAACATGTAATTATGTGTCGGAGTGTGCATTTACTTGTTCTGTTATTTCCCTATTTTGCTCAGATTTAATCTCACTTATTTCTTTATTCGGTTATACAATGGTTTTACTCTTGATTTTTTAGAGTAATTCGGTATGTATTAATGATTTGATAATTTATTTACTAAATTTTATAATTGATTTCTATTTATCTACTTTCCCTAAAGTGTGATTCTGAAATTCTAAATTTCTGTTTATTAGAATATCTAAGAAAATTTTGTCAACATTTGGTATTTCGACTACAAGTTTATTTGAATGTTTTAGTCTCTAAATAAGCTGCACTCAACCCTATCAGTAGAGGTTGATTACTGACCTTGTCAATAAGAATTTATGAAAAATCGAGACTGTAGTTTTGTACCGTGTCCATTCGGTGGTAAACGGCCATCTGATACCGTGTCTATTCAGTAATAATAAACGGCCATTGGATACCGTGTCCGTTCGGTAATAATAAATGGTCATCTGTTATCTATAGTAAATTTGAAAACATTTTGTTTGAAATCACTTCTAAAAGTTTCTTTGTTTCCAAGATTTGTATTTCTGGATTTCGTATTTGGTTCATGGTGATATTGAGAAGTGTATACAAAAAAAATTGTAAAATACTTTTGTAACTTCATTGGTTTATTTTTATCTTCTCTAAATTAGGTTCTGAGGCCTTGCAGATTCATGGGGTTCACGCCCTGTAAGTGTGTGGCCGTTTGTCCTCTCGCCGAGTCTAACCGGGTCGGGTTCAGGGCATGACAAGTAGGCTTCCCATAACCTGACCAGCTCACCCTGTCCTAGTAAATGGTTTGTGAGCCTCACATGGCTCCTCTTACTTGAGCAGGCTCATTGGCTAACCAAATGCATCAGCCTCAATGATCCCCGCATGGCTCATAAGAACTAAGGGTGGACTAAATAATCTAGTGAACTCAGCTCACCCAGCCTCTTGTTAGTTGGATGAAGCCAAACGAGCTTGCCTCAATCTCACATAAAGTCTTACTAGCAAGCCTATAAGTTAAAAAAAAAACATAAATTACTTAGACTACGTGGTAAAAATAATCAAGAGCTAATAGTTAATATACCCAATTATTTCTGCCCAATTAAACTAAGCATGGCAAACATTAGTTTTTATGTCTTATACATTGTGGATGAATTATCTATTAATTATTGGAACTTTGTTAACTTAATCCATGTGAGTAATTAAAAGCTAATTAGAATAAATAATGTGAATGAACATACGAAATAAGTGAACAAAAAGACACTTAACATTCTTATCCTTTCTATCTTAGCTTGCATCATTTCCATTTTCTTTCACGGTTATGGTTATTTTCCATAGAATCAACAAAACAAGAATTATATTAAAATATATATATATATATATAGAATTCCATATCTAAATAGAAATACAAAAAATTAAAAATAAAAATAAAACATATAGTCACTCTAATCCCGGGAGGAATTAAATGACTAGGCAAAAATAATAAAATAAATAGATGATTCAAGAAAACAATTAAAAAAAAATCCGTTAGTGCAAGGTAAGACATAAAAAATTGAGCGGAATTATACTAGTAGTATCACCCACAACAAGAGGAAAAGGTAAAGAAGTTGATCATTATGTATTTTCATCATCTAAATAGTTCACAAATTTCGCTTTTTTTTTTTCTCTAATGAAACAATGAAAGGTCAAGATCATATCATAGCAAATTCACAGTAAAAGAAAGGCCAAAATATAGTATTTAATTAGATTATTTAATTAAAAGAACATAATTGATCATTTAATTAATTTTTTCAGCCTCCAAGACTTGGCCGTCCCGCCGTTGACAATTTCATTCTAGAATTGATTAATATTTGATTAGAGAAAAGTATGTATATTTAGCATCAGTTTAACATCATTTAATTAAGTAAAGCAAAAGGAAGTTACAAGGTTACTTCCTGACCTTTTGTCCTTAATCATTGGCTTAATAACATGACTGAATAAAATAATAGCTTATATATATATATATAATAAAAGATAGTGTTTGCCTGCTGCTTTGCAGCTAAGAAACAGAGAAAAGACAAGAAACAACCCACTTTTCTATAATTCCAATTACTACCCTTCTGATAAACATTTTTTTTTTCAAGAAACAAGTACCAACTCCTAATAATATTTTGAAAGAAAAGGACCGAAAAATCCTTTGTACATTCCAAAATGACCTTAAGATCCCTACTAAGTATTCAATACTTAATAAATTTTTTATTTAAAAAAAATATATTACTTATACCCAATTTTATAATTTTTTATTTTATGTTTGTTATATTTATATTTTAATTTAATTTTATTCTTTATTCTCACCATGCTGAGGATGTGGGGACGAGCTTGTTTGGCCTTCATGAGCTTGTGTAAGGTGAAAAGATCTACCTTGAGCCTGAAGAGCTTAAGTTCTATGAGCTCTCCATAATGTCAGATTGTTAAAATTGATCATTGTTGTGCATGTGAGGTTTTGTTTGTCAAAAGTGATTGCACATACTTTTGGTTAGTGGGTGAAATTAGATGAGTTAATCAAAAGTTTAAACTATTTAATCTTATTCAAACTTGCCGATAAATAGCCATGAAAAATGGAGCTCTCGTTACACCAAATTGAAAGAGAAAGTGAGAGTGAGGGAAACATGAGAAGGTGAGAGAAAATTAAATTTTGAGAGTTAGTATTTTATTCTTCTGGTATAAAAGAAAGTATTAGTTTTTCTACTTATTATTAGAAAGATTGTAACTAAAAACTTATTCCGCCTAATAAATTTTTTTATTTTTGTTTGTAGTTTTTACCCTAAGTATTTAGGGGTTTTTCACGTAATATCTTTCTATCTTTTATTTTCATTATTATTTTTTATTTATTTTGTCGTGACCCTGCTCTATTTCATCTTATAGTTTATATAACACAGATGATCTCTTCACAATCTCAAGGAGCTACACTTTGACTAGTGAAACTCAGCTTAATTTTGGGACGTCACACAAAGACTTATATACTAAGATTAAGATAAACCTATCTAATGTGAATCAGCTCCAAACAAGCTCCAAAAATGTTATTACATGTGTGCCAGCCCTATTCTAGCAAGCCACAATCAAACTTGCGGAGGCAAACTCTAACAAAAGAATGAAGAATATAAGAGCAGAATTATAATTTAAAAAAATAGTTTAAAAAAGAAAACATCAAGAACTCATAGAAGACTAGGAGAGTTTAAAAAAAAAAAAAAAATTCAAGGTTAGATGGTCATTTTAAAATTTGAGAAGACTTGTAGGCCCTTTATTCTTATATCACATTATATCATGTTGTTGTTGCTGTTGTTGTTGTTGTTATAAGCAAAAGTTTATATCATTTCAAGAATATAAAACCCATGAACTTTTTTTTTATCTGGAAAGTCATAGAACCCAAAAAGCAAGGACATTTTGGGTAATCTACACCCAAACAAGTTCTTTTTCTTAATATATAAATTTAAAAATAAACAAATAAATAAAAAAAGACAAAACAAACAGCGCGTCCTTGAACAAACCGTGTTTGTTCACCAACTCATTATCTTCTCCCACACTCCTCTCCCTTTCAACCAATCCGCGTTCACTCTTTCTTTCTTAGATATATATACATGATCATGTCATCACCCTCACCATCAACACAATACTCTTCTTCTCTTTAGATCTCTCTTTTTTTATACATACATACATACATATATATTTAGATTTGATTAAGAGATGGATGAGAAGATGAAGATGATGATGATGAAGATGAAGAAGAAGACAACAACAGTGAGGGGACGTGCATGGAGATTAATACGTATAGCATTAATATGGGCAAGAAAAGGTGGTGCATTCAAGCAAAGTCTTCTTCTTTCTCTCAAGCTTGCTTTCAAGAACATTACTAATCATCATCAGAAGAGTATTCATTACTTGGAACGTGAGTTCTCATTTGATGAAACTCCTTCATTTCGTTTCAAGCTTCACCGGCCTCGCTTTCCGTGCATTGGTTTTCCTGATGTTCATGATCAAGATGATGATGATGCTGTCTTCTTCTTCAGTGGACATGATAATAATGTTATTAATTCCATTTCTTATGATCATCATAAGAATGATGATGTTAATGATGGCATTGAAGAAGAAGAAGAAGAAGAAGAATTAGAAGGGATAGATAGCCAGGCTGAAGAGTTTATTAATAAGTTTTATCAAGAGATGAAGCTCCAACGCCAAGTCTCTTTCATTCAATACAATGACATGCTTCTCAGAAGCATCTCTTGATTTTTTTTATTTATTTATAAGATATATACATTATTTCTAATGTGTGTTGCCACACATTCTTTTGTTTTGGTGGTTTTTTTGTTTTAATTTGTTCACATTTTGGAGGGTTTTTGTAGAGAGATTTAATTGATTTTGTAAAGAGTTGTGCATTATATTGATATTTTAGATTAAATTGAGAGTTTTTTTTTATTTTTTTTATTTTGAGTTCCAAGTGTTCATTCGTATATGTTGGATAATATATCTGATGACATATTTTATATAAAAATAGCTTTGTATTTAAAAAAGAAAAAGAAAAAGAAAAAAGGTATCACCAAAATATTAAAATTTGCTCTAAAAAAATGGCAAGTAAAATAAAATTAAAATAATTATGGGACAATCTAAAAAAAGGTGGTGACAAGTAATTTTCTATTCGTTAATAATGTTCATCATTCATGCCAAGACTCTTGCAAACAATCCAATAACAATTTGAAAAGTGCAAATTGATTGAAATTTAGATGAAGCAATTAACAAATTAAATCTTCGATCAAGTGCCAAACTTGATCAATTAAAAGCTTGAGAAACAGCCGTTCATTGCTCAATTAAAATATGTACAGATGGGCCTGCATATGTCCGCAGATGCACTGTTTACTAAAGATATTTACTCATAGTCATTTCTCGATGATAATGATGATCTAACGGTTATTATTTATATAGATACTGTACAAAATTACATTGTATAATACTATTTGGCACTATTTTAAACTGTTCAACAATGTTCACAAATGGATTGTAACCATTGGAACTAATCTAACAGTTACTGTGGATATTCCTAGATTTGCAATCTCAAATCTAAAGACATTCTAATAATGAGTTCTATATATATATCCATTAAGAGTATCAGTTGATAGAAAGTTGATTTGAGATGCTCACTCTTCGTAAGGATGTAAAGTAGGATTGGGAGCTCGTCAAGGCAGTTAGTGCAGCTTCCTGAAAAGGTGAGGGAACCGAATCTGTAATCCGAATGTGAATGTTACTGATTGCAGATGCTATGTTTGGTGTAGCACAAGCTCAACCGATCCTCCAACCTGTCTCAGTTTCATAAACATCACAATACTGTATTGCCCAACTATCAGAGCATTTTTGAAGCAGTTCTTGTTAGTCAAAGGACTCCAATGACATCAAGTTAAATCATCAAATAAAAAAAATAGCAGATAAGAAGTTAAAACTTTTGTAGAATCAGCATATATTAAACAGCTTGCAAGAAATGAATCCTAAACTCTTGTCGTACTTATTCCTAAACTCTTGTGGTTCTTATTGATATGAAAAATATTAGATGAGATAACCAGGGTTCTTGTTGTTACCTGTTGACACTGAAAGTTTTGGACAGTGAGGATGTCACAATGGTCCTTTCTTGCATTCCAGGAAGAGAAGCAAGGCATATATGTTTTTGATCATCATATGTATATATTCATAAATCTGGAGAAATTCAAGATATTAAGAATCTCAACCAAAAAAATTACATAGAAAAAAACAACTTTTGAATGGAAAATTAGTTATATATTGACAATAGAGAAGTAATTGGAATCAAATGATTGGAGAAGATTTTTAGAAATTTTTCAGTACTAGAACATTAGAAATCAGCTACAATTAAGTGTTTAAAACAACAAATGCAGTGAAACTTAATTCAGCTCCCAATTCTCCAATATTTTTTGAAGTCTTAGATATTGAAGATTGCAGCAAACCGGAGCATTCACTTCTTGTACTTGGTATTAAGAAATGAAAAGGATGATTCATACTTCATCAGTAATGGCAACACAATTCAATTTGCAGCAAGCTCCAGCAATGACTTCAAGCTCTTCCTTGGTGAAAATTTTCCGAGTTGGATTATGGGGACTGTTTCAATGCCAATTAGTGTTTTGCAAATTCTAAAGCATGGGAAAAGAAATATTACAAGAAATCACTTAGTTGTGGCCATGTAACTAATTGAATATTTTTCGAAACAATTTTAATTGAACATGAGTGTGCGCATGTATTTTCAATCATAAATACACTATTACCTAAACTGACATTATGCATATCAGTGGATAAGAAGAATAATGTGAAAACATGGATAGTAACAAAGATAATGTCTTCTTAATTTGTGCATCACAGTAAAAGAAAAGTTACCACCACAGCCACATCAAGTTTCATGACACAAATAATTCTTATGCAGACTAGATTTCCAAACTGCTCTTCATTATTATGGATCAAAAGACAACTCTGCCAACTTACAAGTTACAAACAAAGAATAACGCTTCTTCTTCTTCTTCTCTAATAACTAAGTAGATCATATGAGTGAATACTATAAGAACATAATCTTGGAAAAATGAAAGCATTGGCATAATAAGCGATTACCTCTTACCTGTTCAAAACCACAGCTTTTGTTCGTGTAGTAAAGGATCTCATGAATTTATCCATATTTAAACTCCAGTAAGGTGGATCCAGTGGCACATAGACCTAATCGAAGCAATTTTACAGGTCATTAGTGAAAGTGGTACAGCAGACACGTAGAATAAGCATAAGAAGCTTTACTGACCCAAAGTATGAACACATGAAGGATTTGATCTAGACATTTAATTTAATTCAGCAAATGATCCATCAAAAACTTAATTATGCAGTTTTTTATAACTAACTCACAGGCACTCCTCCAGCCAGACTGATGCTTGTTTCATAAGTTTCATAAGCAGGATCAAACAACAAAACTTCATCACCTCGATCTAATACTATTTCAAAGCCATCCAATGTCCTGAGTTTTCATCGCTTAAAGAGTGTTCAGATGGAAGAAAAACAGAGGAAAAGAGAAGCAATAAGACATTTGTTTTTCTCTTCCTTTGGTTTCCACTTTCCATCAATCACAATACCACATTTAAAAAAAACTATACACAAGAATGAAAAGGAACAAATAACATACTTGCAAACACTGTTGCCACAAATGCTTCAGTCTGGCCACAGGAAAGCACATAGTCAGTAAGAGGATCAGTATCAAGACCATAACTCTCTTTCATCTTCATTCCCAACAAATCACAAACTCCTCGCACATGCCTGAAAAAACCAATTTTCACTAGTAAAAACATAAAACAAGAAGATTAACATCAAAAATAAGATCATAGACTTAATAAAGTTACAACAAGAACTGAAATGAAAAACTCATGTAAAACCATAAAAGGTCATAACTTGCTTTCATCTTCAGGCCAACAAAACTCCAATCCCTTCAACATGCCTAAAAGCAAACAATTTTCACTACTAATAGCATGAAATAAGAACAGAAGCATCAAGAACAAGGCTAAGATTCGAATATAGTTACAAAAAGAACAGAAAAGAAAACAAATTTCCAAGTGGTTAGTATGAAAATCATAACTTTCTTTATCTTCCCCGCCAACAAATCACAAACTCCTTGCCAATTCTTAAAACCAAATTTCACCACTTAAAAAACTGAACTAAGAATGTCAACATTTACAATAAGCATTGGAACAAAAAGGTAACCTTTGTACCAAAAAAAAAAAAAAAAACCAACTTTCACAGCTAAAACCATAATGTAAGAACAGAAAAATCAAGACCAAAAAGAATTGAAGAAATTCACAAGAATGTTTGAGAGCTGAGTGAGAGAATGCCTGTATTGATTGAGGTCCTTTTCAATGGCGGAGATGGCGGCGTTCTTGACGGAAAAAGGGGCAGGGAAGTCAGGGAATCCCTCGGCGAGGTTAATGGATCCGCAACGCTGCGCTAAGTGGGAGAGCTCTTGGATTGGCAATGGTTTGAGCTTCCGAGCAACCTGCGAGAGCTGCTCCTCCGTTGCGCTCTCTCTCTCTCTCTCTCTCAAGCTCTGTTTTTTATTTTATTTTATTTTATTTTTTTGGCTTACTTTTCTTACTATGTTGTTTTCGCTGTATCTATTGCCTCCAAATTAAATTGCTATATTACGTTTTAAATATTTCAGTTTCTGTTCAATTATATGAATAAATTGTCAGTATGATTGGTATAAGATTTGTATACATTTTTGTTTGTTCACAAACACAAATCAATGATTTCTTTAATTTCTTTCCCCACTGTCTCAGGACATATGCTTAGAGCAATGAATTCGGCTATACCAGCCATGACCATCTTCACGCTTTGGTTGATGGGAAGCATATGGTTCCTGATGACGTTGTTGATGCATTTGTCTTGATACTAGTTGATTCTTTGAGGAACTTGCCCTTCCAGTTTAAGCGATCATCCATGATTACCAGACTAATGACGCTTTCTATGTTAAAGAGACCTGATTCTAAAGACGGACTGAATAAATTGGTAGTACCCACCTTGGATGAATACACAACTATTGATATTGTTCTTATACCGATAATACTACACAAGCATTACCATCTTCTCATTTTGGATAAAGAACATCGGGAATATCGTCATTACTCCTCATTTGCGAGCCATGTCTACAATAAAGATGCGATTGTAATGGTTACTCCTAAAACTTAATTAATTCTTTCAGTGTTTCTATTATTTGTTATGACCTACGCCTCTATTTTCTTCTCTGAAATGTAGTGCTTGCTTTTTGACAATTTATTGAAAGTAAAGCTTGGCATTACCAACACCAATGTATACCTAGCTACTTGTGCACATGCGTGATTGTCCCCAATAAACGGCAGGCAGTTTGGATTGCCCTGTCTATGTAATGCGATTTATGGAATTGATATTATAAGGCAAGAAACTTGAGCTGCCAGTCGGTGATGTGGTATACTATTTGCTTCTCTACGCAATGCGGATCTTCTAAGATGGCATACTATGCACCCAACAACAAAGCAAGCTAGTGGAGAAGCTCCTCCAACAAGTAGCCATGCAACAATCGGCATGGAACAGGTAGAACCTGGTGAAGGAGAAGGATAAAAACAAACTGATGGAGAAACTTCTCTTGCAAGTCATGAAGATACAACCAATGATACAATGGCAAAGCTCGGCAACTGAATTCCCTCCATAAGTAAGCTCACATTTCCCTCCAAACACAAGGGTATTTATGGGATTTCCAAAAAAATAAACGGGGAGAGTAACTAGAGGGGTGCAATGGTACAAATGTACAATACTCAAAGAAGTTGGACTTATTAGTATATCAAAATGTCAGAGAGACTTATTGAAATATTTCAAAAGTTTCATGACTAAAAAAATAATTTCCCTTAACAAAATGACCTAGGCCATTTTATTTGCTAAACAACACCCCAAGTTATTGAGAAATAATAAGAAACCATTTGATCTACAAACCAATCAAATGTGGTTGTTTTTCATTTTGACACTTCTTTTTTTTTTTTTTTTAATTATTAGAGTAGCATGTCTTCGCCTATTTAATCCAATTTTTTCAAAATTGTTATTGTTTTTTAAAAAGTAATATTTTTTTTTAAAAAACCCCATTTGTTTTTAAAAATATATTGTTATTAAAATGGAATTTACACATCTTTTTAAAGACTATTTGTGTTTTAATCCTTTTAAACATTTTTAAAACTTTTAAACTTATTTGAATATAATTTTTAAAATTTTTATTCCCACTTATAATGAATTTATATAAAGAATGATTTTTTTAGAAAATCAATAATAAATTTTTATTTTATTTGCAATTTTGTTTATTTGAATAATTTGTTTGTAGTTTTTTTTAAATTACATTCATTTACAAATATAAAACACATCCATCATTTTTATTTACATTGCATATTTTTAGCCATGCTAGGTAAGTAATTCTATAATGCACCAATGGTTTACATAAAGAATATCTATTATATTCAGTAAAATTAGAATTTTTATCTATATGCACTTAGGGTGTGTTTCGGTGTTAGGAGTGGAGTGGGAGTGAGGGGGGATTGAGAACAAGAATGTGTTTGGATATGCATGAGTGGGAGTGGGTGGGGAGTGAGGAGGGAGTGGGAGAGTAGTATGTGGAGGCTTGGCAATCACCACGAATTGGCCGGATTGGCCCAATCCGGAATATGGAAAAAGTAAAAATACCACTCCCCATTGACACTCTGAACCCTGGCTTCCATCTTGACTAGCCACTTCTTGAGTTGCTTTCCCCTTCACTTCTTCGAGGGTCACTGGAGCTCGTCGGCGTTGAAGGAAGGGCTTGATCATCGGAAGGGTGAGATGCATTCTCTGATTCTGATTTGTTTTCCTTGGCAGCCTGTCATATTTGTTTATCTTTTTAATTATTTTTTAGTCAGTCGTCGGAGCTCATCACTGGACTTGAAGGAAGTTTGCTGGAGATCGCCGGAGTTCACAGAAAGGCCTGATCATTAGGTTATCTTCAACAAGTTGATGTTTGTGTTTGATAGATGGATGATGGATCAATGAATATTTGTGTTTGTGAGAATTGATTAACTTGCATACACATCTTGAGAGGACTTGTTTTTAAGAAAATGTATACAATTTTTTTTAAAATTCATGTGCAGGCTGTTTCTTTAAATGACATTTTCATTTATGAAGTAAATTAGGATCACCATCTTCATGTGGTAATGGTCTTGGTTTTGTAGAAAAGATAACATATATGTAAGGGATTTCATCGCAAAGTATTCTGGAATTAATTAGGATTATTGTCATCTTCATGTAGAAAAGGTATTGTTAGTTGTTAGGATTTTATTCTTAGTTAATATTATGTTCTTGAAGGTTTACTCCATTGAATCATGTTTACTGTTTATGTCTACAGCATCAACTATTACATTATGATGATGATGATCAATTATAACCATATCTTTTGTTGTTGCAATTTATTTATCAAGGATTGCTATCCCCAAATAGTTGTAGGCTAATCTGGAGATTAAAAAAGTGTTTACAAGAATTAAATAAAGGTAATTATACCTGCCATCCAGCTTCAATAATGTTGAGGTCATCACCAAAGGAACCAGAGATGACCCATATTTGTGATAAGCTAAACTCACATGAGCTTGCAACTCTTGGAGCCCAGACATTCAAACTAGCTTTGGCTCCATAATACTGCTCTCCCATCACATACCCAATTGCATGCTGAAACCCATTATTAATCAAATGGATTAGGTACACAACACATTAAAAAAAAAATTGTTTCTCTGAAGCTCTATAATGGCTAGCATTACTACTATATAAGATTTCTAACTAATCTCTCAATAGGAAATAAGCAAAGTCAAGTGTATAACAACAAACTAGTCAAGTTAAATGCCTCATTTTTGTTATTAAGTCCTCTTAGATGCTCCCGTTGGTGTTGGTATCTTCGTAGACAATGCATGCCTCAAGCTAAGTTTATGTTTTAAATTTACACAGAATAATTATTATTTTAATTAATGAAGTTTAATTAAAATGATAATAGAGTCAATAATAGAGCCATATGGAGTGGGCACGTTGGCATGTGGCCATCAATAATTCATTTGTGGGCACATGCATGGATGACACCTAGTTTAATAGTGCTTTGAACAAATATGCTTATGATTATTCAGTTGATTAAGTTGACTTGTTTTAAGGATCCGGAGAGATATAAACAAATATGCTTTTAATTCTACATGCTCTCATTTTTATGTTCTAATCAAAAGTAGCTAGGTATATCTTTGGAAATGAATAGCATGTTAATTAATTTTTTCGTTATTATATGTTCCATTGTTAATTAATTTTATATGTGCAAATAACCACTTGTTGTCTTGCTTCAAAATATATTTTGATTAACTTACACATACATATTATTGTCAACTTAGATTTTGATAATATAACGAGGCTTAAACAACTTCGGGATTATTGTGCAATGATCATATGTTACTTCTACGTTTTATGTGTTGTCCTCGCCATGTATACAATGGAGGAAAGTAATAATAGACGAAGAATGATTGAACATGAGATTTCATCATCATCTAATAGATGCCGCAAACAACATGAGTACATCCATTGTTTAGTTTTTGAAAGTGATATTAAATGCATTGACATGTTGCGCATGGATTGACAATGTTTTCATAATTTGTGTCAATTGTTAACTACAACCGGTGGCCTACGAGGTACATTAAATGTTAGTGTCCAAGAGATGACCGCAATATTTTTGAACATTATAGCACATCATGTCAAGAATAGAGTGATTAAATTTCATTTCCTCCGATCAGGCGAGACTGTTAGTCGGCATTTCCATGCTGTGCTGAAGTCAGTTATTCTTTGTCACTCTGTTCTTTTGAAGAAACCAGAACCTGTAACTGAAAACTCAAACGACTTTAGGTGGAAGTGGTTTACGATAATGACCTAAAATATGTTAATTTACACTGCTTCAATGTATTTTCCTCTTAAAACATGTGACAGATGTTTGACATGTTTTATTGAACTCATTTTGATTTTTAGTTTTCACAATAGTCTATAATGATTAGCATCGGTTTTTCTTCTTTGTCTTTTAACCATCCTCACTAGCTGAAATTATAAAATACAAAATCAAGTCCAAAACTAACTAAAACTTATTGTTTTTCTCTAATTTATATTATCTAACAACCATTTACCAATTGTTTCTCTCTTCTTCATTTTTAGTATTGATATCATTTTCCTTTTAGTGCCTTTTGTAATTTCCTTGATGATTTTAGTTGTGGACGATTTTTTCATTGGCACGGTTTACTGCACCAAGCTAGTTTTTGATAATTCTTTCTCATCACAATGTGCATTTGAGATATTTTTTTTTTAAGTGTATTTTGGGTGCTTTAAATTTCTAGTTGAGATTTAAGCCAAACTGCTTCTAATAGAGCATAAAATAAAATAAGAAATAGGTTTAGTAGTTTCAAAATGATGCTGAATGGAGTGTAAAAACAGGATGAGGACATGGACAGAGACATTAATGTTATTTTCCAATTTGAACTTCGTTTTATAATTGGGACCATCAGATGCTTGTTTAATAAATCAAACTGAAATATATAATATATGAGCCTGGTTGATTTGTCTAGCATTTGTTGAAAACTCTACATTAGCATTCATCTAGCATCTTGACATCTTTTCCATCTATTTCAGCTTAATTAGAGGCTGATGCCTCTTTAGATTGCTCTTGGTTTTATTGTGTGTACTCTATTGGATCCACAGTTGGTGCACTCACTGCATTCCTCCATGGAAAATGGTATGCAAAATTTATGATATCCGGGACTCAGTTCATCTTCATGCAGCTTACGCCTTTTTGATATCAAGAAAATTATGCATTTGTTGTGTTTGTCTCTTTTCCGTAATGTATAAACAAATTGAATGCACTGAACATTTACATGATTTTTATCTTAGATTTCAAGCATCATGACATTTTTTTATCATTAACTATATCTGATTGATAACACTTATTTATATTGGTATGCAAAGATCATTATGAAGATCTATGCCATGGCCACCGTAGTCATTTATTTCTTGTTGTCTAGTTTCTGAAGACTTTGGTTGTGGGGATGATATCCATTTTTTCATTTATCCCGACCGGTCATTAAAAATGATATGATATACATACATGCCCATTTTTTCTGTAGAGTATTTCGCTATAGGTTCTGCCTGTTTTGAGGATTTAATCAGATGCTGGAGGCATTAGTCTGCTACTGTTGCTGCAAAAGATTTTTCAAACTTATGTCCAAGAATGACATTTTTTGCTATTTTGTTCATGTGTAATCATCAACACAAATTGTTCAAGGAAAGAAGAAAATATAGTGTGCATGCTAATGATTCCCTAAACTATTTCTGGATTTACATGTGAATTTTTCATACTTTGTTTATCTTAATTTTATTATCTAGCTTGGGTAGTTTGATTGTGTAAAATTAACCTGTCACATTATGGAGTTCAAAAGAAAAGAAATTGTGGGGCCAAAGTTTTAATGTGAATATGATCTTGCAAATCATCCATCCTTATTTTCAAGTTATAATTTACTTAAGATTTCTAAACACTTTTTTTTACAGAAAATCCGGATAAAACCACTTATCTAGACATAAAAATTTGTGACCTACAAATTTTGGATGTTGGTAACTTTTCCCATTTATAATTCATTTATTTTTTTATTAATTGTGAAGAAACTGATTGGAAAGTCTTATGAACAAGTATGAGCAAGATTGCTTGTATTTTTGCTTGTTCAAGTGCATGCAGACAAAACTCTGCATTATGCTATTTTAAGGACTTAAAAAAATAAATTTATGTGTTTCCCTTTAATTATTTGAGAATACATGTTACTAGATTGCTATTATTTTCGGGTATGCTATCAAACCTTAACAATGTTTAATTGTTTATATGCTATTTGTTATGAATATTATCCTACGAAAATGGAATGCACTGTGCTTCTTTGGCACATATTTTCATCAATTTTGTTATGAATCCACTTGTTTATCATTAGAAATTTAGTTTTCGCTTCGTATTATTGTACTAACAGATAATGAGATCTTTTCATGAATATTGAGCACTTTGCATTTGACTGATTAACATTGACTTACCATTGAATTGCAAGAAACTTTTTGCGAAGGCTACAAATTAAAGATCAGAAGAAATTTTTAAGGTAGAGGATTGATTAAAATGAAGTGATATAGCCTAGATACAATGAGCATGTGTAGCAAATATTGGGTGGCAGAGATAATGTGGTGAGGATCCATGCTAAACAACTACAATGGTAAGAAACACAGAAGATATCTTGCTTTGAGCTTGAATGCAGTAAGTATTAAGATTGAGAAAAAAAAAACTTCTAAAACTTCAATGGCATTGGATGTAAGATCTATAATTTATTAGATTCTGACACAAGCATCTGATATGGCAAAGTCTATGATATAAATTCCAAGACATGCATGTCAAGATATTTATTTATGTTGTTCATCTATGCATGTTTGTTGGGAATCATTTCAACTTAATATTTATTGGAAACTCTAAATGCATTTTATGCGAAATTTCCCAACATTTAGATGATCTATCTGTATTATCCTTTGCTTTTTGAAAGAACAAACCAAAAATAGTTAGCATACTTTGAGATAACATTTAATAAATAAACACCCTCCCAAATAAGTGGGCAGTATCAGTTTGTAATTATATGCAGTAACTTATAGGCTAACATCAAATATGGTTCAATTGATGTGCTTTCATGTTGCATTTTTGTTATTTTGTTAGTAGTATACCTTGGATAACTCACAAGGTCTTTGAAAGTGGCAAATTAATGTGTGGTATGCATGTGTTCGTGAAAATTGATTGGATAAATTTAGGAGTTCAGTGGAGTCTCAAATTAATGTGTGTATGCATGTGTTTGTGTGGTTATGCAACAAGTCATCATATATGGACTAGTAGCAGTGAGTGATATATATTTGGTTAAAGAAATATTGATTTGTTTTTCTTCATACCAATTCTCAGTCCTCTGCATGTATTCCACCAGTCAAAATTTTTTTTTGAACTGATGGACAGAACTCATCTTATTGAATTAACAATACATATATATGCACTATATATATATCATAATTAAATCAAATCAAGTAGTATACTATTATACATACATTTGTGTCATGCAATCATTCACTGCCAATTAGGAGGGATTTATGCACATATATATTATCCTGCCAAGAAAACAAACAAGTATCTATTTATACACTTGGTGACTAATCAAGTCCAAGAAATTTCCCTGTCTTCCAATTCACAGTTATCGGAAGCACCCTTCATTAAAAAGGAACCATAGGTCATGATCTTCATCGTCATATCTTCAACTTTCTTCTCCAAACTTTGGTTGAGCTTGGCAATTTCCTCCATCTACAGAATACATGAAGAAAGAACAGTAAATTATTTAACAATGAATAAATTACCTCCAATTACCAGAGGATTTTGTTCTCTCGTTATTTTCAGTTAAAAAGAGGTGTATGCATTACCTTCTCAAGTTGAATTCAAGCTGCTTCTCTTTCCTTTTGTATTTGAGTTTTTCTATGATCTTTCGACAAGGCCTTCTCTGCTAAATGGAAAAAATATTCAATGAAAATTCATGTACTTCATTTTCATGGTAAATTGTTTTGAATGTTATTGACATTAGATTGCATTCAAATAGAAATGAATTTCATAAACAAAGAAATTCAGATTATAAAATATTCAATAGGCATTGCAAAACACAAACTCTAATTTCAAAATAAGTTCTGAAAAATGATTGTGATTAATTACCTTCCGGATGTTGATTCTCTAAATTTTCCACTTTTCTCTCATCTCCACCTTTAGGTTAACTTGTATGTCCTGGATACAAAAAAAAAAAACATAAATATATATGATATTATTGGCGATTTCAGTTATATAAGAAATAAATATTACAAAAGATAAGGAGAGGAAATTACATCAAGTTAAAGTGCTTTTTGAGCTTTGATAATAGTATTTGCGAAAAGAGCCTTCATCTTTGCTACACAAAGAGCTTTAGATGGTGAAATTTGCTCCTCCATCAAGTCATTATTTTTCCCTGAATGTTAAAAGCACCAACCATCATGCAATGTAATGTAATTTAATGCAAAAGAACAAATCTCACTAGAAGAAAAGAAATTAAACTTGTTTGTGAAAAAACAGGATTAGGATTTGGTTGAGCCTTGGCTTCAAAAACTACATCAGCATCTGAGGCAACATAAAAATTATATTATCTTAGAAATTGAAGCACAATTTAGTAATTAGATGACATCATAGCATTATGCTTTCCATATAATTGCAAGGCTGAAAAGCTGTTGAATTGGTTTTGCATGGATGAATATCCAGAGGCTGGCCATCATGTTTTTCTTTTGCAACACCATCGAAGATACCACAACAATTACAACAACTTCAGAAATTTCAACAACAAACAGCAATTATAAATACACATAGCATTAGAAACCTTACTAGTATTATCTATACCTTTGCATGCCTTGAATGTCTTTGTTTCAACAGTGAATTGATGAGTTTACAAACCCTGTTTGGCCTCCTTTGCTTTTAATAAACCTGTTTATACATACTTAGCGTGAATATCATCGATTGAAAAATAACAACCATAATACTTATTGTTATCAAGTCTAATAACTAATACCTTTTGTTTCTTTTCTGGACGAGGTTCTAGCATATTAATCCACCATTTGTTCCTCATCTTCCAACTTACATTAAATATGTTATTCAGTTCTTTGGCTTTGATATGAACTTCATTGGTGGAAGGATGGTTTTGCATAGCATTAGCAAGAGTTTGCTTAACATCTGCAGCGAACCGAGACATAGTAGGGTAGGCCTTGCAATCGAGTTTCCATTCTATTCTGCGCAAATCCAAGTGTTTCTGAAGAAGAACACTTGTGTGATTCATTAGTTTCTTCAAAATAATACTGCATTGTTTCTTTCAAGCAGGATCCATCCTCTCATTGTCTTCATTGTTGATCAATTGCAGGATGGTTGTTGTTGATTCTGAACTCCTTTTCCTTCTAATAGTAGTTGAAGCACAAATGGATGCAAACATCTTTCAAATGACTTTTCTTCACAACTCTGTGTACATGAGAAAATCAATGCTGATTAAATCAAACAAGAAGGTCTTCACAAATAAATCAAACCTTACAAATTTACTCTATTTCCATATTCTGTGTAGACCTAATCCTTATCAAACCCAAACTAAATAATTCTATTAGAAATCAAACTCAAATAAAAACAATAAAAAATTTTCAAATTTAAGTATATAATAAACTTGATTTATTTCAAATAATGTAAATTTAAGGCAAAACTTTTTTTAAATTATTTTAAAATTCTTGATATTTTCTATTTTTATTGAAAAGATTTACTTTATGTTTAACTGCTTAAGTTTAATTAGATTAAGTGAAAAGCTAATCTCCTGCGGGAAATTTGAGGCTCTTTTTCATAGTAACCCTAAAATACTTAATATTTGTAAATATTTCTATATATATCTATATCATGATTGAAGAAACTTTCATTTCTTGTGAAGTAATAAGAAACCATTTGATTTAGAAACCGAAAAAATGATGTTGTTTCTCATTTTGACCCTTTTTTAATTATTAAAGTAGCATGTTTACGCCATTTTTAATCTATTTTTTAAATTGTTATTTTTTTATAAGGCAATAATTTTTTAAAAACCCATTTATTTTGAAAATTATATTATTAAAATGGAATTTAAACATTTTTTAAAGCTTATTTGTGTTATAATCTTTTTAATCCCTTTTAAAATTTTTAAACTTATTCGAATATATAAAAAGAATGAAAACTTAAGAAATCAATAATAATTTTTATTTTATTTACAATTTTGTTTATTTGAATATTTTTTTTGTAGTTTTAAGAAAATTACATTCATGTAAAGATATAAAATACATCTATCATTTTATTTATATTGCATATTTTTAGCCTATGCTGGGTAATGGGTAAGTAGTTCTATAATGCTATGATTGTTTAGATACAGAGTATGTATTACACCTAGAATTATTACATAATAAATAGATTTAAATCATATGATTGTGTAAGTGTATCAACTTATTTGTTATTGACTATTTTCTTCAAATAAAATTTTATGCTTTAAATCAAATATACAAAATAAATAAATAAGTAAGTCTCACCTCATTTTTTTTTAAAAAAAATTATAATATCTAAACTAAATCCATATCTATGACCCTAACGGGTCGTTTGGTTCACGATAATGTAGAAAGATTACCATGTGTTACGTGGTAATCTGAAAATATTACCACGTTTGGCATTGCACTGAGAAAGATTACCACTTGTTACGTGGTAATCTGGATGGTAATATCACATTACCAACATGAGAATATTACCAAAAATGTGGTAATCCTATTACCACCACCAAATTTGGTGTCTATCTTGGATTACTATGGTAATCTCATAACTTTTTATATTTTACCAAATTGATTTTCATGAACCAAACAAGGTATTAAACTATTCCCAGTAATAAGAATTCCCAACCAAATATTGTTATATCAAATTACCATAATATTCCCAAGTAAAATTCCTCCTAAATGCTCTTGGTTCTATCGCTTTCTTTGCAAAAATTTGGAGGCTGCTAAGCCTAATCTCTGGCTCAGCTCTGTTAGGCAGTCTAATGTTTCTGTGCTTGATGACCCGATCTTTTTTGAAATTCCTTTACGTTTCAAGCCTTCCTTCTTGAATATGAATCTCCTTTCTAGGGACCTCTTGATTGATGAATTCTTGATTAATGATAGCAGGAATTTTCCTAGAATTCATCAATTTATGAGTTCTCATTACAAACCGCCTTTACCTAATCTTAGTACCATTGATCATAATACTGTCAATACTTGGGTCTGGACTCAGGGTCTCTTGAGACAGAATATTGTGAAGGATGTGTACCATTTCCTTAATAGCACACATTATATTGAGAACTCTTGGGTTACCTGGAATACTCTTTGGAAACTTAATGCAGCCCCTAGGGCTAAATTCTTTACTTGGTTGGTTTTGCATGGGAGGATCCAAACCCTTGATTTTCTCAACTCTTTAAATTTAATTCCTAGCCCAATATGTGTTTTGTGTGGATTACAAAAGGAGAACATTGATTATCTCTTCAATTCTTGCTCTAAAGTTGTTATGCTTTGGAGAATTATTGCAGAGATTACAAATTCTTTTGTGTTCAATGAGATCAATGTGCAGCTTGGGTGCTGGCTTGAAATTTCTTCTTCTACTAAACATGTCTGGGTAGCCTTTGTTGTTGTATCTGTTATCTGGAATTTCTGGAAGGCTAGATGCAACTACATCTTTAAGCAGCAACCTTTGGATCTGGTCTGGATTGCTAATTCTTCTCTTAGTCAAGTGAAGGAGTACTCAATGAAGTCCGAACTCTCGAGGGAAGTTTTCTTTTCAAATATTTTCAACTGTCATCCTTCTCAGTTTTGTTGTTTATTCACTGATGCTTCCTGGCTATCTAATAAATGTGAAGGTGGTTATCGTTTCTTCATCTATAAAAGCTACAAGTGTATTGAGATTGCTGGGAGCTCAAAGTGTTTCTCCAATTTGACACTTGAAGCTGAGCTGCTTGCTATGGAGCTTGGGTTGAGGGTTGCTGCTGAGCGGGGTTTCTCCATCACCACTATTTTTACTGATTGTGTGGGCTTTCAGCGTGCTTTGATGAATTCTAATGTTGTCACTGCCTGGAGGTTGAGGATGCGTATCAACGCTATTTTGAGTTTGGTGAACCTGGAGCAAGTCAACATTGAAGTTATTCCCAAAGAATGGAACATTTTAGCTGATAAGCTTACTGCTATTGGTCGATCAAGGCCTGGTTTGTCTTTGTATCACCAAGGCTTGGATCTCCCTAGGTGGCTTATGAAATGGATGCCCAAAAACTCTGTTCGTTTCGCCTAGACTTTAGTTGTTTTTTCCTTCTTTTTTTTCTCCTTTTTCACTTCCTGTTTGTGCTTTTGTTTTCATTGCTGTAGTTTGGTTTAGCATTGTTTCCTGTTTCCTTTGTTAATAAAGTTAGCCGTTGGGCAGCTCTTTTCTTCAAAAAAAAAAAAAAGTTAATAATAATAACAATATTTGAGACCTATAAAAGAGATGTGAACTAGACTTAGATAACTTTTCTCACTTACAACATGTAACTATGTAAGCATCCTATAGAAAAATAAAAAAAATGAAATAAAATACTTCAAATAAATAAGTTTTACAACAATTCTAAATTGGCAATTAAAAAAAATAAATTTTAATGTGCATATGCTAATATAGCACACCATGTCAATTGGTCATACCAATCAGCATGCGTGTTAATTTTTGGATTTTACATAAATGAAGAATATGACTTCTATCTCACACAAAACTGATTTTATTTTTATGTTAAAAATAATTAAAATAATTCTCTTGCATCAAATATCAACCATATGGCATGTCATGGTGAAGGACTAATATTATTCATATGAGGCGAAGTAATAAACTCATGAATTATTTGTGCATGTATATATATAGATTATTAGCATATATTATTATTATGTTAGTATATAAGGATATATTAGCATATATTATTATTATGTTAGTTTATAAGGATATATTTGCATATTTTATTATTATGTTAGCATATAAGGATATTTTAGTCTATTTACTTTTTATGTAAAACCTAGTTGTAAACCTAGCTATATAATATGTGTATTATTTTTCTTTAGAAATGCTAATATGAAATCCCTAGCCTCTGTTTCTCTGTCTTTATGTCTCCGTCTCTTAATTTCTTCATGTTATCAGAGCCAGGTTAATGGATTCTTCTCTTCGTTTGATTGAAAAAAAAAATCCCTCTGATTTGTCTTTGCTCACGTTCGTTTGACTGGATCTTGTCAATTCGGGGTTTTTTTTTTTGTTTTTGTTGATTTGGAGATTTCGTATCTGTGTCTCTTTCATCATGGCTAGTCGTAAGAATGATTCGCTTCAGTCGATTAGTGTTCAGTTGGATGGTAAAAACTACACATATTGGAGTTATGTTATGAAGAATTTTTTGCGTGGAAAATCTATGTGGAGCTATGTTACAGGTGTGCGGGTTAAACCTACAGACGACAAGGCAACCGATTATGCGGCCTTGGTTGACAACTAGGAGGTAGTAAATTATCTCCTCGATCTGCTTTATGTCTTTTTGGGTTATGGTGTTGGTCAAAAGGGATATCATTGTTTTGATCCAATTAGTCAAAAATTGCACGTCTCGCGTCATGTTGTGTTTTTTGGGCATATACCCTTTTTTTCTATTCCTGCTTGCTGATATGGGTATCTCTCTTTGTTACCCTACTCTGCTACATTGTGATAATCAGAGTGCTATTCAGATTGCACGTAATTCAGTTTTTCATGAGCGCACCAAGCATATTGAGATTGATTGTTATATCACTCGCCATCACTTACAAATTGGCACCATCACATTGCCATTTGTTCTTTCTTCTCTCCAGATTGCTGATCTTTTTACAAAAGCATACTCGGCTTCGCGCTTTCGTTTCTTATCTGACAAACTCTCGGTGCTTATCTTTGTCGCACTGTGAGTTTGAGGGGGGATATTAGCATATATTATTATTATGTTAGTATATAAGGATATATTAGCATATATTATTATTATGTTAGTTTATAAGGATATATTAGCATATATTATTATTATGTTAGCATATGAGGATATTTTAGTCTATTTACTTTTCTTGTAAAACCTAGTTGTAAACCTAGCTATATAAAAATCCCTTATGTATATTATTTTTCTTTAGAAATGCTAATATGAAATCCCTAGCTTTTGTTTCTCTGTCTTCATGCCTCCGTCTCTCAATTTCTTCATAGATAACTTTTCTAAGGCAACTAATATTCAAAGAGGGAAACAAAATTGATAATTTTGAAGATCACATACTATTTCAATATTTTTACTAATGAATTAATTAACCACATGAGATATTGGGGAAAGATTGAAAATACATAATTTCACCAATTTTTTGTTATATTTTAAAAGTATCATTATATTTCTAAAATGCCCAAAACAAAAGAAATAGACTTCAGTTTACCTCACCTTACATCAACATTAATAGACAACATGCAATAGATTTTGTATATGTTGAAAATAAAAGTAAGAAGAAATTGGTAGGAGAGATGGTAATACCAATTGGCTGTGAATTAACTTTCCCACCCTTGAAGCATTATCCATTTTCAAAGCATTGGGACCATCATACCAGTCAAGTCGTTGCCCATCCCAAGGAATGAAAGAAACTTAAGGCTCATCTTTTTGTCCACAGGTTCATCTACTTCTCCATCAGCAGTAGTTCTTGCTATCCACGCTGGAAAAAAAAAACACTTGAGTTTCCCTTGGTGTCGGAGCCTGCCTTTACTGATTGAAGCCATGCTTCAACGCGACAGAGAGGAGAAGTGATCTATCTGATAGGATCGATGCCCAGTAATACCCAATCGGGCAACCCTTTTGCTAATCAATTCGAAGAACTCATTTTCTTATGCTTTAATTTGTGTATGAGTTTGAATAGTATTCTGGATACATTATTAGTTTCTTGCATTCTTGTTCAAATATTGTGAGTGAAGTGCTAGTCTTAATTCATGGTCTGTCATAGAAAATATTGTAGACAGCTATAAGATAAATCGAATTTTATTTGTAATCCAAACATTTTCTTTCGATTATAATGTTTACTCTTTTTCTATTCAAAATTTATGTCCTTGAAGGTGTTATTGACTGTCACCATAGAGAAATGTTATAGATTATGTGAAGAATCGAGTAATGTATTACATCTGGAGAGTAAATCTTATAATACCATTCTATACACAACTAAATCCCTCTTGTCATGAATTAAACTCCGAAACAATCCCATTTTGATGTTTGTTTTGTTCAGTTTTTCATAATTATTGTGTATATATGTACAATTTTGTTCAGTTATTCGAAAATTCAGTATTTCAATTAGAGAACCAGTGCATTTACTATTATTTCAATTGGAAAATTTGGTTTGACCATTATATTTCTGGTGTATATATGGAATCAATGCATCTTGTCAAGCTGTTAACACCAAATATGTCCTTTACCTGTAAATGCATGCTCACTGTATGGTGTGAATTGTTGTGAACCTCACTTCGGTCTACAATGTAGTGCTTGCGCCGTTTAACTTGTGCATGAATATGTTTACTAACATGAACTAATTTGTTTGTGCAGTGACACATTATGGCAAGTGGTTTCGGGAATCTTGTGAATGGACGATGCTATTTAGCACCGATTGTAGACACAATACATGAATTGAGGGACAAGATGACACGAAGGCACTGGGACATGCTGAAGCGAACACCATTTAGCCATCTGATGGACATTGAACCCATAGTATAAGAGCGTATTATACTAGACGTTTTGATGCAAGTGTTTGATGAGCGGACGAGAACGTTTAAACTTAGGGAGAGCCATGTACATTTCAAGGATAAGGATATATCCTTTTTACTCGGCCTAAAGTGCGAAGACATTACTATAGAGTTTAAGAGGAAGAAGGAACACTGCAGGTTGGAAGAGGAATACTTCATAAAAAGTGTAGACAGAAATAAGGATTGTTTGGTGAAGGTATTACAGGGTGTGGTCCTTAAGAAAGATCACAAGGGCAAAGAAAATCTTACTAAACTTTTATTAATATGCATCATGTGATTCTTGCTATTCCCGACCACTTGTTGTTCAACACCAACATGATTAACTCATTATGTGGATGATTTGTCCACACTTGGTGATTATGCATGGCCTCATGCGACGCAAAGAGATGTCATGGAAGATGTACCCAGGTACTTAAGGGGTTGTGTAGTTGCCTTTAATATTTGGTTTTATGAAGTCACCTAGACTGGGAAGAGAACCTAATATGAAAAATCACCACTCATCCTGGGCTACGGTGAAAGTAGTTTCAAGAAACAATATGGTGCCGAAGCCCTTATGGAGACACTTAAGGGATAGGAAGTAAGTTTTTTTATTATTCATAATGTTTACAAATTGTGTGAACTGGTTATTTTTCCAAATTAATGCTATTTTATTTAACTTTATGTTTATATTGTGTATAATTTGTTGAGATCATGATTTAGTGGTTGGAAATGACGTTTACACATTTGTATAATGAGTTACCATTCAGTTATTTGTGTTTTTGTTTATAATGGACAATTGGTGTTTATAAAATAACTTTAGTATTGTGTATGTTGGATACTTGTTTATTTTATATGGGCCATTGTTGGTATTTGCTAATGTTTGGTATTTCCCACTAGTTCTTAGCCTTGGTCCCAAAGAATGAGTACAAGATTAACCCTATTGGCAGTGGAAAACTTGATGGCAGGACCACACGAAGACCCATTGTAGAATCCTCCACAACAATACAATCATCAAGATTCGTGAAGACAAGATCTGAAATGGAAAAAAGAAATAGTTAGAGAAGAATATCCTCTGAAGAAAAATAGACGAAATATGTGTCCCGTTAGTCCTCAGATGGGTAGCCCCTGTTCCTCCACTACAAGCCCTAAAGGAAAGATTAACGAAGACGAGAAACTAGATCTAGTCTTGAATGAAGTAAGGGAACTTAAAGAAAGAGTTATCATACTTGAGGAAAAAGTTAGCATAAATTGTGAAAAGTATAAGCTGCCTAAAACAGAGGGAGAATTGAAGGTTAATGTTAAACCTTCCCATGAAGAAATAACACACGCCCCCCCCCAAGTAAATGGTTGAAAAAGAATGCAACAAAGCGAGGACAGAATAAACCTCATGCTGATGAACCAGTGGAGGGCACACTTTATCCCAAGCCCCTCACTTGTGCTACGAAGGCTTCAGCTGCATCTCATCATGTACCCGAACCCTAACCCGGCCGGGCAAAAAAGGTTGTCCCCTCTTGGAAAGGGAAAAAGAATGATGCAAAACCACCATCGAAGATAACTGTAGTTGACAATGAAACATTAGACGTCATTGGGAGAGCAGTAGAGTCACTCACATTCCTTAAAAGTGGGGTAGCTTCAGCCGATGGAGACAATAACCAAGTGGATGATACAGATAAAATAGAGAACCGGGTAGATGTACTAACAGATTTCATCCCTCCAACTAAGCCACCTCAGTGTTTTGCACGACTAGACAAGATGCAACAAATGATGTTGTTAGTATTCCTCAATTGTTGGATGGATGCATAAGTGTTTAACAAGTTTTAATTTGGTTATTTTTTTTTGCTTACTTTTCTTATTATGTTGTTTTCGTTGTATCTGTAGCCTTCAAATCAAATTGATATATTACGTTTCAAATATTTCAGTTTCTGTTCAATTATATGAATAAATTGTCAGTATGATTGGTATAAGATTTGTATACATTTTTGTTTGTTCACAAACACGATCAATGATTTCTTTACTTTCTTTCCCCACCGTCTCAGGACATATGCTTAGAGCAATGAATTCGGCTATACAAGCCATGACCATCTTCACGCTTTGGTTGATGGGAAGCATATGGTTCCTGATGAAGTTATTGATGCATTTGTCTTGATACTAGTTGATTCTTTGAGGAACTTGTCCTTCCAGTTTAAGCGATTAGCCATGATTACCAGACCAATGGCATTTTCTATGTTAAAGAGACCTGATTCTAAAGACTGACTGAATAAATTGGTAGTACCCACCTTGGATGAATACACAACTATTGATATTGTTCTTATACCGATAATACTACACAAGCATTGCCATCTTCTCATTTTGGATAAAGAACATCAGGAATATCGTCATTACTCCCCACTTGGGAGCCCTGTCTACGATAAAGATGCGATTGTAATGATTACTCCTAAAACTTAATTAATTCTTTCAGTGTTTCTATTATTTGTTATGACCTACGCCTCCATTTTCTTCTCTGAAATGTAGTGCTTGCTTTTTGACAATTTATTGAAAGTAAAGCTTGGCATTACTAACACCGATGTATACTTAGTTGTGCACATGCGTGATTGTCCCCAATAAACGGAAGGCAGTTTGGATTGCCCTGTCTATGTAATGCGATTTATGGAATTGATACTATAAGGTGAGAAACTTGAGCTGCCAATTGGTGATGTCGTATACTATCAGCTTCTCTACGAAACGCGGATCTTCTAAGATGGCATACTATGCACCCAATAACAAAGCAAGCTAGTGGAGAAGCTCCTCCACCAAGTAGCCATGCAACGATCGGCACGGAACAGGTAGAACCTGGTGAAGGAGGAGGATAAGAACAAATTGATAGAGAAGCTTCTCTTGCAAGTCATGAAGGTACAACCAATGATACCATGGCAAAGCTCGGCAACTGAATTCCCTCCATAAGTAAGCTCACATTTCCCTCCAAACACAAGGATATTTATGGGATTTCCAAAAAAAATAACGGGAATATTTATTATATTCAATAAAATTAGAATTTTTATCTATATGCACTTAGGGTGTGTTTCGGTGTTAGGAGTGGAGTAGGAGTGAGGGGGATTGAGAACAAGAATGTGTTTGGGTATACATGAGTGGGAGTGGGTGAGGAGTGAGGAGGGAGTGGGAGAGTAGTATGTGGAGGCTTGGCAATCACCACGAATTAGGCGGATTGGCCCAATCCGGAATATGGAAAAGGCAAAAATACCCCTAAAAGCAAAATACCTACCCCCATTGACACTCTGAACCCTGGCTTCCATCTTGACTAGCCACTTCTTGAGTTGCTTTCCCCTTCACTTCTCCGAGGGTCACTGGAGCTCGTCGGCGTTAAAGGAAGGGCTGGATCATCGGAAGGGTGAGATGCAATCTCTGATTCTGATTTGTTTTCCTTGGCAGCCTGTCATATTTGTTTATCTTTTTAATTATTTCTTAGTCAGTCGTCGGAGCTCATCACCGGACTTGAAGGAAGTTTGCTAGAGCTCACCAGAGTTCACAGAAAGGGCTGATCATTAGGTTATCTTCAACAAGTTGATGTTTGTGTTTGACAGATGGATGATGGATCAATGAATATTTGTGTTTGTGAGAATTGATTAACTTGCATACACATCTTGAGAGGACTTGTTTTTCAAAAAATGTATGCAAATTTTTTTAAAATTCATGTGCAGGCTGTTTCTTTATATGGCATTTTCATTTATGAAGTAAATTAGGATCACCATCTTCATGTGGTAATGGTCTTGGTTTTGTGGAAAAGATAACATATATGTAAGGGATTTCATCGCAAAGTATTCTAGAATTAATTAGGATTATTGTCATCTTCATGTAGTAATGGTATTGTTAGTTGTTAGGATTTTATTCTTAGTTAATTTTATGTTCTTGAAAGTTTACTCCATTGAATCATGTTTACTGTTTATGTCTGCAGCATCAACCATTACATTATGATGATGATGATCAATTATAACTATATCTTTTGTTGTTGCAATTTATTTATCAAGGACTGTTATCTCCAAATAGCTGTAGGCTAATCTGGAGATTAAAAAAAATGTTTACAAGAATTAAATAAAGTTAATTTTACATGTGCAAAAAAAAGGTAATTATACCTGCCATCCAGCTTCAATAATGTTGAGGTCATCACCAAAGGAACCAGAGATGACCCATATTTGTGATAAGCTAAACTCACATGAGCTTGCAACTCTTGGAGCCCAAACATTCAAACTAGCTTTGGCTCCATAATACTGCTCTCCCATCACATACCCAATTGCATGCTGAAACCCATTATTAATCAAATGGATTAGGTACACAACACATTAAAAAAAAAAAATTGTTTCTCTGAAGCTCTATAATGGCTAGCATTACTACTATATAAGATTTCTAACTAATCTCTCAATAGGAAATAAGCAAAGTCAAGTGTATAACAACAAACTAGTCAAGTTAAATGCCTCATTTTTGTTATTAAGTCCTCTTAGATGCTCCCGTTGGTGTTGGTATCTTCGTAGACAATGCATGCCTCAAGCTAAGTTTATGTTTTAAATTTACACAGAATAATTATTATTTTAATTAATGAAGTTTAATTAAAATGATAATAGAGTCAATAATAGAGCCATATGGAGTGGGCACGTTGGCATGTGGCCATCAATAATTCATTTGTGGGCACATGCATGGATGACACCTAGTTTAATAGTGCTTTGAACAAATATGCTTATGATTATTCAGTTGATTAAGTTGACTTGTTTTAAGGATCCGGAGAGATATAAACAAATATGCTTTTAATTCTACATGCTCTCATTTTTATGTTCTAATCAAAAGTAGCTAGGTATATCTTTGGAAATGAATAGCATGTTAATTAATTTTTTCGTTATTATATGTTCCATTGTTAATTAATTTTATATGTGCAAATAACCACTTGTTGTCTTGCTTCAAAATATATTTTGATTAACTTACACATACATATTATTGTCAACTTAGATTTTGATAATATAACGAGGCTTAAACAACTTCGGGATTATTGTGCAATGATCATATGTTACTTCTACGTTTTATGTGTTGTCCTCGCCATGTATACAATGGAGGAAAGTAATAATAGACGAAGAATGATTGAACATGAGATTTCATCATCATCTAATAGATGCCGCAAACAACATGAGTACATCCATTGTTTAGTTTTTGAAAGTGATATTAAATGCATTGACATGTTGCGCATGGATTGACAATGTTTTCATAATTTGTGTCAATTGTTAACTACAACCGGTGGCCTACGAGGTACATTAAATGTTAGTGTCCAAGAGATGACCGCAATATTTTTGAACATTATAGCACATCATGTCAAGAATAGAGTGATTAAATTTCATTTCCTCTGATCAGGCGAGACCGTTAGTCGGCATTTTCATGCTGTGTTGAAGTCAGTTATTCTTTATCACTTTGTCCTTTTGAAGAAACCAAAAACTGTAACTGAAAACTCAAATGACTTTAAGTGGAAGTGGCTTACGGTGGAAGTGGTTTACGGTAATGATCTAAAGTTCTTATGCTTAGTTAGTTCTAGATATTATATGACTAATTAGTTATTTTTTATTTAATGTAGAATTGTCTTGGAGCATTAGATGGGACACATATACGTGTCAATGTACCCAAAATTGATCAAGTAAGATATAGATCAAGGAAATCTGAAATTACTACAAATGTTCTCGGAGTATGCAGTCAAGACATGCAATTTATATATATCTTGTCTGGATGGGAAGGTTCAGCTCATGATAATCGGGTTCTTAGAGATGCATTGACAAAGCCTAATGGCTTGAAGGTTCCCGATGGTAAAAAAAAAAAAAAAAATAGCCTATTGCTTTTTGAGACCTACTAATGAATGGCTTCTGAACCATTACCTAATATTAAATATTTCTTTATTTTCTAGGTTTCTACTATTTAGTAGATGTTGGGTATGCAAATTGCCCTGGTTTCCTTGCTTCATTTCGAGGACAACGCTACCACTTAAGTTCTTGGGTTGATGGGCATCAACCAGTTACACCTCAAGAATTGTTCAATATGAGACATGCTAGCACAAGAAACATAATTGAAAGGACATTTGGTCTTCTAAAAATTCGTTGGAAAATCTTATCTAGCCCAAGTTTTTATAATATAACCACTCAACGGCGTATCATAAATGCTTGTTGTATGCTTCATAACTTCATTAGACAAGAAATGGTAGAAGATTCTGCAGAAGATGATGTTAGTGATGCAACCTTGGAAGAACACACACCCGATGATATAGAAAACATTATGGCTGCTGAACCGACGGATGAATGGACACAATTTCGGCTTAACATAGCCATGGATATGTTTAATATTTGGCACTCAACTTGACCATAATCAAGTTGTTAATTACTTTTGTTTTATTGTATTGTATGCCATGATGAACACAATTTATATATGCTATTGTATTGTATGAACACAATTTTGATGTTTGTATGACATGATGGACTCCCCTTATGTTTCATGTATATTTCTGAATTTGATGTATTTTATGACCAATTCATATTAGTAACGGGAGTGTAGTCTATTTTTCTTTTGTTGTTTAGTATGGATGCAGATTCACAATCCAGGGGTAGGAGTCAAATCAAACACTACTGGACCGTAGAAGAAGATAAAGCCCTGATTGATGCTTTAGTTGAGCTATCTACAAATCCAATGTGGCGGGCTGAAATGGGTTCAGAAATGGGTACCTTGCTCAATTAGAAAGAATGGTGAAGGAAAAGATTCCAACAAGCACATTAAAGACAGTTCCTAACATTGAGTCTCGGATTAAATTTTATAGAGGCAAAACCATTGTGATAGCTGATATACTTCAAATAAGTGGATTTGTTTGGAACTATTTTTGGTTAGGCAAAAGTTATCAAACTGTAAATTTGGTTCTAAATAGGAAAGAGTACAAGCCTACTACATTTAAAAAAAATCATATTGGAATGAATAAATTTAAAAGTTAAAAAAAGTTTTAAAAAAATTAAAACACAAATAAGTTTAATAAACTATGTAAAAATAATTTCTATTTTGATAATAATATTCTTTTAAAAAATAAATGGTTTTTTAAAAAAAATAGTACTTTTTAAAAAACAATAATTTTTTTTTAAAAAATTGGATTAAAAAAGCAAAAAAAAAGCTATTTTATAATTAAAAAAAAGTTAAAATCCAAAATTATATTTTTCATATTTTAAAATACCCCGTCAATATATAAATATAATGACTGGGTATTGATTTGATGGTAAAGGCTATTTTCATAAATAAAATAGTTATAATAAATTTAGCTCATTAAAAAAAAATCTCCATTAGGAAAAAGCCTAATAAAGAAACCATACTTATATTTTGAGAAGGGTTAATACCACTCCACGTGTCTCTCAAGCTTCGTGCCCTTGAACAACCCAACTTAGATCTCTAAATATTTCTTCGTGTTTTCAGAAGGGTTAATACCACTCCACGTGTCTCTCAAGATTCGTGCCCAAGAAGAACATTGGGGCTCTGAGGGCTCGGCAGCACGGGAGCGGGATCGAAGGTCGGGACGACGAGGATTGCAGGCCCTGGCGCCGCAGGCTCTCATCCATGGCCGTCTCCTCCTCCTCCCTCTTCCGCCTCTCCCTCCTCCTCGCCGCCATTGTCACCGCCTGCATCACCCTCCCCGTTGAGAAGGTACTCCTTTCCCCCTTTTCTTGCTTTCTTTCCAATGCCCTCCCCATTCTTGGCCGATCGCGATCACTGTCATCACCGGCTGTGGCATTCCGACTTTTGATGAGACTTCAGTCGTTGTTTTCTTGGATTTGGATCAATGGCGCCAGCGACCTCTTTTATCTGTTCGATTTTGTTTTTTTAATTGGCTCTTCTTTGCGTTTCTTTGATGTTACTGAATTCTGGCTGAATGTGCTTTGGATTTGGTATGTAATGCATATATAGTGTATTTAATTGCTTGTTTTGATGTGCAAGTGGGGTTCATTGTGCTTGAGTTTGTTTTGTCTGTGTGTGATTTATTAATAATGTATGTGTTTAGCATGTTAATTCTAGTTCTATACTTTTAGGAGACATTTGTTGGCTTGTTTGAATGTGTTTTAATCTGGTTCAACTTACCTTTTGTTAATTGTTTGAGTTTAGGCTTTTTTGCCCTGCATAGTATTGTGTGATTACTTATAATTTTAGCTCATTGCAACCAAATTAAGGCTTCGGCAAGGTTTATGAAGTTTAGTTTCTTCTTGGGTTTGGCACTTTTACAAAGCTGTTGGAAGGAAGGAATGGACTGGGACCTTACTTTTCACAAGTGGATTTCAATTTGCTGTCTTATGTTAGAAAGAAGAATAGGAATAAGATGGGAGGAATAACATCAAAAGCTGTTAACCTAACTGCAAAGAGTTATTTATTGGCACACTAATTTTTACAGGGATGGCAATAAAATCTCTAACCTTTACTTTACCTATCAAAATCATTACCTTAGTTCTTAACACCTTTTCTTGGATATTCACTTCTATATCCTGCTAATCAAGTAGTTAGAGTTGGAACGACCTGTTCCCTTTTCTTTTTTCCTTTGCTACAACCACAAGTGAGTGACTCTGATCTATAAGAAAGGTGTCGTATCATCTTCTAAAGCTGGGCAATTTTGTTATTAATGCTATTCAATAACATTACCCTAATGGGTGATATTAAAGCAATCCCTTCCCACACAAGGTGAATAACTGTGCTCTTTGGCATTTTTTAGATGCCTAAATTGACATATTTCTACCTTCATGATTTCATTATCTTTGCTAGTGTGTAATTGCTTAGAAGGCTCTTCATACTTATTGCATTTTGCATTTATTTCCTTAATTCTTGGAATGAATTATTAGATTTCTGGTCCCTAAACTTATTTCTCATATATTACAACCTTTTTCTTATATCCCTGACTCAATATGCTTGTCTACAGATTCTGAAGTACTTTCTGATTTGGATTAAACAAAATCTTGGACCATGGGGACCTCTAGTACTGTAAGTTGCTTACCAATTCTGATTACTTTCCAAAGTTGAGTTTGAGAATAGTTAGAAATTTACACACTACCTGGTATGATATGTTTGTTTTCTCTATTGAAGTTATCTATATTAGTCAGTATCCATGCACTATATTTTCTGCTAATGCACCACTCTAACATAAAAAAGCACCAACTATAGTTAATTCAAGCATCTTCAGCTTACCTACTATATGTTATCTGCCATGCGAATTGAGGAAGTTTGTTATATAAACGATTATAGCAATTGTGTAAATCACTCTAAGAAACTGTCCCTGACATTTGTTTGGCTGATAATGGTTGCTGCATGTTGGTATACAGAACTCACATTATGTAGATGTTTACTTGAGCATTTGAACAATTCTCTTTTGTTCTCAAACTTGCGTTGCTGTAATTGTTTGATTTTCTATATGGCTCAATTTGCTTGACTATGTATTTCTTGGGTTGAACATTTTATGGTATAATTTTCAGAAAAAAAATGTTTAGAAGGTTGCCCTATTGATGGTTAAATGTAGAATTGTATTATAAGTTGACATTGCTGAGTTCCACTCTTTTAAAGTTCTAGAAGCAATTACTGATTTTCCTTCTCAGTTATACTAATTTTTTTTCACATTGACATTCTATGCTGGAACCAGGGCTATTGCTTCTATTCCATTGACAATTTTGGCAGTTCCAGCATCAATACTTCCAGTATGTATGCATCCTCTTGCAAAGTTTGTTTAGCCTTTTAAAAATTTTCAAGTGCTTATATTTACTAAAGTTTCATGTATATAACTGTATGTGGTTTTATATGTCTGGACTGGATACTGACATGTAACATGCACATTTAATAAGAAATAAAAGCTCATATCGTGCCATGTGGTTTCAACAATGATATCCAAATTTGCCGGAACTGAATTAGTTTGGTTTCGTAAATTGGGTGTCAATATTCATTTTTGGTGAAGTAGGTCCCTTATAACTGTAATTGCACAACTTTGCCCTTAATCGATACACAACTGGCTTCTAAAAATATCATGTGTTGCGTATTCGTGCATTATGACTGAGATACATGTAATTGTTACGTGGTGACTTCTAAGTGTATTTTTGATTTGTCACCATCTTTCATGATTTCCACAATCATAATCGGCAATGTCCTATATTAAAATTTTAATGTCTTTTGATTAACTAACATTTGCACTTAATTAATTAACATTTGCAAGATCTGAACACGTGCGATGGTATCAGAATTCTATTTCTAAATATTGGCCTGCCTCTTCTTCCTACTTAAAATCTTCTTGTTTGCTTGTTTTTTGGTAGCTTCGTAGGCAATTGTTGAATTTGTGGACTGGTGGAATAATGAACTCAAAATAAGTTTCCAAGTTAAATTGCTTCAATGTATTTTCCTCTTGGAATATGTGACAGATGTTTGACATGTGGTGGTGAACTCATTTTGATTTCTAATTTTCATAATAGTATAGAATGACTAATGTCAGTTTTCCTTTTTGTCCTTTGACCATCATTGCTAGCTAAAACTTTGACATGCATAATGAAGCCCAAAACTGACTAAAACTTCCAGTTTTTCTCAAGTTACATTCTCCAACAAGCATTTACCTACTGTATGACTATTTTTCTTTTTTAATAGTGACATTGTTTTCTTTATAGTTCCTTTTGTAGTATCCTTGATGATTTTAGTTCTTGATAATTATATTGTTAGTAGCTTGAATGCACCAGCTAATTTATGAAATCCTGTCATTGTAGTCCGTGATTTGTGCTTCTTGTTTCTACCTATGATTTAAATCTTAACCTATAGGAAATTTCTTCTAATAGAACATAAAATAAAATAAGAAATTAGGTTAGTAGTTTCAAAAAGGATGCTGAATGGAGTATAACCAGGTTGAAGAAAGGACAGAGGTGTTAATGCTATTAGCATATTTCTATTCCTTCATTTTCTTATTGGGAGGATCAGATGCCTTGCTAATCCCTTCTATGTCTTATTTATGTAATTCTAGATCGACTCTTGTAAAGACTGGCTTGTGAAGAAGGGAAGGTTTGAGGAATGCTTTAATGTTGAAGAAATGTAAACTTCATCATGTTCCCAGTGGAAGTATTCATGATAAAGTGCACTATGGCTATGTGACAGACAGCAAGAGTACTTAATGGTTTCATCCTTCCTCAACTGTTTCACTTGCACTTGCAGAGTATGAATGACCCTATTACATTTACAAGATTACAATCTTACAGATTCCTTCAAAAAGTCTTCTGGCTTATTCTGGAACTTGCATCTGTTTAGACTGGGATATAGATTACTCATTATGTAAGCTTGCAGATCAATTTTCAAGTTTCACGATTGTTTGTTTGCTCAAAGGAAAAAAGAAAAAAGAAAAACATCTAATATGGTTGTCAGCAATAATCTATTTCTGTATAGTTGAAATGGCAGGAGTGATGAGCATTTTAGCATGCTTCAAATCCTCTTGTCATATGTGGTGTTTTACATTGAAATCTTAATAATTCATGTGGTTTAAAAGACAAGTAAACTTGAAACTGAATTTTTGTATCAATCTTCCTATGTTCCTTGGTTTCAGAACTTCTGCACCAAATTATTTTATACATAAAAGTATATAATTAATCAAACTGAATTATATATTTTGTGGGCCTGGTTGATTCATTTGGCACATGTTGAAAACTCTACGTTGGGCAATACCAAGCCCTCCTGGCAATCTTTTCCTAAGATCTTTTCCTTCTATTTCAGCTTGGAGGTGGATATCTCTTTGGGTTGCCTGTTGGTTTTGTTGCAGACTCTATTGGAGCCACAATTGGTGCAACCGCTGCATTCCTCCTTGGAAGAACAGTATGTAAAACTTGTGATATTCAGCACTTGTTTCATTTTCATGAAGCTTCTTTCTTTTTGATATCTAGCAAATTATGCCTGTGTTCTATTTATGTTCCTTTTCATGACTTGACTTTAAATTGAATGCTCTGAACATTTACATGATTTCTGTATTAGATTTCATGCACTGTAACATTTTTATCTTACGATATTCAGTAATTTTAGCAAACTTGGTGCTAAAATTAGTTCTGTCAAGTCAACACATGTTTGCAAACTTTGTGTTCAGACTTAATTTTTTGTATATTGCCTAAATTTGTTTAGTATAAATGACATTTCATTACAAGTTCATTAATAAGCAATCACCTTAGTAATTAAATTATAACTTTCGTAGAACTCTGTCGTATGCAAGTTTTCTCATGTATATTCAACTTTAGTCATTAGTTACCAATACCATCATAATTGTGCGTTATCACTTTTTATTTGGTTTTGTCATGGACAAAATACTTAACAGTTGACCTATTTGTTTTATTAATGCATGCAGATTGGAAAGCCTTATGTTATTTCCAAGCTGAAGGATTATCCAAAATTTCAGGCAGTTGCTATTGCCATCCAGAGATCTGGTTTTAAGGTTAGAATGCATGAGCCTTCAAGTTTCTTAGCACAATAACTGGCTTTTCCTTGCATGTAGAGCAGAGTGATCAAATATTTATTTCAACAAATCAGATCACAAATTAGATGACATAATTCTGTTAGTCCGAAGCTTGTTGTTGCTTCTTCTTTTTCCTTTTTTTTTTTTTTTTGGTGAAATAGTACTGAAATTGCAGTAATAGTTTGATGTTGTTTGATATAATTACTTTACCTTGATCTCTCTCTTTTTTCTTTTTTTCCCATTTAGCGCACCTAAATTCACCATTTATTACCATCTTTTTGAATGGCATTAATCTTTTTAAACAGATAGTCTTGCTGCTTCGACTTGTGCCTTTGCTCCCCTTCAACATGTTGAATTACCTACTTTCTGTCACACCTGTTGGTATTGTTGAATACATGTTGGCTTCCTGGCTTGGGATGATGGTAATGTTTGCCATTTTTAATCCACTGTTTTTTTTTTAATTGTGAAGAAACTTAGTAGAAAGTCTTCTGAATATGTGCTCCATCATTAGTATTCTTGTGTGTACAAGTAAGTGCATGTAGACATAATTCTCATTATGCTTGTTTAAGGACGTAACATTAGGTTTTTTTTTTTTTTTGTCATTTCTTTGAGAATGGTTCATTTGTTTGTTACGTTCATTGTCAATGTCCACACTGTTTGGACCAGGAGGTCTAAATGTCCAGTTCTTTAAGAATTATTATGCAGCTATTTTGCTGTTTATTGCTATTTGTTGTTCCACAGAAGATGACAGTGGTGAGAATACATATTAATAGACTGACTGTTTTTGGGTCTGTTATCAAACTATGGTTTTTGTACCAAAGTGGGTTGGTCCAAGTGGTAGAGGCTTGGGTTGCTTAAGCAAGTGGTTTTGAGTTTGAATTCTTCTATATGCAAAAAGCACCTGGGGGTAATAGGGTTCCCAGTTCCTTGTTGCGGAAAACTGATAGGTCAAAGACCAAAACACAAAAAAAAAAAAAAAACCAAAACAAAACAAAAACCAAAAACCAGGGCTTGTTATGAATATTCTTGTCTATGAAATGGGTTGTGTTTCATTGACTAAGATCTTAATCAATGTTGTGAAATATCCACCTGTTTATCATTAACAATTTAGTTTTTGCTGTGTATTGCTGTACTTATTAGATAATGAGATCTCTTCATGAATGTTGAGCACTATGCATTTTGGTGTCATAGGCTGATTATCATTGTCTTAGCTCTGAATGAAAGAAATGTTTTGCATGGACTACAAATCTAAGATCAAAAGAATTTTATAAATAATTGATAAAAATGAAGTGAAACATTCTAGAGATAGTGAGCTTGTGGAGAAAATATTGGGTGACAGATAGCAGACAGTGTGATCCCATTGATAAGTTGTCTTTTGAGTTTGAAGATTCCATGCTAAACAACCACAATGGTAAGAAACATAGAAAATGTCTTTCTTCAAGCTTGTTTGCAGAAGTTTTGAGATTAAGAAACAGCTTCTAGAAATTTAATGACGTTGGATATAGATATATGATTTGTTAAATTCAGATGCAAGCATCTGATATGGGAATATGGCAATCTGAAATACAGATTCCAAAATTGAAGATATTTGTTTTATTGTTCATCTATGCATGTCTGTTGGGAATCATTTCAATTTAACATCTATTGGGAACTCTGATTTCATTTTAGGCAGAATATCCCAATATTCTGATGGTCTGTCTGAATAATCATCCTGTGCTTTTTGAACGAGTAAACAGAAACATAACTAGCCATGCCCATACATTTGGGCTCAACTCTCAAACATAGCTAGCTTTTCCCCCAAATCAGTGTTTGAGCCAGCATGTCTTGAGGGAACATCTAGAAAATAAACATCCTCCCAGTTAAGTGGATGGCATCAGCTTGTTGAATGCAGTAACATATAGACTAACATCAGACATGATTGAATTTATGTGCCTTCATGGCTTCTTTTTGTTTTTGTTTTTTTTTTTAATTTTTGTTATTTTGTTAGTAGTACACCTTGAATAAATTGCAAGATCTTTAAAAGTGGCTCTCATTATTGCTTATCATATTTGCTATATTTTCATCTGGAAACTTGTTTCTGGTTTCTCCAAGGTTGTTTATTAATATGCTCTTATTTTAGACTTTTACTCATTTGAGTGGTTGAACAATGTCCTTTCAAATAATGGATTGGTTACTTTGTTGATAACTTCTCTGTAGATTGCTTGAAAAGCATATTAGTTTTATCTTGTTGCTATTCATTGTTTATTCAGACATATTCATGGTCCGGTTGCTTAGTGGTGAACGTTGGACATGTCAAACTAAGTGTCATGATTCGATAACGGTTATTTTGTGCCAGGAGAATGTGAGCGGTTCAATATATAGATTTAGATCTTTGCATATGAATTTATTTCCATGCCTTTTAAATTTGTCATTACACTTCTATTTCTTGTTCTTTTCTTTACGTTATTTATTTCTGTGGTTTACATGTTGTTAAATGTCCATGGTTACATTATTTTATTTTATTTTATTTTTTTACTTAAAGTATTGATGTTAACATTTTCACAAAACATGTAGCCTATTACTTTTGCGCTAGTGTATGTTGGAACAACTTTAAAGGATATAGCTGATGTGACACATGGTTGGAGTGAGGTTTCAACTTCTCGTTGGGTAAGAATCTCTACCTCTTAGAAATGAAAAGATACCCAATCTTGGGTATCCTATCAAATTTCTGATCAAAAGTTTGCATGAAGATCTGCATATGACTTGTTATCCCACTATTTGTTCATTGTTTAGTTATCCTGATATTTGTCATCGTCCATTAAAGCTTCACACTGTTTTTGATTGATCTCTGTATTTGGTGTAATTCTCTAGTTAATTTCATGTTCTGAAGTCTGCTAGTCTAAATCTCATTGACTTTGTGGGAATACTGAACCATTCTTCTCCTTCAAGGAATGTTATACCCTTCCATTCCACTCTTGTGATATTCAAATTTAATCTTCCTTGTAAAGTTGTAAACTAGATATTTTCATCAACTTATTGGAATGCGTCCGCGTTTTTCCAGGTAAAAGAGTTGCCAAGTAAATAATTGTGGCCCTAGATATTATTAGACCTAAATTGCTTCGTCATTTATAAAGATATAGCCTCATGATTTCTATAATAGTTCAAGCTAGACCATAATTTGGCTTGTTTCATAAGCCCGTTATCATCGACATTCTTCTCCCTTTGCCAATATTCCACAGTACATACTTCAAAGATCTTCCTAAGACTCCTGATATGATCTATATTCATTCTTTGCCTCCAAATGACTAGTCCTTGGCTTTAATGAGCTTCACTAGGTTTCGTCAATCTGTCTTAGCACAAACTGAAGCAGCGCCAAATCGCTTTGTTGTCTTCAGATCTCCCATGATATCATTAGCCTCTATATCCGAGCTAGAAACAGCTGCCAGACAAGTAGGACCTTTCAAAAAATAAAATCAATAGGACTAGATTTGAAAAGAAACCCACACCCCCTTCAATGCTATCAATATCCTTAAAATCATAAAGGAATACTATTGCTCAGAACAAATATTTTTAAACAAAGGGGCATGCTTTTTGCAAAGAAATTTATTATGCATGAAAAAGTTTGACACCTACTTATGAACTGAGAAATATAATGACTTCCTTAAGGTTCAACATCAGCAAACTCTTTCCAACTTACTCATAGTGGTAATTGCATCCCTTGCCGGTATTTGATGCACTTTCTGTGAGGTTAGGGTTTTATTTTTGTAAAGTTTTTAAATCATTAGACTTTGGCTATGTGAATATTTCTATAGGAATCATCACTGGTCTTAATATGGAGTTATATTTTGATGCAAGTTATATTATCTTTCCTTGCTCTCATTTTTGTGCAAACATTTAAGCTTGTCAACTATATCAACAAATATGACCTCTTTTGTTTAAATGAATCAACAAAAACATTATTCTGAAGTCTATGATTTCTCAAATGATTTTTCTGCACAATTTTTTGAATTGATGGTAAAAAATTATCTTATTAAATTAAAAATACATATATATGCATTATATATACATCAGAAATCATATAGTATGTTAACAAGACAAGTATCTATTTATACACTTGCTGACTGATCAAGTCCAAGTAATTTGCCTGTCTTCCAATTCACAGTTATCGGAAGCACCTTTCATTAAATTAGAACCATAGGTCATGATCTTCATCATCATATCTTCAACTTCCTTCTCCAAACTTTGGTTGAGCTTGGCAGTTTCCTCCATCTGCAGAATACATGAAGAAAGAACAATAAATTATTTAACAATGAATAAATTACCTCCAATTAGCGAAGGAGTTTTTTTTTTTTATTATCTCTTTATTTCAGTTAAAAAGAGGTGTATGCATTACCTTCTCAAGTTCAATTCGAGTTGCCTCTCTTTTCTTTTGTATTTGCATTTTTCTATGATCTTCCAACAAGGCTTTCTCTGCGAAATGGGAAAAATATTCAATGAAAATTCATATAATATCTTCATTTTCTTGGTAAATTGTTTTGAATGTCGTTGACATTATTACATTGCATTCAAATAGAAATGAAAATTTCAATCAGTAAGTTTGTTTGCTTGATTTGAACCTACAACATAGAAAGTGAACTTTAAGAGTCATAACAGTATAAAATGAGGAATGCATATGGACTTATTTTTTAAAGAAATCAAGTTATGTGTAGATTAATTATGTATCTGTATATTGTATTATAAGCCTAATGTGTTCCATGTTCAGCAAGTGATTTTTCAGAAATAGGGAAATTCAGATTATAAAATGATCAATAAGCATTGCAAAACTAAAAGTCTAATTCAGAAAATAAAAAAAAATCTTGAAAATGATTGTGATTAAGTACCTTTCCGGTGTTGCTTTCTCTAAATTTTCTACTTTTCTCTGCATCTCCACCTTTAGATCAACTTGTATGTCCTGGATACATAAATAATACATAAAGAAATATGATTTTATTACCAATTTCAGTTATAGAAGTGACAAACCTTACAAAAGATAAGAAGAGAAAATTACATTGAGTTGAAGTGTCTTTTGTGCTTTGATAATAGTATCTGCAAAACGTGCCTTCATCTTTGCAACATGAAGAGCTTTAGATGGTGAAATTTGCTCCTCAAACATGTAATTATTGCTCCCTGAATGTTGAAGACACCAATTATTATATATGTGATTTAATGTAATTTAACCTAAAAGAACAAATACATTAAATCACTAGAAGAAAAGAAATAGAACATTTTTGTGGGAGAACTGCATGAGGACTAGGTTGAGCCTTAGCTTCAGAAACTGCAGCAACATCTGAGACAACATAAAAATTATATTGTCTTAGAAAGTGAAGCACTATTCAATAATTAGACACCATAATATTATCATGCTCTCTTATACATTTGCATGGCTGAAAATTTGGTGTTGAATTGGCTTGGCATGGATGAGTATCCAAAGGCTGGTCATCATGTTTTTCTTTTGCAACACCATCTAAGATAACCACACAACATTTTCAACATCTTCAGAAATTGCAACAACAATCAGCAACTTTACACATAGCATTAGAAACCTTACAACTATCTATATACCTTTGCAAGTCTTCAAAATCTTTGTTTCACCAGTGAATCGATGAGTTTGCAAACCCTGTATAATGGAAAGAAAATAAATAACCATAATACTTTATGGTTATTAGAAACCTTACAACTATCTATATACCTTAGCTTGATAAATTTTTGTCAACTATTGCAATCTATATAGACATATGATCGCCATGAATATAATGGAAAGAAAATAAATAACCATAATACTTTATTGTTATCAAGTCTAACAACTAATACCTTTTTGTTTCTTTTCTGGCCGAGATTCTGGCATATCAATCCACCACTTGTTCCTTGTCTTCCAACTTACATTAAATATGTTACTCAGTTCTTTGGCTTTGATATGAACTTCATGGGTGGAAGAATGGTTTTCAATAGCATTAGCAAGAGTCTGCTTAACATCTGCAGCAAACCGAGACGTAGTCGGGTAGGCCTTGCAATCAAGTTTTCGTTCTATTCTGCGCAAGTCCAAGTGTTTCTGAAGAAGAACACTTGTGTGATTCATTAGTTTCTTGAAAATAATACGGCATTGTTTCTTTCGAGCAGGATCCATTCTCTCATTGTCTTCATTGTTGATCAATTGCATGATGGTTGTTGTTGATTCTGAACTTCTCTTCCTTCTAATAGTAGTTGAAGTACAGGTGGATGTATACATCTTTCAAATGAGCTTTATTCACAATGCTGTGTATGAGAAAATCAATGCTAATTAGATCAAACAAGAAGGTCTTCACAAATAGATCAAACCTTCCAAATTTAATCTATTTCCATATCCTGTGTAGACCTAGTCCTTGTCAAACTTAAACTAAATAATTCTATTAGAAATCAAACTCAAATAAAAACAATCAAAATTTTTTAAATTTAAATATATAATAAACTTTATTTATTTCAAATAATGTAAATTTAAGGCAAACTTTTTTTTTTTAAATTCTTTAAAAATTCTTGATATTTTCTATTTTTATTGAAAAGATTTACTTTATGTTTAACTGCTTAAGTTTATTTAGATTAAGTGAAAAGATAATATCCAGCCGGAAAATAAATTTTGGGGTTTTTTTTCATAGTACTCCTGAAATACTTAATATTTGTGAATATTTCTATATTTATCTATATCATGTGAAGTAATAAGAAACCATTTGATCTTGAAACCGAAAAAAGGAGGTTGTTTCTCATTTTGACCTTTTTTTTAATTATTAAAGTAGCATGTTTATCCCTTTTCTTTGATCTATTTTTTAGAATTGTTATTTTTTATAAGGTAATAATTTTTAAAAACCCATTTATTTTTAAAAATATATTATTAAAATGGAATTTAAACATTTTTTAAAGCTTATTTGCGTTATAATCTTTTTAAATCCTTTTTTTTCGAAAATTTTAAACTTATTCGCATATATAAAAAGAATGAAAACTTATCTAAAACTTAAGTATATAATAAACTTGATTTATTTCAAATAATGTAAATTTAAGGCAAACCTTTTTTGTAGTTATTTAAAAATTCCTGACTTCACTGAAAAGCTTTACTTAAGATTTAGATAAGTTATTTTGTTAGTTGTAGAAGTGGCGGGAAAAGTTTAAGATTTTTTTATAATACCCCTAGAACTTTTAATATTTGTGAATACTTCCATGATTTTTTAATTATTAAAAAATTCTTGAAATCTTTATATTATTGTAAATTTATCTTTTGAATTTTTTTTAAAAGATTTGTATCCGTTAGTAATGATGTTCAATCAACTTAATTAATTAAAACCCAAAAAAAAATTTGAAAATATAAAAGAATATTTATTTCTTAATTAAAAAAGTTAGCATCATATTTCATTTTTTGGGAAAATTTCTTATAAATCCTTCAAAGGTTCTATAATTGCATATTACCCTCAGAAAAAACATAATTGTATATATACCCCTGAAAAATATAAGTTTTAGATTTCGTTAATAGAAGTTAATCAAAATTTATTAACTATAGTTATAACTTGGATTAAGATATACAAAAATCCAAAATAACCCCTGTAAATGGTCATTGTACAATAAAAAAACCTATATATGCAAAAGGTATAGTGATCATTTTATATATATGCTATTTGTTAACATATGGTTTTTAATCCAATTTGAACCCAGGAGTATATACGCAATTATATGTATTATTAGAGGTATATATGCAATTATCTTTTATTTAGAGATAAATATGCAATTTCAAAATTATTTAGGAGTACACCTGCAAAAACCCCTTAATTTTTTGGGTAATTTAAAACCATAGTTCTTTTTTTAATTTTTTTAGTAAAATACCTGGGATATATTGCTTTAAAGATGGTTATAGTTAATTAAGATTTTATATATATATATATATAAACAAGGTGTGCAAGTTACTACTAGAGACATGCACTTAACTCTGTTGAGGAGCCTGACAATGCTCAAACAGCCATGCATCCTCACCTTCACGTTGTAGAGGATTGTATACCACTAGATTAAGCGCCCTTTGATATTTAGTGTTTATCATCTTTAATATTTTTATCTCAAAAAATTGTTTGTGATTACTTAAGGTTGTTTATTAATATGCTTTATTTTTAAACTTATTTTCATTTGAGTGATTTGAAGAAGCTCCTCTAAACTAATGGGATGGTTTCTCTGTTAAGAACTTACGTAAATTGCTCAAAAGAATTTTAGTTTCATCTTTGTTGTTGATTACTATTTCATACATATTCATGATAATTGAAATAGTAGTTTAACGGCATGAATATATCTAAAATATGTCAAGATTATGGCATGGGTCACACATCCGATGTGGGCTCAAGGGGTGTTGGACGCAGTGGTTAACATGGTTTATAGTCCCACATCGCCTGTGGGAGCAAATCCCTCTAGTCTTACTTATAGGCCTTGTTTGGGTAAGCTTTTGAAAAAAGTGATTATTTGTTAAGTTGTAAAAGTACTTTTTTAAAAAAGTGCTTTTAGGAGTAAGTTAAGTGCTTTTGAGTATTTTATATTTGGGTAAATTAATTCAAAAGCACTTTTATATGTGTAAAGTTGTTTGTACGTGGATTTTTAAGAAAGCTTTTAAAGATGGTAAATTACCAAAATGGGCATTCATTGAGTTTATTGAGTTACTATTGTACATTAATATTGATATTGATAATGAAAACATTATTAGTACTAATAATAATAATACCTTAATGTATTATGATTATAATTATAATTACGATTACATTTATTAGTATTATTATTTATTATTATTATTATTACAATAATTATAATAATAATAACAATTATTATTATTATTACTTATTAATTATTATTATTATTATTATTATTATTATAGCGTAATGTATTATGATTATAATAATAATAATTATTACAATAATAATAATAATTAATTATTATTATTATTATTATTATTATAACTTCATGTACTATGATTATAATTATAATTATTATTACAATAATAATTATTACTAATTATTATTATTATTATTATTCTTACTACAAAAAAAAATTAAGACTTGAATTTTAAACACCATGATAACAAGATGAGCTTGCAAATGGATAGTAATAATTTAAAGCTTTGTTGAGGGTAAAATAGTAATTACATAACCCCTAAAACAACTTCTCTTAAGTGCTTTTTTCAAAAACACCTATTCAGTAGCTTCTCAAAAAAGCTGAAATTCACCTTTTTTTTACAGCTTCAGCTTTTGCCCAAAAGCCAATACAAACATAAATTTTAAAACCCAGAAGTGCTTAACTTATAAAAAAACATTTCTGTGCTTTAAAAAAGCCAATCCAAACACCCCCATATACTCATACCAAATCTTCCATGTAACTCATGTTATGGAAAAATTAGGGTGGTGGGTCCCTATATTAACAGAGAGAGGGTCTCTTTGTATGTACTATAATATATTTGAGAAATTACTATAATATCTTTTTAAAATGTAATTTCATTTTTCAAATTAATTTTTTTCTTATTTTTTTAATTGTGTCAATTGAAGATTAATAATAATAATATATTTTTTAAAATTATAATAATTATATAAAAATGATAAAAAACATAAAAAATTGAATAATTATAGTATTAATTTAAAAATAATATTATTATTTGTATAATAATAATAATAATAATAATAATAATAATAATAATAATAATAATAATAATAATATATGACCATATTGTGGACATGTGATGTGGACGGTGGCTCCTCTGTCTATGTGGTTTGATACAGTTCTAGAATTTTTTATGCCAACTCTTTGAGTCTTTCTTTTAAAAATCATAGAATTATCACTTAATGTTGCAATTCATGTACCTGTCAAGTCAATGCAAGGTAGTTAGTTACCTCTGTGCTCAAATTAGTTGTTTGTCAAGTTACACACAGTTGCAAGGTTCATGTTTAGACTTAATTTTTTGTATATTGCCTAAATTACTTTACTATGAATGGCACTGCATTACAAGTTTGCTAATAAGAAATCTCCATCTGTAAGTATAGGTTCCAAAATAAAGGTAAACTCTGGGTGTCATATGCAAGTTTTCTTATGTATCTACAACTTTAATCTTATTAGCTACAAATACTAGAATTAATTGTGCCTTATCTCTTTCTATTTGGGTTATTTGACATGAAAAAATTCATTATTAATGGTTGATTATTTGTTTGATTAATGTGCTCATATTAGAAAACCTTATGTTATTTCCAAGTTGAAGGGTTTCCAAAATTTCAGGCAGTTGCTATTGTAATTTAGCAATCTGAATTTAAGGTGTGACACAATGACAAATTTTTCCTTGCATTCAGAGCAGAGTGATGACAGATTTGTTTTAATAGATCTGATCACCAACCAACAGGAATGATTATGTTAGTTGTGTGAGAAATGAAAGAAGAATTATATTGTGTTGTTGTCTAAAAGAGTAGAATGAGATCTTCTATTTATACAAGAGAGAGTGTGATATAAAACGAAATACAAATCTGTACAAATATGTACAATTACATCAAATTATGTCCTAAACTTGGGCACTATAGTTATGCATAATGCCTTTAAATTATGTCCTAAAATTGCATCTAACGAGTTGGAAGCTTGTTGTTGCTTTCTTTTTTTTTTTTTAAATTTAACTCTTGCTGTCCAACATCCTCCTTTTTTTTTCTGCAAGATCCACAGTGCAACACCGGACTGCACACTGCACCCTCCCCACATTGTTAATGCATGTTGGCTTCCTGACCTGGAATGTTGGTAATGTTTCCCATTTATAATCCATTGATTTTTTTTTCTTTGATTTTAAAGAAACTGAATGGGAAGTCTTCTGATCAAGTATGTGCAACATTGCTTGTGTTTTTACTTGTTCAAGTGCATGTAGAAAAAATTCCACATTATGCTACTTTTAGGACTTAAAAATTAATTTATGTGTTTCTTTTTTTATTTGATAATACATGTTATTAGGCTACTACTGTTTTAATTGCGGTCTTCTATCAAACCTTAACAATGTTTAATTATTTGAAGGCTCTTTGTTATGAATATTCTCCCAAAAAAATGAAATGGGTTGTGTTTCTCTGAATCCACTTGTTTATCATTAAAAATTTTGTTTTTGCTTCGTATTACTGTTCTTATCAGATAATGAAATATCGTCATGAATATTGAGCACTTTGTATTTTGGCGTTGTTGACTGATTATCATTGACTTAGCATTGAAATGTAAGAAACTGTTTGCAAATTCTACAAATTAAAGATAAAAAAAAATGTTTAGGTAGTAGATTGATTAAAATGAAGTGAAATAGCCAAGAAACAGTGAGCTTAAAGAGCAAATATTGGGTGATAGAGAGAATGCATATGAGGCATATAGTAGTAGGCAGTGCAACCATTGATAAGTTTTATATTAAATTTGAGAATCCATGCTGAACAACCACAATGGTAAGAAACACAGAAAGTATCTTGCTTTGAGCTTATATGCAGTAAGCATTTAGATGAAAAAAACAACTTCTAAAACTTCAGTGACACTAGAGGTAAGACCTATGATTTGTTGGATTAAGCCAAGACATGTGGAGATATTTATTTGTATTGTTTATCAATGCATGTTTGTTGGGTATCATTTCAACTTAATATCTATTGGGAACTCTAAATTCATTTCAGGCAAAATTTGACAACATTTGGATGGTCTGTTTGTATTATCCTCTGCTTTTTGGAAGAGTACTAAACCAAAACAGTTGTGTCAGGCAATTTGGATCAATATCTATTGGGAACTCTAAACCAAAACATTTGTTGTGTTTGTCTCTTTTCCATAATGTATAAACAAATTGAATGCTCTGAACATTTACATGATTTTTATCTTAGACTTCAAGCATCATGACATTTTTTGATCATTGACTATATCTGATTGATAACACTTATTTATATTGGTATGCAAAGGTCATTATGAAAATCTATGGCATGGCCACCGTAGTCATTTATTTCTTGTTGTTTGGTTTCTGAAGACTTTGGTTGTGGGGATGATATCCATTTTTTCATTTATCCCGACCGGTCATTAAGAATGATATGATATGCATACATACCCATTTTTTCTATAGAGTATTTCGCTATAGGTTCTGCCTGTTTTGAGGATTTAATCAGATGCTGGAGGCATTAGTCTGCTACTGTTGCTGCAAAATTTTTTTCAAACTTATGACCAAGAATGACATTTTTTGCTATTTTGTTCATGTGTAGTCATCAACACAAATTGTTCAAGGAAAGAAGAAAATATAGTGTGCATGCTAATGATTCCCTAAACTATTTCTGGATTTACATGTAAATTTTTCATACTTTGTTTAAATCTTAATTTTATTATCTAGCTTGGGTAGTTTGATTGTGTAAAATTAACCTGTCACATTATGGAGTTCAAAAGAAAAGAAATTGTGGGGCCAAAGTTTTAATGTGAATATGACCTTGCAAATTATCCATCCTTATTTTCAAGTTATAATTTACTTAAGCTTTCTAAACACTTTTTTACAGAAAATCCAAATAAAACCACTTATCTAGACATAAAAATTTGTGACCTACAATTTTTGGATGTTGGTAACTTTTCCCATTTATAATCCATTTATTTTTTTATTAATTGTGAAGAAACTGATTGGAAAGTCTTCTGAACAAGTATGAGCAAGATTGTTTGTATTTTTGCTTGTTCAAGTGCATGGAGACAAAACTCCGCATTATGCTATTTTAAGGACTTAAAAAATAAATTTATGTGTTTCCATTTAATTATTTGAGAATACATGTTATTAGATTGTTGTTATTTTCCGGTATGCTATCATACCTTAACAATGTTTAATTGTTTGTATGCTATTTGTTATGAATATTATCCAACGAAAATGGAATGGGCTGTGTTTCTTTGGCACAAATTTTAATCAATTTTGTTATGAATTCACTTGTTTATCATTAGAAATTTAGTTTTCGCTTTGTATTATTGTACTAACAAATAATGAGATCTTTTCATGAATATTGAGCACTTTGCATTTGACTGATTAGCATTGACTTACCATTGAATTGCAAGAAACTTTTTGCAAAGGCTACAAATTAAAGATCAAAAGAAATTTTTAAGGCAGAGGATTGATTAAAATGAAGTGATATAGCCTAGATACAATGAGCATGTGTAGCAAATATTGGGTGACAGAGATAATGTGGTGAGGATCCATGCTAAACAACTACAATGGTAAGAAATACAGAAGATATCTTGCTTTGAGCTTGAATGCAGTAAGCATTGAGATTGAGAAAAAAAAGCTTCTAAAACTTCAATGGCATTGGATGTAAGATCTATAATTTATTAGATTCTGACACAAGCATCTGATATGGCAAAGTCTATGATATAAATTCCAAGACATGCATGTCAAGATATTTATTTATGTTGTTCATCTATGCATGTTTGTTGGGAATCATTTCAACTTAATATTTATTGGAAACTCTAAATGCATTTTATGCAAAATTTCCCAACATTTGGATGATCTATCTGTATTATCCTCTGCTTTTTGAAAAAGCAAACCAAAAATAAACAGCATGCTTTGAGATAACATTTAATAAATAAACACCCTCCCAGATAAGTGGGTAGTATCAGTTTGTAATTATATGCAGTAACTTATAGGCTAACATCAAATATGGTTCAATTGATGTGCTTTCATGTGGCATTTTTGTTATTTTGTTAGTAGTATACCTTGGATAACTCACAAGGTCTTTGAAAGTGGCAAATTAATGTGTGGTATGCATGTGTTCATGAAAATTGATTGGATAAATTTAGGAGTTCAGTGGAATCTCAAATTAATGTGTATGCATGTGTTTGTGTGGTTATGCAACAAGTCATCATGTATGGACTAGTAGCAGTGAGTGATATATGTTTGGTTAAAGAAATATTGATTTGTTTTTCTTCATACCAATTCTCAGTCCTCAGCATGTATTCCACCAGTCAAATTTTTTTTTGAACTGATGGACAGAACTCATTTTATTGAATTAACAATACATACATACATATATATATATATATATATATATATATATATATATATATATATATATATATATATATATATAAGAAATCATGTAGTATACTATTATACACACATTTGTGTCAGGCAATCATTCACTGCCAATTAGGAGGAATTTATGCACATATAGATTATCCTGCCAAGAAAACAAACAAGTATCTATTTATACACTTGGTGACTAATCAAGTCCAAGAAATTTGCCTGTCTTCCAATTCACAGTTATCGGAAGCACCCTTCATTAAAAAAGAACCATAGGTCATGATCTTCATCGTCATATCTTCAAATTTCTTCTCCAAACTTTGGTTGAGCTTGGCAATTTCCTCCATCTACAGAATACATGAAGAAAGAACAGTAAATTATTTAACAATGAATAAATTACCTCCAATTAGTGGAGGTTTTTGTTCTCTCTTTAATTTCAGTTAAAAAGAGGTGTATGCATTACCTTCTCAAGTTCAATTTGAGCTGCCTTTCTTTCCTTTTGTATTTGCGTTTTTCTATGATTTTTCGACGAGGCCTTCACTGGTAAATGGGAAAAATATTCAATGAAAATTCATGTACTATCTTCATTTTCATGGTAAATTGTTTTGAATGTCATTGACATTAGATTGCATTCAAATAGAAATGAAAAATTTTCAGTAAGTTAGTTTGCTTGATTTGAACCTACAACATTGGAAATAAACTATATAAGAGTGATAACACTTTAAAATGAGCAAAGGATATTGACTTAATTTCTAAAGAGATCAATGTTATGAGTAGATTAATTATCTATATGTATATTGTACTGAATTATAAGCCAATGTGTTCCGTGTTCAGCAAGTGATTCCTAACAAACCAGGGAAAGTCAGATTATAAAATGATCAATAACCTTTGCAAAACTCAAAGCCTAATTCAATATATATATATATATATATATATGTGTGTGTGTGTGTGTGTGTGTGTGTGTGTGTGTGTGTGTGATTAACTACCTTCCCATTGTTGCTTCTCTATATTTTTCAACTTTTCTCTGCATCTCCACCTTTAAATCAACTTGTATATCCTAAATACAAAAATAATGCATAAAGATATATAAAATTAGTGTCAATTTCAGTTATAGAAGAAACAAACACTAAAAAATTAAGTCCAACAAATTTTCCCATCTTCCAATTCACAGTTATTGGAAGCACCTTTCATAAAAAAGAACCATACTCCATGATCTGCATCATACGTTCAACTTCCTTCTCCAAACTTTGATTGAGCTTGGCAGTTTGTTCCATCTGCAGAATATATGAAGAAAGAACCTTAAGTTATTTAACAATGAATAAATTACCTTCGATTAGTAAAGGAGTTTTTTGTTTCTTTCTTTATTTTCACTTAAAAAGAGTTGTGTATGCATTACCTTTTCACGTGCAATTCGAGCTGCCTCTCTTTCCTTTTGTATTTGCGTTTTTCTTTGATATTCTAAACCGGATTTCTCTATTTAATGGGAAAAAAGTTCAATGAAAATTCATATGATATCTTCATTTCATGGTAAATTGTTTTGAATTTCACTGACATTTTATATTCCTTTCATTTGAAATGACAAATAATTATGTTAATTTACTTGATAACACAACAATATGACTAAAGTATATTGACTTTTAAATTGATCATGTTATGAGTAGATTATGTTCATGTATATTGTATTGAATTATAAGCCTAATATGTTCAATGTTGAACAAGTAGTTTTTCAGAAACAAAGAAATTCAGATTATAAAATATTCAATAGGCATTGCAAAACACAAACTCTAATTTCAAAAAAAAAAAAAAATCTGAAAATGATTGTGATTAATTACCTTCTGGATGTTATTTCTCTAAAATTTCCACTTTTCTCTGCATCTCCACCTTTAGGTTAACTTGTATGTCCTGGATACAGGAAAAAAAATACATAAATATATATGATATTATTGGCGATTTCAGTTATAGATGAAATAAATATTACAAAAGATAAGGAGAGGAAATTACATCAAGTTGAAGTGCTTTTTGAGCTTTGATAATAGTATTTGCGAAACGAGCCTTCATCTTTGCTACACGAAGAGCTTTAGATGGTGAAATTTGCTCCTCCATCAAGTCATTATTTTTCCCTGAATTTTAAAAACACCAACTATCATGTAATGTAATGTAATTTAATGCAAAAGAACAAATCCATTAAATCAATAGAAGAAAAGAAATTAAGCCTGTTTGTGAAAGAACAGGATAAGGATTTGGTTGAGCCTTGGCTTCAAAAACTACATCAGCATCTGAGACAGCATAAAAATTATATTATCTTAGAAACTGAAGCATAAATCAGTAATTAGATAACATTATAGCATTATGCTTTCCATACAATTGCAAGGCTGAAAAACTGTTGAATTAGCTTTGCATGGATGAATATCCAGAGGCTGGTCATCATGTTTTTCTTCTGCAACACCATCGAAGATACCACAACAATTACAACAACTTCAGAAATTTCAACAACAATCAGGAACTATAAATACACATAGCATTAGAAACCTTACTAGTATTATCTATACCTTTGCATGCCTTGAATGTCTTTGTTTCAACTGTGAATCAATGAGTTTGCAAAGCTTGCTCCTCCTTTGCTTTTGATAATAATTTTTTGTTGATAATCGTAACCTGTTTAGACATACTTAGCGTGAATATCATGGATTGAAAAATAACACCATAATACTTATTGTTATCAAGTCTAACAACTAATACCTTTTGTTTCTTTTCTGGCCGAGGTTCTAGCATATCAATTCACCACTTGTTTCTCATCTTCCAACTTACATTAAATATGTTATTCAGTTCTTTGGCTTTGATATGAACTTCATTGGTGGAAGGATGATTTTGTTGGTAATAATTGATCTAATCAAATTAGGGTTAGGAAAAATCGTTCTAATCAAATTAGGACTATTAATTCCAATTAATTGATGTTTAATCAACAATTGATTAATCATCAAGGATTGATCACATGAACACATGAATATATGTGAAAGATCAGAGTTACCTCACAGAGATTTCACAAGCGCAAAATCCTCCAACATGCAAACTTTTCACCCTTGATCCGAAAGAAGTGATGGCTTCTTTTGCTCCAAGCAACTAATGTGAATATTACGGTTTTTTGCCATAGCCGACAATCACAAATTAATTAATTAAAAAACCCTAATCTCATATCACATATTTATAGGAAATATATATATTAGGATAAGGTTAGAATATGTATCGTGGACCCGTTTGGGATCACTACATCTTTAGCAAATTAGTCCATACTAATTTTAATAATTACAATCATGTCCATCAACAAATTGCAATTTAATCCAAAGATTAGAGATATTCATATGTGAGACCCCAATATGATATTTTACATATTAGTCCCTTTATCAATAAATATTCCATATAAGTGGTATGATTAGACCACCAATGGCACTACCAATATCCACTTATATGTGTGTTTCTTTACACTATTGGACATAAAACAATTTTAAAAAATATGTATAATAATATATATTTTATATATAATAAAATACTTTCAAAAGATTAACCAGCTGGATTTTTGTCCAACACATAAGAAACACAATCTAGAATATTCTCTCTTACAATAGGAGTGGTAGATCTCATCTTGGATGACTACAAACCTTCATGTATTCACTATATAACCCATCGTGTCCGTATATAGCCTCCAATTAGCATCATCCGGTTGACACTATCAAAGTAATATAATTTATACATAAGATTTAATAACATCCTCAGATAATAAGGACTTTCTGTAACAAAATAACTCTTTTGTTCTATGACAGTGTTTGGTCTAAGAGTTCTGTATGGTCCAGTTTTATATTTTTCAACTACAAATATCCACTATGTTACTAAGAGTCTCCACTCTAGTGGCTGAGACATACCACTCTATCACATATAGTAGTACAACATATGACAACCAATAATGAATACAAAATCATATTTTATCTCATAGGTTGCGAACTATTTTGGGTTGCAAGGAACATAGATAACCATGTCTCACTTTAATGATCTCTATCATTAATTGGAAATCTATACAATGCAAGCCCATAATGATATATCATCAAACATGAATAATACAATACCCATAATTATGCATGCAATGAAATAAAACTATTTTATTATTAAACAATAACTAGAATTGGCTTTGTAGGGCATACTAGTTTTTCAGTCTCCCACTTGCACTCAAAGTCAATCAGGTACAAATCTCAAACCCATCCTTTCTAAATGTTTCTCAAACACATTTTGACTTAAAGGTTTAGTTAATGGATCTGCTACGTTTTCTGCGGAAGCGACTTTCGTTATCTCTATATCTCCTCGTTTAGCAATCTCTCTTACTAAATGAAACTTTTTTTCTATATGCTTTGTTCTTTGATGAGCCCTTGGTTCCTTATCTTGTGCAATTGCTCCATTATTATCACAAAACAAAGGGATATGAGACTCTATAGTAGGAACAACGCCCAACTCTTGGATGAACTTCTTGATCCATACTGCTTCTTTTGCTGCTTCACAGGCCTCAACATACTCTGCTTCAGTTGTGGAATCGGATACAATACTCTGTTTACAACTTCTCCAACTAAAAACCCCATTGTTTAAAGTAAATACAAATCCAGATGTAGACTTTCTATCATCAGGATCTGATTGGAAATCTGAATCAGTGTATCCATCAACCTTTAATGGACCCCACCATATATCAAACAATAATGTTTAGTCCTATTAAGATATTTAAGAATATGCTTAACGGCAGTCCAATGCTCATTTCCAGGATTAGATTGATATCTACTCACAACACTAACTGCTTGAGTAATATCTGGCCTTGCACATACATTGCATTACATCAAACTCCCAACTGCAGATGCATATGGGCAATGTTTCATTCTCTCTAACTCCTCATTAGTTTGAGGTGACATTTTCTTAGAAAGAATAATTCCATGTCTAAGAGGTATCAACTCCTTTTTGGAATCTTGTATGTTAAACTTGGCCACAATCTTTTCAATATAGTTAGACTGAGACAATCCCAAAAGTCTATTACCTCTATCTCTATAGAGTTTAATGCCTAAAATATATGATGCCTCACCCAAGTCTTTCATACAGAATTGGTTAGACAACCATAATTTTGTTGAAGATAACATTCCTATGTCATTCCCAATGAGAAGAATATCATCAACATAAAGAACAAGAAAAGTAATAGCGTTCCCTTGTGTTTTCTTATAAACACAAGCTTCATCCGGATTTTGAATAAAACCAAACAATTTGATTGTTTCATCAAACCTGATGTTCCAACTTCTAGAGGCTTGTTTAAGTCCATATATAGACTTGTTAAGCTTGCATACTTTATGTTCCTCCCCTTTGGATACAAATCCATTAGGTTGATCCATGTAAATTTCTTCTTCGAGAAATCCATTCAAGAAGGCTATCTTTACATCCATCTGCCAGATTTCATAATCATAGTATGGAGCTATAACCAATAAGATTCTAATGGATTTAAGCATCACAATTGGTGAGAAAGTATCCTCATAATCAATTCCTTCCTTTTGATTATAGCCTTTTGCAACCAGTCTTGCTTTATAGGTCTCTACCTTTCCATCTAGTCCTCTTTTTCCTCTTATAGACCCATTTACAACCAATTGTCTTTACCCTAGCAGGGTGGTCTACAAGATTCCAGACTTGATTAGTATACATAGAATCCATTTCTAATCTCATGGCATCTATCCATTTATCTTTATCAATGTCAGACATTGCCTCATTATAGTTGTAAGGATCATCTTCAAACTCTTCTGAGATCATAGCATAAGTTTCATTCAAAAGAGTTAATTTTTTTGGAGGACGAATTATCCTACAACTTTTCTTATTGGAACACTTGGCTTATCAATAACATTAGGGATGCATTCATCTTGTGAATGATTTTCATTAGACCCAACATCTTGTGAATGATTTTCATTGGAACACTTTAATTTCTTGTGAAGTAATAAGAAACCATTTGATTTAGAAACCGAAAAAAATGATGTTGTTTCTCATTTTGACCTTTTTTAATTATTAAAGTAGCATGTTTACGCCTTGTTTAATCTATTTTTTAAATTGTTATTTTTTTATAAGGTAATAATTTTTTAAAAACCCATTTATTTTGAAAAATATATTATTAAAATGGAATTTAAACATTTTTTAAAGCTTATTTGTGTTATAATATTTTTAATCCTTTTTAAAACATTTAAACTTATTCGAATTATAAAAAGAATGAAAACTTAAGAAATCAATAATAATTTTTATTTTATTTACAATTTTGTTTATTTGAATAATTTGTTTGTAGTTTTAAGAAAATTACATTCATGTATAGATATAAAATACATCTATCATTTTATTTATATTGCATATTTTTAGCCTATGCTGGGTAATGGGTAAGTAGTTCTATAATGCTATGATTGTTTAGATACAGAGTATGTATTACACCTAGAATTATTACATAATAAATATATTTAAATCATATGATTGTGTAAGTGTGTCAACTTATTTGTTATTGACTATTTTCTTTAAATAAAATTTTATACTTTAAAAAATAATATCCTAAACCTTTTTTAATTATACATTAATTACATTATAAATAATTTAACCAAACTTAACAAATATAATACAGTTGTACCTATATTTCTATGTAGCAAGAATCGGCCCAGATTTTAAAAATAAAAAATATATAATGTAGTATATTAATTAGTAAATTAAGTTTTAAATCAAATATACAAAATAAATAAATAAATAAATAAGTCTCACCTCATTTTTTTTAAAAAAAATTATAATATCTAAACAAAATCCATATCTGTGACCCTGAGTAAAATTCATATTAAATCCACAAATATTGGTTAATGTTGTGGTCAATATCCTCCGTATCATCTCCTTATTCCAAGTCTTCTATTGATAAGTTAATAATAATAACAATATTTGAGACCTATAAAAGAGATGTGAACTAGACTTAGATAACTTTTCTCACTTACAACATGTAACTATGTAAGCATCCTTTAGAAAAATAAAAAAAATGAAATAAAATACTTCAAATAAATAAGTTTTACGACAATTCTAAATTGGCAATTAAAAAAATATTTTAATGTGCATATGCTAATATAGCAGGCCATGTCAATTGGTCATACCAATCAGCATGTGTGTTAATTTTTGGATTTTACATAAATGAAGAATATGACTTCTATCTCAGAGAAAACTGATTTTATTTTTTATGTTAAAAATAATTAAAATAATTCTCTTGCATCAAATATCAACCATATGGCATGTCATGATGCGTTCATTGTGAAGGACTAATATTATTCATATGAGACGAAGTAATAAACTCATGAATTATTTGTGCGTGTATATATATAGATTATTAGTATATATTATTATTATGTTAGTATATAAGGATGTATTAGCATATTATTATTATGTTAGTTTATAAGGATATATTAGCATATATTATTATTATGTTAGCATATAAGGATATTTTAGTCTATTTACTTTTCTTGTAAAACCTAGTTGTAAACCTAGCTATATAAAAACCCCTTATGTGTATTCTTTTTCTTTAGAAATACTAATATGAAATCCCTAGCCTCTGTTTCTCTGTCTTCATACCTCCGTCTCTCAATTTCTTCATAGATAACTTTTCTAAGGCAACTAATATTAAAAGAGGGAAACAAAATTGATAATTTTGAAGATCACATACTATTTCAATATTATTACTAATGAATTAATTAACTACATGAGATATCGGGGAATGATTGAAAATACATTGGAAATGCATAATTTCACCATTTTTTTGTTATATTTTAAAAGTATCATTATATTTCTAAAATGTCCAAAACAAAAGAAATAGACTTCAGTTTACCTCACCTTACATCAATATTAATAGACAACATGCAATAGATTTTGTATATGTTGAAAATAAAAGTAAGAAGAAATTGGTAGGAGAGATGGTAATACCAATTGGCTGTGAATTAACTTTCCTACCCTTGAAGCATTATCCATTTTCAAAGCATTGGGACCATCATACCAGTCAAGTCGTTGCCCATCCCAAGGAATGAAAGAAACTTAAGGCTCATCTTTTTCTCCACGGATTCATCTACTTCTCCATCAGACGTAGTTCTTGCTATCCACTCCAGAAAAAAAAAGAAAACACTTGAGTTTCCCTTGGTGTCGGAGCCTGCCTTTACTGATTGAAGCCACGCTTCAATGCGACAGAGAGGAGAAGTGATCTGTCTGATAGGATCGATGCCTAGTAATAACCAATCGGGCAACCCTTTTGCTTATCAATTCGAAGAACTCATTTTCTTATGCTTTAATTTGTGTATGAGTTTGATAAGTATTTGGATACATTATTAGTTTCTTGCATTCTTGTTCAAATATTGTGAGTGAAGTGCTAGTCTTAATTCATGGACTGTCATAGAAAATATTGTAGACAGTTATAAGATAAATTGAATTTTATTTGTAATCCAAACATATTCTTTCAATTATAATGTTTACTCTTTTTCCATTCAAATTTTGTGTCCTTGAAGGTGTTATTGACTGTCACCATGGAGAAATGTTATAGATTATGTGAAGAATCTAGTAATGTATTACATCTGGAGAGTAAATCTTATAATACCATTCTATACACAACTAAATCCCTCTTGTCATGAATTAAACTCCGAAACAATCCCATTTCGATGTTTGTTCTGTTTAGTTTTTCATAATTATTGTGTATATATGTACAATTTTGTTAGTTATTGGAAAATTCAGTATTTCAATTGGAGAACTAGTGCATTTACTATTATTTCAATTGGAAAATTTGGTTTGACCATTATATTTCTGGTGTATATATGGAATCAATGCATCTTGTCAAGCTGTTAACACCAAATATGTCCTTTACCTGTAAATGCATGCTCACTGTATGGCATGAATTATTGTGAACCTCACTTCGGTCTACAATGTAGTGCTTGCACCGTTTACCTTATGCATAAATATGTTTATTAACATGAACTAATTTGTTTGTGCAGTGACACATTATGGCAAGTGGTTCTGGGAATCTTCTGAATGGACGATGCTATTTAGCACCGATTGTAGACACAATACATGAATTGAGGGACAAGATGACACGAAGGCACTAGGACATGCTGAAGTGAACACCATTTAGTCATTTGATGGACATTGAACCCATAGTATAAGAGCATATTATACTAGACATTTTGATGCAAGTGTTCGATGAGCGGACGAGAACATTTAAACTTGGGGAAAGCCATGTACATTTCAAGGCTAAGGATATATCCCTTTTACTCGGCCTAAAGTGCGAAGGAATTACTATAGAGTTTAAGAGGAAGAAGGAACGCTGCAGGTTGGAAGAGGAATACTTCATAAAAAGTGTAGATAGAAACAAGGATTGTTTGGTGAGGGTATTACAGTGCGTGGTCCTTAAGAAAGATCACAAGGACAAAGAAAATCTTGCTAAACTTTTATTAATATGCATCATGTGATTCTTGCTATTCCTCACCACTTGTTGTTCAACACCAGCATAGTTAACTCATTATGTGGATGATTTGTCCACACTTGGTGATTATGCATGGCCTCATACGACGCAAAGAGATGTCATGGAAGATGTACCTAGGTACTTAAGGGGTTGTGTAGTTGCCTTTAATATTTGTTTTTATGAAGTCACCTAGACTGGGAAGATAACCTACTATGAAAAATCACCACACATCCTGGGCTACGGTGAAAGTAGTTTCAAGAAACAATTTGGTGCTGAAGCCCTTATGGAGACACTTAAGGGATAGGAAGTAAGTTTTTTATTATTCATAATGTTTACAAATTGTGTGAACTAATTATTTTTCCAAATTAATGCTATTTTATTTAACTTTATGTTTATATTGTGTATAATTTGTTGAGATCATCAGTTAGTGGTTGGAAACGACGTTTGCACATTTGTATAATGAGTTACCATTCAGTTATTTGTGTTTTTGTTTATAATGGACAATTGGTGTTTATAAAATAACTTTAGTATTGCGTATGTTGGATACTTGTTTATTTTATATGGGTCATTATTGGTATTTGATAATGTTTGGTATTTCCCACTAGTTCTTAGCCTTGGTCCCAGAGAATGAGTACGAGATTGACCTTATTGGCAGTGGAAAACTTGATGGCAAGACCACACGAAGACCCATTGTAGAATCCTCCACAACAATACAGTCATCAAGATTCATGAAGACAAGACCCGAAAAAGAAAAAAGAAATAGTTAGAGAAGAACATCCTCTGAAGAAAAATAGACGAAATATTTGTCCCGTTAGCCCTCAGATGGGTAGCCACCATTTCTCCACTACAAGCCCTAAAGGAAAGATTAATGATGATGAGAAACTAGATCTAGTCTTGAATGAAGTCAGGGAACTTAAAGAAAGAGGTATCATACTTGAGGAAAAAGTTAGCATAAATTATGAAAAGTAGAAGCTGCCTAAGACAGAAGAAGAATTGAAGGTTAATGTTAAACCTTCCCATGAAGAAATAACACATGCCCCCCAAAGTAAATGGTTAAAAAAGAATGCAACAAAGCGAGGATAGAATAAACCTCATGCTGATGAACCAGTGGAGGACACACTTTAACCCAAGCTCCTTACCTGTGCTATGAAGGCTTCAGCTGCATCTCATCCTGTACCCGAACCTGAACCCGCCCAGCAAAAAAGGTTGCCCCTCTTGGAAAGGGAAAAATAATGATGCAAAACCACCATCTGAGATGACTATAGTTGACAATGAAATATTAGACGTCATTGGGAGAGCAGTAGAGTCACTCGCATCTCTTAAAAGTGGGTAGCTTCAGCCGACGGAGACAATAACCAAGTGGATGATACAGATAAAATAGATAACGCGGTAGATGTACTAACAGATTTCATCGCTCGAACTAAGCCACCTCAGGGTTTTGCACGACTAGACAAGATGCAACAAATGATGTTGTCAGTATTCCTCAATTGTTGGATGGATGCGTAAGTGTTTAACAAGTTTTAATTTGTTTATTTTTTTGGCTTACTTTTCTTATTATGTTGTTTTCGCTGTATCTGTAGCCTCCAAATCAAATTGATATATTACGTTTCAAATATTTCAGTTTCTGTTCAATTATATGAATAAATTGTCAGTGTGATTGGTATAAGATTTGTATACATTTTTGTTTTTTCACAAACACAATTAATGATTTCTTTAATTTCTTTCCCCGCCATCTCTGGACATATGCTTAGAGCAATGAATTCGTCTATACCAGCCATGACCATCTTCAAGCTTTGGCTGATGGGAAGCATATGGTTCCTGATGACGTTGTTGATGCATTTGTCTTGATACTAGTTGATTCTTTGAGGAACTTGCCCTTCCAGTTTAAGCGATCAGCCATGATTACCAGACCAATGGCGCTTTCCGTGTTAAAGAGACCTGATTCTAAAGACGGACTGAATAAATTGGTAGTACCCACCTTGGATGAATACACAACTATTAATGTTGTTCTTATACCGATAATACTACACAAGCATTACCATCTTCTCATTTTGGATAAAGAACATCGGAAATATCATCATTACTCCTCACTTGCGAGCCCTGTCTACGATAAAGATGCGATTGTAATGGTTACTCCTAAAACTTAATTAATTCTTTCAGTGTTTCTATTATTTGTTATGACTTATGCCTCCATTTTCTTCTCTAAAATGTAGTGCTTGCTTTTTGACAATTTATTGAAAGTAAAGCTTGGCATTACTAACACCGATGTATACCCACTTGTGCACATGCGTGATTGTCCCCAACAAACGGCAGGCAGTTTGGATTGCCCTGTCTATGTAATGCAATTTATGGAATTGATACTACAAGGTGAGAAACTTGAGCTGCCAGTCGGTGATGTGGTATACTATCGGCTTCTCTACGCAACGCGCATCTTCTGAGATGGCATACTATGCACCCAACAACGAAGCAAGCTAGTGGAGAAGCTCCTCCAACAAGTAGCCATGCAACAATCGTCACGGAACAGGTAGAACCTGGTGAAGGAGAAGGATAAGACCAAACTGATAGAGAAACTTCTCTTGTAAGTCATAAAGGTACAACCAACGATACCATGGCAAGACTCGGAAGCTGAATTCCCTCCATAAGTAAGCTCACATTTCCCTCCAAACACAAGGGTATTTCTGGGATTTCCAAAAAATATAACGGGGGAGAGTAACTAGAGGGATGCAATGGTACAATACTAAAAAAAGTTGGACTTATTAGTATATCAAAATGTCAGAGAGACTTATTGAAATATTTCAAAAGTTTCAGGACTAAAAAATAATTTTCCCTTAACAAAATGGCCTAGGCCATTTTATAATTTTATTTGCTAAACAACACCCCAAGTTACTGAGAAATAATAATAAACCATTTGATCTACAAACCAATAAAACGTGGTTGTTTTTCATTTTGACACTTCTTTTTTTTTAAATTATTAGAGTAGCATGTTTTCGCCTATTTAATCCAATTTTTTAAAAATTGTTATTGTTTTTTTAAAAAGTAATATTTTTAAAAAACCCATTTGTTTTTAAAAATATATTGTTATTAAAATGGAATTTACACATCTTTTTAAAGACTATTTGTGTTTTAATCTTTTTAAACATTTTTAAAACTTTTAAACTTATTTGAATATAATTTTTAAATTTTTATTCCCACTTATAATAATTTTATATAAAGAATGATTGTTTTTAGAAAATCAATACTAAATTTTTATTTTATTTGCCATTTCATAAATAAAATAGTCATAATAAATTTAGCTCATTAAAAAAAATCTCCATTAGGAAAAAGCCTAATAAAGAAAGGGGAAATTACTGTTTACCCCTTGGGAATTTCAAAACTTCCCAGACAGCCCCTGCAAGTTTGTAATACCCAAGGCAGCTCCTCCGTTAGTGTTTAACTTCCCTTTTGCCCCCTGTCGTTCACTTGGACAGGGTCCATTTTGTGAAATTCCTTGTTTACGCTTCAATGGTGGGAAAAAAAACAGCCCAGTCACATCATGTCAAACTTTTTTGTTTGGCTTTTGTCAATCTTTTTTCATTCCATCTTGCGTTGCTTTTTCTGAAACAAAGTTTGGAAGACTCATCCTGCGAGAGAGTAACAATCTTTTGTATTCTTTTGAACTCTGCTAGTTGCCTGATAAGGTGAGAATGTCTTCCTTTCCCTCACTTTGATCATCCTTGAAGAGAAAGTAACAATTTATATTTATATGCAGGTTTATTATGGAGAGTTTTTGTGGAATTGCAAGATACAACGGGGATGGACGAGTGCTAGTGTTCACGGTAAAGACTTGTTGGATTCAATCTTAGCGGAGATATGTGAGCGATGGGGTCTTGATGTTTCCCATGTTAAGGTGAAGTTTATCATATCTGATGGTCATAAAACGATTTGTCCAATAGAAAATGAGGTTGACTTCCAGCGCATGTGTCATGTGTACTCCATCTTCAAATGCACTGCAGTCGATCTCGTGGTTGAGACAGATGATATGCCATTGTCGCATCATAGTCAAAACGAATTCTTGTCATTGTGAAGTTCTTATTACCGTTTAGTTATTATAGTTTACGTTTAATTATTATGGTTTTCGCTTAATTATTTTAGTTTCTGTTTAACTTATTGAGTTTCTGTTTAACATATTATGTTTCTGTTTAAATTTATATGTTTCCGTTTAATATGTTTTGTTTTCGATCAACTAACTGATTTTTCCTGCGTAAACTGAAGTGTTGGCAGGAATTCTGATTCTGCCAGGGCACCTGTTCCATCTCGTGGCGACCCTGATGGTGCCACAGCCCTTCCGTCCTCCTTAGATCAATCCAAAGTGTTGTCGTTGGATATTAGACAACATTTTGTAGACGTTGAACATTTCAGAGACGCACTTTGGAATTTTGCAATCAAGCGGAATTTTGACTTTAAATTCATAAAGAATAAAAAACACAGGGTGACTGTACAACGCGTGACAGTTGATTGTGACTAGCGCCTTCATGCATCAAAGGAATACAATAAAAATACTTTCATAATCAAGACAATGTATCCGTCACACACTTGCGGTGGTGAAATTGGCTCGGTGTCGCATCCGAAAGCGTCTAAAAAATGGGTAAGCACACGAGTGATTCAGAAGCTTAAAGACCAGCCCTTGTACAGGCCCATCGATATTCAGAAGGACATGTTACGGGAAAATGGTGTCAACATTCCATACAAGCAAGCTTGGTTGGGTAAAGAGTGTGCCCGGGTGATCCTCGACGGAAGCAACGTCTCTAGCTACGATTTGTTGATCTGGTATGTGGATAAGGTAGCTGAGACAAATCCCGACAGCATTGCGATTGTGGAAAGAGACGGTGAGCATTTTAAACGTACATTCTTTTCATTCCGTGCGTGTATCATGGGATTCAAGCGGGGTTGTAGGCTACTGCTGTTTGTCGATGATACCCACCTTCTTGGAAAATATCGGGGTACGCTATTGGGCGTCACAGGAAAAGATGGAAACAATGGTTTTTTCCACGTGGCCTTCGGTATTGTCGACAACGAGACAGATGAGAATTGGATGTGGTTCATTTCTAAGTTAGGTGATTCGTTATACGATGACTGAGATTATGAAGAGATCATTACATTTGTCTAGGACAGGTCTAAGGGGCTTGTGAACACTATTGCAAGGGTCTTCCCTTATTCCCCACACGCATACTGCCTTCGACACTTGGAGGCCAATTTTATGAAAGCCAATGGCAAACTTGGGAAGGCATTGAAGGAGGAGTGCTGGTCCATATGCTTTCATATTGCGTGGGCATCAACGTCTAAAGAATTTGATGATACGGTGAGTGAACTACAGGCCACATCATAAGAAGCGTATCGCTGGTTGCTTGAAAAGTCAGATATGTCACATTGGTGTAATTATTTGTTCCAAGGTGAACGTTGGGGCGAGATGTATTCAAATGTCGCAGAGTCCTTCAATGCGTGGATCAAAGAAGCTTGCCATTTACCGGTGATGAAAATGGTCGACTCCATATTGTATTTGAATGTTTGATTTTCTTTCTGTTGAAATATCTTTGTTTTACTTTAAATATGTTCGTTTTCATTTAAGTATACATGTTTCTGTTTAAATACAGTTGTTTCGCTGTAAATATATTAGTTTTTCATTTAACTATTTCTGTTTATGTTTAAATATCATGTTCTTCTTTTAATATAGTTTGTTACTATTTCACTTTCTTTGTGTCTGTTTAAATATCTTTGTTTCGCCTAGTTTAACAAGCAGTTATAATGTCTACTTATATAGGTTCAAATTAATGCGCATGTTATCCACCCATCTCCAGCAAGCGAAGAAATGGGAGACCTATTTATGCCCCGATATACATAAGAAGGTAGAGAATCTTGTTGTGGGAAGCCAAAATCTTTATGTTGGTTGTTGTGTCAATGATCGTTATGAAGTCATTGACCACTACAGCAACTCCGTAGATCTATCAGGTAGAACACGCTCATGTCGTAGATGGCAAGTTTATGGTATCCCGTGCACACACTCTTGCGCTGCAATAATGCAGACATACACCAACGTTCATCAATTTATTAGCGGCTACTTCACCGTTGAGACACACAAATTGGTGTATAGTGAAGCTATTTTCCCCATACCAGAAGATGACAAGCCTACAGACAACCTGGGCGTCCGAGACGGAAGAGGATTGAGTCGCAAGAGTCGGAGGTCCACAAGTTGCGGTGCAGCCGCTGCCACGCGTTCGATCATAATCGTAGGTCTTGTAATGAAACTGCCGCCGACTAGGCATTATAAATAAACACCTATTTTAACAAAAACAAACTTATTTACGTGGCCATGTTTAATATTTAAACATAAACTATCATATGTAAACATAAAAATCTTTATTTAAAGAGTACAATTGTTTGTTAAAGGGAAACTTTGATATTTAAATGGAAACAATTTTTATTAAACATAGGGAGTTAAACAGAAACGACACAATAGTTAAATTTGATGGGAACTCATCTGTTTAGAGTCATTTATTAAACAAAAATGCTATTTATTAAACAAAAATCCCATTTATTATACATAAACAAAACCCTAACCGAAAAATCTCGCTTCAAAGTCAAACATTGATATTTACAAGACAATTAATATATCTCCAGAATTCAAGAAGGCAAGCCAAGTTGTATTTAAATCATTCGAATCGGTGCAAATTTGATCTACCCTTCAAATACCCGACTAAGTTTATCGACCCTATAAATTGGCTTGAAGTGATTAGATTATAGAGTTATGGAAACAATTGATGGGACATCTGTTCGGCCAGGGGATCCATCTTGGATGCATCCATTCCCAGTGTAATAGTTGGAACCTTGAAAATCAGAGGCATCACTGGTGGTTGTTCAACTTCTAAAACATGAATTTTTTTTTCCAAGATGAACAACCCCATGCTATCCCTATGATTTCCAAGATTCCAACGGTTACACTGTGAATGGATGCATCCAAGATGGATCCCCTGGCCAATCAGATGTCCCATCAATTATTTTGGATGTCTTGGGCGATCAGATGCACTTCCTTGGCATCGATGGATGTCCTGGCTGATCAGATGTCTCATCAAATGGTTTGGTAACTTTACGTTGACGATGTTTGAAGACGAAGATGAAATGGTGAAAATACTGTGACCTTATACAAGGTGGAGTACAAGGGCGCAAAGGCATTTCAGAAATCGAGCGTCCGAGGTCCGCGAGTTACGATGCAACCACTGCCAGGCGTCCAGTCATAAGCATAGATCTTGTAATGAAACCGTCGCAAAGTAGGCATTGTAAATACACACCTGTTTAACAAAAACAAACTTGTTTACTTGTCCATGTTAGATATGTAATCTTAAACTGTCCTATTCAACAATAGACATGTTAATTTCAAGAGTAAAACTGTTTGTTAAATGGAGACTTTACAATTTAAATGGAAACATATAATGTTAAACAGAAATTGTTAATCTTAAAGGACAACATAGGTTGTTAAACAGAAACATTGCATTTTACGTGTCAATCGCTGTTTATTAAACAGAGAGTTCGGGGTTTACGTGTTAATCGTTGTTTATGAAAGTTGTGTATTACACATGAGACATTCATTTTGAACAGAGACAATAAACTGTATATAGACATTAACTCAAGTCAGTTCCCCACCCCCCACCCCCAAGTAGAAGACTCGCCTTTCTCTATGATGCCGGGTAGGCGCCCTTCAATGAGTATGCAGGCAACATACTTCAATCTTAAATAAAGGGCATCCTTTTGTTGTAGCCGTAGCTTTTCACCTTCAAGTATTTGTTCAATAAACCACATGACGTAAACGGCGTAGTCGACACTTCCTCGTCTCTGTCGTGGGGTTTCACTGTCGTGAATTAGCGAGTACAGTAGAGTTACTGACTCGCCGAACTCCATATCCATATAATAGTCAAATACTCTCCTCTGTTGAGATATACAAGTTGATGTTAGTTGGTCGGTTAAGAAAGTACTAGTTATTGAACTCTATTTATCAAGGAACTGACCATTTCAAACGCGTCTCTATCGTACTCGTCACTTTAACATGAGGAATAATGCCTGTATTCTTGTTTTTCACTGTCAAGAACCACAACATAGAAGTGCCCCTTCATGATTATCTAGCGGATAACTATGCCAACTTTATGCAGGTTATGCACGGCATCTCCGATCATAACGAGCGTCATGTCACACGCGTCAGGCTGCTTGGACATAAACAGTGTCAATGGTCGTGTGATGGAGGCCCACTTCTTATACGGATATGGTACTCTCTTCAGGGACTTTTGAATTATGCATACGAGCGCGTCCATCATATCGTCTGTCACCATTTCCTTCTCTTCAAGCAGAGTGAATAGTCTTTTTCGTGTAGTGCTGACACAAGCATTCCTCCAGACGATAGTACTGTGGTTAAATGATAAAAGATATAGTTAAACAAAAACAGAAGTACGCAATTGGTAACAGATAAACTTAAAGGATTCGACTACTTTCTAAACAGAGACGTCATAACTTAAATGGTAAAGTAAATATTTAAACATTAACTCAAACACTTCATACATACTTGTCCATATAGCAGTTAAGGAAGATCGTTATTAACTCTTGCTCGAGTATGTCGAGCCACGAATGTTCGGGGTATTTTTTTTCTCCTGAATAAAGTTGTGCCGCACTTCTTCGTATTGTTTGTTACCACTATTGTCTGTCTTCAATGCTGTTATTGTCTCATCATATCGGCAGCCTGCGAAGAGAGACGCTTTGTTCTTTTCATTCTTTTCACACATCTCTTCAAACATGGCATTCTTCGAATGGTGACCCTAATGAGCTCATCGTCGTCAAACTCCGAGCTCATCCCACTAGCAGCCTCGGTATTCTCCGGGGCTACCTCGGCTACATCTGGGCTTTTACTAGTAGTGTCCGCGCGGGTATTTCGTTTGTTTGTATGGACGGTGCATTCGATTGTGACTGTCCTTCCACTGCCTTAACCCGATCAACAAGCCGAGGGAACTCGGTTGTCAATATCTGGCACGCCTGCAGCAGACTTATAGTGACATCATCGCTTTGTGCCGTCGGGACGGCTGCCGCGGTCGAGGGATCTGTTGACGTCAACGGGGGTGTTGGCATCTGGTGGGGCGAAGGAATGTGTGCTCGCGTTGGGCTGGTAGTATGGGAATGGTATCCAGCGCGCTCAGAAGAGTTTGGACTCTCACCTTGCATTCTCCCGCGGGCGGCCCCAACAAATATAACTTCATCCGCATTCGCGGTGACCAGCTCATGAAACTAACATACATAAGTACCACAATATCAGCGAAATGATACAATTGAAACAATAACATATGCTTTTAAACATATAAGTAATATATTTAAACGGTAAACACTATATTTAAATGGTAACACCTATAGTTAAACATAGATGTCTATTTTTAAACGATAACTACAAATGTTAAGTAGAGACCAATATCGTTAAATGCTAAATACTACTGTTGAAGACATTGATCATGATTTGTTACCTCCTTTCCTTCGTGAGATGACAAAATGGTTTCTATCAACGCTTGCTTCCGATAGCTACTTTCACCGTAACACAACATCCTTAGTGGCTTGCCAAAACTTACTTTGTTTCCACAACCTGTGAGCTCGTAAAACCAGATGTTCAGTGCAACCGAGCAACCCTTAATCCACCTCAGTAAATGTTGTGAACGGTGTCCTTCGTATAAGTTCCCTGTGGCGTCCACTCATGTGAACTTTCAATTTAGCCATTGTCTCCACTACTGGTGTCAAGTAGAATCGCCTATTAACTAGGTTTACCACCATAACTTCTCCTTCGAGACAATGATGGAAAATCTGCTGAAGCGAAGAGAGAAAAAATTCGAAAACCCCGCCTTCCTCTCAAAACGGAGAAATTATTGCAGTGGCTATTATGGTCAAACCATGACGCACTCCCACGACTTCCCATGCATATTCATTACAAAACTGTCGCATTTATTATAAATAAACTTAGATTTCAAAAGAAAAAACTTATTTACTTGTCAATCACTATTTATGGCACAGACACTTAGTTATTTAAACAAAGACATTAATATTTAAACATAAACTCTAAAAGTTAAACAGGAACGTTTTTATTTAAAGAGAAACAACGATAGTTAAATAGAAACATTGAAGTTAAACAATAAAAAAAATTATTTTAAACGGTAACAATGAAAGTTAAACAGAGACATCGCTGCTTTGGAAAAAAAGAATGCCATCTATATAGACAGCCAATCTTTATTATATGGAAACAATGATATTTACATTGACAAATTTCATAAGTTATTGGAAAGAATTTATGTTACAAAATTTACATTATAATTAACAAACAAATTTATACACCATCGGATGTGGTAGTCTTGTCGCCTTTATGACTAACATCGGCTGCCTTCCCATCCAGAAGTATGCGTGTGGCGTACTTCAGTCGTAAGTAAGGGACGTTAGTTTGCGGTAGCTGTAGCTTTTCATCATTAAGAAGTTGCTCAATGAACCGCATCACATAGACTGAGTAGTCGACACTTCCTCATTTTTGTCTTGGAGCATTCCTGTCGTGCATCAGGGGGTACGAGGATGTCACTAATAAGTGCTTGTATTATAGTACCGCGAAGCATTATTATCTTACATTGAGCATATCTTTTATCAGTTTTTATCACTAAATGGCGTGCATTTGTGTATTCTTGTGCATTGAAGGTTTGTGGAGCTAAATTGGAGAAGAAGAACGAAATTAGGTCGTGTTTGCCGATGTTGGGAAGTTTTCGGACCAAGCACGGAAGAAGGCACGAGCTTGGACTTGTGAGTGTGTGCCAACCTCCTTTGGAGGGGCACAAAGGCACTCACATTCACAACAAGTCTAACTTGTGTGGCTTAGGAGAACTTCACCAAGAAGGAGACTTGAAACAATTGGCACGATCTACCATTGATTGTGTGCCCAATTCAATGGCCTCGATGAAGAACGACGGATTCGGGAGCGTTTCGGGCGAGTATTGCAGCATCACTGTAGCTTGTTACGGTAGCAAAACAATGTAGCAAGTTACTGTTCATTTTCGGGAAATTCAGAATTCTAGAGAATTCACACGGGCGTGTGGAATTAACACACGGCCGTGTGAATTAATTTTTCAGCAGACAGAAACTTCACACGCCCGTGTGTTAATTCCACACGGCCGTGTGAAGCCCCCGATAAGTCAAATTTTAAAGCCGCGATTCAACATTATAAAAGGCGATTTTGGAGACCTTTTGGGATATCTTTTGACCTATTTTTCTCTTCAACTTTGGGAGTGCGGCTAGGGTTTCGGAGAGGATTTCGTGGAGGTTTAGCGCGCATCATCGGCATCATCACCGACGTTTGACCGCCGCACAAGACCACGGCCACACCATACGCAAGGGGGTTTTCATTGATGTCCTTATTTTGTGCTTTCTTTCATACATTGATGAACATGTATAACTCCATGAGGAGCTAAACCCCTTAAGGGTGTTCGGACTTGTAAACTCTAGGGTCATTATGTTTCTTTGACATTTGTATTATGCTTTTCCATTATTGATGAATAAAATTAAGTTTCAATCTTAATTTCATCTTGCTAATGTTTTCTCTTAGATGTGACACTAGGATTGAGAACAATTTAGGTTTCCTTTTGGAGGTATGACAACTCCTTAGGGTTAGACTACTTAGGATTGAAGAGGGTTGAGAGGGAGAGTTGTGAGGTAGCGATGTACCCCTTTCCTCTCCAACGTGTTCTCCCTACCTCCGTTTCCTTGATTTCATAGCGGTCGAAATAGAGTGAAGTACTAGGCAGATAAACTCCCCTGGGGCTTAGCTACGCAAGTAACAAAGTGAAGGGTTGAAGTGAATCCTATGCGTTGGGGATTAATCTAGACTAGAGTTCTTCCACCTGGACCAAAGGGTTAGAACTACACATAGGAACAGGTTTTACCACTAGGAATCCCTAGAGCTTAAAGAAATCCCACATAGTGTAAGGTTTAGGTAGATATACTCCCCTGGGGCTTAGTCTTGCGAGCGATAGAGTGAAGGGTGACGTGAATCCTAATACCGGGGCATAGTGTTGGGGCTAGTCACGGTTGTCCTTAGGTTTGGGACCGTGAGTCTTAGGATATCCTCAACTCGATTAAACATCAATAGGAAAGTATAATAGCATAGTCCTGCACTAGAAACATAGACACTAGAGGTAACTTGTCCGGATGCCCTGTTTCATTCATTACTAGTCCTCTCTATTCTCTTTTACTTGCACTCTCTCATCTTCCATCTTTCTATTTAATTTCTTGTCTTTCATTCTACTTTATTCTATATTCACTCATTGATCCTACTATGCTTTTCCGTACTCCGCATAGCTTAATTAGTGAAATCTCGTATTCTAATTCCCTATTCCCTGTGGATTCGACTACCCACTCACTAGGGTAAATTTATTACTTCGACAAACCCGTGCACTTGCGGGATACACGCAAGGGGTCGTGTCAGTCGCTGACTCTCCAAGTTCCATCTCGACGCAATTATCAAAGAGTTTACGCTATAAACAAATAACATTTAAAGTTAAGATGGAAGTACGATATATCCTCTATAGTTAACACGAAAACTTACCATATCGTTGGTGTCGCTGTCGTATTCGTCTCTCTGGTAGGAAGAGTAATGCATGTACTCTTGTTTCATGTTGTCCATAACGACGATATGGAAATGGCCATGCAAAATTATTGGCATAATCATGATCATGTAGAGAGCCTCTTCCGACGTGTCATCCTGTTGGGACATGCATATTGCAAGTAGACGGGTAATGGAAGCGCGCTTCTTATAAGGATATGCCACAAGCTTCAGTAACTTCTGAATGACGCAAACAAAGGCATCGACGACATCGTCTGTCACCATTTCCTTACCATCCAACAATGTGAACACGTTGGCTCGTGTCGTGAAAAGTGCCTCATTCCTCCATACAACAATCCTTATGTTAAATAGTAACACAGTTATTTAAACAATAAAGTTAATATTTAGGCAGAAACCATGATATTTAAACGGTAACTTCGATATTTAAACGGAAAGTACAATATTTAAATGATAACATGAGTATTTAAACGGGAACTATATATATTTAAGTGATAACACAAATACTTCATACTTACGAGTCCATACAACAGTTGAGGAAGATATTTAATATCTCCTGTTCGAATGTCTCAAGACGCGAGCTTTCGGCATATTTTTTCTTCTTCAAATAAAATACTTCTACACGTTTCCTTACCCTTCGTTAGCAGCCTCTTTATTTCTGATAGCTGTTGTAACGTCTTTGTTCTACTCCGGTACTGCCACAGAGTCTTTATTCGGTGACGGTGCCGGTAACGGCACAGCGTCTTTGTTCGACTCCGGTACTGCCATAAAGTCTTTATTCGATAATGGTGCAGGTAATGGAACAAACATCTTTATTCACTTCCGGTGCCACTGTGGGCTAGATTGTGTCTTCTTTTGACGCACAACTGTCGTATGCCGGTGCCTTCAACACAGGGAGTTCACTGACAAGGGATTCAATTATCTTCCCGACATCGGCAGTAACATCATCATGCGGAGACACATCTATTGTAGCCTGCGGAACCACTGCTTGTCCTTTTTCCAATGGCGCGCTCGGAGCTAACGTTGGTTCAACAACAGTTGGTGCTTCTATTATCTCGATGTCAGCTGGTGAAGGGAGAGACATTGTCGATTTTCTCCACGCAAGGGTCTTCCAACGCGGGACTCTTAGGAATGCTTTCGCAATAACGTTGTAGTCGGCAAACATCGGAGTTGCGTCCGTAGCATCGGGGCTGTTGGAGATAGTATCATGGTCACTCTGCGAACGTCCCTCCAGAGCCTCCACACGAGCAATAAGCCTGGGGAACTCGTGCGTCAATATGTCACATGCATGCAATAGACGTGCGGTCAAGTCCTCGGCTGATGCTACCGGGAGGATGAAAGGGGGCTTGCCAGTCGCCAAGCAGTCCATGCGCGGGGTGGGATCCGAGACAGTAATCTACGTCGGACGCGCTTTGACGATGTTGGCCGATCATCTCTCTTACTCGCCAGCGGAACGAGAGCGGCAGCAGGAACAGGAGCGATATTATCTCCGTGGTCAGTGGCAGCTTCGCGACGGGTGGCCCCAACAAATATTTCTTCATCCGGGTTCGAGGCGACCAGTTCGGGAAACTAACAATTGTAAACAACCAATATTGTTAAACACTAAACAATTTTTTTTAAACGTTAACCAAGTAATTTAAAAATAACCAAAATATTTAAACACTAAATTCTCTTATTAAACGTCGACATATCTAATTAAACAAAAAAATCGAATCTTAAACAATAAAACTATTTCTTAAACACAAAATAATATTGTTAAATGACAAAAACTAAACTTAAATAGATTTATTACTTCTTTTCCTTCAAGTGATAAAAATAACGTTCTTGCGGACACTTGCTTCCGATAGCTGTTTTCACCGTAGCACAGGATCGTGGGGGTCTTGCTAAAATGAACCTTCTTGCCAGTGCCGGTGAGCTCATAGAACCAAGTGGTCAACGCAATCGAGCAACCTTTGACATACCCCGTGTTGGTTTTGTTCCCGGCGGGTGCATAACATGCACATTAATTTGAACCTGTATAAGTAGACATTATAACTGCTTGTCAAATTAGGCGAAACAAAGATATTTAAACAGACACAAAGAAAGTGAAACAGTAACAAACTATATTAAACGAAGAACATCATATTTAAACATAAATGGAAATAGTTAAATGAAAAACTAATATATTTACAATGAAACAATGGTATTTAAACAGAAACACGTATAGTTAAATGGAAACGAACATATTTAAAGTAAGACAAAGATATTTCAACAGAAAGAAAATCAAACATTCAAATACCATATGGAGTCGACCATTTTCGTCACCGGTAAATGGCGAGCTTCTTTGATTCACGCATTGAAGGACTCTGTGACATTTGAATACATCTCGCCCCAACGTTCACCTTGGAACAAATAATTACACCAATATGACATATATGACTTTTCAAGCAACCAACGATATGCTTCTTGTGATGTGGCCTGCAGTTCATTCACCATATCATCAAATTCTTTAGACGTAGATGCTCACATAATATGAAATCATATGGACTAGCACTCCTCCTTCAATGCCTTCCCAAGTCTGCTATTGACTTTCATAAAATTGACCTCCAAGTGTCGAAGGCAGTATGCGTGCGGGGAAGAAGGGAAGACCCAATTTAGATTTCTATATATTTCTTCGTGTTTTGAGAAGGGTTAATACCACTCCACGTGTCTCTCAACATTCGTGCCCAGAACAACCCAACATAGATCACTAAATATTTCTTCGTGTTTTCAGAATGGTTAATACCACTCCACGTATCTGTCAAGATTCGTGCCCAAGAAGAACCCAACTTAGATCTTTGTATATTTCTTCTCTCTCTCTTGAGATCGATCTCTCGATATATATTTCTCAACAAAGCGAGAGAGACGAAGAAGAAGAAGAAGAAGAAGAAGAAGAAGAAGAAGAAGAAGAAGAAGAAGAAGAAGAAGAAGAAGAAGAAGGGGAGAAGGACGGTGGTAAATCTGGAAAACATTGTGGCTTTGAGGGCTCGAAAGCACCGGAGCGAGACCGAAGGTGGGGACGATGAGGATTTCAGGCCCTGGCACCGCAGGCTCTCATCCATGGCCGTCTCTTCCTCCTCCCTCTTCCTCCACTCCCTCCTCCTCCTCCTCCTCCTCGCCGCCATTATCACCACCCACATCACCCTCCCCGTTGAGAAGGTACTCCTTTCCCCCTTTCTTGCTTTCTTTCCAATGCCCTCCCCATTCTTGGCCAATCGCGATCACTGTCATCGCCGGCTGTGGCATTCTGACTTTTGATGAGTCTTCAGTCGTTGCATTCATGGATTTGGATCAATGGCGCCAGCGACCTTTTTTATCTGTTCGATTTTTTTTTAATTGGCTCTTCTTTGCGTTTCTTTGATGTTACTGAATTCTGGCTGAATGTGTTTTGGATTTGGTATGTAATGCATATATGGTGTATTTTATTGCTTGCTCAGATGTGCAAGTGGGGTTCATTGTGCTTGAATTTGTTTTGTTTGTGAGTGATTTATTAATGGTGTATGTGTTTAGGATGTTAATTCTAGTGCTATACTTTTAGGAGACATTTGTTGTCTTGTTTGAATGTGTTTTAATCTGGTTCAACTTACCTTTTGTCAATTATTTGAGTTTAGGCTTTTTTAGCTCATTGCAACCAAATTAAGGCTTGGGTAAGGTTTATGAAGTTTAGTGTCTTCTTGGGTTTGGCACTTTTAGAATGCTGTTGGAAGGAAGGAATGGACCGGGACCTTACTTTTCGCATGTGGATTTCATTTTGCTGTCTTATGTTAGAAAGAAGAATAGGAATAAGACTGGAGGAATAACATCAGAAGCTATTGACCTAACTGCAAAGAGTTATTTATTGGCACACTAATTTTTACAGGGATGGCAATAAAATCTCTAACCTTTACTTTACCTATCAAGATCATTACCTTAGTTCTTAATACCTTTTCTTGGATATCCACTTCTATATCCTGCCGATCAAGTAGTTAGATTTGGAATGACCTGTTCCCTTTTCTTTTTTCCTTTGCTACAACCACAAGTGAGTGACTCTGATCTATAAGAAAGGTGCCATATCATCTTCTAAAGTTGGACAATTTTGTTATTAATGCTATTCAATAACATTACCCTAATGGGTGATATTAAAGCAATCCCTTCCCACACAAGATGAATAACTGTGCTCTTTGGCATTTTTAGATGCCTAAATTGACATTTTTTTTACCTTCGTGATTTCATTATCTTTGTGTAGTGTGTAATTTCTTAGAAGGCTCTTCACACTTAATGCATTTTGCATTTATTTCCTTAGTTCTTTGATGAATTTTTAGATTTCTGATCCTAAACCTATTTCTCATATATTACAACATTTTTTTTATACCCCTGACTCAATATGCTTGTCTGCAGATTCTGAAGGAGTTTCTGATTTGGATTAAACAAAATCTTGGACCATGGGGACCTCTAGTATTGTAAGTTGCTTACCAATTCTGAAGGACTTATATACCAGTTCTGATTACTTTCCAATGTTGAGTTTGAGAATAATTAGAAATTTACACATTACCCTGGTATGATATGTTTGTTTTCTCTATTGAAGTTATCTATATTAGTCAATATCCATGCACTATATTTTCTGTTAATGCACCACTCTAACATAAAAAAGCACCAACTATAGTTAATTCAAGCATCTTCAGCTTACCTACTATTTGTTATCTGCCATGCTAATTGAGGAAGTTTGTTATATAAACGATTATAGCAATTGTGTAAAATACTTTAAGAAACTGTCCCTAACATTTGTTTGGTTGATAATGGTTGCTGCATATTGGTATACAGAACTCACATTATGTAGATGTTTACTTGAGCATTTGAACAATTCTCTTTTGTTCTCAAACTTGTGTTGCTGTAATTGTTTGATTTTCTATATGGCTTAATCTGCTTAACTATGTATTTCTTGGGTTGAACATTTTATGGTATAATTTTTAGAAAAGAAAATGTTTAGAAGGTTGCCCTATTGATGGTTAAATGTAGAATTGTATTATAAGTTGACATTGCTGAGACCCGCAGGAGGGATACCCCCTTGAAACAGCACAAGACTGAACGGTAAACCTGGAATCAATAAATATTCTCAAAACAAATGCAAAGTTTCAAGAACAACGATGCCCAACAGAAGTAATAACAATGACAACGACACCAACAATAAGGACAGAAAAGGGAAGTTCACAAGCGCACAGGGAGGCAATACTAACAATAATAAAAAAAGATAATATACCACAGTTTAAGAGTTGTTTAAATTCAACACCATGCAACAGAGTTCTCGACATACTAATAGATCCAAGACTCAAGCAACGTGTGCATGATTCAAAATAATATACACGAATAGGATGAGATACAAAGAAAGTAAGAAGACAACTAATGCCCAGCACGCAGCCGCACCGCCTCACCTACTACTTGCAACAAAACTGGGAAGAAGAAAGAGGGGATGAGTAACCACAGTTACTCAGTGAGGGGAGTAACACAACTCCACTAGAAATATACCAAAAGATAACAAATACCAAAAACATAAATCAGTGAAAGATACTTTGCTAGTAATATAATTGGTTTATAACACACTTATACATAATAATAAACTACAACACAGTATAACAATAGTAGAAATAGTACAAAGAAATCTTAATACTCCAGTGGGGTTTAAAACAACGAAACTTCGAAATACCCAACATAGGTTCAAACTATAAAATAAGTTGAACATTAAACCGACTTTGCCATACTACAAATAATTAAGAAAAACCACAAATTAAATATAAGTATAGAAACTATAAAATACAGGTTATCAATTCTAACATGATGGAATTTCTCATAAGTTAACAATAATAAAGATAGCATTGATACTAATGGTGAAACACAAATTGAATTGCATAAATAATATACCAATAATAACCACTTTAAAATAATTGATGATTTGAAACCAATTTTGAAATCCAAACCGAACTCATGTTTTCTTTTCAACAACTCAAATAAACCAGAGTTTAAAGAATAGATAAATTGATAAACATCGGCACAGTGTATGGCCTCCAAAACTTTCTTTCACTAACCGGGGCCTCAGTTAGGTCTGGAGCTATCAAGATGCGCGAATCTTGGCATTGGCCATTGGGAAGTTCGTGTGGTGACTCCAAACAACCCAACAATATCTAAGTCAGGGCTCTACGCACCTGAAATGGCATAACCGGCTTGACGGTTTTCAACGCCACCTCTATATAGGTCGGCCTGTGGAAACCATCCACTTCTTACTGCAGTAAGTACTGGAGCTCGGCTCCCATGTCACCATCAAAACATTTGAATAACAATCCAGCCCGCAGGCTCAATATACACATCAATATGCTTGCATAAGCCTCATCAAGAGGTCAAAAGTTCTCACATATGTAACTTTAATATGCTTGCATAAGCCTCATCAAGAGGTCAAAAGTTCTCACATATGTAACTTTCACTTCAAGAGTGAATAACTTGATTAAAACATCATTAATGAAATCATTTTCACATAAGCAACTTTCCCCTTCACGAGTGAGTAAGTTGTTAAAAACATCTCATATGAACATCTTTCAACAAATAAACGTTGCATAAACAAAACAATAATCCTTGAGCACTTGTTTCAATCATAGCATCAGCAATAAGACAAATGTTTTGTATAACTAAGTTGCATAAACTCATTTAATATCAAAAAAAGAGTCCAAAAACATATAATTTGCAAACTATGATTCAATAATAAAGCTTTCAAAACATAAATACAACATTTTCAAAATATACTTCAAATATAGCATCATCCCAATGAAAATTCAATTTGGTTACATAAGCCTTTAAGGACATTAGAACAAGAACATCAAATACCATGAAAACACCAAAACTGGAAAACATATATATCGAAACATAAGGTTTTTCAACCCATGAGTAGTATATAAAATCTCTACCAATAATCATAAAATAAGCCAAATCATAATTCAATTATGGCTCCAAACTACCCAAAAGACACATTGCAAAGAGAGATTGGATGGTAGTCCATGGCATATTTAATTCTATTGGCCAAAATCTTAGTAACAATCTTATAAGACACATTGCAAAGAGAGATTGGATGGTAGTCCATGGCATATTTAGGGTGCCCTTTTTTGGGAATTAAAATAATAAAGGTTCTACCCCAAGCCTTAGGCATCACAGCATTGTCAAAAAAGTATTTAATGCTCTAAACAGGTGATCTCCAAGGTCTTCCCAAAAGAATTTATAAAATTCAACATTGAAACCATCTGGACTCGGGGATTTCCCCTCAGACATGGAAAAGAGAGCATTATGAACTTCATCCTTAGTGACCATAGCAGTCAAAGATTCATACTGCCTAGAGCTAAGGGTGTCAAAATCATTCGGGAGGGCATTTAAAATATATTCAAAGAAATGGTTGTCCTCTTTCCTCCACATCTTAGAGAAATGATTGATGAGAATGTTGTCAATTTGCTGTTTATCCGTTATACAAGAACCATTCTCATCCATAATCTTCGAAATAAGGTTTTGGTGTCTACGAATCATCACACTTTTATGAAAGAAAAAAGAGTTTAACCCCCCCCCCCCCCCTCCCTCCCCCCCCTCTAGATCCAATTTAACCTAGATCTTTGGGTCCATCTACTATGTTGTTGACGAAGTAATGCTCTATTTTTGTTATGAAGATTTATATTGACAAGAGGGTCTGGTTAAGGGTTGTTGGCATCATTGACTTCTAAGGCCTGGATTTGAGCCTCTATGTTTTTCAATTCCCTATCAAGAGCACCCAAGTTGGAATGTATCCTAGAATTAATCTGAGAGCACACCCTAGCAATAATGTGATAAAACCCACGCATAGGATTTAAATGAGGAGAAAACAATAAAGCCTTCCTAATAGCAAAGACATAAGCAGCATGTTCCAACAAGTGATTTTCAAATCTAAAAACCTTTTACGAAGAAGAGGAAGAATGAGAGAAACACAGAGCCATGGGAGAATGGTCAAAAAAATTTGGGGAGATAGCATAGAAGGGAATTGTGAAAATAAGAAATTCAAAGAGAGTTTACCAGGCGCCTGTCTAGTCGAGTCCATCTTCTTGCACTATCTCTCTGACCATTACACTAGGAATACATCTCTCCAGAGAAACCCACATCAATTAATCTGTTGTCCAGAATAAACTTATTAAAGAAGAAAGCTTTTCAGGCATAATAATGAAAGGAACCTCCTTTGTGATCATCTATGGAAGTAATGGCATTGAAATCTCCCACCAACATCCACGGAATGTTAATAAAAGCTTACCAGGACAGTTCCTTCCAAACCATTTTTTGAGTTTCAGACGTTGGGCATTATATATAGCAGTTAGAAGCCATTGATCATTCGAAGGAGAGGAGATAGTCAAATGTAATGCATGTTTGGATTTTGCAATCGGTGTGACCCTTCTGATGTTTCTATTCCAGAAAATGATAACTCCAGCCAAGTAACCTTCTGCGGCAATGGCTGCCCAGTTCCAAATTTTTGGGAACTTTGAACATAAGAGCTTGATCCTTAATTCATCAACATGAGATTCAACAAGGATGATAATCTCCGGTTTAATCTCATCCATCATGCATCTTAATCTTGTATACTTGTCATTCCCCATGAGTCCCCTATAATTCGAGCAAAAAATATTAAGATTTTTTATCATGGTAGATAATGTGAAATTGGAAACTAAAACAAACCAAGCAAATAAAAAAGAGCAGGGTATTAAACAAAAAGGGAAACTAGGAATTGGGTCCTATTCCTCTGTCATCCAATCTTCCTTTTTTCTGGATCAGCAGGGTCAGTTGACTCCCTTTTTAAGCCAAACTTTCCTTTCTAAGGCCATCCTGGAAATTTCTAAGAGTGGTTAAGTCATTGACATCGTCATCCATGTTCGTATCCTCCTCTGATTCCTCCGAATCATCCATGGAGTCCTCCATGTCCTCCGAGTTCTCTTCTCCATCAATAAGTGCTTCTTCAATCTTGTTGAAAAGCTCCTCGTGGCTCTCATCTTGGTTGCCTTCTTGATTTTCAACCATATCATCTCTGGTGACAAGTCTCAATATAGCTTCCCTGATTGTAAAAGTGGGCTCCGGTCTTCTTGCAGCCGACATCTTGCGAGAATGAGAAATCATTTTGCTTATGGATGATCTAAAGGACTTAAGGATAATTTTTTTCCCTTTTTCTGTTGATCTAAGAGGACTTTCTCATTTTGATTCTCGTTCAGAATTCCTTCCTGAGATGCTTGAGTGGTTGTTGTCTTGTTAAGAAAAGGAGAGGCTCCATCTGATCCAACAGCTACTGGTTGAACAAATCTGTTGTCAGAAGGATGCTATCCACCTTCCTATCCGTTCACCACTTTGACTCCATGTGGCCTAACTTCACCTCGGAACTCCACCATTTCGGTCACCCGAGAAAGCTGTTCATTTGTTACAATTTCAGTCTGTGTCGTTTCCTTCTCCATGTTGTAAAAGACTGTGAGCGAGTAACTGGTAGCAGCAAGATGGGACGTTCCACCACGACCTCTTGGCCAGTGTTGGCCACATGCTCCCCCCCCTTTGATAGATCGTTCCACGTGTCTAAGATCATCTCTATCTGTTAAGATCTGCGCATCTTGAGAAGATCTAACGGGTGGATTTTGGGCATCATTTCTTTCGCTAGTCACGTGAGGGCCACGTGGGTTGAACTGGCCCGCACCACCGCGCCCACAGCCTCTGTTCCTCCGGCGGGTGGCCAACATCCAAGCCCCGTATTCAGTCTCACAACGACCGGAGGAGCTTTTTCAGGGGGATCTGACTGACGGGGTTTGCAAATGTGTCCGGTCCTTGCGGGGATGATTCCTTAGTTCTTTCAACTTGGTCTGTCGAAATGCCACTGACTTTAGATTCTCCCATCTATTGATCTTCAACAACAGATCGCTGTCAGCGATTGCAGTTGTTCGCCCCGTGTCCCACCACCCCACAACTAAAACAGAAAGTTGGCAACCGTTCATATAAGATGATGATGAAGACTGTGATTCACCGTCTTCAATCCAAAAACCTCGCTTCAAGGGCCGGGAAAGATCAATCTCCAAGCACACCCTTGCAAACCGAGCTCGAGACAAGGATGAGGTGTACTCGTCAGCTTTCAACAATCTTCCTATAGGTTCAGTCAAGGTCTCCAGAGATTCTCCATCCTACAATTCCACGAGGGGCCTAGAGGAGGTTCACCAGTCTCTCCCATTCTGGCACTTCCTTGTCTTTGAAAATCTTAGTATATTGTTGTTGCCAATATGTTTCAAACTTAACCAACGACCAAGTGGTCTATTGGTAGCCGGGTCCTCATTAGACCCCTTTACAAGTGGTGAGAGTTCGAATCATGGGTGAGTGCACATTTCTGAGAATGTGAGTAGTGATTGTGTGCACAGGTTCTATCCCCACTTGCTCTGCCAAGGCTTGTGCACGCTCATCTTTGCAAAAAAAAACAAAAAAATGTTTCAAACTTATTATGTTCATGAGTTTTTAGCTTTGAATGACAGAATATGTTACAAGACTCAGTCTTGATGTATATTAAGGCCCAAGTGGTGCTCATGGTTGACATGAGTGTAATGGTTTTAAGCCGATAAGAAAGGTATGCTCCCATATGAGGATTTGAATCCCTCCTTTAAGTCCTAGGGAGAAGCAATAGGTGTATGCAGCAACTTATAAATAATTATTAAAAATCATCTGTTAAGCATAAATAAAAATTTAATAATTCAATTTTGTGCCCACTTTAATCCATATTAAACTGCTCAAGGCATTTATGTGGCCTTGTGAGGACTGTGTTCCTCTATGTGGAGTAACAATATATATGACCACATTATGGATATGTGATGTGGATGGTGGCTCCTCTGTCTATGTGGTTTGATACAGCTGCCTTTTTGTGGCTCCAAAATTTTTTATGCTAACTCTTTGAGTCTTTCTTTTCAAAATCATAGAATTATCACTTGATGTTGCAATTCATGTACCTGTCAAGTCAATGCAAGGTAGTTACCTCTGTGCTCAAATTAGTTGTTTGTCAAGTTAACACATAGTTGCAAGGTTCATGTTCAAACTTAATTTTTTGTATATTGCCTAAATTACTTTATTATGAATGGCACTGCTTTACAAGTTTGCTAATATGAAATCGCCTTCTGTAAGTATAGGTTCCAAAATAAAGGTGAACTCTGGGTGTCATATGCAAGTTTTCTTATGTATCTACAGCTTTAATCTTATTAGCTACAAATACTATAATTAATTGTGCCTTATCTCTTTCTATTTGGGTTATTTAACATGAAAAAATTCATTATTAATGGTTGATTATTTGTTTGATTAATGTGCTTAGATTAGAAAGCCTTATGTTATTTCCAAGTTGAAGGGTTTTCCAAAATTTCATGCAGTTGCTATTGTAATTCAGCAATCTGGTTTTATTTAAGGTCAGAATACATGAGCCTTTAAATTTCTTATAACACAATGACAGGTTTTTCCTTGCATTCAGAGCAGAGTGATGACATAGTTATTTTAATAGATCTGATCACCAACCAACAGGCATGATTATGTTAGTTGTGTGACAAATGAAAGAAGAATTATATTGTGTTGTCTAAAAGAGTAGAATGAGGTCTCCTATTTATACAAGAGAGAGTGTGATATAAAATGAAATACAAATATGTACAAATCTGTACAATTACATCAAATTATGTCCTAAACTTGGGCACTATAGTTATGCATAATGCCTAAAATTGTGTCCTAAAATTGCATCTAACGAGCTGGAAGCTTGTTGTTGCTTCTTTTTTTTTTTTTTAAATTTAACTCTTGCTATCCAACATCCTCCTTTTTTTTCTACAAGAGCCATAGTGCAACATTTTAATTTTTAGAGACCCACAATGCAACATCTCCTCCCCACATCGTTAATGCATGTTGGCTGCTTGACCTGGAATGTTGGTAATGTTTCCCATTTATAATCCATTGATTTTTTTCTTTGATTTTGAAGAAACTGAATGGGAAGTCTTCTGATCAAGTATGTGCAGCATTGCTTGTAATTTTGATTGTTCAAGTTGATGTAGACAAAATTCCCCATTATGCTACTTTTAGGACTTCAAATTAATTTATGTGTTTATTTTTTTATTTGATAATACATGTTATTAGGCTACTGTTGTTTTAATTGCGGCCTGCTATCAAACCTTAACAATGTTTAATTATTTGAAGGCTATTTGTTAAGAATATTCTCCCGTAAAAATGAATTCTCCGGTAAAAATGAAAAGGGTTGTGTTTCTTTGACACAGATTTTAATCAATTTGTTATGAATCCACCTATTTATTATATAAAAATTTTGTTTTTGCTTTGTATTACTGTACTTATAAGATAATGAAATGTCATCATGAATATTGAGCACTTTGCATTTTGGCGTTGTTGACTGATTATCATTGACTTAGCATTGAAATGTAAGACACTATTTGCAAATTCTACAAATTAAAGATCAAAAGAAATGCTCACATAGTAGATTGATTAAAATGAAGTGAAATAGCCAAGAAACAGTGAGCTAGAAGAGCAAATTCTACAAATTTTATGCTTTGCTTGAGAAGCAAAGCATAAAATTTACCAAAATGTTTCGGTAAAAATTTACAAGCTTGAAGTTCAGTAGGACAGATTATTTGTGAGCACACGCACTTTAGACCTATATTATTAGAACTATTAATATAGGGACCCACCACCCTAACTTCTCTATAACTTGAGTTATGGAGAAATTAAGATGGTGGGTCCCTATATGTTAACATGGTATCGGAGCTACTGTTCCGATCGGCGTGACTAGGATCTTGAGTCCTACATCCTCTGTGGGCCCAGGGGGTGTTGGGATGCAGTGATTAACCTGGTTCATAGTCTCACATCACTTGTGAGAGCCAATCTCCCTAGCCTTATATATCCTCAGCCAATCTTTCCCTACAACTCGAGTTATGGAGAAGTTAGGGTGGTGGGTCTCTATATTAACAACAACAACAAGGTCAGAGTGCTTTCTTTTTTTTTTTTCTAAATGATTCAAATCATGTTTAGTTTTCTAGAAATTATTCACCAAATTAAATCAAATCAAATCATATATATATTTAACGAAGAAGCTTTCTTGTGAAAGAGAAAAACATAAATTAAAAAAAAATTCAGGAAAATTTATATGCTTGAAGTTAGTAGGCACAAACTGAGCTTATTTGTGAGCACACAGCTTACTTCAGAACATGAAACAACAAAAGCAGCAGCAACGACAACAATAACAGCAACTTCAACGACAATGGGGCACAAAATGCTTTCTTTGAATTAACAAAGCATAAATTAAAAAAAAAACTTAAATTTCTATAAAAAAAATTTATAAAATTGAAAATCATATTTCAAAAACTGAAATTATTTATGAGCTCAATCTTGAAGCTTCCCAGAGAATTAAGCGATCTATCAACTTCTTAAGCAGCAGGTCCACAAATCACACTAGTGACCCTGAGAGCAGCTTACCCCAAGAGTAATCTTATCTTTTAATAGCTTGGCCAGACCTGTGTCTCCAGGAGGATGACTTAGTCTGCCTAGCTTTCCTTCTACTTGTCCTTTCTGTCTTTACTTTTTTGTATCCTCACCCTTGCTGATACTTTAGTCTCTTTCCTGTTGTCTTGTTGCCCTGTTCTCTTTTCTTTCTTTTTTTGAGTCTCCTATTCTTTTTTATCCCAACAAAGCTGTGGTTTATCTACATCTATTAAAAAAATAAATAATTATTTATGAGCAACAACAAAAAGTAAACTAACTATGACCAAAAGAATAAAGTTGGACTTCATTTTGCCTTACCTTACACCATCATTAATAGACAACATGCAATCGATATTGTATTTGTTGAAAATATAAGTAAAAAGAAATTAGAGACAAAAAATAGAGCACTCGATTGTCCAAAACTAGTCGATTTCTATAGCCTGTGTAGACCGAATCCTTGTCAAACCCAAACTAGATAATTCTATTAAATCTCAACTTATAAATAAACATGCTCAAAATTTTTCAAATTTAAATATATAATAATCTTAATTTATTTCAAATAATGTACATTTAAGCAAACTTTCAAATAATCCTGATTTTTTCTGTTTCACTGAAAAGCTTTACTTACACTTAGCGTCGTTTAAGCTTATTTAGATAAGTAAAAGTCTAATCATAGGAAAATATAAAAGAATATTTATTTCTTAATTAAAAAATTTAAATTTATATTTAATTTTTAAAATAATTAATTTTTTTTTCAAGATGTATAAGTTACATGAAAGCGACTATGTACTGGTGGGCTAAGTTCAAAGTTAGTGCTTCTCATCTTTGATATTTTCATCTAGAAAATTTGTTTCTGAATTCTCAAGGTTGTTCATTAATATGCTCTTATTTTTAGACTTTTATTCATTTGAGTGATTGAAAAAGATCCTCTAAAATAATGGATTGGTTTCTCTGTTAGAGAATTTCTTGAAACTTGTTCTCACTATAATTGTTTCATTTTCCATATGGCTCAATCATCTTAACAATGATTTTCTTGGTTCAAATTGAGCAAGTTAGGATTTTGTATGGTATGATTTTCATAAAAATGTTTAGAAGGTTATCCTTTTATGGTTAAATGTAGAATGTGTCATAATTTGGGATTGTTGAGTTCCATTAATTCTTTTACAGTTCTTGAAGCAATTACTGATTTTTGGCTCTTCATTGTACTGATTTTCTTCACATTGACATTCTCTGTTGAAATCGAGGTCATTGCTTATATTCCACTAACAATTTTGGCAGTTCCAACATCAATACTTACAGTGTGTATGCGTCATCCTTTTGCAAAAGTTTATTTAGCCTTTTAAAAATTTTGAAGTGCATGCTTACATTTTACTAAAATTTTCCTCTATATGAATTGTATATGGTTTTATACAAGTGGACTGGATACTGACATGTGGCATGCACATTTGAGTATGGAGAATGAATACTCAGGTGATGATCATATCATGTGGGTTTGACAATGATTTCCAAATTTGTCCAAAACTGAATTAGTTTGGTCTTCTAAATTGGGTGGTAATTTTCATTTTTAGTGAAGCAAGTAATTAACTTTTGTGATGTGGCCATTCCTAAGCGAATATTTTGTGATTTACCACCATCTTTCATGATTTTCACCATCAAAATAGGCAGGCTTCTATTAAAATTTCAAATTCTTTTAAATAACTAGCATTTGCAAGATCTGAACACGTGCGATGGTGTTAGAATTCTACTTCTAAAGATAGGTCTATGTGTCCCTTCTATTACTTTTAAATCCTCTTGTTTGATTGTCCCTTGGTAGTTTTAAGGCCATTGTTGGAATTTGTAGATTGGTGGAACAATGAACTAAAATATGTTAATTTACACTGCTTCAATGTATTTTCCTCTTACAACATATGACAGATGTTTGACATGTTTTAGTGAACTCATTTTGATTTTTAGTTTTCACAATAGTCTAGAATGATTAGCATCGGTTTTTCTTCTTTGTCTTTTAACCATCCTCGCTAGCTGAAATTATAAAATACAAAATCGAGTCCAAAACTAACTAAAACTTATTGTTTTTCTCTAATTTATATTATCTAACAACCATTTCCCAACTGTTTCTCTCTTCTTCATTTTTAGTATTGATATCATTTTCCTTTTAGTGCCTTTTGTAATTTCCTTGATGATTTTAGTTGTGGACGATTTTTTCAATGGCACGGTTTACTGCACCAAGCTAGTTTATGAAAATTATTTCTCATCACAGTGTGCATTTGAGATATTTTTTTTTAAGTGTATTTTGGGTGCTTTAAATTTCTAGTTGAGATTTAAGACAAACTGCTTCTAATGGAGCATAAAATAAAATAAGAAATAGGTTTAGTAGTTTCAAAATGATGCTGAATGGAGTGTAAAAACAGGATGAGGACACGGACAGAGACATTAATGTTATTTTGCAATTTGAACTTCGTTTTATAATTGGGACCATCAGATGCTTGTTTAATAAATCAAACTGAAATATATAATATATGAGCCTGGTTGATTTGTCTAGCATTTGTTGAAGACTCTACATTAGCATTTGTCTAGCATCTTGACATCTTTTCCATCTATTTCAGCTCAATTAGAGGCTGATGCCTCTTTAGATTGCTCTTGGTTTTATTGTGTGTACTCTATTGGAGCCACAGTTGGTGCACTCACTGCATTCCTCCATGGAAAATGGTATGCAAAATTTATGATATCCGGGACTCAGTTCATCTTCATGCAGCTTATGCCTTTTCGATATCAAGAAAATTATGCATTTGTTGTGTTTGTCTCTTTTCCGTAATGTATAAACAAATTGAATGCTCTGAATATTTACATGATTTTTATCTTAGATTTCAAGCATCATGACATTTTTTTATCATAAACTATATCTGATTGATAACACTTGTTTATATACATCGTAGTCATTTATTTCTTGTTGTCTGGTTTTTGAAGACTTTGGTTGTGGGGATTGATAGAGGAGAGGTGGAATGAGTGAATGAATTCTCATTAAGGTGAACTATCATCCTTTGGGTCTACATATAGAGAACCACCAATACAAGTATACATATATACATCTAGTATACATACAAGTATAGATACATATGTAACACCCCCCCTCTCAAACTCAAGGCGGATCATGCGTCTTGAGTTTGGATAACATGAATGAATGCTGATCATGGGTCTGTGCCTTGGTGAAGAAATCAGCTACTTGGACCTCTGTAGGAAGATAGTGAAGTGACACAGAGTGAGCACGAACATGACATCTGGTGAAGTGAGCATCAACACCAATGTGTTTGGTTAGCTCATGCTTGACTGGATCTGCAACAATCTGAAGGGCCCCAGTGCTATCACAGTGAATAGGTGTAGGAGAAGTGATCGGAACACCAAAATCCTCCATAATTGAACGGAGCCAAAGAACCTTCTGGACAGTAGAAGCCAAAGCACGAATCTTAGCTTCAGCACTAGATTTGGCAACAGTATGCTGTTTCTTGGTCTTCTAAACAACAAGTGAAGACCCAAGAAAGATACAGTAACCAATGACTGAAACCCGGTCATCAAGAGAACTGGCCCAGGTAGCATCAAAATAGGCTTGTAGTTAGAGAGTAGACTGACGGGGATAAAATAAACCACGCGATGTGGTGCCACGAAGATAGCGCAACACCCTGAGAAGATGAGCATAATGAACGGAAGTGGGAGACGCAACGAACTGACTAAGAATGTGAACAGCATGAGAAATGTCAGGACGTGTGACGGCCAAATATACCAAACTGCCAACCAAATGTCGATATCGAGAAGGATCCGATAAGGGAACCCCATCAGAGGCACGAAGCTGTAAATGAAGCTCCATCGGTGTAGCAGCAGTACTAGTGTCTGTCATACCAGAGCGAGCAAGGAGATCCAGAGTATAATGCTGCTGAGAGAAACGATATCCATCAAGATGAGAGGAAATCTCTATACCAGGAAGTAACGAAGCGGACCTAGATCAGTCATCAAGAATGTCTCACATAGTTTCTGCTTCACAAAAGTAATGTGAGCAGAATCATCACCAGTGAGGATCATGTCATCCACATACAAAAGAAGAATAGTCCAACCTCAAGAAGAAGTATGTACAAAGACTGTCGGATCATGTATGCTCGGAGTAAAACCGGCAGCCTCAACAACTGTGCTAAATCGCTCAAACCAGGCACGGGGAGCCTGTTTGAGACCATAGAGAGCACGTCGAAAACGACAACAAAATCCTTGAGATACCTGAAGGCCAAGGGGAGGAATCATGTAAACCTCCTCTTTCAAGTCCCCATGAAGGAATGCATTCTTCACATCAAGCTGATGAAGAACCCATCCCCGAACAGCTGCAATAGCAACTAAGGTACGCACTGTGTGCATATGGGCCACTGGGGCAAAAGTTTCCTCATAGTCACGGCCATACTCCTACTGAAAACCACGAGCAACAAGACGCGCTTTATAGCGCTCAAGAGATCCATCAAACCTGGTCCTCACACGGTAGATCCAACAACATGTAATGGGAGTAGCATGAGCAGGAAGAGGAACAAGATCCCATGTGTGAGTCTGAGACAAGGTATCAAGCTCCTCAGCCATTGCTGTCCGCCACTCAGGAAACCGAACCGCTTCCCTGTAAGTACCTGGCTCAAAGACATCTGTAATACTGGTGCTAGCAGAGGCATAACGGTCAGGAAGATGTAAAGTGGAATGATCACGTAAAGAGTAAGTGTGAGAGGACACCTCAGGAGCTGGATCAGTAGTAGGAGAGGCATCGGAGAAAACCTGCTGAGGGAGAGATGATGTGGGATCCTGACTATGGTAAAATAAGCGAACAGGTGGGTTAGTAGGAGGAAGTGTAGAAGAAGTAGTAGGCACTGCAGAAGATTCAACAAACAACAACGGGGAGATGTCAGGAGAGGAGTGAGTAAGTAACTCTTGAGGAGGGTTGAGGATCGGAGTAGATGTAGACACAGGAGAAACATCCTCAGGAGAAGGAGTAGGAACAAGGAAAGATAGAGAAACTGATGAAGAGGGAGATACAGTAGAAGATAGTGAAGCATAGAAGGGGGTGGACTCATCAAAAGTGACATCACGGGAGATATGTATATAACGAGTAACAGGACCATAACAACGGTAACCTTTATGTTCAAGACTATACCCAAGAAAGACACAGGAGACTGACTGGGCTGTAAGTTTTGTCCACTCCCGAGGTGAGAGCAAAACAAAACAACGACATCCAAAAACACAAAGATGATCATAGCGGGGAGGAGTCCCATGAAGACACTCACCTGGGCTACGACCATGGAGCTGAGATGAGGGTTGCAAGTTAATAAGGTAAACAGCAGTACTAACGGCATCAGCCCAAAAGTGTGGAGGAAGATAGGCACCAAGAAGGAGAGCATGAGTCGTCTCCAAGATATGACGATGTTTGCGTTCAGCTACCCCGTTCTGAGGGTGAGCCCCATGACAAGATAGTTGAGGCAAGGTGCCCTTAGAGGATAAAAAGGCACGAAAAGCCTGAGAAGTGTATTCACTACCAGAATCAGACCGAAAGATCTTGATAGAAGCAGTGAACTGAGTATGAACCATAGTAGTAAAAGAGCGATATATCGACAATAACTGACTACAATGGTGCATAAAATAAATCCAGGTGAAACGAGTGTAGTCAGCAATAAAAAGGACATAATAACGATTACCGCCTTTAGAGACAAAGGGGGCTGGACCCCAAACATCAGAATGAATAAGCTCAAAGGGAGCAACAGTTTGAGACACACTCAAAGGATAGGGGCGTTGTAGCTGCTTACCGAGCTTACAACCAAGACAAACTACATCAGGAGAAGGAGAGACAGCTCCTAAGACACCAAGATGAACAAGAGACGACAGACAAGTAGGACATAGATGACCAAGACGATGATGCCACATATGATGAGACAAAACTTCCGCATGACATTGATGAACAGGTCCAACGGAAGATAGAAGATGAAGGGAATCCAGCACATAAACTCCACTATGGCGTCGGTCAGCTCCAATTACCGCTCCACTGTAATCCTGCACACGACACGAGGTACGGTAAAAAATAATCTGACAATCATGATCAGTAAGCTGACTAACAGACATAAGACTCATGGATAAATGTGGAACATGGGAGATAGAGGGAATAAAAAATCACTAGATGAAAGATATCCAGTAGAGGAGACAGGGAGGAGTGTGCCATCAGCAATGCGAACACGTGTGGAAAGAGAAGGTGGACTGGACTGGTGAAGGTGAGTGGCATCAGGGGTCATGTGAAGAGAAGCACCAGAATTAAGAAGCCAAAGAGGGCAGGAACTACCTGGATCAGAGGGAGGAACCTGAGCGGAACGTGCATGTCCAGTGCTGGAGATGGAATCCGACAGATGAGACTGCTGAAACTACCGAAACATCGCTAATAACTGCTGATCGGCAGCAGATATCAACGCAGGAGATGATGGCAGAGGAGAGGCCTGAACAGGATGAGCCTGATGGGAGGGAGGTAGGAGAAGAAGAGGTGGATCCAGTGAATAAGTACCAATGAGAGCTGTATGTGGTAGTCCACGCTGCTTCTTCCTGCAATCACGCTCGAGATGTCCTAGAATGCCACATTAGTGACAAGTCACAGGGCATTTGGGCTGTGGAGGAGGCCGAGAGGAGACATATGAAGTAAGTGGAGGACGAGCAGAGGAGGATGCCGGAGAAGGAAGACGAGGGACAGCAAGTGCATGACCCCCCTGTGAAGGAAGCCCGGAGGCGGGTCTCCTCGGCACGAACAAAGGCGAAGGCCTCATCCAAAGAGTAGGCGGACGGAGAATGAAGAAGTTGTGCTCGAGTCAGCTCAAACTCCAGACGGAGACGCATGATGAACTCATACATACGGCGTGTCTCATCGTGACGACAGCGACGAGAGCATGACTCAAAGCAAGTAAGGATCTGAGTAGCATGAACAGTGTAGTATGGAGGTGTGAGAGCATCAATCTGACGCCATAATGCACAGTACCAACTATAGAACTAGTCTGCGGTGTCCTCCCCCTGTTGAAGACTACCAAGTGCCTGGTACAAGGTGTATAGTTGTGCCTGACTAGATCCACAGTAGCGATGCTCAAGGTCTTCCCACATCGCACGAGCTGTGGGTAGATCCGCAATCTGTGTTCGGATCTCAAGATTAACGGTCTGGCAGATAAGCATCTTGGCCGTTGAGTCATTAGCAGACCACTTCTCGGATTGCTGCTCAAAGTTCGCGAGAAGGGCAGTCGCCTCTGAGGAGGAGGCAGTAAGGTCAGACTGAGAAGGAGGAATAGGAGCAGTGAATGTGCCGTCAACATGTCAAAGAACACGTATACCGTCAAGAATCCGCTTGATGGTGAGCTTCCAGGGAATGTAATTTGTACCATCAAGTACCACATCAGAATGTTGAAGATTACGGTGACGTAACACCGGTAGTACCCCACTGAATCCATAAGAGTCCATATTTTTGTTCTTCTTGTTTTTTTTAATAACAATATAAATAGAAATATAAAAGTGTGTGCAAGAAGTGACAAGTGTGTAGTCACTTCACATCAATGCTGGTGCTTTTGGGAGGCAAGAAGTCACAAGCTATAGTAAATTAATTCACAGGAGAACAGTGAATTAATTGACAATGCTGGTTGTTCTTCACTAGTATTAGAAGCTGTGGATACCCGGCAGTGTGGAAGGCCGGAGAGCCGTGGACGGCCGGAACGCCGTGGATGGCCGGGGACGATGATGAGTGATGTGTGATGAGGAGGACGACGTTGGTGACGATGGCCGATGACGGGTTTGCGACGGGCATCGACGATGACAAGCGGCAATGATGATCGGTGACAATTAGGTCGGGCAGCTGGTGATGATGACGATGGGGGTAGCACGGTGATGGGAACGGCGACGTCCGTGAGTAGTTGTGGGAGAAATTGGTAGATCTGAGTTTTTTTTTTTGTGAATGAATGAATGAAAGGAAGAAAAGATAAAATATATATGGATGTAGAGAGGTTGAAGATGAAATATATATGTGAATGAAGAGAAGAAAGAAAAGATGAAGGATATAGTGATGTAGAGAAGTGGATGATGTGAGTGGATGAATGTAGAGAAGTTGGCTGGTGAAGTAGATGGAATTAATGTATAAATAAAATGGATAGTGGTGGAGAGAAATTGAATACAGGAAGAAAGAGAAGATCAGCCGGTGGACAAGAGTAATTTTGGCCCAAGAAATGAAGAAGATGGCCGGAGAAGATGGTGGCCGGAGAAGATGGCCAGAGATGGTCGCCGGAGAAGATGGCCGGAGATGGTGGCCGAAGGGAAAGAACCTAGTCTGATACCATGATAGAGGAGAGGTGGAATGAGTGAATGAATTCTCATTAAGGTGAACTATCATCCTTTGGGTCTACATATAGAGAACCACCAATAGAAGTATACATATATACATCTAGTATACATACAAGTATAGATACATATATTGTGTACCCTGTTCTGATTTTAGACCTCTGGCCTATTAGATCTTTGTGCATGCATTAGGGGTAAAATAGTCATTTATCACTAATGACATCCCTGCATAATTGCATAATAGCTATAACGTGAAACTAGCCGAAAACCAGTGGCAATTAGCTCTTTTGGACCCATTTTGATTTAACTCTTCTATAGGAGGGGCATTTAAGTCTTTTGGCTTTAAAAAAAATAATAATAATAAATTAATCTTAATGAGAAAGATAAGAGACCAAGACTTGACTTCTTTCCTTCTCATTTTCCTTATTCTTCTCCATTTTGCTCTCATCGCCCGACCACTCAAATTAAAAAAAATAAGTATTTTCCGACGGAATTCCGGCGAACCGAGCAACATTTCCCTTCCTCCCTCACTTCTAGGTTCGGTGAGGCCTTGATCTTTGCATTTCATTCCGTATTTTCATTTTATTCCTTGTTTTTAGATTTTTTCGAAAAACTTAGATTTCTACTTGGATCTTGGTGTTTTTAGGCTCAAATTGAAGCCATTGCTTGATTATGGTCGTATGAGAAGGTATTTGGTGAAATTTCTAAATTTTAATGCTATATCTGGAGAGAAAACTCTTGTTTAGGGTTCGGGATTACTGTAGCATGTTCTTAATTACTATAGCAATTCCCGAAAATACTGTAGCACCGTGAAATTTTGATGTTTTCTCATATTTTCTTGATCCACATCGAAGCTCTTCTTGTTTGAAATTCATTGGTACTAGATTTCCTCCAGTTTGAGTCCGTTTGGGTCCAAATGACGTCGTTTTGCCCTAAAACCCTAGGATTTCATGTCCAGTTGCATTCGCATGCATTTTAGTCCTCATTCATGTGTTCATTAGTCTTAGAATTCCTGCTTGTGTTTAGGTGGCGAAACGTCTTCCAAGGGGAAGGAAGTCGCCGACCTGTGAGCGCGTCTCGAGACGAGACGACTGGTTCTGTGAGTGGTTTTAATTCTTCAATGCATAGATTTAATATGAGTATTATAGTATTTCTTTATGTGTTTTGTAACCTAAATTTGATAATATGGTATTTACCCTGAAAGGGACATGTTTTCATGTTTAAACTTAGTACGATGAAATCCCTGAATTGGGAATTTGAAACAATTTTATTATTGCACTTGATTTTGATGGTGACTACAGACTTTAGTCCGACACTGCAGTGGGGGTTCCACGGTCCGGCCTGATGGGAGGCGGCGTGGTTAACCCTGAGTTTACCCTGATTAAGAGGTGCGTAGAGCCATTGACAGGGGTTCTTTCATGTGAGAAACCCGGGGTCACCACACGGGGAATCTCAGTGGCTAACACCAAGGAAGGAAACATTTTACAGTTTTAAAATGGTTTTAAAATCATCTTGGTGGTCCCGTAGCTAGTCGCGGCCACGATTAGCTTGGGGAATTATTTGAGGCCAGCTTGTGTTTACTTGGATACTTGGAACTACTTTTACATGTTATTACTATTGTGATAAATTCAGAAATTGAAATATCTTATTACTCTATTTTATCTATGCTGTCACCACTCACTGGGTAACACATGTTACTCACCACTCTCTTTTTCTCCCTTCTCAGATTGCGACGTTGGACTAGGTTGTGCTGGACAGCCAGTAGAGTGACCTGTCGGTTCTCCTTGTCTAGGTCTGTTCTTAGTGTGCATGTGAACCTTATGGATCCACTAGACTTGGTCTTTTATATTTTGTTCTGGTATTTGTATTTTCTGGTTGTATTTGCAACCCTAGTTTATGTGGTTGTTAAATTTTTGCTGGATTTAGGGTCCCTAGTGTAAGGGAACCCTACTACTGTTTTTATTATCGGTATTGTCTTGTTCTTCAGTTTATTGTGTTTGCATATTTGTGTTGAGCCTTACGGTAACCTGAAGGTGGGGCTGTCGTGGGACCCACTTCTTGTTATCGTGGCGATTGCCACGTGTCCGGCTAGGTTCGGGGCGTGACATATATAATAGGGATGATATCCATTTTTTCATTTATCCCGACCGGTCTTTAAAAATGATATGATATGCATGCATACCCATTTTTTCTGTGGAGTATTTCGCTATAGGTTCTGCCTGTTTTGAGGATTTAATCAGATGCTCGAGGCATTAGTCTGCTACTGTTGCTGCAAAAGATTTTTCAAACTTATGACCAAGAATGACATTTTTTGCTATTTTGTTCATGTGTAATCATCAACACAAATTGTTCAAGGAAAGAAGAAAATATAGTGTGCATGCTAATGATTCCCTAAACTATTTCTGGATTTACATGTGAATTTTTCATACTTTGTTTAAATCTTAATTTTATTATCTAGCTTGGGTAGTTTGATTGTGTAAAATTAACCTGTCACATTATGGAGTTCAAAAGAAAAGAAATTGTGGGGCCAAAGTTTTAATGTGAATATGACCTTGCAAATTATCCATCCTTATTTTCAAGTTATAATTTACTTAAGCTTTCTAAACACTTTTTTACAGAAAATCCAAATAAAACCACTTATCTAGACATAAAAATTTGTGACCTACAATTTTTGGATGTTGGTAACTTTTCCCATTTATAATCCATTTATTTTTTTTATTAAGTGTGAAGAAACTGATTGGAAAGTCTTCTGAACAAGTATGAGCAAGATTGCTTATATTTTTGCTTGTTCAAGTGAATGTAGACAAAACTTTGCATTATGCTATTTTAAGGACTTAAAAAATAAATTTATGTGTTTCCATTTAATTATTTGAGAATACATGTTATTAGATTGTTGTTATTTTCGGGTATGCTATCAAACCTTAACAATGTTTAATTGTTTGTATCTAAATTTGTCACTCCTCGAACCCAGCTCGTCGGACCCGGTGCGTTGACAAACGGCCGCACACCCATAGTGCATAGCACAATAGGCATGCAAGGCCTCAAAACCTATCTCTCGCTAGCTCACTAGACATCTGTCGTACTATTCACTCCAGATCTGAAAAAAATTCAACAAGAAGGTTATGAGCTTGACAACCCAGTAAGCAACCCACTAAAAATCACTGGGATCATAAGAATTTTCAAAAATCCAGAATCAAAACCAATCATAATACATATTACAAATATTTATCAAAATTATAGTTCATGAAATCAAAGTAATCCAACAAAATGTAATTTAATAGCAAAAATAAATATATGTCTCCAATCACTATGGCCAAAACAAAATAACAGAATCATTTGTTTACCCTCGGTGACCCGAGCCAGAATATCAGAGCTCATTTGTTTACCCTCGGTGACCCGAGCCAGAATATCAGAGGCCGTTATTCTTCACCGACGGAACGGTGCGAAACTATAGTTTCCATGTCAGAAGTACGTGTCGACACGATCAATGATTAACCCCCAGTGATAGGGTTATTGCCTAGCTAAATGGAGACTAAACGAATTTATATCAAAATAACTTTGTTATCCAAAAACAAAACATAAATTTCAGATTTTTAGAATTTCAGACAGGTCAGGGGCAGAACAGAATTTGCAGAACAATTTTTCGAGCAAACATACAAATATATGCATGATCCCATTTGTTTACAGTAAAAATAATCCAGTTATATTCAAAACAATTTACAAACATAAAAGTTCAAAAATAACGTACGTGATCAAAATATGGGAATTAATGTTTCAGGGAAAGAAAAGCAATTCAAAAATTTAATAAGTATATAATAACAGAAAGTGGCTTAAAGCCCAACAACGTTTTAATATTATATAAGCAAGCTTTAAAAGAATTTAAATAAATTCAAAATTATTGATAACCAGAAATTATATATATAATTATACATTTATATGTGGTGTTACTTACCTGAATAACGCCCAACTCCAAATCTCACACTGAAACAAGTTTCTCAGAATACCCTATATTGGGGAGTAACCTATTAGTTTCACCAACAAAAAGAATTTTACAATAATCATGGGTTTGCAAGAAAGTTTTTAGAAGGGTACAAATGCAAAAGATCAAGCTAGCACTATACTCTCCCCAAAAATGGATCTTGCGAGGGTACAATAGCAATTATCCACTCTAAGGACATATGAATAATTTTATAATGATTGTTGAGTACTAAATCCCTCACAACTTTACCTATACTTTTCCAAATCATAAATTTCAAGATTCTGAGAAATTTAGACACCTAAAACAATGACATAACCGAAATTCACATTATTTGGAGAACTACTCAACTTGTAACATTCATTTGAACCTCCAACTAGTTCTGCAGAATTATAAATCTGACATATCCCTTTCTAACATGCATATCTCTCAACTTACAATTTCAAAAGCAATGAAATTTTATCGACAACTAGATAACTCAAAAATAAACAACTTTACTATTTCTCACCTTACCCAAATCAATCTCTATGACTATCAAAAATACCCATCAATCTTGATGTTCTGCACAGACACCCCATCCGGGATAGCTTACTAATAAAATCATATCTCATAAAATATAGGTGAATACAATCTGAAATTTTCCAGATAATTATATAACATCAAACTCGACAATTCTCTTATTTTACAGTCCTCCAAATTATGCTTCTAACACCTCTAAAATTGAAGAAGGATTTCAGCTATTTCAAAAGCAGATATCTGAAAACTTATCAAATGAAATCAATCAACACTTCCTCTGCCCTAACAGTATAAAAGATCTTTAAGACATAATATGAATTTTTAGCAGAGGTTAGGAGATCATTCAACAAGGCATCAAAATTAAAGATTGGTAGGGGTAAAAATGCAAAAGATGAAACTACACGGCCTACAAGCAATTCCCTCTTACAGAAAAATTTCCTAGCTCTAATATTGGCAAGGATTTGAGTATGGATCAACACAATACGTTCACAAAATCCAAAAAGATCTATTATCAAAACAAAAGGCTAAACAGAATCAGGAATTATAAACATAGTCTGAAAATTATGCTTAACTCCTACGAATGATGATAATCTGACAAGACCTAATAGTTATAATTGAGGATTTACAAAGTACTCATAATATAAAAGGAAGAACATAGTATAAAGAAAATCTTGTTTAAGGTGTAGAAATTCTAAGATCACCTACCTGTAGTCATGCTTGCTATTCTGGATTTTGGCGTCATCTCTACTAGGCAACCCATCAACGAGAAGAAGAGATGCGTTCTCTCCCAATTCTCAAAATACGCAAACTCCCAACTCAGTTGTGGAGATCGTGGTTTTTAAAATAATTTAATTAATTAAAAAATTTAAATCAAATAATTCGGATAAAATAATGATATTTCAAATTTAAATATATATAATCTTTAAAGTATATCTAATGGTTGGGATCTAATCAGGTTATATCAATGATGGGGATCAAATCAGAGAGTGGGGTCCACAAACTCCCCCCCTTAAAAGAGTTTAGTCCTCTAAACTCAAACTTAATCAGTCGTAATAGGCTTTCAGTGGTATTCAGACCATGCTATAATTCGAGTATCATCATATTAGCTGACACGATTCAAAGACAGGGTTCCAAGTTAAACTTGAATGTGATAATGCTCTAATTATGATGGTCACAACAAATAGACAATAACTAATCTAATTATTTTAAAACCACGATCTCCACAACTGAGTTGGGAGTTCGCGTATTTTGAGAATTGGGAGAGAACGCATCTCTTCTTCTCGTTGATGGGTTGCCTAGTAGAGATGACGCCAAAATCCAGAACAGCAAGCATGACTACAGGTAGGTGATCTTAGAATTCTACACCTTAAACAAGATTTTCTTTATACTATGTTCTTCCTTTTGTATTATGAGTACTTTGTAAATCCTCAATTATAACTATTAGGTCTTGTCAGATTATCACCATTCGTAGGAGTTAAGCATAATTTTCAGACTATGTTTATAATTCCTGATTCTGGTTAGCCAATTGTTTTGATAATAGATCTTTTTGGATTTTGTGAACATATTGTGTTGATCTATACTCAAATCATTGCCAATATTAGAGCTAGCGAGAGATAGGTTCTGAGGCCTTGCATGCCTATTGTGCTATGTACTATGGGTGTGCGGCCGTTTGTCAACGCACCGGGTCCGACGAGCTGGGTTCGGGGCGTGACAAATTTAGTTATGCTATTTGTTATGAATATTATCCAACGAAAATGGAATGGGCTGTGTTTCTTTGGCACAGATTTTAATCAATTTTGTTATGAATCCACTTGTTTATCATTAGAAATTTAGTTTTCGCTTTGTATTATTGTACTAACAAATAATGAGATCTTTTCATGAATATTGAGCACTTTGCATTTGACTGATTAGCATTGACTTACCATTGAATTGCAAGAAACTTTTTGCAAAGGCTACAAATTAAAGATCAAAAGAAATTTTTAAGGTAGAGGATTGATTAAAATGAAGTGATATAGCCTAGATACAATGAGCATGTGTAGCAAATATTGGGTGACAGAGATAATGTGGTGAGGATCCATGCTAAACAACTACAATGGTAAGAAATACAGAAGATATCTTGCTTTGAGCTTGAATGCAGTAAGCATTGAGATTGAGAAAAAAAAGCTTCTAAAACTTCAATGGCATTGGATGTAAGATCTATAATTTATTAGATTCTGACACAAGCATCTGATATGGCAAAGTCTATGATATAAATTCCAAGACATGCATGTCAAGATATTTATTTATGTTGTTCATCTATGCATGTTTGTTGGGAATCATTTCAACTTAATATTTATTGGAAACTCTAAATGCATTTTATGCAAAATTTCCCAACATTTGGATGATCTATCTGTATTATCCTCTGCTTTTTGAAAGAGCAAACCAAAAATAAACAGCATGCTTTGAGATAACATTTAATAAATAAACACCCTCCCAGATAAGTGGGCAGTATCAGTTTGTAAATATATGCAGTAACTTATAGGCTAACATCAAATATGGTTCAATTGATGTGCTTTCATGTTGCTTTTTTGTTAATTTTTTAGTAGTATACCTTGGATAACCCACAAGGTCTTTGAAAGTGGCAAATTAATGTGTGGTATGCATGTGTTCATGAAAATTGATTGGATAAATTTAGGAGTTCAGTGGACTCTCAAATTAATGTGTATGCATGTGTTTGTGTGGTTATGCAACAAGTTATCATGTATGGACTAGTAGCAGTGAGTGATATATGTTTGGTTAAAGAAATATTGATTTGTTTTTCTTCATACCAATTCTCAGTCCTCCGCATGTATTCCACCAGTCAAAATTTTTTTTGAACTGATGGACAGAACTCATTTTATTAAATTAACAATACATATATATATATATATATATATATATATATAAGAAATCATGTATTATACTATTATACAAACATTTGTGTCATGCAATCATTCACTGCCAATTAGGAGGAATTTATGCGGTATAAATATTAAAATGGTCCCTCAATTTTGTGATTTCCGCCCTTTTAGCCTCTTTAATATAAAATCTGCCCTTTTGGTCCTTATAATTGCACATTTTCGTCCTTAAGCTTTAAAATCCGCCCTTTTAGTCCTCATATTTGCATATTTTTGTCCTTTTTGGTCCCTCTAATTTATTAGCTGAAAGGACCAAAAGGGCTGATCTGTCAATTGAAGGGACTAGAAGGATAGAAATGTGCAAATACAAATACAAAAAAGATGGATTTTATATTAGAGAAACTAAAAGGGCGGAAAACGCAAAATAGAGGGACCATTTTGATATTTTGACCAATTTATGCACATATATATTATCCTGCCAAGAAAACAAACAAGTATCTATTCATACACTTGGTAACTAATCAAGTCCAAGAAATTTGCCTGTCTTCCAATTCACAGTTATCGGAAGCACCCTTCATTAAAAAGGAACCATAGGTCATGATCTTCATCGTCATATCTTCAAATTTCTTCTCCAAACTTTGGTTGAGCTTGGCAATTTCCTCCATCTACAGAATACATGAAGAAAGAACAGTAAATTATTTAACAATGAATAAATTACCTCCAATTAGCGGAGGTTTTTGTTCTCTCTTTTATTTCAGTTAAAAAGAGGTGTATGCATTACCTTCTCAAGTTCAATTTGAGCTGCCTTTCTTTCCTTTTGTATTTGCGTTTTTCTATGATTTTTCGACGAGGCCTTCACTGGTAAATGGGAAAAATATTCAATGAAAATTCATGTACTATCTTCATTTTCATGGTAAATTGTTTTGAATGTCATTGACATTAGATTGCATTCAAATAGAAATGAAAATTTTTCAGTAAGTTAGTTTGCTTGATTTGAACCTACAGCATAGGAAGTGAACTATATAAGAGTGATAACACTTTAAAATGAGCAAAGGATATTGACTTAATTTCTAAAGAGATCAATGTTATGAGTAGATTAATTATGTATATGTATATTGTACTGAATTATAAGCCAATGTGTTCCGTGTTCAGCAAGTGATTCTTAACAAAGCAGGGAAAGTCAGATTATAAAATGATCAATAACCTTTACAAAACTCAAAGCCTAATTCATATATATATATATATATATATATATATATATATATATATATATATATATATATATATATATATATATATATATATATATACAAAAATAATACGTAAAGATATATAAAACTAGTGTCAATTTCAGTTATAGAAGAAACAAACACTAAAAAATTATGTCCAACAAATTTTCCCATCTTCCAATTCACAGTTACTGGAAGCACCTTTCATAAAAAAGAACCATACTCGATGATCTGCATCATACGTTCAACTTCCTTCTCCAAACTTTGATTGAGCTTGCCAGTTTGTTCCATCTGCAGAATATATGAAGAAAGAACCTTAAGTTATTTAACAATGAATAAATTACCTTCGATTAGTAAAGGAGTTTTTTGTTTCTTTCTTTATTTTCACTTTAAAAGAGTTGTGTATGCATTACCTTTTCACGTGCAATTCGAGCTGCCTCTCTTTCCTTTTGTATTTGCGTTTTTCTTTGATATTCTAAACCGGATTTCTCTATTTAATGGGAAAAAAGTTCAATGAAAATTCATATGATATCTTCATTTCATGGTAAATTGTTTTGAATTTCACTGACATTTTATATTCCTTTCATTTGAAATGACAAATAATTATGTTAATTTACTTGATAACACAACAATATGACTAAAGTATATTGACTTTTAAATTGATCATGTTATGAGTAGATTATGTTCATGTATATTGTATTGAATTATAAGCCTAATATGTTCAATGTTGAAGAAGTAGTTTTTCATAAACAAAGAAATTCAGATTATAAAATATTCAATAGGCATTGCAAAACACAAACTCTAATTTCAAAAAAAAAAATTTCTGAAAATGATTGTGATGAATTACCTTCCGGATGTTGTTTCTCTAAATTTTCCATTTTTCTCTGCATCTCCACCTTTAGGTTAACTTGGATGTCCTGGATACAGAAAAAAAATTCATAAATATATATGATATTATTGGCTATTTCAGTTATAGAAGAAATAAATATTACAAAAGATAAGGAGAGGAAATTACATCAAGTTGAAGTGCTTTTTGAGCTTTGATAATAGTATTTGCGAAACGAGCCTTCATCTTTGCTACACAAAGAGCTTTAGATGGTGAAATTTGCTCCTCCATCAAGTCATTATTTTTCCCTGAATGTTAAAAACACCAGCCATCATGTAATGTAATGTAATTTAATGCAAAAGAACAAATCCATTAAATCACTAGAAGAAAAGAAATTAAACCTGTTTGTGAAAGAACAGGATTACGATTTGGTTGAGCCTTGGCTTCAAAAACTACATCAACATCTGAGACAACATAAAAATTATATTATCTTAGAAATTGAAGCACAATTTAGTAATTAGATAACATCATAGCATTATGCTTTCCATATAATTGCAAGGCTGAAAAGCTGTTGAATTGGCTTTGCATGGATGAATATCCAGAGGTTGGTCATCATGTTTTTCTTTTGCAACACCATCGAAGATACCACAACAATTACAACAACTTCAGAAATTTCAACAACAAACAACAACTATAAATACACATAGCATTAGAAACCTTACTAGTATTATCTACACCTTTCCATGCCTTGAATGTCTTTGTTTCAACAGTGAATTGATGAGTTTGCAAACCCTGTTTGGCCTCTTTTACTTTTGATAAACCTGTTTATACATACTTAGCGTGAATATCATCGATTGAAAAATAACAACCATAATACTTATTGTTATCAAGTCTAACAACTAATACCTTTTGTTTCTTTTCTGGCCGAGGTTCTGGCATATTAATCCACCACTTGTTCCTCATCTTCATTGGTATGAACTTCATTGGTGGAAGGATAGTTTTGCATAGCATTATCAAGAGTTTGCTTAACATCTGCAGCGAACCGAGACGTAGTAGGGTAGGCCTTGCAATCGAGTTTTCGTTCTATTTTGCGCAAATCCAAGTGTTTCTGAAGAAGAACACTTGTGTGATTCATTAGTTTCTTCAAAAATAATACTGCATTGTTTCTTTCAAGCAGGATCCATCCTCTCATTGTCTTCATTGTTGATCAATTGCAGGATGGTTGTTGTTGATTCTGAACTCCTCTTCCTTCTAATAGTAGTTGAAGAACAAATGGATGCAAACATCTTTCAAATGACTTTTCTTCACAACTCTGTGTATATGAGAAAATCAATGCTGATTAAATCAAACAAGAAGGTCTTCACAAATAAATCAAACCTTACAAATTTAATCTATTTCCATATTCTGTGTAGACCTAATCCTTATCAAACCCAAACTAAATAATTCTATTAGAAATCAACTCAAGTAAAAACAATAAAAAAAATTCAAATTTAAGTATATAATAAACTTGATTTATTTCAAATAATGTAAATTTAAGGCAAACCTTTTTTTAAATTATTTAAAAATTCTTGATATTTTCTATTTTTATTGAAAAGATTTACTTTATGTTTAACTGCTTAAGTTTAATTAGATTAAGTGAAAAACTAATCTCCGGCTGGAAAATTTTGAGGCTCTTTTTCATAGTAACCCTAAAATACTTAATATTTGTGAATATTTCTATATATATCTATATCATGATTGAAGAAACTTTAATTTCTTGTGAAGTAATAAGAAACCATTTGATTTAGAAACCGAAAAAATAATGTTGTTTCTCATTTTGACCCTTTTTTAATTATTAAAGTAGCATGTTTACGCCTTTTTTTAATCTATTTTTTAAATTGTTATTTTTTTATAAGGTAATAATTTTTTAAAAACCCATTTATTTTGAAAATTATATTATTAAAATGGAATTTAAACATTTTTTAAAGCTTATTTGTGTTATAATCTTTTTAATCCTTTTTAAACTTATACGAATATATAAAAAAAATGAAAACTTAAGAAATCAATAATAATTTTTATTTTATTTACAATTTTGTTTATTTGAATAATTTGTTTGTAGTTTTAAGAAAATTACATTCATGTAAAGATATAAAATACATCTATCATTTTATTTATATTGCATATTTTTAGCCTATGCTGGGTAATGGGTAAGTAGTTCTATAATGCTATGATTGTTTAGATACAGAGTATGTATTACACCTAGAATTATTACATAATAAATAGATTTAAATCATATGATTGTGTAAGTGTATCAACTTATTTGTTATTGACTATTTTCTTCAAATAAAATTTTATACTTTAAAAAATAATTTCCTAAGCCTTCTTTAATTATACATTAATTACATTATAAATAATTTAACCAAACATAACAAATATAATACAATTGTACCCATATTTCTATGTAGCAAGAATCGTCCCAGATTTTAAAAATAAAAAATATATAATGTAGTATATTAATTAGTAAATTAAGTTTTAAATCAAATATACAAAATAAATAAATAAGTCTCACCTCATTTTTTTTAATTATAATATCTAAACAAAATCCATATCTGTGACCCTAAGTAAAATTCATATTAAATCCACAAATATTGGTTAATGTTGTGGTCAATGTCCTCCATATCATCTCCTTATTCCAAGTCTTCTGCTGATAAGTTAATAATAACAACAATATTTGAGACCTATAAAAGAGATGTGAACTAGACTTAGCTAACTTTTCTCACTTAAAACATGTAACTATGTAAGCATCCTATAGAAAAATAAATAAAATAAAATAAAATACTTCAAATAACTAAGTTTTACAACAATTCTAAATTGGCAATTAAAAATAAATAAATTTTAATGTGCATATGCTAATATAGCATGCCATGTCAATTGGTCATGCCAATCAGCATGCGTGTTAATATTTGGATTTTACATAAATGAAGAATATGCTTCTATCTCACACAAAACTGATTTTATTTTTATGTTAAAAATAATTAAAATAATTCTCTTGCATCAAATATCAACCATATGGCATGTCATGATGTGTTCATTGTGAAGGACTAATATTATTCATATGAGGCGAAGTAATAAACTCATGAATTATTTTGTGCATGTATATATAGATTATTAGCATATATTATTATTATGTTAGTATATAAGGATATATTAGCATATATTATTATTATGTTAGTTTATAAGGATATATTTGCATATTTTATTATTATGTTAGCATATAAGGATATTTAGTCTATTTACTTTTTATGTAAAACCTAGTTGTAAACCTAGCTATATAAAAACCCCTAATTATGTGTATTCTTTTTCTTTAGAAATGCAAATATGAAATCCCTAGTCTCTGTTTCTCTATCTTTATGTCTTCGCCTCTTAATTTCTTCATGGTATCAGAGCCAAGTTAATGGATTCTTCTCTTTGCTTGATTGAAAAAAATTTCCCTCTATTCCCTCTGATTTGTCTTTGCTCACGTTCGTTTGACTGGATCCTGTCAATTCGGGGTTTTTTTTTGTTTTTGTTGATTTGGAGATTTCGTATCTATGTCTCTTTCATCATGGCTAATCGTAAGGATGATTCGCTTCAGTCGATTAGTGTTCAGTTGGATGGTAAAAACTACACATATTGGAGTTATGTTATGAAGAATTTTTTGCGTGGAAAATCTATGTGGAGCTATGTTACAGGTGTGCGGGTTAAACCTACAGACAACAAGACAACCGATTATGCGGTCTTGGTTGACAACTGGGAGATAGTAAATTATCTCCTCGATCTGCTTTGTGTGTCTTTTTGGGTTATGGTGTTGGTCAAAAGGGATATCATTGTTTTGATCCAGTTAGTCAAAAATTGCACGTCTCGCGTCATGTTGTGTTTTTTGGGCATATACCCTTCTTTTTTGTTCCTGCTTTCTGATATGGGTATCTCTCTTTGTCACCCTACTCTACTACATTGAGATAATCAGAGTGCTATTCAGATTGCATGTAATTCAGTTTTTCATGAACGCACCAAGCATATTGAGATTGATTGTCATATCACTCGCCATCACCTGCAAATTGGCACCATCACATTGCCATTTGTTCTTTCTTTTCTCCAGATTGCTGATATTTTTACAAAAGCACACTCGGCTTCACGCTTTCGTTTCTTATCTGACAAACTCTCGATGCTTATCGTTGTCGCATCATGAGTTTGAGGGGGCATATTAGCATATATTATTATTATGTTAGTTTATAAGGATATATTAGCATATATTATTATTATGTTAGTATATAACGATATATTAGCATATATTATTATTATGTTAGCATATGAGGATATTTTAGTCTATTTACTTTTCTTGTAAAACCTAGTTGTAAACCTAGCTATATAAAAACCCCTTATGTATATTCTTTTTCTTTAGAAATGCTAATATGAAATCTCTAGCCTCTGTTTCTCTGTCTTCATGCCTCTGTCTCTCAATTTCTTCATAGATAACTTTTCTAAGGCAACTAATATTAAAAGAGGGAAACAAAATTGATAATTTTGAAGATCACATACTATTTCAATATTATTACTAATGAATTAATTAACCACATGAGATATTAGGGAAAGATTGAAAATACATTGGAAATGCATAATTTTACCAATTTTTTGTTATATTTTAAAAGTATCATTATGTTTCTAAAATGCCCAAAACAAAAGAAATATACTTCAATTTACCCCATCTTACATCAATATTAATAGACAACATGCAATAGATTTTGTATATGTTGAAAATAAAAGTAAGAAGAAATTGGTAGGAGAGATGGTAATACCAATTGGCTGTGAATTAACTTTCCTACCCTTGAAGCATTATCCAATTTCAAAGCATTGGGACCATCATACCAGTCAAGTCGTTGCCCATCCCAAGGAATGAAAGAAACTTAAGGCTCATCTTTTTGTCCACGGGTTCATCTACTTCTCCATCAGCAGTAGTTCTTGCTATCCACGCCTGAAAAAAAACACTTGAGTTTCCCTTGGTGTCGGAGCCTGCCTTTACTGATTGAAGCCATGCTTCAACACGACGGAGAGGAGAAGTGATCTATCTGATATGATCAATGCCCAGTAATACCCAATTGGGCAACCCTTTTGCTAATCAATTCGAAGAACTCATTTTCTTATGCTTTAATTTGTGTATGAGTTTGAATAGTATTCTGGATACATTATTAGTTTCTTGCATTCTTGTTCAAATATTGTGAGTGAAGTGCTAGCCTTAATTCATGGCCTGTCATAGAAAATATTGTAGACAGTTATAAGATAAATCGAATTTTATTTGTAATCCAAACATTTTCTTTCAATTATAATGTTTACTCTTTTTCAATTCAAATTTTATGTCCTTGAAGGTGTTATTGACTGTCACCATAGAGAAATGTTATAGCTTATGTGAAGAATCGAGTAATGTATTACATCTGGAGAGTAAATCTTATAATACCATTCTATACACAACTAAATCCCTCTTGTCATGAATTAAACTCAGAAACATTCCCATTTTGATGTTTGTTCTATTCAGTTTTTCATAATTATTGTATATATATGTACAATTTTGTTCAATTATTGGAAAATTCAGTATTTCAATTGGAGAACCAGTGCATTTACTATTTTTCAATTGGAAAATTTGGTTTGACCATTATATTTCTAGTGTATATATGGAATCAATGCATCTTGTCAAGCTGTTAACACCAAATATGTCCTTTACCTGTAAATGCATGCTCATTGTATGGCGTGAATTGTTATGAACCTCACTTCGGTCTACAATGTAGTGCTTGCGCCGTTTACCTTGTGCATGAATATGTTTAGTAACATGAACTAATTTGTTTGTGCAGTGACACATTATGGCAAGTGGTTTCGGGAATCTTGTGAATGGACGATGCTATTTAGCACCGATTGTAGACACAATACATGAATTGAGGGACAAGATGACACGAAGGCACTGGGACATGCTGAAGCGAACACCATTTATTCATCCGATGGACATTGAACCCATAGTATAAGAGCGTATTATACTAGACATTTTAATGCAAGTGTTTGATGAGTGGACGAGAACGTTTAAACTTGGGGAGAGCCATGTACATTTCAAGGCTAAGGATATATCCCTTTTACTCGGCCTAAAGTGTGAAGACATTACTATAGAGTTTAAGAGGAAGAAGGAACACTGCAGGTTGGAAGAGGAATACTTCATAAAAAGTGTAGACAGAAACAAGGATTGTTTGGTGAGGGTATTAGAGGGTGTGGTCCTTAAGAAAGATCACAAGGGCAAAGAAAATCTTGCTAAACTTTTATTAATATGCATCATGTGATTCTTGCTATTCCCGACCACTTGTTGTTCAACACCAACATGATTAACTCATTATGTGGATGATTTGTCCACGCTTGGTGATTATGCATGGCCTCATGCGACGTAAAGAGATGTCATGGAAGATGTACCCAGGTACTTAAGGGGTTGTGTAGTTGCCTTTAATATTTGGTTTTATGAAGTCACCTAGACTGGGAAGAGAACCTACTATGAAAAATCACCACGCATCCTGGGCTACGGTGAAAGTAGTTTCAAGAAACAATCTAGTGCCGAAGCCCTTATGGAGACACTTAAGGGATAGGAAGTAAGTTTTTTATTATTCATAATGTTTACAAATTGTGTGAACTGATTATTTGTCCAAATTAATGATATTTTATTTAACTTTATGTTTATATTGTGTATAATTTGTTGAGATCATCAGTTAGTGGTTGGAAACGACGTTTACACATTTGTATAATGAGTTACCATTCAGTTATTTGTGTTTTTGTTTATAATGGACAATTGGTGTTTATAAAATAACTTTAGTATTGTGTATGTTGGATACTTGTTTATTTTATATGGGTCATTGTTGGTATTTGCTAATGTTTGGTATTTCCCACTAATTCTTAGCCTTGGTCCCAGAGAATGAGTACGAGATTGACCTTATTGGCAGTGGAAAACTTGATGGCAGGACTACACGAAGACCCATTGTAGAATCCTCCACAACAATACAGTCAGCAAGATTCATGAAGACAAGACCTGAAAAGGAAAAAAATAGTTAGAGAAGAACATCCTCGGAAGAAAAATAGACGAAATATTTGTCCCGTTAGTCCTCAGATGGGTAGCCACCATTCCTCCACTACAAGCCCTAAAGGAAAGATTAATGATGACGAGAAACTAGATCTGGTCTTGAATGAAGTCAGGGAACTTAAAGAAAAAGTTATCATACTTGAGGAAAAAGATAGCATAAATTGTGAAAAGTAGAAACTGTCTAAGACAGAGGAAGAATTGAAGGTTAATGTTAAACCTTCCCATGAAGAAATAACACATGCCCCCCAAAGTAAATGGTTGAAAAAGAATGCAACAAAGCAAGGACAGAATAAACCTTATGCTGATGAACCAGTGGAGGGCACACTTTATCCCAAGCCCCTCGCTTGTGCTACGAAGGCTTCAGCTGCATCTCATCCTGTACCCGAACCCCAACCCGCCCGAGCAAAAAAGGTTGTCCCCTCTTGGAAAGGGAAAAAGAATGATGCAAAACCACAAACTAAGATGACTGTAGTTGACAACGAAACATTAGACGTCATTGGGAGAGCAGTAGAGTCACTCACATTCCTTAAAAGTGGGGTAGCTTCAGCCGACGGAGACAATAACCAAGTGGATGATACAGATAAAATAGAGAACCGGGTAGATGTACTAACAGATTTCATTCCTCCAACTAAGCCACCTCAGGGTTTTGCACGACTAGACAAGATGCAACAAATGATGTTGTCAGTATTCCTTAATTGTTGGATGGATGCATAAGTGTTTAAAAAGTTTTAATTTGTTTATTTTTTTTTACTTACTTTTCTTATTTTGTTGTTTTCGCTTGATCTGTAGCCTCTAAATCAAATTGATATATTACGTTTCAAATATTTCAGTTTTCGTTCAATTATATGAATAAATTGTCAGTATGATTGGTATAAGATTTGTATACATTTTTGTTTGTTCACAAACACGATCAATGATTTCTTTAATTTCTTTCCCCACCGTCTTAGGACATATGCTTAGAGCAATGAATTCGGCTATACCAGCCTTGACCATCTTCACGCTTTGGTTGATGGGAAGCATATGGTTCCTGATGACGTTGTTGATGCATTTGTCTTGATACTAGTTGATTCTTTGAGGAACTTGCCCTTCCAGTTTAAGCGATCAGCCATGATTACTAGACCAATGGCGCTTTCTATGTTAAAGAGACCTGATTCTAAAGACGGACTGAATAAATTGGTACTACCCACCTTGGATGAATACACAACTATTGATATTGTTCTTATACCGATAATACTACACAAGCATTACCATCTTCTCATTTTGGATAAAGAACATCAGCAATATCGTCATTACTCCTCACTTGCGAGCCCTATCTACAATAAAGATGCAATTGTAATGGTTACTCCTAAAACTTAATTAATTCTTTCAGTGTTTCTATTATTTGTTATGACCTACGCCTCCATTTTCTTCTCTGAAATGTAATGCTTGCTTTTTGACAATTTATTAAAGTAAAGCTTGCCATTACTAACACCGATGTATACCTACTTGTGCACATGCGTGATTGTCCCCAATAAACGGCAAGCAGTTTGGATTGCCCTGTCTATGTAATGCGATTTATGGAATTGATACTATAAGGCGAGAAACTTGAGCTGCCAGTCGGTGATGTGGTATACTATCAGCTTCTCTACGCAACGTGGATCTTCTAAGATGGCATACTATGCACCCAACAACAAAGCAAGCTAGTGGAGAAGCTCCTCCAACAAGTAGCCATGCAACAATCGGCACAGAACAGGTAGAATCTTGTGAAGGAAGAGGATAAGAACAAACTGATGGAGAAGCTTCTCTTGCAAGTCATGAAGGTACAACCAATGTTACCATGGAAAAGCTCGGCAGCTGAATTCCCTCCATAAGTAAGCTCACATTTCCCTCCAAACACAAGGGTATTTCTGGGATTTCCAAAAAAATAACGGGGGAGAGTAATTAGATGGGTGCAATGGTACAATACTCAAAAAAGTTGGACTTATTAGTATATCAAAATGTCAGAGAGACTTACAGAAATATTTCAAAAGTTTCAGGACTAAAAAAATAATTTTCCCTTAACAAAATGACCTAGGCCATTTTATTTGCTAAACAACATCCCAAGTTATTGAGAAATAATAAGAAACCATTTGATCTACAAACCAATAAAATGTGGTTGTTTTCAATTTTGACACTTCTTTTTTTTCTTTTTAATTATTAGAGTAGCATGTCTTCGCCTATTTAATCCAATTTTTTCAAAATTGTTATTGTTTTTTAAAAGTAATATTTAAAAAAAAAAATCCATTTGTTTTTAAAAATATATTGTTATTAAAATGGAATTTAGACATCTTTTTAAAGACTATTTGTGTTTTAATCTTTTTAAACATTTTTAAAACTTTTAAACTTATTTGAATATAAATTTTAAAATTTTTATTCCCACTTATAATAATTTTATATAAAGAATGATTTTTTTTTAGAAAATCAATAATAAATTTTTATTTTATTTGCAATTTTGTTTATTTGAATAATTTGTTTGTAGTTTTTTTAAAAAATTACATTCATTTACAAATATAAAACACATCCATCATTTTTGTTTACATTGCATATTTTTAGCCATGCTAGGTAAGTAATTCTACAATGCACCGATGGTTTACATAAAGAATATTTATTATATTCAGTAAAATTAGAATTTTTATCTATATGCACTTAGGGTGTGTTTCGGTGTTAGGAGTGGAGTGGGAGTGAGGGGGGATTGAGAACAAGAATGTGTTTGGGTATGCATGAGTGGGAGTGGGTGAGGAGTGAGGAGGGAGTGGGAGAGTAGTATGTGGAGGCTTGGCAATCACCACGAATTGGGCGGATTGGCCCAATCTGGAATATGAAAAAGGCGAAAATACCCCTAAAAGCAAAATACCTACCCCCATTGACACTCTGAACCCTAGCTTCCATCTTGATTAGCCACTTCTTGAGTTGCTTTCCCCTTCACTTCTTCGACGGTCACTGGAGCTCGTTGGCATTGAAGGAATGGCTCGATCATCGGAAGGGTGAGATGCATTCTCTGATTCTGATTTGTTTTCCTTGGCAGCCTGTCATATTTGTTTATCTTTTTAATTATTTCTTAGTCAGTCGTCGGGATTAAACAACTTCGGGATTATTGTGCAATGATCGCATGTTACTCCTACGTTTTATGTGTTGTCCTCGCCACGTATACAATGGAGGAAAGTAATAATAGACGAAGAATGATTGAATATAAGATTTCATCATCATCTAATAGATGCCGCAAACAACATGAGTACATCCACTGTTTAGTTTTTGAAAGTGATATTAAATGCATTGACATGTTGCGCATGGATTGACAATGTTTTCATAATTTGTGTCAATTGTTAACTACAACCGATGGCCTACGAGGTACATTAAATGTTAGTGTCCAAGAGATGACCGCAATATTTTTGAACATTATAGCACATCATGTCAAGAATAGAGTGATTAAATTTCATTTCCTCCGATCAGGCGAGACTGTTAGTCGGCATTTTCATGCTGTGCTGAAGTCAGTTATTCTTTGTCACTCTATTCTTTTGAAGAAACCAGAACCTGTAACTGAAAAATCAAACGGTGGAAGTGGTTTACGGTAATGACCTAAAGTTCTTATGCTCAGTTAGTTCTAGATATTATATGACTAATTAGTTATTTTTTATTTAATGTAGAATTGTCTTAGAGCATTAGATGGGACACATATACGTGTCAATGTACCCAAAATTGATCAAGTAAGATATAGATCAAGGAAATTTGAAATTACTACAAATGTCCTCGGAGTATGCAGTCAAGACATGCAATTTATATATATCTTGTCTGGATGGGAAGGTTCAGCTCATAATGGTCGTGTTCTTAGAGATGCATTGACAAAGCCTAATGGCTTGAAGGTTCCCGGTGGTAAAAAAAAAAATAGCCTATTGCTTTTCGAGACCTACTAATGAATGGTTTCTGAACCATTACCTAATATTAAATATTTCTTTATTTTCTAGGTTTCTACTACTTAGTAGATGCTGGGTATGCAAATTGCCCTGGTTACCTTGCGTCATTTCGAGGACAACGCTACCACTTAAGTTCTTGGGCTGATGGGCATCAACCAGTTATACCTCAAGAATTGTTCAATATGAGACATGCTAGCGCAAGAAACATAATTGAAAGGACATTTGGTCTTTTAAAAATTCGTTGGAAAATCTTATCTAGCCCAAGTTTTTATAATATAACCACTCAACGGCGTATCATAAATGCTTGTTGTTTGCTTCATAACTTCATTAGACAAGAAATGGTAGAAGATTATGCAGAAGATGATGTTAGTGATGCAACCTCGGAAATGATATAGAAAACATTATGGCTGTTGAACTGACGGATGAATGGACACAATTTCGGCTTAACATGGCCATGGATATGTTTAATATTTGGCACTCAACTTGACCATAATAAAGTTGTTATTTACTTTTGTTTTATTGTATTGTATGCCATGATGAACACAATTTATATATGCTATTGTATTGTATGAACACAATTTTGATGTTTGTATGACATGATGGACTCCCCTTATGTTTCATATATATTTCTGAATTTGATGTATTTTATGACCAATTCATATTAGTAATGTGAGTATAGTCTATTTTTCTTTTGTTGTTTAGTATGGATATAGATTCACAATCCAGGGGTAGGAGTCATATCAAACACTACTGGACCGTAGAAGAAGATAAAGCCCTGATTGATGCGTTAGTTGAGCTATCTACAAATCCAATGTGGCGGGCTGAAAATGGGTTCAGAAATGGATACCTTGCTCAATTAGAAAGAATGGTAAAGGAAAAGATTCCAAAAAGCACATTAAAGCCAATTCCTAACATTGAGTCTCGGATTAAATTTTATAGAGGCAAAACCACTGCAATAGACGATATACTTCAAATAAATGGATTTGTTTGGAACTATTTTTGGTTAGGCAAAAGTTATCAAACTGTAAATTTGGTTCTAAATAGGAAAGAGTATAAGCCAGCATTATACGAAGAATGACATTTAAAAAATATCATATTGGAATGAATAAATTTAAAAGTTAAAAAAAAAGTTTTAAAAAAAATTAAAACACAAATAAGTTTAATAAACTATGTAAAAATAATTTCTATTTTGATAATAATATTTTTTTCGAAAATAAATAGTTTTTAAAAAAATATTACTTTTTAAAAAACAATAATTTTTTTTTAAAAAAATGGATTAAAAAAGCCAAAAAAATGCTATTTTATAATTAAAAAAAAGTTAAAATCCAAAATTATATTTTTCATATTTTAAAATGCCCCGTCAATATATAAATATAATGACTGGGTATTGATTTGATGGTAAAGGCTATTTTCATAAATAAAATAGTTATAATAAATTTAGCTCATTAAAAAAAAAATCTCCATTAGGAAAAAGCCTAATAAAGAAACCATACTTATATTTTGAGAAGGGTTAATACCACTCCACGTGTCTCTCAAGCTTCGTGTCCAAGAACAACCCAACTTAGATCTCTATATATTTCTTCGTGTTTTGAGAAGGGTTATTACCACTCCACGTGTCTCTCAAGTTTCGTGCCCAAGAAGAACCCAACTTAGAAGAAGTAGAAGAAGAAGGGGAGAAGGGCGGTGGTAAATCTGGCAAACATTGGGGCTCTGAGGGCTCGGAGGTGGGGACGACGAGGATTGCAGGCCCTGGTGCCGCAGGCTCTCATCCATGGCCGTCTCCTCCTCCTCCTCCTCCCTCTTCCGCCTCTCCCTCCTCCTCCTCCTCCTCGCCGCCATTGTCACCGCCTGCATCACGCTTCCCGTTGAGAAGGTACTCCTTTCCCCCTTTTCTTGCTTTCTTACCAATGCCCTCCCCATTCTTGGCCGATCGCGATCGCTGTCATCGCCGGCTGTGGCATTCCGACTTTTGATGAGACTTCAGTCGTTGCTTTCTTGGATTTGGATCAATGGCTCCAGCGACCTCTTTTATCTGTTCGATTTTGTTTTTTTTAATTGGCTCTTCTTTGCGTTTCTTTGATGTTACTGAATTCTGGCTGAATGTGCTTTGGATTTGGTATGTAATACATATATGGTGTATTTAATTGCTTGTTCTGATGTGCAAGTAGGGTTCATTCTGCTTGAATTTGTTTTGTCTGTGAGTGATTTATTAATGGTGTATGTGTTTAGGATGTTAATTCTAGTGCTATACTTTTAGGAGACATTTTTTGTCTTGTTTGAATGTGTTTTAATCTGGTTCAACTTACCTTTTGTTAATTGTTTGAGTTTAGGCTTTTTTTCCCCTGCATAGTATTGTGTGATTACTTATAATTTTAGCTCATTGCAACAAATTAAGGCTTGGGCAAGGTTTATGAAGTTTAGTTTCTTCTTGGGTTTGGCACTTTTAGAATGCTGTTGGAAGGAAGGAATGGACTGGGACCTTACTTTTCGCATGTGGATTTCTTTTTGCTGTCTTATGTTAGAAAGAAGAATAGGAATAAGACTGGAGGAATAACATCAGAAGCTGTTGACCTAGCTGCAAAGAGTTATTTATTGGCACACTAATTTTTACAGGGATGGCAATAAAATCTCTAACCTTTACTTTACTATCAAGATCATTACCTTAGTTCTTAACACCTTTTCTTGGATATCCACTTCTATATCCTGCTAATCAAGTAGTTAGAGTTGGAACGACCTGTTCCCTTTTCTTTTTTCCTTTGCTACAACCACAAGTGAGTGACTCTGATCTATAAGAAAGGTGTCATATCATCTTCTAAAGCTGGGCAATTTTGTTATTAATGCTATTCAATAACATTACCCTAATGGGTGATATTAAAGCAATCCCTTCCCACACAAGGTGAATAACTGTGCTCTTTGGCATTTTTAGATGCCTAAATTGACATATTTCTACCTTCATGATTTCATTATCTTTGCTAGTGTGTAATTGCTTAGAAGGCTCTTGATACTTATTGCATTTTGCATTTATTTCCTTAGTTCTTGGAATGAATTATTAGATTTCTGGTCCTAAACTTATTTCTCATATATTACAACCTTTTTCTTATACCCCTGACTCAATATGCTTGTCTACAGATTCTGAAGGACTTTCTGATTTGGATTAAACAAAATCTTGGACCATGGGACCTCTAGTACTGTAAGTTGCTTACCAATTCTGAAGGACTTCTATACCAGTTCTGATTACTTTCCAAAGTTCAGTTTGAGAATAGTTAGAAATTTACACACTACCTGGTATGATATGTTTGTTTTCTCTATTGAAGTTATCTATATTAGTCAGTATCCATGCACTATATTTTCTGCTAATGCACCACTCTAACATAAAAAAGCACCAACTATAGTTAATTCAAGCATCTTCAGCTTACCTACTATATGTTATCTGCCATGCGAATTGAGGAAGTTTGTTATATAAACGATTATAGCAATTGTGTAAATCACTCTAAGAAACTGTCCCTGACGATCCATGGAATAATGAACTCAAAATAAGTTTCCAAGTTAAATTGCTTCAATGTATTTTCCTCTTGGAATATGTGACAGATGTTTGACATGTGGTGGTGAACTCATTTTGATTTCTAATTTTCATAATAGTATAGAATGACTAATGTCAGTTTTCCTTTTTGTCCTTTGACCATCATTGCTAGCTAAAACTTTGACATGCATAATGAAGCCCAAAACTGACTAAAACTTCCAGTTTTTCTCAAGTTACATTCTCCAACAAGCATTTACCTACTGTATGACTATTTTTCTTTTTTAATAGTGACATTGTTTCTTTATAGTTCCTTTTGTAGTATCCTTGATGATTTTAGTTCTTGATAATTATATTGTTAGTAGCTTGAATGCACCAGCTAATTTATGAAATCTTGTCATTGTAGTCCGTGATTTGTGCTTCTTGTTTCTACCTATGATTTAAATCTTAACCTATAGGAAATTTCTTCTAATAGAACATAAAATAAAATAAGAAATTAGGTTAGTAGTTTCAAAAAGGATGCTGAATGGAGTATAACCAGGTTGAAGAAAGGACAAAGGTGTTAATGCTATTAGCATATTTCTATTCCTTCATTTTCTTATTGGGAGGATCAGATGCCTTGCTAATCCCTTCTTTGTCTTATTTATGTAATTCTAGATCGACGCATGTAAAGGCTGGTTTGTGAAGAAGGGAAGGTTTGAGGAATGCTTTAATGTTGAAGAAATGTAAACTTCATCATGTTCCCAGTGGAAGTATTCATGATAAAGTGCACTATGGCTATGTGACAGACAGCAAGAGTACTTAATGGTTTCATCCTTCCTCAACTGTTTCACTGACGATATGTGCACTTGCAGAGTATGAATGACCCTATTACATTTACAAGATTACAATCTTACAGATTCCTTCAAAAAGTCATCTGACTTATTCTGGAACTTGCATCTGTTTAGACTGGGATATAGATTACTCATTATGTAAGCTTGCGGATCAATTTTCAAGTTTCACGATTGTTTGTTTGCTCAAAGAAAAAAGAAAAAAGAAAAACATCTATTATGGTTGTCAGCAATAATCTATTTCTGTATAGTTGAAATGGCAGGAGTGATGATCATTTTAGCATGCTTCAAATCCTCTTGTCATATGTGGTGTTTTACATTGAAATCTTAATAATTCATGTGGTTTAAAAGACAAGTAAACTTGAAACTGAATTTTGTATCAATCTCCTATGTTCCTTGGTTTCAAAACTTCTGCGCCAAATTATTTTATACATAAAAGTATATAATTAATCAAACTGAATTATATATTTTGTGGGCCTGGTTGATTCATTTGGCACATGTTGAAAACTCTACATTGGGCAATACCATGCCCTCCTGGCAATCTTTTCCTTCTATTTCAGCTTGGAGGTGGATATCTCTTTGGGTTGCCTGTTGGTTTTGTTGCAGACTCTATTGGAGCCACAATTGGTGCAACCGCTGCATTCCTCCTTGGAAGAACAGTATGTAAAACTTGTGATATTTAGCACTTGTTTCATTTTCGTGAAGCTTCTTTCTTTTTGATATCTAGCAAATTATGCCTGTGTTCTATTTATATTCCTTTTCATGACTTGACTTTAAATTGAATGCTCTGAACATTTACATGATTTCTGTATTAGATTTCATGCACTGTAACATTTTTATCTTACGATATTCAGTAATTTTAGCAAACTTGGTGCTAAAATTAGTTCTGTAAAGTCAACACATGTTTGCAAACTTTGTGTTCAGACTTAATTTTTTGTATATTGCCTAAATTTCTTTAGTATAAATGACATTTCATTACAAGTTCATTAATAAGCAATCACCTTAGTAATTAAATTATAACTTTCGTAGAACTCTGTCGTATGCAAGTTTTCTCATGTATATTCAACTTTAGTCATTAGTTACCAATACCATCATAATTGTGTGTTTTCACTTTTTATTTGGTTTTGTCATGGACAAAATACTTAACAGTTGACCTATTTGTTTTATTAATGCATGCAGATTGGAAAGCCTTATGTTATTTCCAAGCTGAAGGATTATCCAAAATTTCAGGCAGTTGCTATTGCCATCCAGAGATCTGGTTTTAAGGTTAGAATGCATGAGCCTTCAAGTTTCTTAGCACAATAACTGGCTTTTCCTTGAATGTAGAGCAGAGTGATCAAATATTTATTTCAACAAATCAGATCACAAATTAGATGACATAATTCTTCTATATGCAAAAAGCACCTGGGGGTAATAGGGTTCCTAGTTCCTTGTCACGGAAAACTGATAGGTCAAAGACGAAAACACAAAAAAAAAAAAAAAAAACAAAAACCAAAAACCAGGGCTTGTTGTGAATATTCTTGTCTATGAAATGGGTTGTGTTTCATTGACTAAGATCTTAATCAATGTTGTGTTTCATTGACTAAGATCTTAATCAATGTTGTGATCTATCGACCTGTTTATCATTAACAATTTAGTTTTTGCTGTGTATTGCTGTACTTATTAGATAATGAGATCTCTTCATGAATGTTGAGCACTATGCATTTTGGTGTCATAGGCTGATTATCATTGTGTTAGCTCTGAATGAAAGAAACGTTTTGCATGGACTACAAATCTAAGATCAAAAGAATTTTAAAAATAATTGATAAAAATGAAGTGAAACATTCTAGAGATAGTGAGCTTGTGGAGAAAATATTGGGTGACAGAGAGAATGATATGAGGCAGATAGCAGACAGTGTGATCCCATTGATAAGTTGTCTTTTGAGTTTGAAGATTCCATGCTAAACAACCACAGTGGTAAGAAACATAGAAAATGTCTTTCTTCAAGCTTGTTTGCAGAAGTATTGAGATTAAGAAACAGCTTCTAGAGATTTAATGATGTTGGATATAGATATATGATTTGTTAAATTCAGATGCAAGCATCTGATATAGGAATATGGCAATCTGAAATATAGATTCCAAAATTGAAGATATTTGTTTTATTGTTCATCTATGCATGTTTGTTGGGAATCATTTCAATTTAACATCTATTGGGAACTCTGATTTCATTTTAGGCAGAATATCCCAATATTCTGATGGTCTGTCTGAATAATCATCCTGTGCTTTTTGAACGATTAAACAGAAACATAACTAGCCATGCCCATACATTTGGGCTCAACTCTCAAGCACAGCTAGCTTTTCCCCCAAATCAGTGTTTGAGCCAGCATGTCTTGAGGGAACATCTAGAAAATAAACATCCTCCCAGTTAAGTGGATGGCATCAGCTTGTTGTATGCAGTAACTTATAGACTAACATCAGACATGGTTGAATTTATGTGCCTTCATGGCTTCTTTTTGTTGCTTAGTGGTGAACTTTGGACATGTCAAACTAAGTGCCATGATTCGATAACGGTTATTTTGTGCCAGGAGAATGTGAGCGGTTCAATATATAGATTTAGATCTTTGCATATGAATTTATTTCCATGCCTTTTAAATTTGTCATTACACTTCTATTTCTTGTTCTTTTCTTTACGTTATTTATTTCTGTGGTTTACATGCTGTTAAATGTCCATGGTTACATTATTTTATTTTATTTTATTTTTTTACTTAAAGTATTGATGTTAACATTTTCACAAAACATGCAGCCTATTACTTTTGCGCTAGTGTATGTTGGAACAACTTTAAAGGATATAACTGACGTGACACATGGTTGGAGTGAGGTTTCAACTTCTCGTTGGGTAAGAATCTCTACCTCTTAGAAATGAAAAGATACCCAATCTTGGGTATCCTATCAAATTTCTGATCAAAAGTTTGCATGAAGATCTGCATATGACTTGTTATCCCTCTATTTGTTCATTGATTAGTTATCCTGATATTTGTCATCGTCCATTAAAGCTTCACACTGTTTTTGATTTATCTCTGTATTTTGGTGTAATTCTCTAGTTAATTTCATGTTCTGAAGTCTGCTAGTCTAAATCTCATTGACTTTGTGGGAATACTAAACCATTCTTCTCCTTCAAGGAATGTTATACCCTTCCATTCCACTCTTGTGATATTCAAATTTAATCATCCTTGTAAAGTTGTAAACTAGATATTTTCATTAACTTATTGGAATGCGTCCGCGTTTTTCCAGGTAAAAGAGTTGCCAAGTAAATAATTGTGGCCCTGGATATTATTAGACCTACATTGCTTCGTCATTTATAAAGATATAGCCTCATGATTTCTATAATAGTTCAAGCTAGACCATAATTTGGCTTGTTTCATAAACCCGTTATCATCGACATTCTTCTCCCTTTGCCAATATTCCACAGTACTTACTTCAAAGATCTTCCCAAGACTCCTGATATGATCTATATTCATTCTTTGCCTCCAAATGACTAGTCCTTGGCTTTAATGAGCTTCGCTAGGTTTCGTCAATCTGTCTTAGCACAAACTGAAGCAGCGCCAAATCGCTTTGTTTTCTTCAGATCTCCCATGATATCATTAGCCTCTATATCCGAGCTAGAAACAGCTGCCAGACAAGTAGGACCTTCCAAAAAATAAAATCAATAGGACTAGATTTGAAAAGAAACCCACACCCCCTTCAATGCTATCAATATCCTTAAAATCATAAAGGAATACTATTGCTCAGAACAAATATTTTTAAACAAAGGGGCATGCTTTTTGCAAAGAAATTTATTATGCATGAAAAAGTTTGACACCTACTTATGAACTGAGAAATATAATGACTTACTGATTGAGGTTGGGTTAAAAAGTCGACCTAGTGACATGGGTTGTATGAGTTCAAGAGATGTATTTGAAGAAAAAAAAAATATCATGAAAAGTGGTGATTGATGATAGAGAGAATTTATCACTCTTGTACCCTAACTAGGTCTTCCTTAAGGTTCAACATCAGCAAACTCTTTCCAACTTACTCATAGTGGTAATTGCATCCCTTGCCGGTATTTGATGCACTTTCTGTGAGGTTAGGGTTTTATTTTTGTAAAGTTTTTAAATCATTAGACTTTGGCTATGTGAATATTTCTATAGGAATCATCACTGGTCTTAATATGGAGTTATATTTTGATGCAAGTTATATTATCTTTCCTTGCTCTCATTTTTGTGCAAACATTTAAGCTTGTCAACTATATCAGCAAATATGACCTCTTTTGTTTAAATGAATCAACAAAAACATTATTCTGAAGTCTATGATTTCTCAAATGATTTTTCTGCACAATTTTTTGAATTGATGGTAAAAAATTATCTTATTAAATTAAAAATACATATATATGCATTATATATACATCAGAAATCATATAGTATGTAAACAAGACAAGTATCTATTTATACACTTGCTGACTGATCAAGTCCAAGTAATTTGCCTGTCTTCCAATTCACAGTTATCGGAAGCACCTTTCATTAAATTAGAACCATTGGTCATGATCTTCATCATCATATCTTCAACTTCCTTCTCCAAACTTTGGTTGAGCTTGGCAGTTTCCTCCATCTGCAGAATACATGAAGAAAGAACAATAAATTATTTAACAATGAATAAATTACCTCCAATTAGCGAAGGAGTTTTTTTTTTTTTTTTTATCTCTTTATTTTCAGTTAAAAAGAGGTGTATGCATTACCTTCTCAAGTTCAATTCGAGCTGCCTCTCTTTTCTTTTGTATTTGCATTTTTCTATGATCTTCCAACAAGGCCTTCTCTGCGAAATGGGAAAAATATTCAATGAAAATTCATATAATATCTTCATTTTCTTGGTAAATTGTTTTGAATGTCGTTGACATTATTACATTGCATTCAAATAGAAATGAAAATTTTCAATCAGTAAGTTTGTTTGCTTGATTTGAACCTACAACATAGAAAGTGAACTTTAAGAGTCATAACAGTATAAAATGAGGAATGTATATTGACTTATTTTTTAAAGAAATCAAGTTATGTGTAGATTAATTATGTATCTGTATATTGTATTATAAGCCTAATGTGTTCCATGTTCAGCAAGTGATTTTTCAGAAATAGGGAAATTCATATTATAAAATATCAATAAGCATTGCAAAACTAAAAGTCTAATTCAGAAAATAAAAAAAAATTGTTTGAAAATGATTGTGATTAAGTACCTTTCCGGTGTTGCTTCATTAAATTTTCTACTTTTCTCTGCATCTCCACTTTTAGATCAACTTGTATGTCCTGGATACATAAATAATACATAAAGATGTATGATTTTATTACCAATTTCAGTTATAGAAGTGACAAACCTAACAAAAGATAAGAAGAGAAAATTACATTGAGTTGAAGTGTCTTTTGCGCTTTGATAATAGTATCCGCAAAACGTGCCTTCATCTTTGCAACATGAAGAGCTTTAGATGGTGAAATTTGCTCCTCAAACAAGTAATTATTGCTCCCTGAATGTTGAAGACACCAATTATTATATATGTGATTTAATGTAATTTAACCTAAAAGAACATATACATTAAATCACTAGAAGAAAAGAAATAGAACCTTTTTGTGGGAGAACTGTATCAAGACTAGGTTGAGCCTTAGCTTCAGAAACTGCAGCAACATCTGAGACAATATAAACATTATATTATCTTAGAAATTGAAGCACTATTCAGTAATTAGACACCATAATATTATCATGCTCTCTTATACATTTGCAAGGCTGAAAATTTGGTGTTGAATTGGCTTGGCATGGATGAGTATCCAAAGGCTGGTCATCATGTTTTTCTTTTGCAACACCATCTAAGATAACCACACAACATTTACAACATCTTCAGAAATTGCAACAACAATCAGCAACGTTACACATAGCATTAGAAACCTTACAACTATCTATATACCTTTGCAAGTCTTCAAAGTCTTTGTTTCACCAGTGAATCGATGAGTTTGCAAACCCTGTTTGGCCTCCTTTGCTTTTGATAAATTTTTGTCGACTATTGCAACCTGTATAGACATATGATCGCCATGAATATAATGGAAAGAAAATAAATAACCATAATACTTTATTGTTATCAAGTCTAACAACTAATACCTTTTGTTTCTTTTCTGGCCGAGATTCTGGCATATCAATCCACCACTTGTTCCTTGTCTTCCAACTTACATTAAATATGTTACTCAGTTCTTTGGCTTCGATATGAACTTCATGGGTGGAAGGATGGTTTTCAATAGCATTAGCAAGAGTCTGCTTAACATCTGCAACGAACCGAGACGTAGTCGCGTAGGCCTTGCAATCAAGTTTTCGTTCTATTCTGCGCAAGTCCAAGTGTTTCTGAAGAAGAACACTTGTGTGATTCATTAGTTTCTTGAAAATAATACTGCATTGTTTCTTTCGAGCAGGATCCATTCTCTCATTGTCTTCATTGTTGATCAATTGCATGATGGTTGTTGTTGATTCTGAACTCCTCTTCCTTCTAATAGTAGTTGAAGTACAAGTGGATGTATACATCTTTCAAATGGGCTTTATTCACAATGCTGTGTATGAGAAAATCAATGCTAATTAGATCAAACAAGGTCTTCACAAATAGATCAAACCTTCCAAATTTAATCTATTTCCATATCCTGTGTAGACGTAATCCTTGTCAAACTCAAACTAAATAATTCTATTAGAAATCAAACTCAAATAAAAACAATCAAAATTTTTTAAATTTAAATATATAATAAACTTGATTTACTTCAAATAATGTAAATTTAAGGCAAACCTTTTTTTTAAATTATTTAAAAATTCTTGATGTTTTCTATTTTTATTAAAAAGATTTACTTTATGTTTAACTGCTTAAGTTTATTTAGATTAAGTGAAAAGCTAATATCCAGTGGGAAAATAAATTTTGGGGCTCTTTTCATAGTACTCCTGAAATACTTAATATTTGTGAATATTTCTATATTTATCTATATCATGTGAAGTAATAAGAAACCATTTGATCTAGAAACCAAAAAAACAAGGTTGTTTCTCATTTTGACCCTTTTTTTAATTATTAAAGTAGCATGTTTATCCCTTTTCTTTAATCTATTTTTTAGAATTGTTATTTTTTTATATGGTAATAATTTTTTAAAAACCCATTTATTTTTAAAATAATATTATTAAAATGGAATTTAAACATTTTTTAAAGCTTATTTGTGTTATAATCTTTTTAAATCCTTTTTTGAAATTTTTAAACTTATTCGAATATATAAATAGAATGAAAACTTCATAAATCAATAATCATTTTTATTTTATTTACAATTTTGTATATTTGAATAATTTGTTTGTAGTTTTAAAAAAATTATATTCATGTAAGAATATAATAAACTTATCTAAAACTTAAGTATATAATAAACTTGATTCATTTTAAATAATGTAAATTTAAGGCAAACCGTTTTTTTTTTTTAATTATTTAAAAATTCCTAACTTCACTGAAAAGCTTTACTTAAGATTTAGATAAATTATTTTGTTAGTAGTAGAAGTGGCGGGAAAAGTTTAAGATTTTTTTTATAGTACCGCTAGAACTTTTAATATTTGTGAATACTTCCATGATTTTTTTAATTATTAAAAAAATTTCTGAAATCTTTATATTGTTGTAAATTGATCTTTTGAAATTTTTTTTAAAAGATTTGTATCCGTTAGTAATGATGTTCAATCAACTTAATTAATTAAAATCCAAAAAATTATTTGAAAATATAAAAGAATATTTATTTCTTCATTTAAAAAATTAGCGGTATATTTCATTTTTGGAAAAATTGCTTATAAACCCTTTAAAAGTTCTATAATTGCATATTACTCTAAGAAAAAAACATAATTGTATATATACCCCTGAAAAATATAAGTTTTAGATTTCGTTAATAGAAGTTAATCAAACTTTATTAACTATAATTATAACTTGAATTAAGATATACAAAAAGTCCAAAATAACCCTTGTAAATGGTAATTGTACAATAACAAAACCTATATATGCAAAGGGTATAATGATCATTTTATATATATGCTATTTTGTTAACATATGGTTTTTAATCCAATTTGAACCCAGGAGTATATACGCAATTATATGTATTATTAGAGGTATATATGCAATTATCTTTTATTTAGGGATAAATATGTAATTTCAAAATTATTCAGGTGTACACCTCCAAAAACCCCTTAATTTTTTTGGTAATTTAAAACCATAGTTCTTTGTTTAATTTTTTTAGTAAAATACCTGGGATATATTGCTTTAAAGATGGTTATAGTTAATTAGGATTTTATATATATATATATAAACAAGGTGTGCAAGTTACTACCAGAGACATGCACTTAGGGAACTCTGTTGAGGAGCCTTACTATTCTCAAACCGCTATGCATCCTCACTTTCACGTTGTAGAGGATTGTATACCACTGGATTAAGCGCCCTTTGATAGTTAGTGTTTATCATCTTTAATATTTTTATCGAAAAAAATTGTTTGTGATTACTCAAGGTTGTTCATTAATATGCTCTTATTTTTTAAACATTTTCATTTGAGTGATTGAAGAAGGTCCTCTAAACTAATGGGTTGGTTTCTCTGTTAAGAACTACATTTTAGTCTCTTTGTATGTACAAAGCATAAATTAAAAAAAAAATCTAAAAATTCTGTAAAAATTTATATATTTGAAGATCAGAACCCACATAGCAAATTTTTTCCGAAATACACTTCAGAATAACAACAATAAGGAAACTAATGATGCCCAAAATAATATAACTAACTTTTTAATTCACCTCGATTAACATTATATATGTATTAATAGATAACATACAATTAATAGATTTATATGTTCAGAATAAAATTATAAAGAAATTAGAGGGAGAGAAAAAATAATACCAATTGATGGAGAGGCACTATAGAGCAAAACCAATTATTCATAATTAGTCTAATTTTATAGACAATAAACTGAATCCTGATAAGACTCAAAATAATTATATTTTAAGTATAATACAATTTTTCATTTAATTTTTTAAAATCCCTGTTTTTATACATAGAGCTTAAGTAAACAATTAGGCAATCTTGAGAGGGAAAAGTTTTGGGGGTTTTTTTTTTATAGTACCAGCTAAAATATTTAATATTTGTGAATACCTCCATGTTGTTATTTTCTTATTCAAAACAAATCCTTCAGAATTATTTGGTAATGATGTTCAATCATCTTGATTAAAAAAAAAAAGTTACAGTTCCATTTATTTTAAGTTTAAATTTTGGCGCCAAAAATAAAGTAAAAGAAAATATTTATTTGTTAATTTAAAAATAACTTAAAATCATATTTAAATTTTTTTAAAAGAAAAATTCAAACCCATGATTAGTTATCTCAAACTTAATTTATTATAATTAATTTTTTTAGTAAGTTCAATTTAGTTTGGAATTTACTGCCTCAAGCTTTTTAACATGTCCACTTTAACACATTAAGAAAGTTGTTAAAATTAGTTATTGTTTTAAATTTATAAAAAAGTGTATCAACTTTTTTAAATTACCCCTATTAAAACCCATCAAGATTTTATTAAATTTTTTTTATAATTTAATTATTATAAATTTTATTCCCCCTCAACAATACAGCATTTTAAATTTTTAAAAAATATTGGAAAATGGATGAAGTTGATAAATAGGTTGCTGCATATTGGTATATAGAGTTTACAATATATACAAATATATTTTAATTTATTTTTATTCTTGAAACTTGTTGTCATTGTAATTGTTTGATTTTCCATATGGCTCAATCATCTTAACAATGGATTTCTTTGGTTCAAATTGAGCTAATTAGGATTTTGTATGATATGATTTTCTAGAAAAATGTTTAAAAGGCTATCCTTCTGGTTAAAAAGAAGGGTTTTTGGAGGGTTGAGGAGAAATTAGGAGATGTGACTTATGTTTAGTTGGAAGAGTAAAGAGGAGGAAGAGCCCTCCAAACCCCTCACATTCCACCCCTCCGAATCGGGGTCTTTTGGAGGGGTGAGATTATTAGAAAAAAATTTAATGTTTAAATTTTTATGAAAAGACCAAATTGCCCTTTATTAATTTGAGAAATTACTATAATATCTTTTTAAAATGTAATTTCATCTTTCAAATTAATTTTTTTTCTTATTTTTTTAATTGTGTCAATTGAAGATTAATAATAATAATATATATTTTTTAAAATTATAATAATTATATAAAAATGATAAAAAATATAAAAAAATTGAATAATTATAGTATTAATTTAAAAATAATATTATTATTTGTATAATAATAATAATAATAATAATAAATTGAATAATATATATGACCGTATTGTGGATATGTGATGTGGATGGTGGCTCCTCTGTCTATGTGGTTTGATACAGCTCCAATTTTTTATGCTAACTCTTTGAGTCTTTCTTTTAAAAATCATAGAATTATCACTTGATGTTGCAATTCATGTACCTGTCAAGTCAATGCAAGGTAGTTAGTTACCTCTGTGCTCAAATTAGTTGTTTGTCAAGTTACACACAGTTGCAAGGTTCATGTTTGGACTTAATTTTTTGTATATTGCCTAAATTACTTTACTATGAATGGCACTGCATTACAAGTTTACTAATAAGAAATCTCCTTCTGTAAGTATAGGTTCCAAAATAAAGGTGAACTCTGGGTGTCATATGCAAGTTTTCTTATGTATCTACAACTTTAATCTTATTAGCTACAAATACTAGAATTAATTGTGCCTAATCTCTTTCTATTTGGGTTATTTGACATGAAAAAATTCATTATTAATGGTTGATTATTTGTTTGATTAATGTGCTCAGATTAGAAAGCCTTATGTTATTTCCAAGTTGAAGGGTTTTCCAAAATTTCAGGTAGTTGCTATTGTAATTTAGTAATCTGATTTTAAGGTGTGACACAATGACAGATTTTTCCTTGCATTCAGAGCAGAGTGATGACAGATTTGTTTTAACAGATCTGATCACCAACCAACAGGAATGATTATGTTAGTTGTGTGAGAAATGAAAGAAGAATTATATTGTGTTGTTGTCTAAAAGAGTAGAATGAGATCTTCTATTTATACAAGAGAGAGTGTGATATAAAACAAAATACAAATCTGTACAAATCTGTACAATTACATCAAATTATGTCCTAAACTTGGGCACTATAGTTATGCATAATGCCTTTAAATTATGTCCTAAAATTGCATCTAACTAGTTGGACGCTTGTTGCTTTCTCTTTTTTTTTTTTTTTTTTTTTTTAATTTAACTCTTGATGTCCAATGTTAGGGGCGTAGTGGCTCAGGTCCATAGTCCCACATCGCCTGTGAGATAGTGTCTCCCTAGCATTATATATCCTAAGCCAATCCTTCCCTCTAACTGCAGTTATGGAGAAGTTAGGGTGGTGGTCCCTGTATTAACATGGTATCAGAGCTATGGGTCCACTGCGTACTCTGATCGGCTATAGCTAGGATCTTGGGTCCCACATCCACTGTGGGCCAGGGGGTGTTAGGGACACAATAGCTCAGGTCCATAGTCCCACATCGCCTGTGGGAGCCAATCTCTCTAGTCTTATATACCCATACCAAACCTTTTCTGTAACTCAGGTTATTGAGAAGTTAGGGTGGTGGGCACCGGACTGCACACTGCACCCTCCCCACATTGTTAATGCATGTTGGCTTCCTGACCTGGAATGTTGGTAATGTTTCCCATTTATAATCCATTGATTTTTTTTCTTTGATTTTGAAGAAACTGAATGGGAAGTTTTCTGATCAAGTATGTGCAGCATTGCTTGTTCAAGTGCATGTAGAAAAAATTCCACATTATGCTACTTTTAGGACTTAAAAATTAATTTATGTGTTTCTTTTTTTATTTGATAATTACATGTTATTAGGCTACTGCTGTTTTAATTGCGGTCTTCTATCAAACCTTAACAATGTTTAACTATTTGAAGGCTCTTTGTTATGAATATTCTCCCAAAAAAATGAAATGGGCTGTGTTTCTCTGAATCCACTTGTTTATCATTAAAAATTTTGTTTTTGCTTCGTATTACTGTTCTTATCAGATAATGAAATATCGTCATGAATATTGAGCACTTTGCATTTTGGCGTTGTTGGCTGATTATCATTGACTTAGCATTGAAATTTAAGAAACTGTTTGCAAATTCTACAAATTAAAGATAAAAAAATGTTTAGGTAGTAGATTGATTAAAATGAAGTGAAATAGCCAAGAAACAGTGAGCTTAAAGAGCAAATATTGGGTGACAGAGAGAATGCATATGAGGCAAATAGTAGCAGACAGTGCAACCATTGATAAGTTTTATATTGAATTTGAGAATCCATGCTAAACAACAACAATGGTAAGAAACACAGAAAGTATCTTGCTTTGAGCTTATATGCAGTAAGCATTGAGATGAAAAAAACAACTTCTAAAACTTTAGTGACACTAGAGGTAAGACCTATGATTTGTTGGATTAAGCCAAGACATGTGGAGATATTTATTTGTATTGTTCATCTATGCATGTTTGTTGGGTATCATTTCAACTCAATATCTATTGGGAACTCTAAATTTATTTCAGGAAAAATTTGCCAACATTTGGATGGTCTGTCTGTATTATCCTCTGCTTTTTGGAAGAGTACTAAACCAAAACAATTGTGTCAAGCAATTTGGATCAATATCTATTGGGAACTCTAAACCAAAACATTTGGATGGTCTGCCTGTATTAATTTGTTTTTCTTCATACTAATTCTCAGTCTTCTCCATGTATTCCACAAGTCAAAAATTTTCTTGAATTGATGAACAAAAACATCTTATTGAATTAACAATACATATACATGCACTATATATTCATCAAAAATCATGTAGTATATTACTATACAAGCATTTGTGTCAGGCAATCATTCACTGCCAATTAGTAGGAATTTATGTACATATATGTTTTCCTCCCAAGAAAACAAACAAGTATCTATTTATACTGATCTAAGTCCACGAAATTTGCACATCTTCCAATTCACAGTTATCAAAAGCACCCCTTATTAAAAAGGAACCATAGCACATGATCTTTATCACCATATCTTCAACATACTTCTCCAAACTTTGCTTGAGCTTGGCAGTTTGCTCCATTTGAAGAATATATATGAAGAAAGAACTGTAAGTTATTTAACATTGAATAAATTACCTCCAATTAGCAAAGGAGTTTTTTTTTCTCTTTATTTTCTGTTAAAAAGAGTTATATGCGTTACCTTCTCACATGCAATTTGAGATGCCTCTCGTTTTTTTTTTGTATTTGCATTTTCCTTAGATATTCTAACCCAACATTCTATGCTTAATGAGGAAAAAAGTTAAATGAATATTCATATAATATCTTCCTTTCATGGTAAATTGTTTTGAATTTCACTCGCCTTATATTCTTTTTAGACCAAAATGAAAAATATGGATCAGTAAGTTATTTTACTTGATTTGAACACACAACAGAGGAAGCCATTAAGAATGTTTGTAGAGAATGACTAATTTGCAGATTTTCAGGGATGTTGGAACAACCCTTGAAACTTTGCTGATTTCTAGGACAGACATGCAGCCTGTCCCTGAAATCCTGGCTGATTTTCAGCTAGAATTGATTTTTTTTATAATAACAGTAAATTTATTCTTTCTAGAGGGTTGAAAGTCTATAAGAGTGGGTGTATTTCTTCCATTTAAAATATAGAAATTAACTTAGAACTTCCACAATGTTAACACTACAATATAACAAAAGTATATTGACTTTTAAATTGATCATGTTATGCGTAGATTATGTGCACGTATATTGTATTGAATTACAAGCCTAATACATTCAATGTTCAGCAAATAAATATTCAGAAACAAGGAAATTCAGATTATAAAATGAGCAATAAGCATTGCATAACGTAAACTATATAAAAATCTAAAAATGATTGTGATTAACTACCTTCCCATTGTTTCTTCTCTAAAGTTTCCACTTTTCTCTGCATCTTCACCTTTAGATCAACTTGTATGTCCTAGATATAGGCATAATTTATAAAGATATATGAAATTACTACTGATTTCAATTATAGAAGAAACAAACATTACAAAAGATACGAAAAGAAAAATACATTAAATTGAAGTGCCTTTTGTGCTTTAATAATAGTATCTGCAAAACGAGCCGTCATCTTTGCAACATGAAGAGCTTTAGATGGTGAAATTTGCTCCTCCATCAAGTAATTATTTTTCCCTGAATGTTAAAAAAACCAACCATCATGTTATGTAATATAATCTAATTCAATCAACAAATCCATTAAATCATTAGCAGAAAAGAAATAAAACCTTTTTGTGAGAGAACAATATCAGGACTAGGTTGAGCCTTGGCTTCAGAAACTTGGGCAACATCTGAGAAAACAGAAAAATTAATTATCTTAGAAACTGAAGCACTATTTAGTAATTAGATAACATCAGATCATTATGCTCTCTTATACATTTGCAAGGCTGAAAAGTTGGTGTTGAATTGGCTGTGCATGGATGAGTATCCAAAGGCTTGTTATCATGTTTTTCTTTTCCAACACCATCTAATTTAGATAGCACAACAATTACAACATCTTCAGAAATTGCAATAACATTCAGTAACAATACACAACATTAGAAACCTTACTACTATTATGTATACCTTTGCATGTCTTCAAATTCTTTCTTTCGATAGTGAATAGATGAGTTTGCAAACCCTGCTTGGCCTCCTTTGCTTTTGATAATAATTTTTTTGTTGACAATTTCAACCTATTTAGACATACTTAACATGAATATCATATATCATGCATTGAAAAATAACAACCATAATACTTATTGTTATCAAGTCTAATAACTAATACCTTTTGTTTCTTTTCTGGCCGAGGTTCTGGCATATTAATCCACCATTTGTTCCTCATCTTCCAACTTACATTAAATATGTTATTCAGTTCTTTGGCTTTGATATGAACTTCATTGGTGGAAGGATGGTTTTGCATAGCATTAGCAAGAGTTTGCTTAACATCAGCAGCAAACCGAGACGTAGTAGGGTAGGCCTTGCAATCGAGTTTCCGTTCTATTCTGCGCAAATCCAAGTGTTTCTGAAGAAGAACACTTGTGTGATTCATTAGTTTCTTCAAAATAATACTGCATTGTTTCTTTCAAGCAGGATCCATCCTCTCATTGTCTTCATTGTTGATCAATTGCAGGATGGTTGTTGTTGATCCTGAACTCCTTTTCCTTCTAATAGTAGTTGAAGCACAAATGGATGCAAACATCTTTCAAATGACTTTTCTTCACAACTCTGTGTATATGAGAAAATCAACGCTGATTAAATCAAACAAGGTCTTCACAAATAAATCAAACCTTACAACTTTAATCTATTTCCATATTCTGTGTAGACCTAATCCTTATCAAACCCAAACTAAATAATTCTATTAGAAATCAAACTCAAATAAAAACAATCAAAAATTTTCAAATTTAAGTATATAATAAACTTGATTTATTTCAAATAATGTAAATTTAAGGCAAAACTTTTTTTAAATTATTTTAAAATGTGGGCTCCTTTTTTCTCACCCGGACTTTGATTATGGTTAGACCGGTTGAAAATAATGGATCACAAATCAAATTTTAATTTTATGACTTCAAGAGATTATGGGTTCATGACTTCCATTAGGGGCAAGCCCTTAATGTTAATTACCCTGGACATTGTCGCAGGAACCTCCGATTAAGAAACGAGTGTGAACAAAGAAACAAGTTGTGATAATGAATTTCATTCATTTCAATAAATATGAATTCGTAGACTCATTGAAAATACATGAATTTGAAATCATCTTGACTTATGGACTGGCTTGTGTCTGAGCTTGTGTCTTGGACATTTTGCATTTTGGGTCTGATTTGCATCTTGAGTTTGATTTAAATTTTCAAGTTATGAATTCTCTATGTTGATGAATCATAAACTTGATTTTGACTTTCCATAAACTCCTGCTTTTAGGCTTGTGAAGCTTCCTTCAAGTTTTAACTTGTGAAACTCTTTGGATCTTTGACTTCCAGTGTCTTGAGACCACTAAGTTCAATTGTCGATTTGTATGAATGTTCAAATCTTAACTCTTTTTATATTTTGAGTCTTGACTTGACTATTTGGCTTTGAATACATATATATATTTTGTATATTTGAACATAGCCGCTGCATGCGCCTCGTCACCATGTCGCGTACCTTGCTGCCGTCATGAGGTATATGTTTCATTACCACTTGAAATTTATATATTATCAAAGCTCGCCTCTGTCTAGAGATGAACATCCTTGTCATTGTTTTGGGATGAACATATATAAATATATATTCTAGGATGTATATATATATTTATAACATCCTTGCCATTGTTTTAGGATGATTATAAATATAAATATATATATATATATATCACCATGTGCATGATAGGGCCCGCCATTTAAAAAAAAAATTTCTTTCCAACGAATGGTGTACGTGAGTTGCATGCATTTCATGATATATATCTCATATTTTTCCTTAATATTATTCCCATTGTATATCTCTTTTATGGTAGGCCGTGCCTTTTTATTATTATTATTATTTTTTTAATAGCATAAATCATTTATTTGGAATTTCATATGCAAATCACGTGAATTTGCTTTCCATGCATGCATTTTGTTAATTCTTTTGAAGACTTTACATATTTACCCTTCGTTCTTCAATAATAATATTCTCTAAGCTTTGAAATGAAATTCCATACAAAGGTTTGTATATTAATATTGAAGAGAAGTTTCATTTCTATGGAACATGAGAATTTAAGCATCACTGAGAAAAATCTACAAGCTTCCATATTCTAATCACTCCAACATGATTTGATAATACTAAAACTCTTGGATGAACAATATTGTGATTAGCTCGGCACTTCTACACTGATGGAATTGTTCAATGTTTATAAACCAAGAATCAATATGGATGAACCCGATGACGTTGTGTGTGTATATATATATCAACATCTCAAGCTTTTGTATCCATGTCAGCTGATTCCATTAGTTTGGACTGATTCCCTTAGTGCGGCGAACTTCGGCTTTAAATGGATTTCAAGATCTTGCAAAGTCTGATCAAGTCCTTTGTACCATTTGATCAAGAACATGGGTTCTCTTCCATCAAATTTATTTTTGCACATCCAATGTTTTTTGATACATAATCTTTATGAATTTCCAATTATTGACCATTTTCATGCAAACAAGTACTGTTTATAGAATCTGGCCAATTTAAATGCATTTCATCATTTGAGAAGAACATCACTGTAGTGTGTTTTTAAATTCTCAAACATAAAGTAGGTGTGGCTTTATGTTGCATGGCGGTTTGGATTCGTTCATAGATATTTTTTTTTTTTAATTCCTAGTATGACAACACCATGTCTATATTTCAGCCATACTTTAACTGCAAGTCCATGGACTTCATAATTTCAGGTCGCAGACAGGATGCTCGATTTGTTTGCCATATGAAATATCCCAAAGTCAATGGTATTTCTGTTATGGCGGGTAGTGAAAGAGCGGCAGAGTTTGAAGCTTCAAAAGAAAAGCACGTGAGAAGGAGGCCGTTCGCCATGTCAGAGAAGGGTTATTCGAACGCTGATTGGAGGAGCGGATATGGAGAGGCAGACATTGGCGCTAGAGGAAAGAGAGTGAGGAAGCCAAGCACACGATTGGTGGAGTTTGTTACCGGCTGCTGAGGTGGACCAATGGGAGACCGAGAAAGGGTGAATGATGAAGGGGTTAGTTGAGACAGCTATAAAGAGGTATATAAAAGACAGAGGGGGCAAGGGAGCAGGGCATGTTGAATGTTGGAGAGAGTGGGCCTGGTTCTGGTTCTGTCAGAGCTTGAGGAGTTCGTGGCGGGATTCTGGAGTTTTTCGACGATCGTCCGACGAGCGATCAGCGTCCGGTCAGGATGGGAAGTGTCTCTTCCTAGTTACCTTTTCTTTGAGTATTCAGTAGTGGATGAACTCTTAGAAGTATTAATCTCTTGATTGTTGAATTCTGAGATTTGGTTTAGAACCATTGAGTTTTCTTAGAACTGAGAACTTGTGATCTCTTGATATACTTGATGAATTGTTTGTGGATTGGAATGCTTGAATGTTAATTCCTTGTTCTAAATACAGTAAGATCTAGTTTACATTCTAGATCTGAAGGTTAATTGTGATTGGTTGTGGCTTAGATCCATAACAATTTCCCATGATAGATTTTATAGATCTGAACATGAAGTAATATAACATACACAATATATAATGAACATTTAACATGCAGATCGGGCATGCCATAAGATCCATTGTCAAATTTTATGATTACATTATCAATGATATTTGTCACCTTGCCAACGTATACTTTATCCTTATGGTTGACATCAATAGGATTGGAAAGCATGACAGAGACTACATAATAAGCCTGTGCATCAGAATTTGAAGCAAGTTTCGCTTGTTTATGTTATAAATTCACTGGATTTTCACCATAACTTATGCTTTCTACGTTTGCGTCCTTTCTTATCCCTTATGCTTCGAGTGCTTCCCAGTTTTTTGCTAGTCTTTCTTGAAGTCAAAAGTAATGTTATACATCTTTCACATTCCAGAAGTTAAGCCCATGCTCTTCATTGAGTGTTTATCAACAAATTTCCATATAATTGTATTTGATTTCTTTCCATTGACGAGGAGGTCTGACCCACCCACGAGCAGTCCTTGCTCCGACCTTTTGATAGGAAGAGATTTCAGTCTCTTGTCGCCTTCCTTCAAGAATTTCTTCAGTTGATATGATGTTTGAGCAGAAGAGACTGGCCGCAATATCTTCCCCCACATTGAGGGTGCTTTCATGAAATTATGGCTCCATTGGAAATCAACTACCAAAGTTTGTCAAGGCCCTGCCTCTGATATTCTTCTTGTCATCCTTGTGCCCTTCGAGCTCTGCTTGTTGATTGGCAATGCTCTTGGCAGTCTTTCTGGCGGGAGGGATGGAGAAGCCAAGATTGGAAGCAATGAAGACTTATACGCCTCAGATCTTTGACAGCAACATTCTTAATCTTGAACCCAACGTTGGCACCTAGTGAGGTCTCCTACAGATTGGCTCAAGATCAACGAACTTGATAATGATCTCTGGGATCTTCGATGAAGAATCCGACGACAAGTTAGAGAGGGGCATCGAGATAACTACGAAGCTACTAACATTGTCATCTCTGATTTCTCCATGGCAGCTAGGTGTCTTCATCTTCAGACTTCTTCTCTCTTTCTCAAGGCTTTCATGATCCTGAGAATCGGAGGACGGTGAAACGGGAACACCGCCGAGAAGGGAAGCACCATCGTCGTCTATTCTTGGCTATGGATGGGATTCTCTTCGCCTGTTCTTAGTCTCCCACTTTTATTCTTGGCGACAAGTTAGATAGGTACAACGGCAGCGGGGTAGTAATGGAGGCAGCGGCGACCGGAAGTGGCGGCAGGCGGCAGCAGCAGCGACATTAGGCTCCGGTGATGATGACAAGCGGCGGGCGACAGCATGGATGCTTCTTCTTGGCCAGGCTCCTCTCTGGTTCGTCTCTTTCTTCTTTCTTCTTCTTGATGGTGTTCTTGGATATTGGGGATGCTTCCCGGACATGGGCTTCTTCTAAGCAAGAATTTTCCCAGATATGGACATATTCTCTTTCTTTCCCGCTGGTTTCTCATTGGTCGGCCTCCTCTCTGAGGGCTTCTTGATCTTAAATGTCATTCTTGATCAAGGAAGGCAGCAGCAGCGGCAGCAACAACGGTGATGCCGGCAAGAAGAGGCAACGGCGACCTTGGCAGGGGGAGGATCTTCTCTCCGTTCTCCTTATCTCTTTGGCCGGGTTCCTATCCTCGTCTCTTCCTCGTCTTGCTTTTTCTTGGTGGCAGTCTTGAATTGGAAATGCTTCTCCTTCTTTTTTTTTTTATATATATATTTTGCCGAGAAAAAGACGAAGAATCCTCCCACCTTCTCTTCGCTCCTCCTTATCGCTTTGGCCAGGTTACCACCTTCGTCTCTTTTCCTCTCCCCGTTTTCATGGGGTCATCATCAAGAGCAACACCAGGGCAACGATGGCAGTGATTTTGTTTTGGATGCGTATGTAGGTATTGAGGAAGAGACACACCTTCTTCTCTTATCTTCTTCAATTTTCTTTTCCTCCTCCCGTCAGTTGGTTTTGTTCATATCTATATATATTTTTTTTAGGGAAATCCCTCCAGCCCGTCTTTTCGTCCCCCCGTTTTTTTAAAAGCCTCGCCCGTGGTTGTTGTGCTGATCGTGCGAGAAGACGTGTGGGGCGGTTATGAGGATCGTAAGGTGACCAGGCATCCACGACCTATCCCCTTTTTTTATTTTAAATTTTATTATGATTACTATTATTATTATTATTATTATTATTATTATTATTATTATATAGATTTTTTTATTTTTATTTATTTATTATTATTATTATTTTTATTTTTATATGCATCTGATTTGATTATATATATATATATTAATTTATTTTATCTTTATAATATTTTTATCTGATTTTTATTTGATTTTAATTTATTTTATATTTTATCTAATTAGAATTTTTTTTGTTATTTTTTTTTTGTTATTTATTTTTTTATTTTATTGTTATTATCTATTTATTTATTTATTTATTTTGTTATTGTTGTTGTTATTATTTTTATTATATTAATTTATTTCGTTTTATTTTATTTTATATATATATATAAATATATTTTATTTATATCTATATTATTTATTTATTATTATTATTATTATCATTTCTTATATTATATATATATTTTTTATTATTTTATTTGATTTATTTTAATATATTATTTTATTATTATTTTTATCTTTTTGTCTGATTTGGTTTATATAAATATATATTTAATTTTATTTGATTTTATATTTTTTGATATATATATATATATATATATATATATATATATATATATATATATATATATATATATATATATATATATATTATCTTGTTTGATTTTGATATATTTTGATTTAATTTAATTTAATTTAATTTAATTTTTTTTTTGCCTCGTGATTTGTATCCATATTTGATCTTGGGACAAGGTCACCTCAGGATTTAAACATTTTAGATCGCCTCGAGATCTATGCTTGTGACTGATCTTGATATTTGAATATTTTTTCAGATCGCCTCGAGATCGTTGCTCTCGGCTGATCATGAGATTTATACATTTTAGATCGCCTCGAGATCTGTGCTTGTGGCTGATCTTGATATTTGAATATTTTTTCAGATCACCTCGAGATCGGTGCTCTCGGCTGATCTTGGGATTTGTGTATTTTGGATCACCTCGAGATCAGTGCTCTTGGCTGATCTTAATATTTGAGTATTTTTGGATCGCCTTGAGATCGATGCTCTCGGCTGATCTTGAGCTTTGTGTATTTTAGATCGTCTCGAGATCTTTGTCTTCGGTTGATCTAGGGATTTGTATTTTTTTAGATTACCTCGAAATATGTGTTCTCAGATAATCCAGAATATATCCAAATATTAATTTATCTTGACCACATGTTGTCCCAATCCGATTAGGATTTGGTGTGATTTAAAATTTTAATTTGATTTGAATTAGGACATGCGAATTTTTTATTTTTTTTTTTATTTTTTTATTTATATAAACATAAAATTCTTGATATTTTCTATTTTTATTGAAAAGATTTACTTTATGTTTAACTGCTTAAGTTTAATTAGATTAAGTGAAAAGCTAATCTCCTGCGGGAAAATTTTGAGGCTCTTTTTCATAATAACCATAAAATACTTAATATTTGTGAATATTTCTATATATATCTATATCATGATTGAAGAAACTTTCATTTCTTGTGAAGTAATAAGAAACCATTTGATTTAGAAACCGAAAAAACGATGTTGTTTCTCATTTTGACCCTTTTTTAATTATTAAAGAAGCATGTTTACGCCTTTTTTAATCTATTTTTTAAATTGTTATTTTTTTTATAAGGTAATAATTTTTTAAAAACCCATTTATTTTGAAAATTATATTATTCAAATGGAATTTAAACATTTTTTAAAGCTTATTTGTGCTATAATCTTTTTAATCCTTTTTAAAATTTTTAAACTTATTCGAATATATAAAAAGAATGAAAACTTAAGAAATCAATAATAATTTTTATTTTATTTACAATTTTGTTTATTTGAATAATTTTTTTTGTAGTTTTAAGAAAATTACATTCATGTAAAGATATAAAATACATCTATCATTTTATTTATATTGCATATTTTTAGATACAGAGTATGTATTACACCTAGAATTATTACATAATAAATAGATTTAAATCATATGATTGTGTAAGTGTATCAAATTATTTGTTATTGACTATTTTCTTCAAATAAAATTTTATGCTTTAAAAAATAATTTCCTAAGCCTTTTTTAATTATACATTAATTACATTATAAATAATTTAACCAAACTTAACAAATATGATACAGTTGTACCTATATTTCTATGTAGCAAGAATCGGCCCAGATTTTAAAAATAAAAAATATATAATGTAGTATATTAATTAGTAAATTAAGTTTTAAATCAAATATACAAAATAAATAAATAAATAAGTCTCACCTCATTTTTTTAAAAAAAAATTATAATATCTAAACTAAATCCATATCTATGACCCTAACGGGCCGTTTGGTTCACGGTAATGTAGAAAGATTACCATGTGTTACGTGGTAATCTGAAAATATTACCACGTTTAGCATTGCACTGAGAAAGATTACCACTTGTTACGTGGTAATCTGGATGGTAATATCACATTACCAACATGAGAATATTACCAAAAATGTGGTAATCCTATTACCACCAAATTTGGTGTTTATCTTGGATTACTATGGTAATCTCATAACTTTTTATATTTTACCAAATTGATTTTCATGAACCAAACAAGGTAATGAACTATTCCCAGTAATAAGAATTCCCAACCAAACATTGTTATATCAAATTACCACAATATTCCCAAGTAAAATTCCTCCTAAATGCTCTTGGTTCTATTACTTTCTTTGCAAAAATTTGGAGGCTGCTAAGCCTAATCTCTAGCTCAGCTCTGTTAGGCCGTTTAATGTTTATGTGCTTGATGACCCGATTTTTTTTTTAAATTCCTTTATGTTTCAAGCCTTCCTTCTTGAATATGAATCTCCTTTCTGGGGACCTCTCGAATGATGAATTCTTGATTAATGATAGCTGGAATTTTCCTAGAATTCATCAATTTCTGAGTTCTCATTACAAACCGCCTTTACCTAATCTTAGTACCATTGATCATAATACTGTCAATACTTGGGTCTGGACTTAGGGTCTCTTGAGACAGAATATTGTGAAGGATGTGTACCATTTCCTTAATAGCACACATTATATTGAGAACTCTTGGGTTGCCTGGAATACTCTTTGGAAACTTAATGCAGCCCCTAGGGCTAAATTCTTTACTTGGTTGGTTTTGCATGGGAGGATCCAAACCCTTGATTTTCTCAACTCTTTAAATTTAATTCCTAGCCCAATATGTGTTTTGTGTGGATTACAAAAGGAGAACATTGATCATCTCTTCAATTCTTGCTCTAAAGTTGTTATGCTTTGGAGAATTATTGCAGAGATTACAAATTCTTTTGTGTTCAATGAGATCAATGTGCAGCTTGGGTGCTGGCTTGAAATTTCTTCTTCTACTAAACATGTTTGGGTAGCCTCTGTTGTTGTATCTGTCATCTGGAATTTCTGGAAGGCTAGATGCAACTACATCTTTAAGCAGCAACCTTTGGATCTGGTCTGGATTGCTAATTCTTCTCTTAGTCAAGTGAAGGAGTACTCAATGAAGTCCGACCTCTCGAGGGAAGTTTTCTTTTCAAATATTTTCAACTGTCATCCTTCTCAGTTTTGTTGTTTATTCACTGATGCTTCCTGGCTATCTGATAAATGTGAAGGTGGTTGTCGTTTCTTCATCTATAAAAGCTACAAGTGTATTCAGATTGTTGGGAGCTCAAAGTGTTTCTCCAATTCGACACTTGAAGCTGAGCTGCTTGCTGTGGAGCTTGGGTTGAGGGTTGCTGCTGAGCGGGGTTTCTCCATCACCACTGTTTTTACTGATTGTGTGGGCGTTCAGCGTGCTTTGATGAATTCTAATGTTGTCACTGCCTGGAGGTTGAGGATGCGTATCAATGCTATTTTGAGTTTGGTGAACCTGGAGCAAGTCAACATTGAAGTTATTCCCAAAGAATGGAACATTTTAGCTGATAAGCTTGCTGCTATTGGTCGATCAAGGCCTGGTTTGTCTTTGTATCACCAAGGCTTGGATCTCCCTAGGTGGCTTATGAAATGGATGTCCAAAAACTCTGTTCGTTTCGCCTAGACTTTAGTTGTTTTTTTCCTTCTTTTTTTTCTCCTTTTTCACTGCCTATTTGTGCTTTTGTTTTCACTGATGTAGTTTGATTTAGCATTGTTTCCTGTTTCCTTTCTTAATAAAGTTAGCTACTGGGCAGCTCTTTTCTTCAAAAAAAAAAAAAGTTAATAATAATAACAATATTTGAGACCTATAAAAGAGATGTGAACTAGACTTAGATAACTTTTCTCACTTACAACATGTAACTATGTAAGCATCCTATATAAAAATAAAATAAAATGAAATAAAATACTTCAAATAAATAAGTTTTACAACAATTCTAAATTGGCAATTAAAAAAAATAAATTTTAATGTGCATATGCTAATATAGCACACCATGTCAATTGGTCATACCAATCAGCATGCGTGTTAATTTTTGGATTTTACATAAATGAAGAATATGACTTCTATCTGACACAAAACTGATCTTATTTTTATGCAAAAATAATTAAAATAATTCTCTTGCATCAAATATCAACCATATGGCATGTCATGGTGAAGGACTAATATTATTCATATGAGGCGAAGTAATAAACTCATGAATTATTTGTGCATGTATATATATAGATTATTAGCATATATTATTATTATGTTAGTATATAAGGATATATTAGCATATATTATTATTATGTTAGTTTATAAGGATATATTTGCATATTTTATTATTATGTTAGCATATAAGGATATTTTAGTCTATTTACTTTTTATGTAAAACCTAGTTGTAAACCTAGCTATATAATATGTGTATTCTTTCTCTTTAGAAATGCTAATATGAAATCCCTAGCCTCTGTTTCTCTGTCTTTATGTCTCCGTCTCTTAATTTCTTCATGTTATCAGAGCCAGGTTAATGGATTCTTCTCTTTGCTTGATTGAAAAAAAAATTTCCCTCTGATTTGTCTTTGCTCATGTTTGTTTGACTGAATCCTGTCAATTCGGGGGGGTATTTTTTTTTTTTTTTGTTGATTTGGAGATTTCGTATCTGTGCCTTTCTCATCATGGCTAGTCGTAAGAATGATTCGCTTCAGTCGATTAGTGTTCAGTTGGATGGTAAAAACTACACATATTGGAGTTATGTTATGAAGAATTTTTTGCGTGGAAAATCTATGTGGAGCTATGTTACAGGTGTGCGGGTTAAACCTACAGACGACAAGGCAACCGATTATGCGGCCTTGGTTGACAACTGGGAGGTAGTAAATTATCTCCTCGATCTGCTTTGTATGTCTTTTTGGGTTATGGTGTTGGTCAAAAGGGATATCGTTGTTTTGATCCAATTAGTCAAAAATTGCACGTCTCACGTCATGTTGTGTTTTTTGGGCATATACCCTTTTTTCTGTTCCTGCTTGCTGATATGGGTATCTCTCTTTGTCACCCTACTCTGCTACATTGTGATAATCATAGTGCTATTCAGATTGCACGTAATTCAGTTTTTCATGAGCGCAGCAAGCATATTGAGATTGATTGTCATATCACTCGCCATCACCTACAAATTGGCACCATCACATTGCCATTTGTTCTTTCTTCTCTCCAGATTGCTGATATTTTTACAAAAGCACACTCGGCTTCGCGCTTTCATTTTTTATCTGACAAACTCTCGATGCTTATCTTTGTCGCATCGTGAGTTTGAGGGGGGATATTAGCATATATTATTATTATGTTAGTATATAAGGATATATTAGCATATATTATTATTGTGTTAGTTTATAAGGATATATTAGCATATATTATTATTATGTTAGCATATGAGGATATTTTAGTCTATTTACTTTTCTTGTAAAACCTAGTTGTAAACCTAGCTATATAAAAATCCCATATGTATATTCTTTTTCTTTAGAAATGCTAATATGAAATCCCTAGCTTTTGTTTCTCTGTCTTCATGCCTCCGTCTCTCAATTTCTTCATAGATAACTTTTCTAAGGCAACTAATATTCAAAGAGGGAAACAAAATTGATAATTTTGAAGATCACATACTATTTCAATATTTTTACTAATGAATTAATTAACCACATGAGATATTGGGGAAAGATTGAAAATACATTGGAAATACATAATTTCACCAATTTTTTGTTATATTTTAAAAGTATCATTATATTTCTAAAATGCCCAAAACAAAAGAAATAGACTTCAGTTTACCTCACCTTACATCAATATTAATAGACAACATGCAATAGATTTTGTATATATTGAAAATAAAAGTAAGAAGAAATTGGTAGGAGAGATGGTAATACCAATTGGCTGTGAATTAACTTTCCCACCCTTGAAGCATTATCCAATTTCAAAGCATTGGGACCATCATACTAGTCAAGTCGTTGCCCATCCCAAGGAATGAAAGAAACTTAAGGCTCATCTTTTTGTCCACGGGTTCATCTACTTCTCCATCAGCAGTAGTTCTTGCTATCCATGCTGGAAAAAAAAAACACTTGAGTTTCCCTTGGTGTCGGAGCCTGTCTTTACTGATTGAAGCCACGCTTCAACGCAACGGAGAGGAGAAGTGATCTATCTGATAGGATCAATGCCCAGTAATACCCAATCGGGCAACCCTTTTGCTAATCAATTCGAAGAACTCATTTTCTTATGCTTTAATTTGTGTATGAGTTTGAATAGTATTCTGGATACATTATTAGTTTCTTGCATTCTTGTTCAAATATTGTGAGTGAAGTGCTAGTATTAATTCATGGTCTGTCATAGAAAATATTGCAGACAGTTATAAGATAAATCGAATTTTATTTGTAATCCAAACATTTTCTTTCGATTATAATGTTTACTCTTTTTCTATTCAAATTTTATGTCCTTGAAGGTGTTATTGACTGTCACCATAGAGAAATGTTATAGATTATGTGAAGAATCGAGTAATGTATTACATCTGGAGAGTAAATCTTATAATACCATTCTATACACAACTAAATCCCTCTTGTCATGAATTAAACTCTGAAACAATCCCATTTCGATGTTTGTTCTGTTCAGTTTTTCATAATTATTGTGTATATATGTACAATTTTGTTCAGTTATTGGAAAATTCAGTATTTCAATTGGAGAACCAGTGCATTTACTATTATTTCAATTGGAAAATTTGGTTTGACCATTATATTTCTGGTGTATATATGGAATCAATGCATCTTGTCAAGCTGTTAACACCAAATATGTCCTTTACCTGTAAATGCATGCTCACTGTATGGTGTGAATTGTTGTGAACCTCACTTCGGTCTACAATGTAGTGCTTGCACCGTTTAACTTGTGCATGAATATGTTTACTAACATGAACTAATTTGTTTGTGCAGTGACACATTATGGCAAGTGGTTTCGGGAATCTTGTGAATGGACGATGCTATTTAGCACCGATTGTAGACACAATACATGAATTGAGGGACAAGATGACACGAAGGCACGGGGACATGCTGAAGCGAACACCATTTAGTCATCTGATGGACATTGAACCCATAGTATAAGAGCGTATTATACTAGACGTTTTGATGCAAGTGTTTGATGAGCAGACGAGAACGTTTAAACTTGGGGAGAGCCATGTACATTTCAAGGCTAAGGATATATCCTTTTTACTCGGCCTAAAGTGCGAAGACGTTACTATAGAGTTTAAGAGGAAGAAGGAACACTACAGGTTGGAAGAGGAATACTTCATAAAAAGTGTAGACAGAAACAAGGATTGTTTGGTGAGGGTATTACAGGGTGTGGTCCTTAAGAAAGATCACAAGGGCAAAGAAAATCTTGCTAAACTTTTATTAATATGCATCATGTGATTCTTGCTATTCCCGACCACTTGTTGTTCAACACCAACATGATTAACTCATTATGTGGATGATTTGTCCACACTTGGTGATTATGCATGGCCTCATGCGACGCAAAGAGATGTCATGGAAGATGTACCCAGGTACTTAAGGGGTTGTGTAGTTGCCTTTAATATTTGGTTTTATGAAGTCACCTAGACTGGGAAGAGAACCTACTATGAAAAATCACCACGCATCCTGGGCTATGGTGAAAGTAGTTTCAAGAAACAATCTGGTGCCGAAGCCCTTATGGAGACACTTAAGGGATAGGAAGTAAGTTTTTTATTATTCATAATGTTTACAAATTGTGTGAACTGGTTATTTTTCCAAATTAATGCTATTTTATTTAACTTTATGTTTATATTGTGTATAATTTGTTGAGATCATGAGTTAGTGGTTGCAAATGACGTTTACACATTTGTATAATGAGTTACCATTCAGTTATTTGTGTTTTTGTTTATAATGGACAATTGGTGTTTATAAAATAACTTTAGTATTGTGTATGTTGGATACTTGTTTATTTTATATGGGTCATTGTTAGGAATGGAAGTGGGGCGGGGCGGGGCGGGGAATGGGATCCCCGTCCCCATCCCCGCTCTCCACAGGGCGGGGATTCCCCACCTCAAAATTCCCCGCGGGGGAGAAATTCCCCCCACTCACTCCCCCGCGGGGATCCCCGCGGGGTCGGGGAATCCCCACCCCGCCCAAAACATTAATCCAATTATCCAAAAATTGCAATTAAAAACCATCAAAAATTATTATTTGGGCTATACTTAAACACTAAACTAAAAAAATGCATAAAAGAATTTCTTGTAAATAACTATAATATTTCTAATGCATTTATGTTGCACATATGCTAAAGATGCTATATACAATTGAAAATAAAAAATATAATGTATGATGAAATAAAATAAAAATTATCAACCAAAGGACTTTTTACAACATACACATCATATATAAAATAAAAATTCACACAAAATATTTATCCTAACAAGTCATAATATAATGTACGATGAAACAACAACATTAAGGTACAAATTAAGTAATACAAATAACATAAAGTTTAAAACCAAATTAAAATTACAAATCCATTAACTAAAATTCATAATGCAAAACTAGCACAATAATTTCATGCTTCCATCAAATTGTTTCTTCTTTCTCCAAATCATTTATATTGAGAATCCGTTTCCACTACCACTAGCATCTTGACATGATAACTCCTCCTTCAATAATAAACAAAATTGTAAATAGATAATAATATTGTAAATAATATCAAGATTAAAGATAAAATTTTATAAAAAAATCATATTTACCTCATCATTCTCATCCTCTTCATCAAATGTAGAACAAATAGCTTGAATTGTTGACCATAAACTTGAATCTTCAAAAATAAATAAATACATAAATAAACAAGCAATTTTTTCACAAATAACATTAACTTAATAGAAATAAATTCAAGTAATAATATTAATAATACCTTTCAACCAATCTTGTGTGCACATCAACGCTTCTATTGTGTTTGGGTGAAGTCTACTACGATGTGGGTTTATGAATCTCCCACTCGTACTAAAAGCCGATTCCGAAGCGACGGTAGACACAGGAATTGCCAAAACATCTCTTGCAATTAATTGTAAAGTAGGATACTTCAATGCATTTTTCCACCAACTCAAAATATCAAAATCGGTTTTCATTGGCAATATAGACTCTTCCAAATAATTGTCCAACTCTGACTTCACATTCTCCATTTGACACCCACGAGAAGCAACAAACAATTGATAATTATTGATAAATTCCGCATCATCATCATCATCATTGGCCAATAGTTGTGAAGAATTATCCACAAACCCACTAGCTTCATTCAAATTTGCTTTAGAAGAATATTCTCCCACCAAATCATGACAAAGAGTTCGAATTTTTTGAATTTCATCTTTTGCTTTATTCTCACCATATATAATGGGAAAATACATTTCCAACAACATCAACTTGTATCTGGGGTCCAAAACAATTGCCACACCCATAATACCATGAATTTTGTTCCAATACTTTTCAAATTTTGACTTCATTCTCAATGCCATTAATTCAATATAGTCAATCCCACAACTAACCCATTTTTCCAAAGCAATGCAAATTTGACAAATCTTAGGAAAATATAGGTTTGCTGTAGGATACTTGGTTCCTAAAAACAGCTCGGTCACACTATGAAATATCTTCAATCTTTCACAAATCTCCTTAGCCTTTTCCCATTCTTCATCTGATGGACAACATGTATAGAGAGATTCTCGTTGTTTCAAGCGTTTGAAAGCATCTTTATAGCCAATGGCAACATTAAGCATCAAAAAAGTTGAATTCCACCTTGTCTTACAATCTAAGACCAATTTTTTAGTGAAATTCATTTTCAATTGGCGCACAATTTCTTCAAACTTCTCAATTCTTTTGGGTGTAGCAACCCAAAATGCAACACTATCACGAATATTTTCAATTGCATCATTAATCACATCTAACCCATCTTTAACAATCAAATTCAAGATGTGTGCACAACAACGCATATGCAAGAATTTTCCATCAATCCAAAGATTGCTACTTGACAATTTATTCACAATCAAGCTCACAAGCAAATCATTTGTAGAACAATTATCCAAAGTCAATGTAGATAACTTGTTATCTAGATTCCAATCCATCAAACAATTCATAAGTACTTCACACAAAACTGAAGAAGTATGTGGACATGGCACATAAATGAACCTATTTATGAAAAACATTTAAAGAAAATTAAAGAATGCAATAAACAATTAACATATTATTTTTGAAATTATAAATGACAATGATTATTACCTTATAATTCGGCTTCTCAAAATCCACTCATCGTCTATGTAATGTGCGGTGACAACCATGAATCCACGCCTTTGATTGGAAGTCCACATATCTGTAGTTATTGCAAATCTACTCCGACTTTGATCAAAAAACTTCATTGTTCTTAATTTCTCATGCTCAAAAATCTTCATTATATCACTTCTTAATGTAGTTCTCGAAATGGGCTTGAACAGTGGTTGAACAGAACTTACAAAATCCCGAAATCCAACATGCTCCACCATGTTTAGAGGATACTCATGCATGATGATCATTATAGCCATCTTCTTCCTTGCAAGTTCTTGATCATAAACGTAAGTTCCAAGTGACCGCTTGCCGCCAACCTCGACATTAGATTTCAACAATGATTGTCTTATATCTTGTCCTTTCCTTCGTGGGCATATAGCGTAGTGATCATGCAAATGTTTTGTCCCATTTTTTGTATCTCCTCCAAGTTTTTTCCCACAATAATTGCATATCGCCTTCCACTTGTCATCAATCTTTTGTCTCTTGTAGTGATTCCATACTAGTGATTTTAATCCTCGTTTGCCACTCAAAATTAATTCTTCATTTTGGGTTGTTTGGCATGTAGAAGGTATTGATCCAATTGTAGTCGAGTCATTTTCTTCTCTTGGTGTAGATTGTGTAGCACTATGCATTGGCGAGTCATTATTTTGCATAGAATGAGTAGCATTATCGGCCATTTTTTACCTATCAATTCAAATAAATAACATATTAATTCAAATAAATCTCATTTCTCCCATGCATTAGATGTTTTCACAAAAAAAATTACAGGAAAATCAATCAACTAAATTAACAAAGCCAAAAAAATTACAGGAAAAATAAACAAGAACTCTAGTATATATATATATATATAAAATTAAAAAATAGCATTCAATGTGATTGGATAAAGACAAGATGGCAGCATATATTAGTCAGGATAAACTTTGCTTTACAAGCTACAACCATGCTTAAACCACTAATTGGTTCATAAATTTGAATGCAACGGTTCCTTTAATTCACTCTAGTATCAATTATAAATGCATAACCTATATATTATTTGATAATTTTCTCACCAGACTTGCACATAGGACTCAAGCAAGACAGCATAAACACAAATTTTTAGCTTTGAGATTGACTCAAACAATGAAGTAGTCCTACCCTTTGCCACACATTAATTTAAACAAGCAGGCCTGTTAATTCCAAAACATAATCATGCGATATAAAAAGAGCAACCGTGACAACTTTATAATATTAAACAGAACTTTACTAGAGTATTATTGCAAAAATTAACTACAATCAAGCAACATGATACTTGTAAATTGTAAGATACTAAGCAAGGCTACACATCAAACTCAGCAATGAATAATAAATGCAAAAAGTCAAAATAAAATTTGAGCAATTTCTAGATAACCAGATGTAGAAGCTGGAAATCGATAGATTTAATGGCATTGGGCTCGAGGCCGGATGACGATGCTGTGAGCTTTGAGGAAAGGATCAAGGACCGGTGATGAGGACGTCGGCAGAGTGATGGCGTCGGGCTCACGGGGCCGGACGATGATGATGTGAGCTTTGAGGAAAGGATCAAAGACCGGCGATGAGGACGTCGGCGGAGTGATGGCGTCGGGCTCACGGGGCCGGACGATGATGCTGTGAGCTTTGAGGAAAGGATCAAGAATCGGCGATGAGGACGTCGGCGAAGATGAGGCAGAGGTTAGGGTTTGGGGGTTGCTTGGGAATTGTTTTCTAAACCAATAATTCACACATAAAATCATTAATCACTTAAATTAAGAAAAGTTAATAAGTTATCATGTATCATCCTTACTTCCAACACACTTTTTAAAAATTCAAGCTTTTTTTCTTTTTTTTCTTTTATCTATTTTTATTCTTTATTTAATATAATTATTATATATATATATATATATATATATATATATATATATATATATATATATATATATATATATCAGGGGCGTGCTTATGGGTTGAGAAATTATCATCCAGTCCGAGCTTCCTCACTCGGTGATACGGGATTTGGACAACAAACAATTCCAATTCACTTAAACTCCACCAAATAATTGGATATGAATAGGGCTTAGTTTTTTTTTTCAATTTTGATTTTTTAATGGGTTGTTATAATTTAATCCTTTATTAAAAATCTAATATAAATATATAATTATAATAAATATAGGAGGTTTTAAATTAACACTATATATTGCATTCATATTATATTTTTTTATAATTATAAGAAATAAATTAATAATTTATAGATGAAAATTAAAATATTTTATAATTTTTTCGATAAATTGATGTATTATAAATCTATAGTAACAATAATTAAATGTAAATAATTGAGTAAAATGAAGAATTCTTAGGAAAATATTAATTTTACAACTATTCCGTTGCTCATATTTTATAATAGTCAATAAGTTGCATGAAATAATTGTGACTTGTGAGTCCTATTTTATAATATAAAGACAAATTAATGAGCAAGAGTTTAAATGTTTAATGGATTGAAAAAATAATATTTATCACTAAATAAATAATATAAACTTATTAATAACTAAAAAAATATTATCTTAATAACTAAAAAATTAATTTTAAAAAATATTACTAAAACTTATTAATAAGTAATAACTAAAAAACATTATCAAATATATATATATATATATATATATATATATATATATATATATATATATATTAATAACTAAAAAAATTATTAGTTATATATATAATATTATATTAATCTTGAAATAATTTTAATAAATACATTATATATATTATATATTTATATTTTTTTTGTTGGGGAATCCCCGCGGGGAGTGGGGCGGGGAGAGCATTCCCCGCCCCAGCCCCGCCCCGCTAGGCGGGGAGGAAATTTTCCCCGCTCCCCGCCCCGTCGGGGCGGGGCCCCGCGGGGGACGGGGATTCCCCGCCCCACTTCCATTCCTAGTCATTGTTGGTATTTGCTAATGTTTGGTATTTCCCACTAGTTCTTAGCCTTGGTCCCAAAGAATGAGTACAAGATTAACCCTATTGGCAGTGGAAAACTTGATGGCAGGACCACACGAAGACCCATTGTAGAATCCTCCACAACAATACAATCATCAAGATTCGTGAAGACAAGATCTGAAATGGAAAAAAGAAATAGTTAGAGAAGAACATCCTCTGAAGAAAAATAGACGAAATATGTGTCCCGTTAGTCCTCAGATGGGTAGCCCCTGTTCCTCCACTACAAGCCCTAAAGGAAAGATTAATGAAGACGAGAAACTAGATCTAGTCTTGAATGAAGTCAGGGAACTTAAAGAAAGAGTTATCATACTTGAGGAAAAAGTTAGCATAAATTGTGAAAAGTATAAGCTGCCTAAGACAGAGGGAGAATTGAAGGTTAATGTTAAACCTTCCCATGAAGAAATAACACACGCCCCCCAAAGTAAATGGTTGAAAAAGAATGCAACAAAGCGAGGACAGAATAAACCTCATGCTGATGAACCAGTGGAGGGCACACTTTATCCCAAGCCCCTCACTTGTGCTACGAAGGCTTCAGCTGCATCTCATCATGTACCCGAACCCCAACCCGCCAGGGCAAAAAACGTTGTCCCCTCTTGGAAAGGGAAAAAGAATGATGCAAAACCACCATCTAAGATGACTGTAGTTGACAATGAAACATTAGACATTATTGGGAGAGCAGTAGAGTCACTCACATTCCTTAAAAGTGGGGTAGCTTCAGCTGACAAAGACAATAACCAAGTGGATGATACAGATAAAATAGAGAACCGAGTAGATGTACTAACAAATTTCATCCCTCCAACTAAGCCACCTCAGTGTTTTACACGACTAGACAAGATGCAACAAATGATGGAGAAGCTTCTCTTGCAAGTCATGAAGGTACAACCAATGATATCATGGCAAAGCTCGGCAGCTGAATTCCCTCCATAAGTAAGCTCACATTTCCCTCCAAACACAAGGGTATTTATGGGATTTCTAAAAAAATAACGGGGGAGAGTAACTAGAGGGGTGCAATGGTACAATACTCAAAAAAGTTGGACTTATTAGTATATCAAAATGTCAGAGAGACTTATTGAAATATTTCAAAAGTTTCAGGACTAAAAAAATAATTTTCCCTTAACAAAATGACCTAGGCCATTTTATTTGCTAAACAACACCCCAAGTTATTGAGAAATGATAAGAAACCATTTGATCTACAAACCAATAAAATGTGGTTGTTTTCCATTTTGACACTTTTTTTTTTTTAATTATTAGAGTAGCATGTCTTCGCCTATTTAATCCAATTTTTTCAAAATTGTTATTGTTTTTTAAAAAGTAATACTTTTTCAAAAAAATCCATTTGTTTTTAAAAATATATTGTTATTAAAATGGAATTTACACATCTTTTTAAACACTATTTGTGTTTTAATCTTTTTAAACATTTTTAAAACTTTTAAACTTATTTGAATATAATTTTTAAAATTTTTATTCCCACTTATAATAATTTTACATAAAGAATGATTTTTTTAGGAAATCAATAATAAATTTTTATTTTATTTTCAATTTTGTTTATTTGAATAATTTGTTTGTAGTTTTTTTAAAAAATTACATTCATTTACAAATATAAAACACATCCATCATTTTTATTTACATTGCATATTTTTAGCCATGCTAGGTAAGTAATTCTATAATGCACCGATGATTTACATAAAGAATATTTATTATATTCAGTAAAATTAGAATTTTTATCTATATGCACTTAGGGTGTGTTTCGGTGTTAGGAGTGGAGTAGGAGTGAGGGGGGATTGAGAACAAGAATGTGTTTGGGTATGCATGAGTGGGAGTGGGTGAGGAGTAAGGAGGGAGTGGGAGAGTAGTATGTGGAGGTTTGGCAATCACCACGAATTGGGCGGATTGGCCCAATCCGGAATATGGAAAAGGCGAAAATACCCCTAAAAGCAAAATACCTACCCCCATTGACACTCTAAACCATGGCTTCCATCTTGACTAGCCACTTCTTGAGTTGCTTTCCCCTTCACTTCTTCGAGGGTCACTGGAGCTCGTCGGCGTTGAAGGAAGGGATTGATCATCGGAAGGGTGAGATGCATTCTCTTATTCTGATTTGTTTTCCTTGGCAGCCTGTCATATTTGTTTATCTTTTTAATTATTTCTTAGTCAGTTCTCGGAGCTCATCACCGGACTTGAAGGAAGTTTGCTAGAGCTCGCCGGAGTTCACAGAAAGGGCTGATCATTAGGTTATCTTCAACAAGTTGATGTTTGTGTTTGATAGATGGATGATGGATCAATGAATATTTGTGTTTGTGAGAATTGATTAACTTGCATACACATCTTGAGAGGACTTGTTTTTCAGAAAATGTATACAAATTTTTTTTAAAATTCATATGCAGGCTGTTTCTTGATATGGCATTTTCATTTATGAAGTAAATTAGGATCACCATCTTCATGTGGTAATGGTCTTGGTTTTGTGGAAAAGATAACATATATGTAAGGGATTTCATCGCAAAGTATTCTGGAATTAATTAGGATTATTGTCATCTTCATGTAGTAATGGTATTGTTAGTTGTTAGGATTTTATTCTTAGTTAATATTATGTTCTTGAAGGTTTACTCCATTGAATCATGTTTACTGTTTATGTCTGCAGCATCAACCATTACATTATGATGATGATGATCAATTATAACTATATCTTTTGTTGTTGCAATTTATTTATCAAGGATTGTTATCTCCAAATAGCTGTAGGCTAATCTGGAGATTAAAAAAAATATTTACAAGAATTAAATAAAGTTAATTTTACATGTGCAAAAAAAAAAAGGTAATTATACCTGCCATCCAGCTTCAATAATGTTGAGGTCATCACCAAAGGATCCAGAGATGACCCATATTTGTGATAAGCTAAACTCACATGAGCTTGCAACTCTTGGAGCCCAGACATTCAAAGTAGCTTTGGCTCCATAATACTGCTCTCCCATCACATACCCAATTGCATGCTGAAACCCATTATTAATCAAATGGATTAGGTATACAACACATTAAAATAAAAAAATTGTTTCTCTGAAGCTCTATAATGGCTAGCATTACTACTATATAAGATTTCTAACTAATCTCTCAATAGGAAATAAGCAAATTCAAGTGTATAACAACAAACTAGTCAAGTTAAATGCCTCATTTTTGTTCTTAAGTCCTCTTAGATGCTCCCGTTGGTGTTGGTATCTTCTTAGACAATGCATGCCTCATTTTAACACTCAAGCTAAGTTTATGTTTTAAATTTACACAGAATAATTATTATTTTAATTAATGAAGTTTAATTAAAATAATAATAGAGTCAATAATAGAGCCATATGGAGTGGGCACGTTCGCATGTGGCCATCAATAATTCATTTGTGGGCACATGCATGGATGACACCTGGTTTAATAGTGCTTTGAACAAATATGCTTATGATTATTCAGTTGATTAGGTTGACTTGTTTTAAGGATCCAGAGAGATATAAACAAATATGCTTTTAATTCTACATGCTCTCATTTTTATGATCTGATCAAGAGTAGCTAGGTATATCTTTGGAAATGAATAGCATGTTAATTAATTTGTTTCGTTATTATATGTTCCATTGTTAATTAATTTTATATGTGCAAATAACCACTTGTTGTCTTGCTTCAAAATATATTTTGATTAACTTACACATATATATTATTGTCAACTTAGATTTTGATAATATGACGAGGCTTAAACAACTTCGGGATTATTGTGCAATGATTGTATGTTACTTCTACGTTTTATGTGTTGTCCTCGCCACGTATACAATGGAGGAAAGTAATAATAGACGAAGAATGATTGAACATGAGATTTCATCATCATCTAATAGATGCCGCAAACAACATGAGTACATCCACTGTGTTAGTTTTTGAAAGTGATATTAAATGCATTGACATGTTGCGCATGGATTGACAATGTTTTCATAATTTGTGTCAATTGTTAACTACAACCGGTGGCCTACGAGGTACATTAAATGTTAGTGTCCAAGAGATGACCGCAATATTTTTGAACATTATAGCACATCATGTCAAGAATAGAGTGATTAAATTTCATTTCCTCCAATCAGGCGAGACAGTTAGTCGGCATTTTCATGTTGTGCTGAAGTCAGTTATTCTTTATCACTCTGTCCTTTTGAAGAAACCAAAAACTATAACTGAAAACTCAAACGACTTTAGGTGGAAGTGGTTTACGGTAATGACCTAAAGTTCTTATGCTCAGTTAGTTCTAGATATTATATGACTAATTAGTTATTTTTTATTTAATGTAGAATTGTCTTGGAGCATTAGATGGGACACATATACGTGTCAATGTACCCAAAATTGATCAAGTAAGATATAGATCAAGGAAATCTGAAATTACTACAAATGTTCTCGGAGTATGCAGTCAAGACATGCAATTTATATATATCTTGTCTGGATGGGAAGGTTCAGCTCATGATAGTCGGGTTCTTAGAGATGCATTGACAAAGCCTAATGGCTTGAAGGTTCCTGATGGTAAAAAAAAAAAAATAGCCTATTGCTTTTTGAGACCTACTAATGAATGGCTTCTGAACCATTACCTAATATTAAATATTTCTTTATTTTCTAGGTTTCTACTATTTAGTAGATGCTGGGTATGCAAATTGCCCTGGTTTCCTTGCGTCATTTCGAGGACAACGCTACCACTTAAGTTCTTGGCCTGATGGGCATCAACCAGTTACACCTCAAGAATTGTTAAATATGAGACATGCTAGCACAAGAAACATAATTGAAAGGACATTTGGTCTTCTAAAAATTCGTTGGAAAATCTTATCTAGCCCAAGTTTTTATAATATAACCACTCAACGGCGTATCATAAATGCTTGTTGTATGCTTCATAACTTCATTAGACAAGAAATGGTAGAAGATTCTGCAGAAGATGATGTTAGTGATGCAACCTCGGAAGAACACACCCGATGATATAGAAAACATTATGGCTGCTGAACCAACGGATGAATGGACACAATTTCGGCTTAACATGGCCATGGATATGTTTAATATTTGGCACTCAACTTGACCATAATCAAGTTGTTAATTACTTTTGTTTTATTGTATTGTATGCCATGATGAACACAATTTATATATGCTATTGTATTGTATGAACACAATTTTGATGTTTGTATGACATGATGGACTCCCCTTATGTTTCATGTATATTTCTAAATTTGATATGTATTTTATGACCAATTCATATTAGTAACGGGAGTATAGTCTATTTTTCTTTTGTTGTTTAGTATGGATGCAGATTCACAATCCAGGGGTAGGAGTCAAATCAAACACTACTGGACCGTAGAAGAAGATAAAGCCCTAATTGATGCTTTAGTTGAGCTATCTACAAATCCAATGTGGCAGGCTGAAAATGGGTTCAGAAATGGGTACCTTGCTCAATTAGAAAGAATGGTGAAGAAAAATATTCCAACAAGCACATTAAAGACAGTTCCTAACATTGAGTCTCGGATTAAATTTTATAGAGGCAAAACCATTGTGATAGCCGATATACTTCAAATAAGTGGATTTGTTTGGAACTATTTTTGGTTAGGCAAAAGTTATCAAACTGTAAATTTGGTTCTAAATAGGAAAGAGTACAAGGCTACATTATATGAAAAATGACATTTAAAAAAAATCATATTGGAATGAATAAATTTAAAAGTTAAAAAAAGTTTTAAAAAAATTAAAACACAAATAAGTTTAATAAACTATGTAAAAATAATTTCTATTTTGATAATAATATTCTTTTTGAAAATAAATGGTTTTTTAAAAAAATAGTACTTTTTAAAAAACAATAATTTTTTTTAAAAAAATTGGATTAAAAAAGCCAAAAAAAAGCTATTTTATAATTAAAAAAAAAGTTAAAATCCAAAATTATATTTTTCATATTTTAAAATGCCCCGTCAATATATAAATATAATGACTGGGTATTGATTTGATGGTAAAGGCTATTTTCATAAATAAAATAGTCATAATAAATTTAGCTCATTAAAAAAAATCTCCATTAGGAAAAAGCCTAATAAAGAAACCATACTTATATTTTGAGAAGGGTTAATACCACTCCACGTGTCTCTCAAGATTCGTGCCCAAGAAGAACCCAACTTGGAAGTGGAAGAAGAAGAAGGGGACGACGAGGATTGCAGGCCCTGGCGCCGCAGGCTCTCATCCATGGCCGTCTCCTCCTCCTCCCTCTTCCGCCTCTCCCTCCTCCTCCTCCTCCTCGCCGCCATTGTCACCGCCTGCATCACCCTCCCCGTTGAGAAGGTACTCCTTTCCCCCTTTTCTTGCTTTCTTTCCAATGCCCTCCCCATTCTTGGCCGATCGCGATCGCTGTCATCGCCGGCTGTGGCATTCCGACTTTTGATGAGACTTCAGTCGTTGTTTTCTTGGATTTGGATCAATGGCGCCAGCGACCTCTTTTATCTGTTCGATTTTGTTTTTTTTAATTGGCTCTTCTTTACGTTTCTTTGATGTTACTGAATTCTGGCTGAATGTGCTTTGGATTTGGTATGTAATGCACATATGGTGTATTTAATTGCTTGTTCTGATGTGCAAGTAGGGTTCATTCTGCTTGAATTTGTTTTGTCTGTGAGTGATTACTTATAATTTTATCTCATTGCAACCAAATTAAGGCTTGGGCAAGGTTTATGAAGTTTAGTTTCTTCTTGGGTTTGGCACTTCTAGAAAGCTGTTGGAAGGAAGGAATGGACTGGGACCTTACTTTTCACAAGTGGATTTCATTTTGCTGTCTTATGTTAGAAAGAAGAACAGGAATACGACGGGAGGAATAACATCAAAAGCTGTTACCCTAACTGCAAAGAGTTATTTATTGGCACACTAATTTTTACAGGGATGGCAATAAAATCTCTAACCTTTACTTTACTATCAAGATCATTACCTTAGTTCTTAACACCTTTTCTTGGATATCCACTTCTATATCCTGCTAATCAAGTAGTTAGAGTTGGAACGACCTGTTCCCTTTTCTTTTTTCCTTTGCTACAACCACAAGTGAGTGACTCTGATCTATAAGAAAGGTGCCGTATCATCTTCTAAAGCTGTACAATTTTGTTATTAATGCTATTCCAATAACATTACCCTAATGGGTTATATTAAAGCAATCCCTTCCCACACAAGGTGAATAACTGTGCTCTTTGGCATTTTTAGATGCCTAAATTGACATATTTCTACCTTCATGATTTCATTACTTTGCCTAGTGTGTAATTGCTTAGAAGGCTCTTCATAATTATTGGATTTTGCATTTATTTCCTTAGTTCTTGGAATGAATTATTAGATTTCTGGTCCTAAACTTATTTCTCATATATTACAACATTTTTTTTATACCCCTGACTCAATATGCTTGTCTACATATTCTGAAGGACTTTCTGATTTGGATTAAACAAAATCTTGGGCTATGGGGACCTCTAGTACTGTAAGTTGGTTACCAATTCTGAAGGGCTTCTATACCAGTTCGGATTACTTTCCAAAGTTGAGTTTGAGAATAGTTAGAAATTTACACACTACCTGGTATGATATGTTTGTTTTCTCTATTGAAGTTATCTATATTAGTCAGTATCCATGCGCTATATTTGCTGCTAATGCACCACTCTAACATAAAAAAGCATCAACTATAGTTAATTCAAGCATCTTCAGCTTACCTACTATATGTTATCTGCCATGCGAATTGAGGAAGTTTGTTATATAAACGATTATAACAATTGTGTAAATCACTCTAAGAAACTGTCCCTGACATTTGTTTGGCTGATAATGGTTGCTGTATATTGGTATACAAAACTCACATTATGTAGATGTTTACTTGAGCATTTGAACAATTCTCTTTTGTTTTCAAACTTGCGTTGCTGTAATTGTTTGATTTTCTATATGGCTCAATCTGCTTAACTATGTATTTCTTGGGTTGAACATTTTATGGTATAATTTTTAGAAAAAAAATGTTTAGAAGGTTGCCCTGTTGATGGTTAAATGTGGAATTGTATTATAATTTGACATTACTGAGTTCCACTCTTTTAAAGTTCTAGAAGCAATTACTGATTTTCCCTTCTTAGTTATACTAATTTTTTTTTTCACATTGACATTCTATGCTGGAACCAGGGCTATTGCTTATATTCCATTGACAATTTTGGCAGTTCCAGCATAACTACTTACAGTATGTATGCATCCTCTTGCAAAGTTTGTTTAGCCTTTTAAAAATTTTCAAGTGCTTATATTTACTAAAGTTTCCTGTATATAACTGTATGTGGTTTTATATGTATGGACTGGATACTGACATGTAACATGCACATTTGATAAGAAATTGAAGCTCATATCGTGCCATGTGGTTTCGACAATGATATCCAAATTTTGTCGGAACTGAATTAGTTTGGTTTCGTAAATTGGGTGTCAATATTCATTTTTGGTGAAGTAGGTCCCTTATAACTGTAATTGCACAACTTTGCCCTTAATCGATACACAACTGGCTTCTAAAAATATCATGTGTTGCGTATTCGTGCATTATGACTGAGATACATGTAATTGTTACGTGGTGACTTCTAAGTGTGTTTTTGATTTGCCACCATCTTTCATGATTTCCACAATCATAATTGGCAATGTCCTATATTAAAATTTTAATGTCTTTTGATTAACTAACATTTGCACTTAATTAATTAACATTTGCAAGATCTGAACACGTGCGATGGTATCAGAATTCTATTTCTAAATATTGGCCTGCCTCTTCTTCCTACTTAAAATCTTCTTGTTTGCTTGTTTTTTGGTAGCTTCGTAGGCAATTGTTGAATTTGTGGACTGGTGGAATAATGAACTCAGAATAAGTTTCCAAGTTAAATTGCTTCAATGTATTTTCCTCTTGGAATATGTGACAGATGTTTGACATGTGGTGGTGAACTCATTTTGATTTCTAATTTTCATAATAGTATAGAATGACTAATGTCAGTTTTCCTTTTTGTCCTTTGACCATCATTGCTAGCTAAAACTTTGACATGCATAATGAAGCCCAAAACTGACTAAAACTTCCAGTTTTTCTCAAGTTACATTCTCCAACAAGCATTTACCTACTGTATGACTAATTTTCTTTTTTAATAGTGACATTGTTTTCTTTATAGTTCCTTTTGTAGCATCCTTGATGATTTTAGTTCTTGATAATTATATTGTTAGTAGCTTGAATGCACCAGCTAATTTATGAAATCCTGTCATTGTGGTCCGTGATTTGTGCTTCTTGTTTCTACCTATGATTTAAATCTTAACCTATAGGAAATTTCTTCTAATAGAACATAAAATAAAATAAGAAATTAGGTTAGTAGTTTCAAAAAGGATGCTGAATGGAGTATAACCAGGTTGAAGAAAGGACAGAGGTGTTAATGCTATTAGCATATTTCTATTCCTTCATTTTCTTATTGGGAGGATCAGATGCCTTGCTAATCCCTTCTATGTCTTATTTATGTAATTCTAGATCGACGCATGTAAAGGCTGGTTTGTGAAGAAGGGAAGGTTTGAGGAATGCTTTAATGTTGAAGAAATGCAAACTTCATCATGTTCCCAGTGGAAGTATTCATGATAAAGTGCACTATGGCTATGTGACAGATAGCAAGAGTACTTAATGGTTTCATCCTTCCTCAACTGTTTCACTGACGATATGTGCACTTGCAGAGTATGAATGACCCTATTACATTTACAAGATTACAATCTTACAGATTCCTTCAAAAAGTCTTCTGACTTATTCTGGAACTTGCATCTGTTTAGACTGGGATATAGATTACTCATTATGTAAGCTTGCAGATCAATTTTCAAGTTTCACGATTGTTTGTTTGCTCAAAGAAAAAAAGAAAAAAGAAAAACATCTAATATGGTTGTCAGCAATAATCTATTTCTGTATAGTTGAAATGGCAGGAGTGATGAGCATTTTAGCATGCTTCAAATCCTCTTGTCATTTGTGGTGTTTTACATTGAAATCTTAATAATTCATGTGGTTTAAAAGACAAGTAAACTTGAAACTGAATTTTTGTATCAATCTCCTATGTTCCTTTGTTTCAGAACTTATGCGCCAAATTATTCTATACATAAAAGTATATAATTAATCAAACTGAATTATATATTTTGTGGGCCTGGTTGATTCATTTGGCACATGTTGAAAACTCTACGTTGGGCAATACCAAGCCCTCCTGGCAATCTTTTCCTAAGATCTTTTCCTTCTATTTCAGCTTGGAGGTGGATATCTCTTTGGGTTGCCTGTTGGTTTTGTTGCAGACTCTATTGGAGCCACAATTGGTGCAACCGCTGCATTCCTCCTTGGAAGAACAGTATGTAAAACTTGTGATATTTAGCACTTGTTTCATTTTCGTGAAGCTTCTTTCTTTTCGATATCTAGCAAATTATGCCTGTGTTCTATTTATGTTCCTTTTCATGACTTGACTTTAAATTGAATGCTCTGAACATTTACATGACTGTATTAGATTTCATGCACTGTAACATTTTTATCTTACAATATTCAGTAATTTTAGCAAACTTGGCGCTAAAATTAGTTCTGTCAAGTCAACACATGTTTGCAAACTTTGTGTTCAGACTTAATTTTTTGTATATTGCCTAAATTTCTTTAGTATAAATGACATTTCATTACAAGTTCATTAATAAGCAATCACCTTAGTAATTAAATTATAACTTTCGTAGAACTCTGTTGTATGCAAGTTTTCTCATGTATATTCAACTTTAGTCATTAGTTACCAATACCATCATAATTGTGCATTTTCACTTTTTATTTGGTTTTGTCATGGACAAAATACTTAACAGTTGACCTATTTGTTTTATTAATGCATGCAGATTGGAAAGCCTTATGTTATTTCCAAGCTGAAGGATTATCCAAAATTTCAGGCAGTTGCTATTGCCATCCAGAGATCTGGTTTTAAGGTTAGAATGCATGAGCCATCAAGTTTCTTAGCACAATAACTGGGTTTTCCTTGCATGTAGAGCTGAGTGATCAAATATTTATTTCAATAAATCAGATCACAAATTAGTTGACATAATTCTGTTTGTCCGAAGCTTGTTGTTGCTTCTACTTCTTTTTTTTTTGTTTTTTGTGAAATAGTACTGAAATTGCAGTTATAGTTTATAGTTTGATGTTGTTTGATATAATTACTTCACCTTGTCTCTCTGCTTTTTTTTTCTCTTCCATTTAGCGCACCTAAATTCACCGTTTATTACCATCTTTTTGAATGGCATTAATCATTTTAAACAGATAATCTTGTTGCTTCGACTTGTGCCTTTGCTCCCCTTCAACATGTTGAATTGCCTACTTTCTGTCACACCTGTTGGTATTGTTGAATACATGTTGGCTTCCTGGCTTGGGATGACGGTAATGTTTGCCATTTTTAATCCACTGTTTTTTTTTTAATTGTGAAGAAACTTAGTAGAAAGTCTTCTGAATATGAGCTCCATCATTAGTATTCTTGTGTGTACAAGTAAGTGCATGTAGATATAATTCTCATTATGCTTGTTTAAGGACGTAACATTAGGGTTTTTTTTTTTTTTTGTCATTTCTTTGAGAATGGTTCATTTGTTTGTTACGTTCATTGTCAATGTCCACACTGTTTGGACCAGGAGGTCTAAATGTCCAGTTCTTTAAGAATTATTATGCAGCTATTTTGCTGTTTATTGCTATTTGTTGTTCCACAGAAGATGACAGTGGTGAGAATACATATTAATAGACTGACTGTTTTTGCGTCTGTTATCAAACTATGGTTTTTGTACCAAAGTGGTTGGTCCAAGTGGTAGAGGCTTGGGTTGCTTAAGCAAGTGGTTTTGAGTTTGAATTCTTCTATATGCAAAAAGCACCTGGGGGTAATAGGGTTCCCAGTTCCTTGTCGCGGAAAACTGATAGGTCAAAGACGAAAACACAAAAAAAAAAAAAAACAAAAAACAAAAAACAAAAACCAAAAACCAGGGCTTGTTATGAATATTCTTGTCTATGAAATGGGTTGTGTTTCATTGACTAAGATCTTAATCAATGTTGTGATCTATCCACCTGTTTATCATTAACAATTTAGTTTTTGCTGTGTATTGCTGTACTTATTAGATAATGAGATCTCTTCATGAATGTTGAGCGCTATGCATTTTCGTGTCATAGGCTGATTATCGTTGTCTTAGCTATGAATGAAAGAAATGTTTTGCATGGACTACAAATCTAAGATCAAAAGAATTTTATAAATAATTGATAAAAATGAAGTGAAACATTCTAGAGATAGTGAGCTTGTGGAGAAAATATTGGGTGACAGAGAGAATGATATGAGGCAGATAGCAGACAGTGTGATCCCATTGATAAGTTGTCTTTTGAGTTTGAAGATTCCATGCTAAACAACCACAGTGGTAAGAAACATAGAAAATGTCTTTCTTCAAGCTTGTTTGCAGAAGTATTGAGATTAAAAAACAGCTTCTAGAGATTTAATGACGTTGGATATAGATATATGATTTGTTAAATTCAGATGCAAGCATCTGATATGGGAATATGGCAATCTGAAATATAGATTCCAAAATTGAAGATATTTGTTTTATTGTTCATCTATGCATGTTTGTTGGGAATCATTTCAATTTAACATCTATTGGGAACTCTGATTTCATTTTAGGCAGAATATCCCAATATTCTGATGGTCTGTCTGAATAATCATCCTGTGCTTTTTGAACTAGTAAACAGAAACATAACTAGCCATGCCCATACATTTAAGTGGATGGCATCAGCTTGTTGAATGCAGTAACTTATAGACTAACATCAGACATGATTGAATTTATGTGCCTTCATGGCTTCTTTTTGTTTTTGTTTTTTTTTATAATTTTTGTTATTTTGTTAGTAGTACACCTTGAATAAATTGCAAGATCTTTAAAAGTGGCTCTCATTATTGTTTATCATATTTGCTATATTTTCATCTGGAAACTTGTTTCTGGTTTCTCCAAGGTTGTTTATTAATATGCTCTTATTTTAGACTTTTACTCATTTGAGTGGTTGAACAATGTCCTTTCAAATAATGGATTGGTTACTTTGTTGAGAACTTCTCTGTAGATTGCTTGAAAAGCATATTAGTTTTATCTTGTTGCTATTCATTGTTTATTCAGACATATTCATGGTCCGGTTGCTTAGTGGTGAACTTTGGACATGTCAAACTAAGTGGCATGATTTGATAACGGTTATTTTGTGCCAGGAGAGTGTGAGCAGTTCAATATATAGATTTAGATCTTTGCATATGAATTTATTTCCATGCCTTTTAAATTTGTCATTACACTTCTATTTCTTGTTCTTTTCTTTACGTTATTTATTTCTGTGGTTTACATGCTGTTAAATGTCCATGGTTACATTATTTTATTTTAATTTATTTTTTTACTCAAAGTATTGATGTTAACATTTTCACAAAACATGCAGCCTATTACTTTTGCTCTAGCGTATGTTGGTAAAGGATATAGCTGACGTGGCACATGGTTGGAGTGAGGTTTCAACTTCTCGTTGGGTAAGAATCTCTACCTCTTAGAAATGAAAAGATACCCAATCTTGGGTATCCTATCAAATTTCTGATCAAAAGTTTGCATGAAGATCTGCATATGACTTGTTATCCCTCTATTTGTTCATTGTTTAGTTATCCTGATATTTGTCATCGTCCATTAAAGCTTCACACTGTTTTTGATTGATCTCTGTATTTTGGTGTAATTCTCTAGTTAATTTCATGTTCTGAAGTCTGCTAGTCTAAATCTCATTGACTTTGTGGGAATACTGAACCATTCTTCTCCTTCAAGGAATGTTATACCCTTCCATTCCACTCTTGTGATATTCAAATTTAATCTTCCTTGTAAAGTTGTAAACTAGATATTTTCATTAACTTATTGGAATGCGTCTGTGTTTTTCCAGGTAAAAGAGTTGCCAAGTAAATAATTGTGGCCCTGGATATTATTAGACCTAAATTGCTTCGTCATTTATAAAGATATAGCCTCATGATTTCTATAATAGTTCAAGCTAGACCATAATTTGGCTTGTTTCATAAGCCCGTTATCTCTTGTACCCTAACTAGGTCTTCCTTAAGTTTCAACATCAGCAAACTCTTTCCAACTTACTCATAGTGGTAATTGCATCCCTTGCCGGTATTTGATGCACTTTCTGTGAGGTTAGGGTTTTATTTTTGTAAAGTTTTTAAATCATTAGACTTTGGCTATGTGCATATTTCTATAGGAATCATCACTGGTCTTAATATGGTGTTATATTTTGATGCAAGTTATATTATCTTTCCTTGCTCTCATTTTTGTGCAAACATTTAAGCTTGTCAACTATATCAACAAATATGACCTCTTTTGTTTAAATGAATCAACAAAAACATTATTCTGAAGTCTATGATTTCTCTAATGATTTTTCTGCACAATTTTTTGAATTGATGGTAAAAAATTATCTTATTAAATTAAAAATACATATATATGCATTATATATACATCAGAAATCATATAGTATGTTAACATACAAACATTTGTGTCAGGCAATCATTCACTGCCAATTAGGAGGAATTCATGTACATATGTATATATTATCCTCCCAAGAAAACAAGACAAGTATCTATTTATACACTTTCTAACTGATCAAGTCCAAGTAATTTGCCTGTCTTCCAATTCACAGTTATTGGAAGCACCTTTCATTAAATTGGAACCATAGGTCATGATCTTCATCATCATATCTTCAACTTCCTTCTCCAAACTTTGGTTGAGCTTGGCAGTTTCCTCCATCTGCAGAATACATGAAGAAAGAACAGTAAATTATTTAACAATGAATAAATTATCTCCAACTAGCGAAGGAGCTTTTTTTTATTATCTCTTTATTTTCAGTTAAAAAGAGGTGTATGCACTACCTTCTCAAGTTTAATTCGAGCTGCCTTTCTTTCCTTTTGTATTTGCAGTTTTCTATGATCTTCCAACAAGGCCTTCTCTGCGAAATGGGAAAAATGTTCAATGAAAATTCATATAATATCTTCATTTTCTTGGTAAATTGTTTTGAATGTCGTTGACATTATTACATTGCATTCAAATAGAAATGAAAATTTTCAATCAGTAAGTTTGTTTGCTTGATTTGAACCTACAACATAGAAAGTGAACTTTAAGAGTCATAACAGTATAAAATGAGGAATGTATATTGACTTATTTTTTAAAGAAATCAAGTTATGTGTAGATTAATTATGTATCTGTATATTGTATTATAAGCCTAATGTGTTCCATGTTCAGCAAGTGATTTTTCAGAAATAGGGAAATTCAGATTATAAAATGATCAATAAGCATTGCAAAACTAAAAGTCTAATTCAGAAATAAAAAATCTGAAAATGGTTGTGATTAAGTACCTTTCCGGCGTTGCTTCTCTAAATTTTCTACTTTTCTCTGCATCTCCACCTTTAGATCAACTTGTATGTCCTGGATACATAAATAATACATAAAGAAATATGATTTTATTACCAATTTCAGTTATAGAAGTGACAAACCTTACAAAAGATAAGAAGAGAAAATTACATTGAGTTGAAGTGTCTTTTGTGCTTTGATAATAGTATCTGCAAAACGTGCCTTCATCTTTGCAACATGAAGAGCTTTAGATGGTGAAATTTGCTCCTCAAACAAGTAATTATAATTATTGCTCCCTGAATGTTGAAGACACCAATTATTATATATGTGATTTAATGTAATTTAACCTAAAAGAACGAATGCATTAAATCACTAGAAGAAAAGAAATAGAACCTTTTTGTTGTAGAACTGTATCAGGACTAGGTTGAGCCTTAGCTTCAGAAACTGCAGCAACATCTGAGACAACATAAAAATTATATTGTCTTAGAAAGTGAAGCACTATTCAATAATTAGACACCATAATATTATCATGCTCTCTTATACATTTGCATGGCTGAAAATTTGGTGTTGAATTGGCTTGGCATGGATGAGTATCCAAAGGCTGGTCATCATGTTTTTCTTTTGCAACACCATCTAAGATAACCACACAACATTTACAACATCTTCAGAAATTGCAACAACAATCAGCAACTTAACACATAGCATTAGAAACCTTACAACTATCTATATACCTTTGCAAGTCTTCAAAGTCTTTGTTTCACCAGTGAATCGATGAGTTTGCAAACCCTGTTTGGCCTCCTTTGCTTTTGATAAATTTTTGTCGACTATTGCAACCTGTATAGACATATGATCACCGTGAATATAATGGAAAGAAAATAAATAACCATAATACTTTATTGTTATCAAGTCTAACAACTAATACCTTTTGTTTCTTTTCAGGCTGAGATTCTGGCATATCAATCCACCACTTGTTCCTTGTCTTCCAATTTACATTAAATATGTTACTCAGTTCTTTGGCTTTGATATGAACTTCATGGGTGGAAGGATGGTTTTGCATAGCATTAGCAAGAGTCTGCTTAACATCTGCAGCAAACCGAGACGTAGTCGGGTAGGCCTTGCAATCAAGTTTTCGTTCTATTCTGCGCAAGTCCAAGTGTTTCTGAAGAAAAACACTTGTGTGATTCATTAGTTTCTTGAGAATAATACTGCATTGTTTCTTTCGAGCAGGATCCATTCTCTCATTGTCTTCATTGTTGATCAATTGCATGATGGTTGTTGTTGATTCTGAACTCCTCTTCCTTCTAATAGTAGTTGAAGTACAAGTGGATGTATACATCTTTCAAATGGGCTTTATTCACAATGCTGTGTATGAGAAAATCAATGCTAATTAGATCAAATAAGAAGGTCTTCACAAATAGATCAAACCTTCCAAATTTAATCTATTTCCATATCCTGTGTAGACCTAATCTTTGTCAAACTCAAACTAAATAAAAAATTCTTGATACACAAATAAAAACAATCAAATTTTTTTAAATGTAAATATCTAATACACTTGATTTATTTCAAATAATGTAAATTTAAGGCAAACCTTTTTTTTTAATTATTTAAAAATTCTTGATATTTTCTATTTTCATTAAAAAGATTTACTTTATGTTTAACTGCTTAAGTTTATTTAGATTAAGTAAAAGCTAATATCCAGTGGGAAAATAAATTTTGGGGCTCTTTTTCATAGTACCCCTGAAATACTTAATATTTATGAATATTTCTATATATATCTATATCATGTGAAGTAATAAGAAACCATTTGATCTAGAAACCGAAAAAACGAGGTTGTTTCTCATTTTGACCCTTTTTTTAATTATTAAAGTAGCATGTTTATCCCTTTTCTTTAATCTATTTTTTAGAATTGTTATTTTTTATAAGGTAATAATTTTTTAAAAACCCATTTATTTTTAAAAATATATTATTAAAATGAAATTTAAACATTTTTTAAAGCTTATTTGTGTTATAATCTTTTTAAATCCTTTTTAAAATTCGTAAACTTATTCGAATATATAAATAGAATGAAAACTTCAGAAATCAATAATAATTTTTATTTTATGTACAATTTTGTTTATTTGAATAATTTGTTTGTAGTTTAAAAAAATTACATTCATGTAAGAATATAATAAACTTATCTAAAACTAAAGTATATAATAAACTTGATTTATTTCAAATAATGAAAATTTAAGGCAAACTTTTTTTTTAATTATTTAAAAATTCCTAACTTCACTGAAAAGCTTTACTTAAGATTTAGATAAGTTATTTTGTTAGTTGTAGAAGTGGCGGGAAAAGTTTAAGATTTTTTTATAGTACCCCTAGAACTTTTAATATTTGTGAATACTTCCATGATTTTTTAATTATTAAAAAATTCCTGAAATCTTTATATTATTGTAAATTGATCTTTTGAAAAAAAATTTAAAAGATTTGTATCCGTTAGTAATGATGTTCAATCAACTTAATTAATTAAAACCCAAAAAAATATTTGAAAATATAAAAGAATATTTATTTCTTGATTTAAAAAATTAGCGTCATATTTCATTTTTGGGAAAATTGCTTATAAACCCTTCAAAAGTTCTATGATTGCATATTACCCTAAGAAAAACATAGTTGTATATATACCCTGAAAAATATAAGTTCTAGATTTCGTTAATAGATGTTAATCAAAATTTATTAACTATAGTTATAACTTGGATTGAGATATACAAAAAGTCCAAAATAACCCTTGTAAATGGTCATTTTACAATAAAAAAAACCTATATATGCAAAAGGTATAATGGCCATTTTATATACATGCTATTTGTTAACATATGGTTTTTCATCCAATTTGAACCCAGGGTATATACGCAATTATATGTATTATTTAGAGGTATGTATGCAATTATCTTTTATTCAGGGATAAATATACAATTTCAAAATTATTCAGGAGTACATCTGCAAAAACCCTTAATTTTATTGGTAATTTAAAACCATAGTTCTTTTTACATATATAAACAACATTGTTACAGTTAATTAAGATTTTTTTTTTTTACATATATACACAAGGTGTGCAATTTACTACCAGAGACATGCACTTAAGGAACTCTGTTGAGGAGCCTGACTTCTCTAAAACCGCCACACACCCTCACTTAATCACAGGGGCGGAGCCAGAAATCATATAGAGGGGGGGCGAATTACAAGTTTTTAAAATAATTAATTAATAAAATTTTAAAATTTAAATTATAAATTATAAAATATATTTATTTTTTTATAAAAATAAATAAAATATAATAGAAATAATTAACATTAATTAATATATCAAAATAAATATTTTTATCAAAATTTAGAATTTTTTATGATTCTAACTCAGGAAGCTTAAGATAACTAGAGGTCTATGTGGAATTTTAGAATAAATCCTCTGATTTATTTAATAAAAATTGATTTATTTTAATAAATATTTATTTGAGATATTTGTTTATCTTTTCACATACTACTAAACTCATGATAAACTGATATATTTAAAATTTGTGAATAAAACTCAACAAAGTAAAAAATCTAACAGGAAAATTATAACAATACAAAAACTACAAAAGCTCTTATTTATAATTAAAATAAATAAATATTATATTAATTTTGGAGAAATAAATGCATAAAAAAGCCATGAGGATCAAAATAGAATTTTGAAGAGTTAGTTAGAGAAGATATGACTATTTCAGTATTGAAAATAAAAATTTAATATCTTACAGTATTAGTTTAAAATTTAAAAATTAACTAAGATTAAATTGCATTGATTAAATATTAAATTAAAATATTTTTGTATTATGATAATTATTGACAGTCTTTCAAAATTTGAGTTTTCAAAATTATTATTTAAAAAAATCTAAAGACGAGGATTTAAAAAAAATATAGGGCTTAAGGTAATTACTTCATTGGCCTTACCATTGAGTTGATATTGTTCTGATTTATAATCGTAAAAATATAGAATATATTTAAATTAAAAAATTCTCATTCAAAAGACATATTTAATTTAATAATTTATCTTAATTCATGTTAATAATTTTTTAAAAATTTAATTTCTATAAATTATTTACATTTAAGATCTTATTGATTATAAAATAAACCTATATTTAAATATTTTTAAAAAATAATAATTTTCATTTAAACTTCTATTTAAATTAATCATAATTAAAAAAATTATTTATTACTAGATTAAAGCTTTAATATTTCTCAAATCCCTAAAAATCAATGCACACTAATCAATCATATACATATTTTTACAAATTTTCTTAAATTTTTAAAAATAAAAAACTCAACAAAAATATCTAATAAATAATAAATAAATAAATCATTCAATTGAAAAATAAAAATAAAATATAATGAAAGATAAAAATTAAAAATTAAAAATTAAAAAATATATTTTAAAAAAAACTTTGAAGGGGCAAGGGGGGAAGGGGAAGGGCGGACGGGGAGGGGGAAGGGCGGAAGAATGGTAGGTGATGGCGTCGGGAGGGAAGGGGGGGCGAGCTCGGCGAGGTTGGGCTCCAGGAGGGAAGAAGCAGGCGGGGTCAACAGACCCCGCCGGCGATAGGGGGGCGGCCGCCCCCCTGCCCCCCTGTCGCTCCGCCCCTGCCTAATCACCTTCACGTTGTAGAGGATTGTATACCACTGGATTAAGCGCCCTTTGATAGTTAGTGTTTATCATCTTTAATATTTTTATCTCAAAAAATTGTTTGTGATTACTCAAGGTTGTTCATTAATATGCTTTTATTTTTACACTTATTTTCATTTGAGTGATTGAAGAAGGTCCTCTAAACTAATGGGATGGTTTCTCTGTTAAGAACTTGTTAAGTAAAACAGAGGTTGAAGAAGAAGGATTTGGTGGATTTTGAGGCGTGTAAGAACACTGTCTTTTAGGAATTTATCGCCCACAAGTCTGCACCAGGTTCTTGCAATAATTCCCTCAGGATACAACAAAATCCCAAGACCAAACTTTGCAGAAAAAAGTATATGATCTTCTTTGAGAACACTTCTGTATTTAAAGTTAGTGAAGAGTTGTGAACCAACGGATTTGTCTGTTGGGCAAAAACTGAAAAACTAACGGGTGGCATCTTTTCATAAAAAAAAATTAATTTAATTCAACCAACCCAAGATGCCCCAAGTGCCCATTCATAGATTAAATAAATAAATATAATATTATTATAATAAATATATAAATATATATATATTAGAGGGCCCACTTGCAATTTTCTCAAATCCAATTATTTAATTTATTTATTATCTTATAATATATAAACATATATTAACTCTTCTCTTTATCCGATATGGGACTAAACTATTAGCAACTATTCACACATACTACATTAACAATCCCCCACTTAGTATGTGTGAAATTGATATAGTCATATTATAGCTAAAGGCATTTATAAAGGTGACTTTCGTTTTAAACCTTTATGTAGTGTAAGCAATTCAGGAATTTAGCAAAATCACAAGTGGCTGAAGCTTAAACTGTGATTCTATCCACTAAATCGGAATTGTCACACATGTTTTGCTATTAATGACATTCAAACAGAAGTTCTCTATAAAATGAAAAAACAGCACTATTAAGCCCATGTGCTCCATCCTGACTTCATAAAATTTTACAAAGTGTACTTAACTTTGATAGAAGCGGCACCACTTCTCAATTTTATATAGGTGAAGTTTTTTGCTTCATTAAGAGTGTTTAATTTTCTACACTCACCCTCTTAATGACCATGGTACTAATTTGCTAACCAGCAAAACCTAGTACTTAAAACACTTATCACTAACTTGTTATTACCCTTTAAACTTTTATACCAGTGGTAATGCTAATATAAAAGTTGGGTTCCTATTAATAATAAGTTTAGCTGAAAGGTCGTAGACCCATCTCAGCAGCAGTGTTTCTTACTAAATCTCTTGGTAGAGCTTTAGTTAATGGATCTGCTAGATTCTTGCAAGATCTCACATAAGTTATAGTAATAATACCATCATTGATCAATTGTCTCACAAATTCATGCCTTAGACTTATATGTCTTGACTTACCATTATATATTTTATTGAGCGCTCTTGACATAGTTGCTTGACTGTCACAGTGCAAGGAAATGGCTGGCATTGGTTGTGGCCACAACTTGATATCTAATAACCAGTTTCTCAACCACTCTCCTTCCTTGCCTGCTGCTGCTAAGGCAATAAATTCAGACTCCATTGTTGAGTGTGTTATACACGTTTGCTTCTTTGATGCCCAGGAGACAGCCCCGCCTCCTAATGTAAAAATCCATCCACTAGTTGACATTTTGTCACTAGTACTTCTTATCCAACTAGCATCGGAATATCCTTCTAATACAGCAGAAAAACTATCATAGAATAAACCTATGTCTTTTGTCCTCTTAAGGTATCCTAAAACTCTTTTTATTGCATTCCAATGTAACACACCTGGATTTTTAGTAAATCGTGATAATTTACAAACTGCAAAAGCTATGTCAGGTCTAGTGCAATGCATAACATACGTAAGACTACCTATAGCACCAGCATATTCGAGTTGAGCTATTGCCCTATCAGGATTTTCAGTCAAATTAATGGAAACATCATAAGGAGTATTTGCTTCTTTAATATTCAAATGATTGAACTTAATTAACACTTTCATAATGTAATGAGATTGACAGAGTGCAAAACCCCCACTATGTCTTTTAACTTGGACACCTAAGATTGTATCTACCTCACCTAAATCTTTCATTTGGAAATTTGAGGATAGATATCTCTTAGTGTCATTTATTCCTTCCATGTTAGTACTAATGATTAGCATATCATCAACATAGAGACATAGTATTATACCAAAATTATTAGTGAACTTAGAATAAATGCATCTATCAGCACCATTATGCTTAAAGCCATATTGTAAAATTACAGAATCAAATTTTTCATGCCATTGCTTTGGTGCTTGTTTTAGTCCATACAAGGATTTTGTTAATTTGCACACTTTATGTTCATTTCCTGGTAGAATAAAACCTTCAGGTTGTTTCATATATACCTCTTCATTAATCTCACCATTTAGAAATGTTGTCTTAACATCCATCTGATGAACTTGTAAATTATAAATAGATGCTAATGCAAATAACACTCTGATAGAAGTAATTCTAGCAACAGGAGCATATGTGTCAAAATAATCAATTCCTTCCTTTTGTTTAAACCCCTTTGCCACTAATCTGGATTTAAATATATTTCCATCTTTAATTTTGAATACCCATTTGTATCCAATTGGCTTACAACCAGGAGGTGGACCAACCAAAACCCATGTTCCATTAGACATTAGAGAATCCATTTCATCATTAATAGATTCCTTCCAAAATGCCGAGTCTCTTGAAGCAAGAGCTTCTTTATAAGTTTTAGGAGTTTGATCTTCGTCTATATTTAATAAAATAGGGATTTTATTTGTTATTTCAGTTCTTGTACCTTCAACTAAAAATACTAAAGCTTGAGAAGAAATAAAATCCGGATGAAGGTTCTTTTCTTTTCTAATTCTTTGACTTTTCCTTGGTTCAACTTCTTTGACTGTGCTAGTTCTCTTAATTTCCTTGTTATGATCATTAATTTTATCTGTGCAATCTAATGTTGTATTAGGAGTTGACTCACTTGTGGAATTATGACGAAATTTATTTTCAATAAATTGAACATCTCTGGATTCCACAATGACATTAGATTCTAAGTCTAATAATCTATAGGCTTTAGAATTTTCAGCATACCCTATAAAAACACTTTTTATAGCTCGTGGTCCTAATTTAGTTCTTTTAGGATCTATTACTCTATAAAATGCTAGACAACCCCATACTCGAAGATAACTTAAATTTGGTTTTCTACCATTCCATAATTCATATGGAGATGTCTTTGTCACTTTTGAGGGAATTCTATTATGCACATGACAAGCACTTAATAATGCCTCTCCCCAAAGAGAATAAGATAATTTAGCACTTAACAACATTGCATTTACCATATCAACAAGGGTTCTATTCTTTCTTTTAGCCAATCCATTCTGTTGTGGAGTGTAGGGTGCACTTCTTTGATGAATTATTCCATGTTGTTCACAAAAGGAATTAAATTCTGTTGGAAAATATTCTCCAACTCTATCACTTCTAAAGATTTTAATTCGTTTTTCTTTCTGATTTTCAACATTAGCTTTAAATAATTTAAATTTATCAAAGACTTCATCTTTATGTTTCATAAGATAAACATGAGTGTATTTAGAGTAGTCATCAATAAAGGTGTCAAAATACCTATTCCCTCCTCTAGTCGCAACAATTCAGATTTTCTTTCTATTCTAGGAAAAGGTAACTTAGTCATTTTTGCTTGAATGCAAATTTCACATTTATCATGATCACTATTTTCATAAGATATATATTCATGTTTTGCCATAAACTTTAATGATTTAAAATTAACATGTGCTAAACGTGAATGCCATAAAGTAATTGATGAATCAATCATATAAGCAGAAACTTTCTCAGTATTATTAATATTTGAAGTTACAGAAAGTTTAAACATTCCATCACAAGTATATCCTTTCCCAACAAAGACCCCATTCTTTGAGAGGATAAGGTTATCAGCTTCTAATACAGTCTTAAATCCTCCCTTACAAAGTAAATTTCCAGACACCAGGGTTTTTCTAACTTCAGGAACATGGAGAACATTAATCAAAGTGAGTTTCTTTCTAGATGTGAAGAAAATCTCTACTGTCCCTTTTCCATGAACTTTAACAGCATTATGATTGCCCATTAACACTTCATGTCCTTCAGCAGCAATCTCGTAGTCCTTGAACAGATTCTTATCATTGCAAATGTGAATGGTTGCTCCAGAATCATACCACCAACCATTGGTGTTTAAGAAGGCAGCCATATTGACTTCTGTTATCATAGAGATCTGTAAATCTGAAACCATAGCCACAACGTCTTTTACTTGTTCTTCAACAATGCTAACTTTGTTGTTTGAACCAACAGCAACATGATCCTTCTTCATTTTCTTCCAAAACCTGCACTCCTTCTTGAAATGCCCTTTCTTCTTACAATGAAAGCATGTCTTGTTCTTCTTGGAACCATAATTGTCTGAGTTTGTATTAACGTCCACAAATTTCCTCTTCTTTCCAAATCTGTTAGACTTATTCACATCAATGAAATTCACATTGTAGTCAGATTCCTTTCCGAATCTCTTTCCATCTCGAATTCTTGTTTCTTCTTTAATTCTGAGATGCTTATGGAGTTATTCTAGAGAGAAATTTTCAGATGAGTGCAATAATTTCTTTCTGTAATCATTCCAACTTGGAGGAAGTTTGGCTATGACAGCCCCAACTTGTAATGCTTCACTGACTTCAACATTCAAGTCCTTCAATTTAGAGACTAGGATTTGTAGTTCATGCACTTGATCCAATACAGAAATATGATCGAACATAGTAAACTCAAAGAATTTCAGAATAATGAACTTATCTGCTCCTTGTTTCTCAGTGTTGTACTTGAATTCCAAAGCTTTCCAGATTTCTCTTGGTGATTGAACAGAAGTGAAGAGATCGTACAGACGGTCTGAAAGAGTGTTCAGAATGTGACCACGACACAGCAACTCATCTTCTTGACGCTTGACACGTTCTGCCTTAGCTTCTGCAGATTCATCAGGAGTAACTTCTGGAACTTCTGGCAGACTTGGATCAAGCACATACCAAATCTTCAAAGCAGTAAGAAAGAACATTATCTTGTCCTTCCAGCGAGTATAGTTGGTGCCATCAAAACGATCAAGCTTCATGAAGTCTTGGTTCATCACCTTGAAGGAAGTTTCAGGGTGTTTCTCCATTGTAAAAACAGAAATAAATTCCTAAAAATTGTTAAGTAAAACAGAGGTTGAAGAAGAAGGATTTGGTGGATTTTGAGGCGTGTAAGAACACTGTCTTTTAGGATACAACAAAATCAAAAAAGTATATGATCTCCCAAGTGCCCGTTCATAGATTAAATAAATAAATATAATATTATTATAATATATATATATATATATATATATATATATATATATATATATATATATATATATTAGAGGGCCCACTTGCAATTTTCTCAAATCCAATTATTTAATTTATTTATTATCTTATAATATATAAACATATATTAACTCTTCTCTTTATCCGATATGGGACTAAACTATTAGCAACTATTCACACATACTACATTAACAGAACTTACGTAAATTGCTCAAAAGAATTTTAGTTTCATCTTTGTTGTTGATTACTATTTCAGACATATTCATGATAATTGAAATAGTAGTTTAACGGCATGAATATATCTAAAATATGTCAAGATTATGGCATGGGAGATCAAAGTCTTCTTTCCTATCAAGATAATAACATTAAATTTTTTTTTTTTTTGGAATAAAAAAACATTCAAATCAAAATTTATATAAAAAAAAAAATAGACGCATATTAGATGTCCCCCCCCCCCCCCCCCCCCCTCTCTCTCTCTCTCTCTCTCTCTCTCTAGAGTTTTTTATTTTTATTTAAAAAATTAAATTTTATACAAATTACTCTTTGTTATCTAAACCATAATAATTTTTTCTCTCCCCATCTCTCTATCTCTCGTTTTATAGAGTTTTTTTTATTTGTAAAAAAATCAAATTTTATACAAATTAATTCTTGTCATCTAAACCATAATAATTTTTTAAAAATATTTTTACAAAAATTTATTCTTTAATTTATTGATATTTTATAAATTACTTTATTTGGTATATATTTTTTTTAAAAATCTATGTTTTAGTTTTTGATTTTTACAAATTAATTTATATAATATATAAAATTATATCTTAGAATTTTTTAAAAATTTATTATTTAACAACTGATTTTTATATTCTAAATTATAAATTAATTTATAAATGAATTTTAACAAATAAAAAAAATTTAGTTATTAATTAATTTTTTTTTTTTTTTGTAATTCGCCCCCCCTACCTTACAGTTTCTAGCTCCGCCTTTGAAATAGTAGTTTAACGGCATGAATATATCTTAAATATATCAAGATTATGGCATGGGAGATCAAAGTCTTCTTTCCTATCAAGATAATAACATTCAATTTTTTTCTTTTGAATAAAATAACATTCAAATCAAAATCAAAATTTTATATAAAAAAAAAAAAGACACATTAGATGGGACTGCGATTACTTTAATTTTTTATTATTGATAGATTTAAAAATCTTTTAAATTCAAACATGTAAAAGTAATTCCTAGTTTTCTTGTTTTTAAAAGCAAAATTTTTTAAAACATCTAACCGTTATTCTCACTTTTTTTTATTTTACAAATACTTTTAGAAAAACAATATAAAAGAATATATTATCAAACAAATTTTTTAATTTTTTTAAAAACAAAAAATGTTTTTAAAAACACCAATCAAACATGCACTTTGTTATTTATTTTTTGGAAATTTTTTTCTGCCAGAAAAAAAAGGGTACAAACAATACTTAAACGTTATCTCTAATATATTAAAGAAATAAATATAATTAATTTAATTAAATGGTTTCAAAAATGAATAATGATAATATATATCCATACATGCAAAACTTAGTGACAGACATTCAAGCGTCTGATTAGCAAGTGATTACCTAAGTGTTTATCACCCAGCCGCGTTGTGCTAAAGATAAGTGACATACATTCAAACGTCTCGAATTCAAATCTCATTGAACCTCATTCAACGTAATGATAATAATAGATCTCCCCGGTCATAGATTCAAACTTGTAGCCCCACCACACATCACTGAATGAGAACATGTAGACTAGACATTCAATTCCCGACCGTGCACACACCCTTTGATTTACAACACTTGCCACATTTGTAAAAAAAAAAAAAAAAAAAAAAAAAAATACTAGAGCAACAAACAAGACACATAAAATGTAGAGCCACATTATGATATTCATGTACAACAAAACAAACAGCGAGTTCACTGTGTAAGCTTTCTCTCAAATACACTTCTTCTGCAGCTTCATAAATATAAAGATTAGAAGAATGATCTCAGATACTGCCTAAATACCCACAAATGAGAAAAAAACCAAGAACACAAAGATTCATCAAAAATCATACATAAAAGTCACCTAACATCTCTTTCAGCAGGCGCGCTAAAACCAGAGACTACTCAGGCATCTAAACCAAAATACAACAAAAAGATTATTTTACCAATTCGGGCTTTCAGATTACACAGATTCTATGCCAGAGATCGCGTTAGCGCTAACTTAGTTCCAGAGTTAAACGGCAGCTGAAAGAATACACCTCTACCAACTATCTTAAGAGTGAAAACCATTTATCGAAATCAAATAACATGTTGCACTTTATTCATTTCAACCTTTTCTTCTTACCTATTTCAGGAGAGTCATCTAGCAATACGAGATCATCCTCTTCATTATCACCGATGTCTTGAGGCATGCCTTGATTTGCAGAACTACTGCCTGGGTGGTGAGCTACTGATGCTTCCTTGTCTGGTCTCTCTGAAATTTCAGAGTGCTTTCGTTTTAAACCACCGGATTCAATAGGTTCTCCGCCAGCTGTAATCTCAACCTCATCTGCATTGTCCAGTTTTCTGATAGCAGCGGAACTGCTCTCCCCATTGCTCTTAATCCGGTCGTCTTTTTCAGTAGGAGCTGAAGTCCATCCAGATAGAACCATCCCATCAGGCTCATTTTCTTCATCAAAATCTTCTCTGCAAATATTGTTGAAATAGTGCCAAATGGTGAGAGTATAAATCAAGATCATAAATATAAAAGGGATGCAAGACTTTTTATGAGCATAAAATCGGACAACAAAGTGATACATAGACTAGGTGTAAAAAAAATGAAAAAGGAAGAATCAAACGGCACATTTAACATTCACATGTTCATCCAATGCCATCATGTCACAGCTTCAATGTAATCAGTTGTTTTACACTATGCTGCATTCATGTCACAAAGATACATGTCAGAATGGCTACTACAGGCACATAAATAGCCCTGCTAAGGATTTGCTCTCACACATTTATGCTAGCTCTATAGAAGTAAAATGAAGTCATTTTGATCACTGGCAGCCAATTAGAATAGGGTAAATGCAAGTAAAATCTGGATGGATGGGTAGCTTTAGTTCACCAACCTTTTATCTGTTGGTCTCAGTTGGAAATCCATCAATAAATCTTCCACTTGAGTTTGTTAACCAAATACTCTCAGATGCATCCAGGCAGTCAGGAGCTTGTCTATAATCACAACAAAATTTCAAGAAAGGTCCACTGGATACACTCTAATAATTAATCTCAATGGGTAATATGAGGCTCAATTTTTTTACATACATGCAAACATTTATGGCTTCTTTTATTTATTTTGAGAGACAAGTACCAAAATACAATAGCTTCCAGATTGTTTAGCTGAAATTTGAGAATCAAGCATAAAAAATAAATCTTTGTTGAACTCAAATGATTTGAGCACAAACAAAAATGATAATATATATAAAGAAAATGATCAGGAAGTAGAAGCATGAAATTTCTGAATTTGGTTTTGATGCATATCGAAACTGAACTGTTTCAATCATGGTTTCAGAGTCAGCATATTTTTTATTTTCAAAATAATAAAGGATAGAACTCAAAAGAGGAAAATTTAAGGAAACATGCATAAATACAGAGATATAAAACAAACCTTGATAGATAATTAGTAATCAACAAGATTGGCTAATATTCTCCTACTAAAGGAAATCTCTAATTTATCCAACGAAATGGATGTCTGATCAATCTAATGATATAAATAATATTGGAAAATGTTCCTTAATTAAACCCATCAACTGAACTAATCCAAAAAGGGCACCACATTTGAGTGATTTTTGCTGAGCAAAAAATGAAGTCTGCTTTTGGTCAAAACAACTATACCCTTTCGTTTATCCTGGATCAGCCAGATGTGTTATTAATAAATGTTACAGTGACAAAACTAGGCCTCCATAATTTTTAATATCAGTTAAAATCCTGAAAATAACATGAAAAAAAAGCCAGGGAAACACAGTTAAGGTATTGTTGTAACCATTATCACAAATTCACAAGGATATGAAATCTACATATGGGCATCACCACCTAAGTCCTGAGTTCTCTTTCTCATCAAAAGAAGTTCTCATTTATAAAAGGAACATCATATTCCTGTCAAAAAAGCCATAAAGGCAATGATTTATTTTGATGGAGCAGTACTAAATAATTGCTGTATGCAAAGAATCATCAACTTTGCAACCTATTAATAGATAACTTAATGCATCATTTTAAGAGCCTTCTGAAGCTGAAGAAGTTAAGTCTCAAACTATAATGTTTAGTATGATCAATAAACAGCTATGAAGTATGAACCAAAAAGGAAGAACAGGGAATCCATATTCTTTATCTGAAAGGTGCCATGTAAACTAACAGTAACCCAATCTCCCCTTGAAAAGCTACAAATTAGTGCTAGCATAATATTCTGATATAACAAGATGAAATTTCATGACTCAATTTACATATGTTCAACTTTAATTTGGATGCATATTCCAGAAAAATTAAATAAAGGTTCAATAATTCCCACACTAATGAGTCATCCAAAAGGTCTTCAGTCAATACTTAATCGTCATGTTTGGTTTTTCTAAATCTTGTCTGAACATAGAAACAGCTTATGATCATGACACTGGTATATATTTCTGAGTCTTACCATCCCACGAGAAAAACAAGAAATTCAAGCAATGTTCAAAGTCAACCATTTTTTGTAGTTTACTTGAAAAATAAAAAGTAATGATCTAGAAGATGATAAAGGTTTGGAAACGAAGTATTTATGCTAACTTATTTCAGTATTAACTCATTATTGCAAAAATTAAATTTGGCATCAGTGCCAAATGGCTCAAAAGGAGTTGACTACCACAACACAATATGTAGTAAGTTATTGATCATTCTTCAAAGCAAATGTTTTTCTAATCAATGTACACCAGTCTTCACAACATCACTATATTCATAAGTGAGATCCAAGCTCACAAGAATGTCATTCACACAATTGCAATAAGTTCTTTTCTCCAATCGTTGTAAAACGATAACAAAACTAATGCCAACAGTCTTCATAGCATCACCATATTCTTTTGTGAGATCCAAGATAACAAGAATATTATTAGATAAAGTGAATAATATTCAATCTAGATTACTATTAAAAGATAATATCTACTTTGTCATCCTTCAATCAATTTACTGCTCTGGTCAACATTTGAATCCGGTTCTGTCCCATTAATTTTGACGAACTGTTTGCATCTATTATCAATATAACAAGCAATCAGACAATCAGATAGATGCATATCTAAAACAGAGAAGTCTTAGAAAGAAACAAGAGAGAGAATCTACTTGGTTGAACTTGTGAGGCCAGCAAATAGAAATTAGAATCATTAGATGACCAAAACATTGAATCTGTATGTGCATTTGCACCCAAAAGCATATCAGCTTTTCGTGTGGATGTATTCAACTACTCACTTATGTGCAAGTGAGAAAGAACATGGTATGCTGTCAATTATGATATCCACAAGTCAAATAAAGAAGGGAATGACATATCAAAGCATATGCAAGTAAGTCATAAATGCAAGACCTGTGCTTGATGCTAATATTGCATGAGAATTCTTGCTGAAGATCTTCAATTGTAACAATCGTTCCACTAATAATTGGAGCCGGAAGTTCAGCCAACACCTGCAATTTTAGATGTGTTAATCCTTAAGTGATATAAAGAAACATCAGAGCACAAAATATTCCAAAGAGAAAAGTTCCTGACCTTGTCAAGGTTCCGATTATAACTTGCAGCAACATCTTCTTCAAGATCATCACCAACCTCATAGATAAGGGTGGAACCAAGCATGATCAAAGGACAATTCATCCCCAGCTTGCTCTTAACAATCTTTTCAATGAAGTCTCGTAGTTTTGAGGAATGAGTGTTAATTTCAAGGAGCAAGGGTGTCTGTTTCATATGATATCATATAATCAGAAACAGCCGGTCACAAATTTCATAACAATTACTGTTAGCGCTGCCAAAGAAGAAACCTAATACCTCAGAACAAACATAGCAAGATTTGTTGGCCTCAAATGGCACCACAGGCATCAACAGCATCTTCCTTGTTGGATGCTCAAGACAATATGTCATCCTAAAAGAAAAGAAATGTGTTTGGATAAGTAGATATATCTGAAAACTAAATGATGCACATGACAGAAGCAGATTAGAGCACCAAAATTATAAAAGGATCAGAAGCCAAGTAAGTTATGAGAAGAACTATTTGAAAAAATCGGATGCTGTATAAAAGGAAAATTAATCACAGAATAAACAAATAAGCTTTCCATAAGGAAAGAAAACCCGATTATAAGCCTTCCTGAAAATGTTCTTTGTTAATCTGTTACTAATTAACAAGTCATGGAATTTCTGAACAGTCTGTTAACAAACATAACTTCAATTTGTTAACAAATCATGGAGTCTTCAAACATTTTGTTAATAAGTCAAATAATTTACCAAAATCTTCAAACATGATACTGCTCCTAAAGCCAATCTGCTACAAAGCAAACTTGTAATTCTGGTTAAAGAAACCTTTTTTTCTCATTCTCAAGTCAATTCTCAATTCATGATTTGTCCACGGTAAACAACCAAAATAGGCATACTATTTAGTTCTATGCCACCAATGTGCTCCAACTTAGACTTCAAATCCCAGGCAGATATAATCCCCGCCAAGATCTCCTATAGGCGCTATTTAGCTCTCTCCATGTATCCCAGTCACAAAAATAAATAAATAAATAAATAAAGCCTACATTGAAGAATGTAAATCCACTCCCTGTTAATGTATATTTATCCCATATTGTAATTGAAACTCAATATAATCTACAAAATTAGACAAATTCCTGAATCAAAAAAAAAAAATGTCACAGAATGTTGAAGTAAAATGACTTTAGGACCAATCATACATATGCAAATAGAGTGATACTACTGAGGGTCATGCTGATAAAGAAGCCAAGTATAATGATAGTGATAGCAAATTTACCCACTAAACTCCCTCCAGGATATAAATAAGCATATTGACTTGTTGCCACTTGACTACCACCACAAAACCAAAATGCATGAACATGGTACTTTTGAAGCCAGCTAAGAATGCCATACAATTATGCCACTCAAACATCAAGTATTTTTCCTTTTTGAAATATTACATTATAGCCTGCCAAAGTAACACCTGAATTCATCTGTTTCATCTAGCAAGAAAAAATATATATCGAAATAAAACCAAACTGAACTTCTCAGTCAACAAAGTCATTCAGTCTTGAAATTTTTAGGACAACTAATCACAAGACGTAGTTGGTTTGGCAAGATAATCTACCTACACAGAGTTAATCTCTACTGTTTTGAGTACCATGAAAAGAAAAAATTATAATGCAGAGAAATGTTGAAAATGTACTTGCATGTGATATCATACAACTCAACAAAACAAATTTTCAAATATAAAGCAAATACAAGCAAGATTAAGTGAAATTTCTAAAAAAACGAAGTAAACTTCATTCTGGATCTGTCCCCAAATGCAATGATCTTTGTAAAATAGTAATTGAATGTCATTTAAGGAAATTGAAGAAAGCCATAGCTAACTTATTAAAGTAAATGGGTAAGAAATGTAGCACAAAATTAGCAAAGACATCTTAGTACACACCTATAATTCTTACAATCATCCTTCAGCACCTTAATCGCCTCAATCACAATTAAGCCAGCTATAATGGCATTAGTTGTAGCAACAGCATGTACAATGTTACCCGCAATGCCTTTAGCTTCAAATAAGCTATGCATAGGAATCCCGAAAGAGGATGCTCTAATATTAGCAGCAGCTGTCACAAACTCCACAGCTAATTGATCATCTTTATCAAAAGTCAGGTTCCCAATGTCCTGAAAGAAAAAGAAAACATACAAACAAGAAAGCTTAGTCATAGTAATACAAACAAATTTTCATACTAGAAAACAAAGCCAAGGCAATTAAGTCAGGCCAAAGGAGAACCTTGTCTCGTTTTTCGAAAAACAATCTCAAAGCCTCCAAAAATATTTTTGAACTTTCAGCAAGACTCCAAACATCCTGTGAATTCTTAAAACCAAGGGATGACATAGCAGACACTGGAGATCCTTCATTAGTACAGTTCTCCAAATTCCCATTTTGCCCAGGGAGATTTTCTGGCAGCACATCTCTAATATAAATGGGTGTAGGTCTTTTTCTATTCCTCCATGTTTCTTCATTAGTTAAAGCAATTTCAATGTTATATCCAAAAACATGATCATATATTTTTCGCCCATACTCCTCGAGATTTTCATCTAAACTTCGAATAAAAACATCTTCCATTTGCTTTGATGAATTGTCCGCATCGCCGGAATGCACATTCAAATCATTCTCCTGATTCTTGTCTCCAAACAGCTTTGCAAAAAGTAGATCCTTTGCCCAGACAATACAGTGAACAAACTGCACCAGAATAATGAATATCAAACTTCATAATTAAAAAAATCAGGAGAAGATAACAAACTGTGCCAATATAAATTTAGAGTCAGCGGCACCTACTTAGGATTTTAAAAGCATTGAACCTGACTCATGAACACACTAAGAAGTATAACCAGCAATTTTCAATATTAAAAACATTGACCAATACAATAATCAATACAAAGATGAGAAGGCCTTTATCCATTTAACCAGGGTGCTAGAGTTTTGAACATAACGAAAGCCATCCAACAGTAATTAGGAGATGTTCCCAGAATATTAGTTCAAAATAACACAAACTAGATAGTTCTGTACAATTGTTCATTATATTGTTAAAGTACACTAGCACAAGGACATTCTTGTATTTCCCAAACCTCTTAACAGATCTAATCTTGAACAAAACTTGTTCACAAGCCAACCTAGCAATACCTACACTGGGTAACGGTTTTGTTGGTATATTCACATGTGAAGAATAAATTTGTGAGCTTTTAATTTAAAGATATAGCTTTTTATAAGCTACTCTGCAACATGCATTTATCCAAATGTTCTCCCAAGTAGAAAAAAATCATCCATTATCATCTTCTTATGATATACATAGAAAGAAACAATAAGCTATGATGCAATATCCAACTCAAATATAAACATTGCTCAAGTCAAGACCAATGAAATGGCTAACTTTGAGAAGAAGAAAAAAGCAATCAATTCAGAATGAAACAGAAAAAAGATACGACCTTTGAAGGTGTGCTAGTGATGGTACAGATAGGATATGATTTAGGAATGGGTTTTGGTTGGCACTCATAGCACTCAGTTTTACCCTTAGCATGGACAGTGACCTGCAACAGGGATAAAAAAGTAATTACCTCATCAGAAAGAATACAAATCACACTTTAGTAAACTTGACACTATTAGCATCATGGAGCCTATGTAAAAGCAAACATAGCAAAAGGAGTATCATCATCAGCTAAAAAAGAAAATATCCTATGCATGGACCATTAATCTAACCGATATACATGATAGTATAATTCTTCAATAATTAAAAATAATTAAAAACAACCGAAATACATCTAACATTTATATTTTCCTAATTGGGATGGACTATCCTTTGAATAATAAAGTCAATTATACACAACATCTGCTCATGTTAACATTGGAACATTTGATTTTTGAAAAAAAAAAAAAAATAGTGAAAGATTTGCTTATACTTGTCTTGGGTTTGCTTTCTTCGATGAATTCACACAGTTAACACTCACTGTGACAGACTTGCCAACTCTTCCCTGAAACATTTGCTAGATGATGATCCTCTAGCTAACTTTTGTGACTAATATGCAATTTATAAAATGTTGTTTGGTTATTAATGTGAATGCTAAAATAAATAAATTCTAGATTCACCTTAATGACTATGTTTTTCCACCTTGGCCTTACAAGGGTTACCTACTGTCTAGTGTTACCTAGACATTTCTAGCCTGTAGACTACTTTGGTGTGTGTTTGTGTGCACCCATGCACGACTATGCATAGGCTTGGAAGACTGGCATCAACACCAAACATAGTAAATTAACAGTTGAAACTTATATTTACTCAAATTATAACAAGCAGACAACTTATTAAGAATTTTAGATGACATGCATCTAAAAGACTATTTATCTATATTTCACAAACAATTTTACGATTAAAAAAAAAAGTAAGAAAATCGTAATAAAAGACAAGTAAAGACATGGAGGAATCATTAAAAACAGAAAACACTGTCCATAACTGTGATGAGTTAGCATAACAATCATGACTACATTCTGACAGAACGAGGAGTAACAATCTTTCAAAGTTTGGAAAGCTTGAAAACTTGCCATCCATATGCTACACTCACTGTTTCAGTCAATCATTTCCTTTACTTCAAAAAGGAACTCCTATGTCATTTATAGCCTGATTATGCTGAATGACCAACAATTAGGGTACACAGCCCGGACCCATTCAAAGGACCATCAGCACAATATATAAAAGAGCAATGCAAGTTGAAATATCCAGAAGAAACAATTAGCTCTATTAAACAATTTCCCCAAACTAATTATAAAAGCTAAGATTATGCAGACATAAAAAGAAAAAAAGCATACCTGTCCTAAAAAACCAGTTGTACCACTTTCAACTAAAGGAACTTCAGCAGCCAGGCAAAGTCGGTTAACATGTCTTCTGGCATCTAAGTTGTCAAGACCATTTAAGACAACATTAAATTGCTTAAAGAAATCCACATTGAATTCAGGATCTTTAACATTAGCATGGTACGGTGTTATATTGATTTGAGGTCTGAATCTTAAGACAGCATCTCGAGCAACCTGATTAGAAGCAAATTGAAAAGGCAGTTGAGCAAAAAGAAAACTAGATATTAATCTATTAGTGCACAAGTAATATGGCAAATTACAAGGATTTGCTTACATACTTTGGCCTTGGATTGCCCAACATGGCATTGTCGAAATAAGAATTGTCTATTTAGGTTGCTAACTTCGATTGTATCCATGTCAATCTACAAAAGATGCATACATCATCAAAGAGACATATATAAAGCCTTTATCAACTCCCATAAAGAAAATATAAATTTCTACCCTGAGCCTCTTGTGTTTAATGGAAGATTGTTCTGTTGTAATGCAACATGAGTGTGAAATAAAATAAACATATTGCTGAATCATATCAAATAAGCATCCAAAGAAGCCAAATAGATGATGGACCACATCCAGTAGCATCATTAAATTCATCAAGTCATCTCAATATCAGCTTATGAAAATACAAGGACAAAGATGAACTGAAGGAGGTATCCATAAATGATAGGTTCTTTATAATTTGGGAGATAAATTCTTCCTTGCTATAATAACATCTATTCTAAATTACAAACTTATAGAAAATGCAACTATTCCAATAACAAAACTTGTAAGGAGGACATCAAATCCAGAATAACAAAAGGACAAAGCTGAAAGAAATATGATGTATTTCATTCCCATTTCTTATCTGTCCATAATTACCTTCCCCAGCAGGTTCATTATCACTTGCAATTCCCCAGCAGGTCCATAATTACCTTCCCCAGCTACAAATTTCAGTTTGCAATTTACTTCTTTAGCCTTCTAAAATTTCCTTATACCTCTTTCTTTTTTCATGATACCCAAAACATCAAATTGATAATTCATGATTTATCCAAACATATAGTAAGAATTATCAACTTATTATGCCCCAAACCATCCATGCATATCATATATCATACCAGGGGCTAGGAAAAGGTTCAAACAGATTTTCCCCAATTGATTGTAAAACTTTTTTGGTAATTTTTTTACCATGATGAAGCAATCTAAATGTGTGTATTTCATAGTCCTTTGTGAGTATTATCAATCAAGTCATTAGTTATCTCACAACAGCCATTTATAATGTTGCCTTATGAACCTTCACATTATCCCAAATTTCTGTACCCAGGCAATTCCAAACAGAATACATCAACTCAAGTATTTTCATTAAGTCAATTTTTTATGCCTAAGATTGGATTTATTTTACCATGATTCCAACTCCTCCTCAGGGCTCAGGTACAATGTAATTTTGAGGTTCTTTCATTTTCTTCACAACTCAATGACCATTCCTTCAATCTCTTATGAATTTGTCGTTAATATTCCTAATACAACCATAAAAGCATCTTCTTCTTTTTTTATTGCCAAAAAAAAAATTCAATACACACTTTGCACTTCAGAGAATCCTATTGTCGTGCAGCCTTCGCATCCTAAAATTCCTATTTACAAATTTCTAGTACTGTAAATTTCCTCCTTTTCTTCAATATTGATCAAACCAAAATCCTCGTTTTTGATTTTAGCGAGCAAGCTGTGAATTGATTACTTTAAAACTCACAAGAAAACCTAACATGCTAAACACAACATAAGCCCGATTTGCCCCACTTACCAGTAACAAAAATAAGGAACTTGCTTAGAGCCACTCATCTACATCAATCAGTCAGCCCAAATCACACAATCACATAAGCAATTGCTCGGGCAACAACAATGGTCTCCCAGAACCAACAAACCAGTACACGGCTACACATTATAAGTTAAAGCAACACCATCAAACAAATAGCTCCATAAGCATAACCCTACAAACAAGAAGATAAGAGAATAACAGTAAAACTAGACACTCAAACAGAAACCCAATTCCAAGTCAATCAAAACCAGGCAGTCAATACAAGTCCAATATCAACAAAAAGAAAAAGAAAAACCACAATAACAAAACCCACAGCACCCAAACCGAAACCCTAAAACCAAAACACCAACAAAATCCATCGCCGGACCAAAACCCTAAGGCAAAAACCACAAAAATAGAAGAAAAAAAAGGGGGCGCGCGAGACACAAGACAAGCTTACGATGTGGATATCTTGGAAACCCGAAAGCGCAAGGGTTTTGAGGAGCTCGCAGCCGATGCCGCCAGCGCCGACCATGAGCACCTTCGCTCCCTGCAAAGAAGCAATCCGAATTGAAAAAAAGCGAAACAAAAAAATGGGGAAAGCGGTGAAGAAAGGGATAGGGATGTGCATGAGAAGGACCTTGATAATCTCCAATTGCGGCTCCGACGCCATGAAAGCCAGCAGCAGCAGCAGCAGCACGGAGAGAGACAGAGAGAGAGAGCACGAAGACGAAGCGGGGGAGAGAGAAGGAATCGTGACGAAAGAAATAAGGGCGGGGTTGAAAGAGGGAAAAGTGGAAAACCCAAAAATAATAATAATAATAATAATTATTATTATTATTATTATTATTATTATTATTATTATATTGGACTTAGTTTTCACTTTTTATTATTCTAAATAAATCTAATCTTTAGTTAAAGCTAAATAAAAAGTGAACACTAAGTCCAATATAATTATATATTATTATTATTATTATTATTTAACTAAAAATGTTTATTTACAGTTGTTGGATTATCATACACTAATTATTGTTTATATAAATACTATGTAGATTTACTGTGCATAATTATTGTATAATACTATTTGGGAGTATTATTTGAAACTGTTTATGAATTAATCGTAACCGTTATTGGATGTGAGTGTCCTAGATTTCAAATCTAGAGTCCTATATATGAATTTGGGTACCTTATTATACACAAATTCAAATTTCACTTTGAGCACCAAATTTTGATTTGTTTTTTTTTTTTTTCCGAATGTCTTATTTTGATTTACTTACACATAGAAGGCACCAAGGACAATCCGGTGAGGTTTTGCTGATGTGGCCATCAAAAAAGCCACATCAACACAAAAAAAAACCATCTCATTTTCTTGCGTGGCATGGACATGTCAACAACGTGATGATTTGGAGAAGTCGATGCCATGTAGACATCCACATCAACTGCCACCAGAATAGCCACATCAACTTCAAAAATCATGAGATTAAAGAAATTAAAAATATATATAACTATATTATAAAGGTAATTTTGTTTATTTGCATACCATTAATATCATATCATGTCATTATCCGATCAACTTCAAACATAAAATTGGATAACAAAATGCTATCTAATGGTTTATCACATTAAACATATGATAGGATATGAGCTTATCATCAAGTTCTCATATTATATTGATCCATATCCTATCATGTTCCCCTCTTATATTATTATTATTATTATTATTATTATTATTATTATTATTAGGATTTAATTAAAGATGTTTATTTAAAGTTGTTGGATTATCATCTAATGGTTATTGTTTATATAAATACTATGTAGATTTACTGCAAATAATTACTGTATAATACTAATTGGGTGTATTATTTCAAACTGTTTATGAATTAATCATAGCAGTCGTTGGATTATTATCCAATGGCTACTGTGAGCATCATAGATTTCAAATCTAGAGTCCTATTATTATTATTAGTAGTAGTAGACAAATTCTCTCACTTTGCATCACGATTTTTACAATTTTGAGGTTTTAAGGTAATATTGTATCTAGGCGTGTAATGCAATGAAAATTATTGGTATATTTTGGTTTTGAAAGGTATTATTGGCATTTCAATTATTAATACCATATTTAATATCAACAAAAGTCCATTAACAACTTTTTCCATTAAATTATTTAGTTCATAACTAACACATGGTAATGAATATTATATTATAGATTATATATCATATAATTAAAAAAATTATAATTCTAAAATAATAATTAAAATTTATTTTTATTAACATAACATTTACCCGAATGACTCACCAATATTTGAACCATTTAACTCTGGATTCGGAGTTTACAAGTGTTGATGTTTGAGTTGATTTCAATAACTATCCTCTAAACAGTGTGTGTGTATTTTCTTAAGTAAACGCTAAGTTATTAAAAGTATTTTTAAATATTCTTTTAGAATTGTAAACTATTTGATATATAATTTATAATACAATATTTATTATCATTTGTTAATTATAAAATAAATAATTTGAAGGAGAAAAACAAATTATTAATCAATTTTTTTGTTTATATTAAATATGATATTATTAATAATTAAAAACAAGTAATTGCACTTATTTGTTTGCTCAATAAATATTGATAAGACCTTTTAAAATCAAAATATACTAACAATTTTCATTATAAAAAATTATTTTATCATAGTGTTAGAGACTTTCTATTGTATATCTGAAGTCCCTCAAAATTATAAAATGCCAACCAAACATTTAATTGCTTGATAAATGGAGGAGATGGAGATGTAAAAACAAGAAGTTTATTATGTTTTTGGGTTCTTCAACCAAGAAATTCGGTTGTAATTGTGACCAAACTTATCCCTAATTTTATTAAAAAATATATATATTTTTATGAAAAAATTTGGAAAAATTTTATATATTCCTAACAAAATAAGAAAAATCAGATTTAAGTTGAATTGGCCGAAAGAGTCTAAATTGGTAATTTGATTGAATGTGATAGAGATAACATTAATTTTTATATTTAAAAAAAAAGTTGTATACAAGACCAATAAAGGATTATATTTACATGTATATATTTACGAAAAATAATACAAATACATACAAGCCTCATCTTTATAAAATTTGTAATATATTTTAAATTTTTTAAGTGAATGAAATTATACATAATTTTTAATTTCTCTAAAATATATTTTTTCAATTTGTTCCGGAAAGGGATTAGCTTTTGACCAAAGTCTCACTTATTAAAAAATTTTATAGAAGTTGGAATGGAATTTGTCAAAAGTATTACTTCTCATTTTACAAGTTATTTTCACAAAATAAATACTATGAAGTGACCACCCATCTTCCACAAAATAAAACACCCCCCCTCATAAATGGAAATTTGTCTTTGTTGAATAATTTATAATAATTCCAAAGAGTTATTATTATTATTATTATTATTATTATTATTACTTTAATTAAAGCTATTATAATTAATAATTTCATTACAGCTATTGCAATAACCTAATTTATAAAGCTAAAGTGATTTTTTTTATTTATTTGAAAATTTTAATTTAATTTGTATTTTAAATTAATGAAATTTAAGTGAGGTTTAACTATGTTTAATAATTGAATGAATTCTAAAAAGATATCATTGATATCAGTTGAAGATTATGATAAAAACACAATTAATTATCTATTTATTTAAAGATTAATTTGTGTTAGTTTATCTAGATAAATTATTAGTTATCTAGAGTTTTGTTTGGATAAATTAATTTAAAACAAAGATTATTTTATTAATTTAAATTTAAATGTTAGTTACTATAAATCTTTATCGAGTATTTAAAAATGGTTATAAAACTACAAATAAGTGTGGTGATTGGGTGGCAATGTGATAAAAGTGTAGGGTGGGATTGTGGTAAAGTAATAAAGACTTTTTTTTTTCCTCAAAAAAGATTTATATAGATAAATAGATTTGAAAATCATGAAGGATGTAGCCGTGTAGATCATTTTATCAAAATTTTGAAGTTGTAGGCTAAAATTCAGCTTTTATGCTTGTTCAACCTAAATAAATTGGTTATGAAAGATTAATTTGTTTATTTTTATGTATTTAGGTTACTAGTAAATTTATTTATATCAATTTGCATGTGTTCTGTTTTTTTTTTTTTTTTTAGTTAAAAAGAATGGTTTCTTGACCCTTCAAATTTAATATTTTTGAACAACATAATTTTAGGCCATGACCAGTGAATATTTTGAAAGGTTTAGTTTTAGACCTTTTAAATTCATTTTAAATTAGAAAATTAAAAGTTCATTTTAAATTAACGTACATAGGCATAATATTAGATTTATCAATATACATACATATAATTATAGTATTTAATATATATATATACACACATACACATGATTTTTTCAAATATATTTTTTATGAAAATAAAATTTTACAAAATTATACCCTCTTCGTTTTCCGTCCTATTATAATTGTTCACTTAGAAGTTTTTCATATCTCAAATTATCTATCCACATAACTAATTTAAGTGTTACTTTCCTATCTCATTGTAAGTGTTAACTTTAATCATTTGTGAATAGATTGGTGCATTTAAATAGATTGGTAAAGTTAGATTTAAAAATTAATATTTAAATTAAATTTACGACACTCATAATGAGACAGAGAGAGTGATCTTTAAATTTAACCTTACCAATCTACTTAAATATAGTGATCTCTACAACTGTTATATTAAATGCACAATTTTAGTAGATGAAGAGAAAAATGGGCAAAACAAAAAAAATAACCTAACCACCCATGAAATTTTAATTCTCACTACTTTTTAATTTTTTTTGGTCAAACTATCAAAGTAAACACTTATATTGGGACAAAGAAGTAGGTTGGAAAATAACCTTCAACATAATCCACTCAACAAGATGATGATCACAGCCCACCCATTATATTATCCAAACACCCCTTGAATAAGATTCTTAACAATTTTCTTGAAGAGAGTTAATAAGTCATAATCTTTTGCTACCAACCTATTTACAGTTAAAAAAGCATTAAAGCTGAATTTTAGCATACAACTTTGGTACAGAGAAATATTTTGATCTATACTGCTACATCCTTTGCAATTCTCAGAAATTGAGTGAGTTTGATCTGTGATGGGAGACTTTGGGAGCCCAATTTCTTCTTTATTTTTGTCACCTTCCGCATTTTCGCATCTCCGGGAATCGAAATTGTAACAGAGATCAAGTTGTAGAACTGCATCAAGGAAATCAAATTGAGTGTGAAAAGGCAAATCTCACTTATGATTAAGATTAATCAATCAGATTGTATGAATTAGTACAATTTTCATATGGCTTGTAAATGTAAATTAAACTCTTGGTGTTTAATTTAAAAACAGCAACATACAGCATAAAATGAGAGATTGTTCTGCAGAATTTCTAAAATCATACATATGAGTCTTTAATTTAGGAAACAGAAAGGAAAAAATACCTCACAAACACCATGAAGCAACAGTCTGTGAAAAGGATCTTGAATATGGAGCATTAGCATGTCATCATCTTCACTATCCTTGATAAATGCCAATATCCGTTCCTATGTACATTTATATGCATAATTAGTGTACTTACAAGGGAACAAGGTGGTGACAAGGGCATAAAATAACATGCTGTTATAATCAGAAGCATTGGTGTAAAAATTGGAAAATGTAAGCAGATGCAGATTCTAACTGTTTGTAGGCAGCTCTAATGGCAATATCGAGCAATGAACGCATTTCCTCATATCATTCTTAAAAGGATGCAATAAATGACCAGGAGCCTAATGGTTTTTCAAATTTGTGCCTGATTGAACTCATTCTGCTATTTATTTAGTGTCCTCGATGATTTTTTACTTGCTTATACTGCCACAAGGCAGTCCTACCCAGTGTGTTTATCATGCCCCCAATCATGTTTGTGCACAGCACATTTTCCATGGAAGTCCGAAACATCAATTCCTGTAGACAAACCAATTGTGCAAACAATATGCCCCTCAATATTTTCTAGTTCGACGGCACTAGATAGACTCAAATGAGTACCTGAACAAAGCTGATGAACTGATAATATTATATATATATATATATATATATATATAGTTTGAATCAAAATATATCAGTGCTCTACACATTTCTCAACTTCTGCAAAAATTGGCTCATATTTTGAGTTTTTAATTTCTCAATGAAAAAGTTTTCTTATTTTGAGCATTATCACATCAGTTATTGCTCTGGGATTACAAATATCGATGGAGATTTGAGCACTCACAAAGCTATCAACCTCTAAATGAAGTTCAGACAAGATATTCTTGTTAGAATCTAGAAGAGGTTACATAGTGGAATGTATGTGATATGATAATTGATCATTAAAAAGATTAATTGGCAATTTCCTACCATTCATTTGTAGTCTTCCCCACTGGCAACCGATAGGCTGGCTAACAGAGCATGATTGTTTAATGTTATAGAAAACAAAAATGGATGATAAATTGAATATCTAGGAAGCCCTAGATAAATTGTAATAAAATGTAGTCAGCTGAATGTAAGTAGCTATGAATAAAGTTATAATAAGGAACACGGGGAAGTGGCTTGTAAGTTGTATAGGAGAGAGAAGGCCAGGAATATCAATAAAATCTAAGGAAAATGAGTAGTGAGGATATCAAAGCAGTATTCATTTCAAGATTTTAACAATATAGATCAGTCAAACAACCAGTCATTTCAAACTTTTGGCCCACCACATTGATCCAGGACCTCGGTTATACACCTGTTAATGAAAAAGCCTGAAGGAACATTCCTCTAGAATGTAAGATTACATCTGCTAGATTCTTGGAATAATGCCGAACTGTTTATCTCTTCAAGCTAAAAAAACCTTTTCTTAACATTAAAACATCATACAATTTACTCTTTCAATCTTACCAGCAGCAATTAGTTATAAGGTTCAGCTAAAACAACTAAAATATGTCATGCATTTCACACAGCACGTTCAAAGAGAGACGAATGCCATTCTTAAGATAATGTAGTATGATCTTGCCAATTCCCTTGTATTATGTTTATTTGACAAGCAAAAGCAAAGACAATAGAATAGAATTCAATAAATTGTTTGCTGTAATGTGATCGCTTACCTCATAGCCCAGAACAAGATCAGAGAGGAAATTCCGCTTCAATGCTTCTCTTGTTCTGCAATCCACTCTATGCCATGCTCTCAATGCAGCCATCTTATCACTATCCACTTGCTCTTTTCTTTTTGTGGTTGATTTATTCAAGGCTTGCATCATAGTTACCTAGATCATACAAGCAAAATTAGATGGAACAGAAAATATAGTATTTACCACAATTAAAGTAGTAAACAAGACAAATCAAGAAACAACATTCTAGTGACAAACATTAAGTTGGAGGAGTGAGGCAATATATATAACGTTCAGTTAAAGAGAAATTTTACAGTTTCATATTAAGTACCAATCATATTTCAAATTCTTAAATACCACATTAATTATGCTATTTTGTTTACATTTGAACTGTGAGATTACTCAATTACGTTTCCCCAGCACAACCTGGCTGCTTGAGAACCCAAATTACCAACTGTATACCTGTCACAATCATGCATTAAATTGAGAGTTCAGAGTAGGTTGCTTTATTCTCTTAGCTGCAAGCTTTTGGGCTTGGAGGCAACCTTGAGCATGAAATCGATTCCAAGACCATAACCAACCAGTCTTTTTCATGCAATCAACTAATGTTCCTCTTTTGGACACTGATAATCATCAACTTGTGCCCAGATCATCTAGCAGGGTGAGACAAGCAACAATATCATTCCAACCACAAAGATCCACCAGACAAAAAGACATGGTGATCAGGGCCATGTACCAAACATTTAATGCTACTTCAAACTTTTAGGAATTGCAATTTTGAAATTTCAGCTATTTCTAAGGAGTGCAATTCCTTGTTTCAGCCAAGAAGCTTTAGAAGGCAATATGCTAAAAAAACCCATGCAAAAAAGATTACCATAGAAAAACAATTTTCTTTCTTTTAATCTTATGTTTAACTTTTGGATGGTAATTATTTCTAGTTAAACATAGACCAAAGGATTGCCGTAGAGTAACTTATTTTGATCCATATGAACTAACTAACTTCATGTCGAAATATACTACAATATAGTGGTAGGAAAATAAAAGCAGTTGTTACTGCAACTGAAATTGCTACCATGACAGTGACCATACACATCTATACCCAATTGTTTTCCACAGCCTCCTAAAAGTCAACAAAAATAAACTCGACTTATTTTGGCCATGTATATCCTCATGATTAACTCTCACAAAGTAATTTATGAATAAAAGAAAATGGTATTTGTGATAGGGTGATTTGTCCATGGTTCATGACTTGGCTTAAAAATTAGCATTCAACCATCAAAGCTCAAATGTACCAAAAGGTCGACTTAAGCATCACTTACTAAAAATAGTCTTAACTTTCAAGGCAGGCTAAGTCATCTGGTTACTGCAACAACTCCTTAACTAATCATACTTAAACACACCCAAATTCACCTAATTATAAGCCATGAATTAGAAAAGACTTGCATGAAACCAAGTTCAAGACTGTGTAAGTCACAAAAAAAAAAAACTAGGACCAAGCACTGGCCATCCCTTCTCTTGATATTGTACATTGTAATTTTTTTCATTTCTCTATTTTTCTTCTCCTCTCCCCTCCTCCTTCCCCTCCCCTCCCCTCCCCTCCCTTCTAAATCACTATCACATATTTCTCCACCAACAAATATTCCTTAGATATTTTAATTGGGAAAGGTCATGAGCATTGGATCCTTCTGACATTTTAAAAGTAAAGAAAAAAAAAAAGAAAGAACTTTTTGAACCCACACGAAATTTCGTGCTTTCATAGTTACTCCAAATTATATCTTTTAGCTACGAGCAAACATCTTTTGTACACATTTGGTAGAAAAGAAGCAAACAATTAGATCCATGGCTGCAAACAACACAAGTGAATGACAAAAATCTTTGAGGTTAACTAAGGCAACAAACCTCTGCATCCATGTCAATATGTCTAAATGCATCCCACTCTCCAATGTTAGTCATGCAAAAAGCTGATAATGGTGTACTATCACCTGTATAAAGAAGATATACCACAAGATAAATGAGTTGTGGAAACAAAAATCAATTGAAGGAAAACAAAGAAACTTCAAATTAGAAGCATTACACACTAGCAATACAATTATTCATTAAAAAATCGATCACATTAGTTAGTTTGCCACTTAGTAACCTCAATGTAATGTATATTTAATATGGTTTACTAGCAAACAATCATAATGATGAAAGCTCATTATTTTGGTGAGCCAAGCCAGAAAATATAGCAACTCAGCCCTGATGCATTAAGGAGATGGATACTAAAACAGTACTAAAACAGAACCAACAGCGCATCACCCAATGGAACATTTGTGAAAGCTTCCAGAAAGAGATTTAACACACCATAAAAGAATTACAGGCACAAGATCAAAGCCTCACATGGCAATCATCTAACCAATAGCTAAAACTCATCACTGTTAACCAAATCATTCCGTTTGATATAAAGTAATATAGAGGTCAAAATGAACACATGCTTTAGACTTAATTACAAAGGTACGATAGGAAAGAAGCCAGATCAAATGTCCCCAGTATTTTAATAATTATAAGGTTGTCGATCCAGATATTGTTCATGATCAGTTTTCTCCCTCCTCATTATACCAATATGTGGAGAAGAAAAATCTCGAAAAAGGGAAGATAAAAAGATGCTTCTAAGATCAAAGGAATCTTACCCCAGGGAGGTGGAGCAAAAAGACCTCTAATTTCATCCACATTCAAACGAGGAACAAGTTCAATCAACAATCGATCATTTAACCACCTACGTGACCTTCGGTTGCTAACCTGTACACGAGGAAAACAAAACAGAACATCAACAAGCACAAATATTATTAATTTATTTAAAGTCTCGAGTTTGGTCACTGTTGATAAATTAACCAGTGAAGAAAACTTGCATGCACACATTTATATTCTCTAAGCAAATTCTTTTTCTTTTATTTCAATCTGACTCCAGACAATAGTTTTAACCAAAAAAAGATTGAGAATGACTACTGCCAATTGACTGTGGCTTCTGTAACACAAATGTTTTAAGTTAGTATAGAGAATGAGGTGCGCTGAGTACAACCATTACTAATTGTGAGCGAATAAAAGAAATCTCAAACCCAATCATTTCAACTTTTTCAAAACAAAAAGTGCTCAATCCAAATGAATATAGCCCATTCAGCTTCCAACACATGGTGTATATCCATTGCTTGTTACTAGATAGAAATTGTTAGCTATACCTATGCTTAGTTTACAAGGGTTTTCTTTTCATGATGCTCAAATAATCATTTTCTGCATCACACTTATCCTCACATCCCAATTATATGTCCATAATAATTGAATTACTTGACCTATTCCAATAACTAACATGATTTATAATACTAAAAATTTTAAAAATCTAAAAAATCCTAATTCTCTAACTTTGAAATTTTAAAATAAATAGAGCATTTATCTCTCTACAGGTATTTACCATTTTAAATTGATCCAGTAATTTAACAAGTACTTATGACCCATAAATCAAACACAATGAATTATGCCATTAAACCTCCTTGCGGGGTAAGAGGCAATCAAGAAATGATCTTTTCCGTTTCCACCGTTCCTAATTAAAATTTTGAATGAATTAAGCCAATCAAAACCAAAGCACGAACCTTGGAAAGAACTACATCTGATAAAAACAAAGCACAAACCTTGGACGTCAAACTCTCAAGAGCTTCAATTTTCCTCTCAATCAACTGCGCCCTAGACTTCACAACCTCACCTTCAGTACACAAAGAACAGAAAAAGAGATCGAAATTGCTGAAATTAGATGATTTCGCTTGAAAAGTTTTGGATCAAGATAAAAAAAAAAAGAAATCCATGAGGAAGAACAAACGAAAGAGTGGATCTAACCTTGTTGAGAATCGAAGATGGAAGAAGGGACGAGGTTCTCATCCCTCTGGAGAAGCTCGGTTCTGGCCATTGGGATCGGATGAGGTTCAAAAGGTCGAAGCTTGGAATAGTTTTCTTCCACTTCTTTGATGAGAATGGTGAGGAACAAAAGAATAAACATGGAGATGCGAAGGATCACATACGGAATCTTTCAGATTCCTCACCAGAACTGTCAGCAAATTTATGGAAATAACCCTTATATTAGTTTTTTTTTCTTTTTAATTCTAGTCAGTGAAACATGTAAAGAAACCCAAGGAAAATATTTATATATTTTTGGTATAAATATCAAAATGGTCCCTCTATTTTGAATTTTTCGCCTTTTTAGTCCTCCGGTCCGCCTTCCCTCCCCCACTCCCGGCCCCGTTCCGGCCACGGCTTCCCTCCTACGCTCCCGGCCGCCAGCCTTGTTGCCCCGCTCCCGGCCCCCTCTCCGACCGCCGGCTTCTCTTCCCCACTCCCGGCCGCCTCTGCCTTCCGGCCCCGATCCGGCCCCACTCCGACCGCCGCCTTCCCTCCCCCGCTCCATGATATATTGAATGGTAAAAATTTTTTTGGAAAGCAATGCATGATAATTTTTGGAAAGTAATGGAGATAGATTAAATAATTTTTGGAACGGTAAAAAAAATTTTTAGCATGATAATTGAATGGTGTGTGTATATACGACACAACAGCAATTAATGCATGATTTTTAGGAAAGCAATGCATGATTTCTGTTTAGACATATAATGCTGTTTATCCTAAGAATTTATTTATAATATATCAATTTATCATGATATATTGATTTCGGAACAATGCATGATTTCTGTTTAGACATATATTGATTTTTTGGAAAGCAGTGCATGATTTTCGGAACAATTAATGCAGAATTTATCACCTAAGAATTTATTTATCATTTATCATGTTTATCCCATAATCAATTAATGCATGATTTCGGAACAATTAATGTTGTTTTCTTCTTTAATTTGTTTTTCTAAAATCATATTATTTGTATAGATTTTGGACTAAATGAATTTATCTGATATATAGATTTGTGTTTATATAGATTTTTGTTTACTGTTTGTCTAAAATAAAATCCAAAAAATCAGTGCTATATGCAAATTATTTATGAATTTATTGTTTGTCTAATTTGTGTTTAGACATATACCTAAAGCAAGAGCATGGAAGAAGTGGTATTTGGGTGTTCTGAGCAAAAAAAAGATAATGTAGAAGTTGGATGTTCAAGTTTTGAAATACATGCCAAAGAAAAACCCGTAGATTTGGATTTAGTTGAAAATATTGTGCCGGAGGCCGGTATGATGCGTGATTCAGAAGAAGAAGTTTATAAATTGTATATCGAGTATGCACGGCGTGAAGGGTTTGGCATCACCAAAAAAAGCACGAGATTAGGTGATGATGGGAAATTGAAATATTACACGCTAGCATGTGCAAGAGGTGGCAAACGAATATGTACTTCAAAAAACTCCTTCAACCCAAGGCTATCCACCAAAGTAAATTGTCCGGCAAAGATTAATGTCATTGTTGGCAATGATGGGCGATTTACCATTTCTAGTGTCAATTTGGAGCATAATCATGCACTTAGCCCACAAAAAGGTCGTTTTCAAAAGTGCAATAAAAAAATTGATGCATATGTCAAAAGAAGGCTTGAATTAAACGACCAAGCAGGGATAAGCCTAAGCAAAAATTTTCATTCCCTAGCGGTTGAAAGTGGGGGTTATGAAAATTTAACATACACCGAGAAAGATTGTAGGAATTATATTGCGAAAGCAAGGCAATTAAGGCTTGGTGTTGGAGATGCCGTGGCCCTTGGAAAATATTTCTCTCGCATGCAACAAAGAAACTCAAAATTTTTCCATTTGATTGACATGGATGAGGAAGGTCGTTTGAGAAATGTTTTTTAGGCGGATGCGAGGTCGATAGCGGCTTATGAAGCATTTGGTGAAGTGATTTCCTTTGATACAACATATTTGACGAATAAGTATGACATGCCATTTGCTCCGTTTGTCGGTGTAAATCATCATGGGCAAACGGTATTGTTTGGGTGTGGCTTATTGTCGAAGGAAGATACAGAAACATATGTTTGGCTCTTCAAAACTTGGCTGGAGTGTATGTCAGGCAAGGCTCCTACAGCAATTATTACGGACCAGTGTATGGCATTCAGGGTGCAGTTAGATTGGTTTTTCCAAATTCCCATCACCGCCTTTGCCTTTGGCATATTATGAAGAAGGTTCCCGAGAAGCTTGGAGGTTTAAATGAATACAAAGCAATCAAAAAGATTTTGAAATGCATCACATATGAAGCAGTGGATACTCAAGAGTTTGAAGACACATACTTGAAGATGATGACGGACTTTAACATTGAGAAAAATGAATGGCTGAATTCTCTATTCAAAATTCGTGATCGTTGGGCTCCTGTATATGTTAAAGGCATATTTTGGGCTGGGATGTCAACCACTCAAAGAAGTGAAAGCGTAAATGCATTTTTTGATGGTTATGTTGGTCCGACGACTTCACTGAAGCAGTTTGTTGAGCAATATGATAATGCCTTGAAAAGCAAGATTGAGAAGGAGAACAAAGCTGATTTTGCTTCATTTAACTCATGTTTTCCATTGATCACTGATTGTTATTTTGAGAAACAACTACAAGAAGCATACACAAATGAAAATTTTAAATTGTTCCAAGATGAGTTGCGAGGAATGATATATTGCAATCTTACTCTTACTGGTTCACAAGGGGCAGTCTGCTCATTTCAGGTGTCCGACATTTTGAAAGGGAAAGAAGGTGCATTTAGAAAACAAGTGGTATACAATGTTCACACTAACGAGGAAGAATTTGACATTAAATGCTCTTGTCGGTTGTTTGAGTTCAAGGGGATTATTTGTAGGCACATTTGCAAGGTGCTTATTGAGAAGAATGTGAAAGATATTCCTTCTATGTATATTTTGCCACGATGGAGGAAGGACATCAAACGCATTCATTCATATATACTAAACTGTTATGATGACCCACAAACCAGTGAGGAGAAACTACGGTACAATAAATTGTGCTCTCATTTTACTAAAGCCGCGGAACTTGGAGCAGAGTCAAATGACAAATATATCTTCTTGATGAAATATGTGGATGAGGCAATTGAAAAGTTGATGGACAACACAATTTGCAAGGAAAAGTTGACACCTACGTTGTCGGAGGCGACTAGTGTGCCACACCAAAAATTTCTCAGTCCTCTAAAGGTGCGGAGTAAGGGTCGTCCACCATCAAAAAGGAAGAAGTCCAAAGTTGAAGAAATAATAATCAGAAACAAGAAAAAGGTATTAATTAGTTCGTTAGTTTATTTTTTCGATGAACTTGTATTTTTAGTGTATAACATAACATCCATGTTATTCTTGGTAGAAACCACAAACAAAGGGAGATGCATCAGCTCAACAATTTACACACGATGATCATTGCACACAAGAGACCGTGGTAATTCTCTTGTAATTGCTATTAATGTCCAAATTAAGTATTTCAATTATTTAATTTCAAATAATGATTTCTTAATCTCTTTTTTTAGGTGAATTCAAATTCTATATCGATGAATGTGGACATGCGTCAAACTTCTTCATTAGGTTTTTCAAGCCAATGCAATGATCTCTGATTAACGTTAGTTGCAAGAGGTATGTTTTTATTTTTGTATTCAATACATAGTGATTAATATTCTTTTTATATGAAGTTGTGATATATTGTCCATTTAAATTTTTCAGGGAATGGTATTTGTGATATGAAATTATGAAGTTGTTGGTGATATGAAGTTATTCAGTTGTGATGCAAGTTGTTATGAAGTTGTTGGTATTGTAACATTTGTCGTTTTGTTATGTTTAGTTTTATGTTCATTATGTTTGATGAAGAGATGAACCAGGGAGTGTGAAGTCATTATGGTCATTATGTTTTGTAACAGTTGTGATGCATGTATTGTTCATTATGTTTGATGAAGAGATGAACCAAGGAGTATGAAGTCACATTTTTCATTATGTTTTGTAACAGTTGTGATGTATTGCTCATTATATTTGATGAAGATATGAAGTCATTATTTTTGTGATGTAAGTTGTGAAGAGAACTTTGGATCCAATCAATGAAGAGAATTTTTCATATTTCTAGATCCAGTCAATGAAGTGAATTTTTTGTATTTCTCACACTATACATCTTCAGGCTTTCTCTTGCAGAAAACATATAGTCAATGAAGAAAACATACATCAATGAAGAGAATTTTTCGTATTTCTAGTCAATGTATTTCTCACACTTCACACTATACATCAATGAAGAAAACATATAAATGAGATTCAAATGGATGAATGTTTTCTGGTTCCCAGACCGTCTGAAAAATTGCTGTGTCTACTTCCAATTCCAATCGACTGAGATTCAAATTCATAATTCCTTTCCTCTCCTACTGCAGAAATAATGTAATAGGCGTAAAAATGAGCATGCTCAAATTAAAAATTAAAACTATACAATTAGAAGCATACGGTTATGAAGAATTACCCGCTGTGGATGAGCATGACTCTTCACTGTAAGAAGTTCCAAAAATTTGATTATATAAAAAAAAAAATCAGTTACAAGAAACAAAGTTTACCTGAAAAAACTGAGGCTGTCATGCATATCTTCCTTTCCAGTGAAAGACCAAACATGAGGATCAATGGTAAGAAACTTCTGAAGTTGAAATATTGCTTTCTTACCATTGTATTCTACATGTATTATGTATTATGGAACTATTTGATAATGTCCAAAAGAAATTTGAATCTATTTGAACCACTAAAATATATTAATTCACGCACAGCACTTGAAAATTTTGACTAGGGCTAATTTGCTTAGATTGAGCAAATGATGTAGAACTTTCAATATATGCAATGTGCCCGCGTGGATAACAGGTCATGAAAGGGATAGCTAAATCCACTGTAACCATTACACTGAGAGTTTATGGAAAATGATGCAGTCTTTAACAGAACATTTTTTTTTAAAAAAAGGAAAAATTGATTACCTGGTAGATGATTTGGAAGAGATAACCCCAAAATCCAGCAATTTCTCGGTCACTGTGTTCTTCCTGGGAAACTGAACATTTCTTCATGGAATGAGCATTGGAATTTCCCACATCTGTATGTGCTATACACTCGCCTTGCTCATGGTCTAACCTTGTATGATTGATCTTGGCACCACCAACTTTATTCACATATTGGTAGCAGCCATAGACAGACAGTAAAGAGCCAAGCTGAAAGATGTCCCATGGCAAGTAAGACACATAAATGTAGATATCATTGATTTAAAAAAAAAAATAATGATCTAGACACAGCAGCAGGATGAATGCTTAATTATGCAAGTGACTCTGGTGAAAACATTCTCAATGATCATTGCCATAAGTTTTGAATGGCACAAATGAAGGATAAAATGTTGAAAGATTTGTACATACCCCAAAATAAAGAGTAACCAAGGTGAAGGTCCACCTGCCAAACAGAGTCGACAACCACAAGAACACATACGTTCACATATAACAGAAGTCAGCATTTGATTAATAGCAATAATAGACATTATTAATGTGGGCGGGAGCAATGGTTGTCTCAAAGTTAGCACTCTTATTAGTTGCAGAATACCTGTTTAGAGCTGGAATTAGAACTAGGATAAAAAGGCTGTGCATAAGCAATACGTAAATGTATGAAATCTGAGGTCAATGGTGCTGAATTAGCAACAATATAATTAATTAAAACAACTCTAATTTCTCTAGTTATGCCATTCAACATATAATTAATAAAAAAGGCTGTGCACAAGGCTATATTATTAATATGAATTATATTCTGACAACATATAGCAGAAAAGGGGGGAATTACAACATTAAAACAACTCTAATTTCTCTAGTTATGCCATTCATGCATGGCACATCTTTTAGAGCATTGAGGGAATTATTCATGCAAAATGCTGCAAATATTAAGCAACTTAAAGAGTAGAATAAACATGAAAACCTTCATTCAATCATATGAGAACTTGCAAATGTGTGTGAGACACCACCAACTTAAGCAGACTAATTTAAGTGGGCATGAGATGTGAGTTTAATTCCAAGAGCCAGTATAAAGGATAGCAATAGACAGAAGGTCGAGTTTTCAGGTTCCTCAATTTCAGAAAGTCCATAAAAGGATGACAAAATTTTACAAGATGGTGGATCCAAAAGAAGCAAAATCATATGCAATAAAAATTAATTAGACACCTCCAAACTTAGCAGGTTGATAGAACTCAATCGATAGCACATATAACAGAAAACATTTGCCAAACAAAAAGCATAAGACAATTGCATGCAGATAGAGATGCAAGCATCAATATTATTTGGAGAAAAAAACTTTTAAGGAATTCATGTTTCATCAAAGGCTCAGATTTTGCCCCTCTATTCTTTCGCATGGAAAAACATGAATCAAGGGCTGCAACGAAAGTTGCCACGCCACCCGATCTCAATACTCTTTTATAGGGCAAATCATCATGGCCACAAGAACATCATATTACGAGTAATGCTATATAGAGCGAAGAAACTACACGAACCAGCCAAGTTGACAGAAAGAAAATATCAAGCAATAGAATAAAAAAAGAGGCTCAAATTCACTGATTTTCTCCCACCCTTCCCCCTCTCTCTCTACGACAATAGGAATAGCGGTTGCCTACTAGGCCATCCAAGCTACTACGCCATCATTGTAGAGAGACGAGGGCACGAGAGAAATTTTTAGGGCATCATTATTGCCTCTGTACCTGATTTCAAGTCGAGCCGAGACTCTCGAGCAAGGGTACCACCGATCCGGCCGTCGCTTCCATCTGTTGTGCACCACCGACATGTGCCCTAGCTTCTCTTCCAAGCAAAACGAGAGAGAGGCGGCCGGGAGTGGGGAAGAGAAGCCGGCGGTCGGAGAGGGGGCCGGGAGCGGGGCAACAAGGCTGGCGGCCGGGAGCGTGGGAGGAAAGCCGTGGCCGGAATGGGGCCGGGAGTGGGGGAGGGAAGACGGGGGCCGGAAGGCGGACCAGGGGCGGGGGAGGAAACCGGCGGCTGGACCGGGGACCGGAGGACGGAAGCGGCGGCCGGGAGAAGAAGCTAGGGCACACGAGAGAGGAGAGAAGGCGAAGAGAGAAGAGAGAGTGAGGGACTGAAGCCCGTTTCTTTTTGTTTTTTTTTAAATAAAAAAAAAAATCCACGTCACCAGCCACATGTGTCGTGTGGCTGGTTCATGAAGTTTCTTCGCCTCATATAGCATTACTCATTACTTCTAGATGGAATAAAAAAAAACTTACTTCTTTGAATGTATGTTTCTGATACCTTAGGTGATGGCAGTGACCAAGAAGGCCCACATAATGAGGATGAAGAAAATGAATCAAAGGAGGAGGAAGAAGAAGACTTGGAATATATCTTGACAGGACAATTTGGTGAGGGGAAAGGAAACCAAGTGGATGATGAAAATTACTTTTATGACTCAGACTATACTATTGATGATGAGTTAGATGTGAAGAGGGAAATACAAGGATGTCAATTAACTTCACAAGTGGGAGAACCTTCACTTAGGGGAGAACCTATACAAGTGGGAGAACCTTCACTTAGGGGAGAACCTACACAAGTGGGAGCACCTCCACAGGGACAAGAAACTTCACTTAGGGGAGAACTTGTACAAGCGGGGGATGTTGATGCAGTTGACTCTGATCAGGATGATTCTGGTGATCTCAGGTCCTGCTCATCAATAGATTCAGAGAAGTTGTTGCCTGCTAAGACAAGTTATTCAGAGTTCAATGAAGAAACTGACATGTCTAACCCAGAATTTGCAATAGGGATGAAATTTAGGGATTTCAAGCAGTTCAAGGAGGTTGTAAAGAACTATGGCATTAAACATAGGTATGTCATGAACTTTAGGCCCAACACTAAGTCTAGATGCAAGGCTTATTGCAAGAGAGATTGCCCTTTCTACTTGTGGGCAGCTCTAATGATAAAGGATAAGAATACAGTTCAGATCAAGTCAGGGTGTTGAAGCATGAGTGTGGAAAAGAACACAAGAATAGGCATGTCAGTGCAAAGTGGATTGCGAAGAAGTACTTTCAACAGTTTAGGGCAGACCCAACTTGGAAGCTTGCTGGCATCATCCAGGCAATGAAGACTAACCAGCAGGTTGAAATAACTAGGCTAACAGCATACAGGATAAAGTGCATTGCTATTAGGTAATTTAAAAATCACTTGTAGGGATCTAGGTTTAAATATTAGTTAATATCCTGTAATTGACCTGTTTTCTTAATTATGACTGTTTGTTAATGCTAGGGAAATAGACGATGATGAGGAGTCACAGATGAGAAGACTATATGATTATAGGTTGGAGCTCATCAACACCCATCCTGGTTCAACTATCAAATTCAGGTCTGATCAAGGGATGTTTGAGGCAATGTACGTGTGCTTATCTCCCCTTAAGAATGGGTTTTTAGCAGGGTGTAGAAGGATAATTTCAATTGATGGCTGTTTTTTGAAAGGGTTGTATGGGGGGCAGTTGTTGAGTGCAGTGGGTATAGATGCAAATAACTCCCTTTACCCAATTGCATGGGCTGTTGTCAACAAAGAGAACAGGGAGAATTGGGTGTGGTTCCTCTAACTATTGGGCGAGGACCTGAGCATAATAAATAGTGAGCATTGGGCCTTTATGAGTGACAGACAAAAGGTTAGTGTTATTATGTGTTTGTTTTTACTCGTTTTAAGCTGTTGCATGTATATTAATGCTTGTTATCTGCCATGTTCTAACTGTTTGTTCCTTTATTGTCTTTTTTCTTTTTTTTTTTGTTGCCCAATTTAGGGTTTAATCAATGCAGTAGAAGAACTATTCCCTTATAGTGAACACAGGTTCTGTGTAAGGCACTTACATACCAACTTTAAGAAAAATTTCAAGGGGAAGTCCCTTAAGGACCAATTATGGGCTTGTGCTAAGGCCACTTACCCAGTTGCATTTGAAAGAGCAATGGCCACTTTGGAAGGAATGTCATTTGGGGCTCATGAGTACATGAAAAAAATACCTGCACAACATTGGAGTAAGTTACATTTTCAGGATAAATTCAAATGTGATATATTACTCAATAACTTATGTGAATGTTTTAATAGCCTCATACTTTAGGTAAGGACAAAAGGGATAATTACATTGAATGAGAACATTAGAACCCAGCTAATGAGTAGAATTCAGAGGAGGAGAGATACAATGAAAAAGTGTACAACAACTCATTGCCCTAGAATTATGAAAAAACTAGAGAAGAATAAGGAAACCAGCTACATGTATACAAGAACCTGGAATGGGGAGTCCAAGTACCAGATTTATGACCCTGATGGACAATTTGTTGTTGACAAAGGTCAAAGTACTTGTTCTTGTAGAGTTTGGTAGCTTAGTGGAATCCCTTGCAGTCATGCAGTGTCAGCCATTAATTATAACATGGAGAGGCCCGAAAATTACCTGCATGAGTGTTATAGTGTCAGTATCTACCTTGACACATATGGCCACACCTTAAACCCCACCTATGGCAGGCAAGATTGGCCCAGAAGTGAGCAGGGGCCATGATCCCACCTTTACCAGTGAATAGAAAGAAAGGAAGGAAAACTTTACTAAGAAGAAGGGAGAGAGATGATGAAATGCTAGGGTTTTCAAGTGGAAGGGTTAGCAAGAAGGGGATGAGGATGACATGTAGGGTGTGTGGAGCAACAGGCCATAACAGAAGATTCCATGGGAACCAAGTGAGTTGGCTTTTCATATTGATTTCTAAATTTTGGTTTACTCGACTATTTTATAATGTAATGAACTTGTTTGTATCTCACCTCCTTTTGTTTGTTCTTAATCCATGAATGTAGGGCAACCAAACCATGGAAAGAAAAGGTGGTCTTCAACAACCACTGTCTAATGTTCAACCACAAACTACAACAGCAACAACTACAACTCACAAGAGCCCTCCACATGTGCAGATTGCCCTGTAGGTAAGCCATTGTCAAATTTCCATGTCATTCATGCATTAGTTAAATTCTCTGTTTGTCTTTATATAATAACAAAGTTAAAGTCAATAGAGCCTTACACATGTGCATGGATGTTCATTTCTAATTAGTATTCATCAAATGTTTCCTATAGCAGGACACTTCAATTGCAAGTTGTATAGGTACTCATGCATCTAGTGATATACCTGTTGAGATAACAATGCAACCACACCCACAAGTGAGTTTATTGGTATATCTCTTCACCTCACCATACCACATGCAAATATAGTACACATGTAAGTTGTCACAGGACCTTCAAGAGGATTTGATTGCCAATTGTCCTATAGCTGAATTTGGTGCCTTCGAAAAGAAATCAGCCACACAGGTCAGTTGTTCACCATGCCTCAGTGGGTTCTTCCTTACTTGCATTTCTTCCTTTTTTTTTTCCCCTTCCACGGTTTAGTGAATTTTGTTGACTTCAAGATCATACAGATTACCTATCAAGGCCACCAAACTATGGAAGCCTCTAGAGATGAAGAACAATTCCATGAAGAGGTTCAATCACAAGTAAGTGTTCATATCACAACTCGCCACATTTAATATTTAACTGAACTATAAACATGGGTTTATTTTCTTTGATAATTACAGGTTATTTCAACACCTGATGAAATTCCTCTAATGGTGAATAGCAAAAAACTGGCAACTAGGGGAGGTGCCAAACACAACAAACTAGGTGAAGGTTCTATTATTAGGCAAGAAAAAGATAAATATGTGGCAGAAAAGAACAAAGATGCTAGAGCTCCAAAAAGGAGAAAAGTCTGGCTCCCACCCGGAGTTGGAGGTCCTAGTGGAGAAGCTAGGACAAAAGGAGGAAGAAGAAAGTAAACTGTAATTATCAAGCTAATTTTAGAATTGTTGGGTCTTGTAATTTTTTCAAATACCAACCACAAGAACCCTTCACACAAGATACATATTATTATTTTTATCCATGTTCTTACCTACACACAAGATACATATTATTATTATTATCCATGTTCTTATGGTGTTGCAATGGTGTTCTTATGTAATTTTTGCAAATGGTGTTCTTATGTAATTTTTGCAAATGTTGGTTAAACTTTCATTTTGTAAATTATTTATCTCTTGTTTTCTTTTTGGCCAGGCTTCGATTATGTGGATGATATTCTTCTCGTTAGGAACTATCTTAACTTAGGTTGTCTCATGTGTTGAAATGAAAATAATTTCATTATTTTTTAACAAATAAATGTTAATTCAGATTGAAAAAAATATAAATCACAAACTTAGATTTCAGTCTATGAGATTCATATTGAAAAAAATAAATCACACTCTCCAGGCTCATCCAAACATTGTCTGAATTTATACAATATATTGCACTACTAAGATGTTCCTTCTCATGAACTCACAGTAAGTACATCATTTTTTATTTTTCAGGCCATCCTAGGTGAGGAGGTGAACATGTCAAAACTTACAATATCTGATATTATAAAGCAGATTACTGATGCAGTCTAAGCAAGAGAAAAACAAGGTTGACCTCTGCCATCTTCATTCTTGGGTACAATACTACTTTATAGTTCATGATCTGCTATATATTTCTAATCCAGATGAGTACCATGGAGTTATTCTCATCCCTGAGGAGCTTGTTGAAAGTATTCCAGTACTGTATACACTCTTGCAGGTAGTTAGCTTGATAATAATATGAACAACTCCAGCTTCATGATGTCTTTGGAATGTTGAAAACAAGCATTTAACCTTCAAAAGGTCACCGGCTTTATGATGGAATCTTTGTCTCTTTGCAAGAAATTCATGGGCTTCATAGCCAGGGACCAGGGTGTTGCTGCAGAGAACATTACCTCTAAGCTTTCTCCTTCGGCGTCTGCCTTGTTTGAATTTTTACCATCATTTATCAGGAAAGAGGTTGTTTTTCCTCTCGCTCATCATCATCATCATCATCATCATCTTCTTCTTCTTTTTGTCTTTTTTTTTTAATCTCAAAATTGATGTATTTGATTTCCATGAAAAACTCTTCAAATAATGTCAGTAGTCTAGATATTTGACAATAAAATGTTACTTATGTTCAGTTGCTTCTGAATCCATAATCCAATGAATCTGCACAGCTTTTACAGGTAAATCTGCATAAAAATTCAATATTTTCTTTAGCAAACCTTGATGATTTTTGTTTTTCACTTCCATCTGTCTCACTTTGCTCTCTGTTTTTTTTTTTTAGATTGAAACAGAGAAACTTTTTAGGCATAGCTCATGTACCACAACTCACAAGTAATAATTCCATCTGGATCCAAGAAAAACAATCTCCCTAGAGGTCTAAAATCATAGGCTAACAAAATGGGGAAAGAAAAACTAGAATAATTTCAAGTGGCATAAAAAAAACCAAAGGCCAAGTTCACCAAAGCATTTCTTCAAGCAGATCCAGTGCACAAGAGATAAACCAATAAAGACCACGAGCAAACAAACAACCAACAAACGCTGGTACAAAGCAAGTATTTTGTCAAACAGATTAAGTACGAATCTTCAAAAATAGAAGCAAAATTTGTAGTAAAAGAGGAAAATCCACCGCTCTACTTGTACTTTGCCTAGAAGCCTGGAAACGAAGAAGAAGACGACAAAGGAAAATCCACAGTTCGCTCGTTCGCGCTGCTTCCCTCACTACTGAATCACGTCGCCTCCACCACGCGCCGTTGCCTTGGCTTGAAGATGCTCGATAATGGAAGGAGAACAAGGTGACAGGGCGGCGAAGTTTACAAGGAGAAGGAGAGTCATCAACAAGTTAAGGGATTTTAATCTGCTTCTCGCGATGTGTCGAAATATCCCTGTAGAAGTGATTAATTGCTAAAATAAGATTTGGAACCTTATTTGCATATACACCCTTATAATATTTTGTAATTAACTCACAGGGTTTTGATGATGTGGCGAAATAATGTTAGCTGACGTGGCAAGGAAAGTAATTTCATCTGACGTGGCATGCTGCTGCCCTATCACCGGCAGCGGTGACGTGGACTTCCGGCTGCCAAGTCAGCAATTTGAGTCTGGTTACCCATGGGAGTGACTTCATTGATACAAAATCAAAAGTGAGTAACTGTTTTGATGCAAATTAAAGGTGGGTAACCGAAATGAAACAAAGGCAAAGGTAAGTAACCTCCTGGGCATTTAACCCCACTAAATTCCTTAAGATGATAGCGAACACCATGAATGGTGATATAAAACCCTCTCTTGTCGAATATCCTGCATCTACAAGGTAATACTTGCCTACATGAATAATTGTATTAGTTATTCCCACAATATAATAATTTTAATTTTTGAGTGACAATAATATACCTTCGGGCACTATAAGCCCATCCTCTTTTTCTAAAGCATCGCGAAGGACAAGTGCATTATGTGTTGAGCCTTCCCACCCAGCTAGAACATATGTAAATCTTAATTCGAAGTCAACTGCGGCCAACACATTTTGAGTGGGATAATGGTTTTCTACCACGGAAACGGGCTACAATTTCCTTTTGAACGGATGCGTGGATATGTGTACCATCAAGCGCTCCTATGCAATCCTATTTATTAATGGACAAAAATATTACATATTACATATAAGTTTATTCCCACAAAGTAGAGTAATTCAAAATTTTCTTACCTTAAAATATGGCATAAACCTTGGATCATGTGTAATGACTGAACTAGCAGTTATGCGGGGCGGTTGGATTAATTCACCCCGAAGCTCTCTTATGACATATAATACATGTTTAAAATATCGGCTAATAGTTTCACCGGAATGTAAAAAATTTACTCCAATCACCCTATTCCTCACATTATGACCAAGAATGTGAAGAAACATTGCTACTTACTCTTTAACGCTTATATGTAAGGTGTTGCACAATAATCCTTTTGACTTCAATAAATCACATAACCCAAAAAATACAACCCTTTTCATCCTTAGCATTGCTATACTAGCCTCCTCGGATCCATGCATTATTTTTGAAATATAGTTTGTACGTTGTTGATCTCTATTGTAATACAGCTCTCATGGTAAATTAAATCCTCTTCTCGTATTATACTACTTTAATGTTATAATTGCAACAATAGTAGCAGCGGCAAGTACAACACTTTCGTCATCAAATTGATTGTTCATTTACAATCTAAATTTAGATAAAAAAAAAATCACTATAAACCAATGACCAATTTACATTGTGTAAAAAAAAATAATTAAAAAATACAATGGATAACTTATGGAATTTTGATAATGCTGGCATAAATGTAAAGCACAAACATGACATTAAAGAAAAAGAAAACAAGGGTTTATTGGCAAAAACACCAAAGGGCAAAAAAGCATAGGCATGATTTGAGTATCTTTTCAATACTATTTTCAAGTCATTGAATACTGATTTATCTCTATGCTAATTTAGAGGGATACATTGAACTTGAGTTTATGGGGTTTGGTGATGGGTCAAATAAATCAGAAGAGAGAAAAGGCATCAAGTTGCAACTTGAAACCAACTTAAGAAAAAGCTCATAAGGAAAAAGTAGGCTGTGATGCTTTTAGCAATCAAAAGATTCACTCTGGCATAACATCATTTGATCCAATTAGAAACAACAACATGGAACTTCAAATGAAAAAAGAACTGTTTTCATCGAAACAACCTGCATGACACATGCAATGCAGAGCCATAGAACTTCCTGCATATCACAGTACCACTGAATTGGAACTTAGAAGTTAAATATGGGTCTCATAGCACAAATAATTAATACACACTGCCTTAATTACATGAAAGCCAGATAGTTTAGTTTGGCCATCAAAATGATAAATCTTCTATTAAAATGGTTAATACGATCCAATTCATTAGCTAACACAATATAGCGTACATTCAGTAAATGAAATTTATTGACTAACCCTGCAACACCAACCAACACAAATGAAGAAATTAAGATGCAAATGCAACCTATATAGGGACACCTTAGCAAATGAAGAAATTAAGCTGCAAACACAAATGAAGAAATTGATTGTATATAGCATCGTGTTATAACCATAATCGGGAACACCTTAGTAAAGCAAACCACCACTGCATATGATCACATAAAAGCATGCAACCACTGAAAAGCATCCCCATTACCATCTCAAAGAACTCTAAATCAAATCAAAGAGATGGAATTCAATAAACCATATCAACAAATAGAACATAGCACGTCTTCATGAAACCACCGCCTATCATGCAACACAAACTCAAAAAGAAAAAAGAAAATTTTCAAAAGTCAAAAGAAGCTTCAAATCTGATTAAACAGAGAAACACAAAAAATTCTCATCACAAAACAAACTCAAGCTGGTTGCCCACATCAAAGACCCTATAGCTTACGAGAAATTCCCAAAGTATCAAGTTCTCTCGTTCAAACACTTTTTCAGACGTCAAAACCAGATCGGAAGGAGCTATACAACACAATATCATGGTGGAGAAGATTTACCTGCAAGCGAGATGACTGGAGTCAAGAGAGATGGGATCGTAGGAGCGACGATGGGGCAACGCAAGGGAGACGAGATTGTAGGAGCGACGACCGATGGGCAACGAAATGGAAGGCTTATAAGCTGCTGGGAATGGAAAGGGGAAGATGGGTCACCATGTATGCTTTTACAGCAAATCAAACAACCTAACTTTGTATTTTACCTGTAAGTCAAATTACATCACACCTACTTACGGGTAACCAAATAGCCTAAGTAATGATTCCTACACTTCATGCCTTGCAACCAAACACCCCCCAAACACATCCCGAGAAGGGTTTCCACTTAGGGTCAGTTTGGATAGTTTAAAATTATGGCACAATCCGTACAATATGCTATAATTTAATATTTTTTGAGAATTATGCCATGTTGGCTTTCGGACACTTATTTTAGAGTATAAAATTATGACATAAAAAAATATTCGACTAAGAGTGGAATATTTTCTCATTGTAAAAAGTCTCTCTTTTTTAATCCAGCAATCAGCTACTAGTCCACCGGCGGTCTGGTCGGCTTCTGGCCATCTGTCCAGCTAGCGCTCCGGCCGGTTTTTTGGGACCGCCGGCCTCCGGCGACCTGCCACCTGTCCATCAGTTGTCCGATCGGCTACCAGCTGACCTCCGACGACCGGCCTCCGGTGGTCCAGCCATCGGCCGACGGTCCACCGATGGTCTGGTCAGCCTCTGGCCATCGCTCACCTGTTCACCGACGATTCAGTCACCGACCGACAAGTCTCCGTAATTTTTTTAATTTTGTTAACCAAACACTCATTCTGTGAGAATTAAAATATGCCACAATTTTTTTAATAATCACTTGCACTTCCTACATAATAAAATTATGGCATATTTTTTTATTTTGCAACCAAATAGGCCCTTACATCAAGTTTTTAAATACATCTAAACAAAGAAAAGATTTTCTAAAGTATAAGTATTTTCAATTACAAAGTTTTTAAAATACCCCAAATAAATACTCCTTGATCGAATAAAGCTGACTCGAGTCTGGACCAAGCTTAGCTCAAGATTATTTTAACTGGCCCAAGCCTGAATCAAGCCTGTTTCAACCGAAGTAATTTAACTATAATAATATACCTACAGTAATTTCCATGTGGTGTTAATGTAGATATATATTACTGTAATTTAACTGTAGATTAGACAAAGCTTGTGGCTATAACAACATATCTACAGTATTTAACCGTGGTAATCGAGCTAAAATAACAATGAGATAGTTAAGTTGTTATAGCACTAATGTGCTACAGAATAAAATGTTCATAAGCCCTAATGACTAATGAGCTAAGTTTGGGGGTGTTAAAACTCAAGAATCACTCATTTAGCTTAATAAATAAGTCAAAACGTACACATAATGAGTGAAGCTTTTAAACTTTTAACAAATAGCTTAATAAATAAGTCAAAACGTACACATAATGAGTGAAGCTTTTAAACTTTTAACAAATGCCTTGGTTCATTTACAACACCAGGAAAATCTATAAAACAACCCAAATATTAGTTTAATTATACATATATACACATACAATTCCTGTCGTTATTTTATTTTTAATTTTTTCACCTCCTCTGGGGTATTCAAGCCAATATACTTAAAATGAGAGGCATGGAAAATTCTACAGATCCATCACTAATTTAACAAATTTAGTCACACAAACTTGAACTACAGTAGATTACAGATATGATGGTCCTTTGTTATGAAGTGAAACAGATGACGAAAATGACAATAAGAAGCCACTTTCAAGTTTGAATAGGTAAAAATCACATATTTATCATATCAAAATTAATAAAAAATAACCACTTTGCCTGTTTTGATTAGTCCGGATATTTTTTTTTCCCATTTCCTTCCAAACAAACAACTCCTAAGAAAGATTTTCTCTTTCTTGTTTTTTGTTTTTTAGTTTTTAGTTGCATTCACATATCAATATTTTATAAAGAACAACATCCATTGCAAGCAACCAGAGCCTGAAAGGCCATAACACCCCAGTTTTTTTTTTAACTACTATACATGTGATACTCTCAATCATGCAATTGTAAGAAGGAAGCAGAATTTACATGAAAAAGAATTGTGTTAATTCTCATGACTATTACTCGAATCGACCTTGATAATCAATGGTTGGTTTATATCAGATGTTGGCACTGATGTAATGGGCAACCGGGCCGACGAAACAAGGATGTTCTCTACCTCTGGATTCTCTGCCAATGCCTTCTCCAATGATCTTTTTGCTACTTTGGTAACGCATACCATTAGTATAGCTGCAGCAAGGAACCATGCGGAAAGTTTAGTTTAGGGACAAATATCACATAACAAGTACACCAAATGAAACACATGATTTATTGGATCATGCTGGTTTCTGATACGATAATCTGTTGGCAAAGTTTAAACTTAAAAAGAATTATGTATATGCTGTATGAGAGTGTGTGCATGCAAAACATGTATACAATCGGCTGTATCCTTTTATAAAAGGTAAACGGATACGATTGCAATGGAATGAGAACGTAAATCCTGATTTGTGAATCATTTCAATGCAAAACATATCATGCTCCATGCCAGCTTTATGACTATGGACCAAATCAGCTTATTTATACATGCAAATTTTAGCACATCCAATGGAATTTGCCACCAATGACCGAAGGATCATTTGCGCAGAAAAATCAAACCCATTGATACAATTATTAGAGCAGCAGGTAAAATATTTTTAAAGATGTTGAAAAACAAGGATTCCAAAGTTTGAGTTTCCAATTAATCAAATACTAATAACACAAATTCATACCACTAACTGAAGTAAATGAGACTCAATGGATAAAACAAGCATAAGTATGAGAGCCATCTTTCTAAAATGAACTGTCTAAGTTGCTACCATAAACCTAAACTCAAACACATATTTCTGCACCATGAATCTTGAACTGCTGGTGCTTGGAGACCTGATGTGCAATTAAGGACAATTACATCATTGGACTATAAACCAATGGTGACTGAAAAAACAAGATGATCAGCTTCACTAAGTCATATACTATTTTCAGTTACAAAATATAAGCAAATAGAAAAAATTGAAGGAAGCTTCTATGCAAACAGATTCGAATTTGGTCAACACAAGTATGCCTGTGAAAGCTAATCCATCAAATCTGGGAATGCAACAAATGTTCACATCAATAGATTTCTATTTCATAATGAATTGATGAGGTATCAAATATTACAAGTAACTTGAATGAAAATGATACCCTTAGAAGCATAAGTTCTTATTCCTACGCAATGCACATGACCTCAAGGTTAACTTACTCTTGCTCTTCTAGAAGAGGCTAACACTATAAAAGTGTATGTACTCAGTGCTACAATTCATACTAGACGGAAATTAAACTTTACCGTGGTTATGAAAGGTAAAATTAAATTGGACAAGAGAAAGATGCAAACTATCGTACAAAGTTGCAAGAATGGTGTTTCATTGATTAGTGAAAGGCATTGCTTGTTGACTTCATTTCACAATATTACAAAATAACTGTAATTCAAATGAGCAAACCATGCGTGAGAAAGAATACCAGATATCAAGAAGCCCAAAATGATGAACAACTGCATCCAATAAAAGCAGAAAAATATCACTATATGAAGAACATTTCACAGAATATTAGCATTCAACCATGAAACATGAGCCATAATTTTGTACCAAAAGTAATTAAAGCACACGTAAATCATTATCCAGCTGCTTATAATAAACTTGTTATTTAAAGGAAAATAAAATATCATTTAAAGGGGGAAAATTGTGCAGAAAAATCGTTAGAGAAATCATAGACTTCAGAATAATGTTTTTTCGATTCATTTAAACAAAAGAGGTCATATTTGTTGATATAGTTGACAGGCTTAAATGTTTGCACAAAAATGAGAACAAGGAAAGATAATATAACTTGCATCAAAATATACCTCCATATTAAGACCAGTGACAATTCCTATAGAAATATGCACATAGCCCAAATCTAATGATTTAAAAACTTTACAAAAATAAAACCCTAACCTCACAGAAAGTGCATCAAATACCAGCAAGGGATGCAATTACCACTAAGAGTAAGTTGGAAAGAGTTTGCTGATGTTGAACCTTAAGGAAGACCTAGTTAGGGTATAAGAGTGATAAATTCTCTCTATCATCAATCACCACTTTTCATGAAATTTTTTTTTTTCCTTCAAATACATCTCTTGAACTCATACAACCCATGTCACTTTCATCCATGTCACTAGGTCGACTTTTTAACCCAACCTCAATCAGTAAGCCATTATATTTCTCATTCATAAGTAGATGTCATAAACTTTTTTATGCATAATAAATTTCTTTGCAAAAAGCATGCCCATTTGTTTAAAAATATTTTTTCTGAGCAATAGTATTCCTTTATGATTTTTAGGATATGATAACATTGAAGGGGGTGTGGGTTTCTTTTCAAATCAAGTCCTATTGATTTTATTTTTTTGGCAGGGCCTACTTTTCTGGCAGCTGTTTCTAGCTCGGATATAGAGGCTAATGCTATCATGGGAGATCTGAAGAAAACAAAGGGATTTGGTGCTGCTTCAGTTTGTGCTAAGACAGATTGACGAAACCTAGTGAAGCTCATTAAAGCCAAGGACTAGTCATTTGGAGGCAAAGAATGAATATAGATCATATCAGGAGTCTTGGGAAGATCTTTGGAGTATGTACTGTGGAATATTGGCAAAGGGAGAAGAATGTCAATGATAATGGGCTTATGAAACAAGCCAAATTATGGTGTAGCTTGAACTATTATAGAAATCATGAGGCTATATCTTTATGGATGACGAAGCAATTTAGGTCTAATAATATCCAGGGCCACAATTAGTTACTTGGCAACTCTTTTACCTGGAAACAAGCGGACGTATTCCAATAAGTTGATGAAAATATCTAGTTTACAACTTTACAAGGAAGATTAAATTTTAATATCACAAGAGTGGAATGGAAGGGTATAACATTCCTTGAAGGAAAAGAATGGTTCAGTATTCCCACAAAGTCAATGAGATTTAGACTAACAGACTTCAGAACATGAAATTAAATAGAGAATTACACCAAAATACAGAGATCAATCAAAAACAGTGTGAAGCCTTAATGGACAATGACAAATATCAGGATAACAAAGAACAAATAGAGGGATAACAAGTCATATGCAGATCTTCATGCAAACTTTTGATTAGAAATTTGATAGGATACCCAAGATTGAGTGTCTTTTCATTTGTAAGAGGTATCTTCTAAGAAATGGGTTCCTTGATGGAGATTCTTACCCAACGAGAAGTTGAAACCTCACTCCAACCATGTGTCACGTCAGCTATATCCTTTAAAGTTGTTCCAACATACACTAGAGCAAAAGTAATAGGCTGCATGTTTTGTGAAAATGTTAACATCAATACTTGAAGTAAAAAAAAAAAAAAAATAGTGTAACCATGGACATTTAACAACATGTAAACCACAGAAATAAATAGCGTAAAGAAAAGAAAAATAAATAGAAGTGTAATTACAAATTTAAATGGCATGGAAATAAATTCATATACAAAGATCTAAATCTATATATTGAACCACTCACATTCTCCTGGCACAAAATAACCGTTATTGAATCATGGCACTTAGTTTGACATGTCCAAAGTTCAAACTAAGCAACTGGACCATGAATATGTCTGAATAAACAATGAATAGCAACAAGATAAAACTAATATGCTTTTCAAGCAATCTACAGAGAAGATCTCAACAAAGTAACCAATCCATTATTTAATAGGACATTGTTCAACCACTCAAATGAGTAAAAGGAAGTCTAAATTAAGAGCATATTAATGAACAACCTTGGAGAAATCAGAAACAAGTTTCCAGATGAAAATAAAGCAAATATGATAAGCACTAATGAGAGCCACTTTTAAAGATCTTGCAATTTATTCAAGGTGTACTACTAACAAAAATAAAAATAAAAATAAAAATAAAAACAACAACAACAACAAAAAGAAGCCATGAAGGCACATAAATTCAACCATGTCTGATGTTAGTCTATAAGTTACTGCATACAACAAGCTGATGCCATCCACTTAACTGGGAGGATGTTTATTTTCTAGATGTTCCCTCAAGACATGCTGGCTCAAACACTGATTTGGGGGAAAAACTAGCTATGTTTGAGTGTTGAGCCCAAATGTATGGACATGGCTAGTTATGTCTCTGTTTAATCGTTCAAAAAGCACAGGATGATTATTCAGACAGACCATCAGAATATAGGGATATTTTGCCTAAAATGAAATCAGAGTTTCCAATAGGTGAAATGATTCCCAACAGACATGCAAAGATGAACAATGCAAACAAGTATCTTCGATTTTGGAATCTATATTTCAGATTGCCATATTCCCATATCAGATGCTTGCATCTGAATTTAACAAATCATAGATCTATATCCAATGTCATTAAATTTCTAGAAGCTGTTTCTTAATCTCAATACTTCTGCAAACAAGCTCGAAGAAAGACATTTTCTATGTTTCTTACCATTGTGGTTGTTTAGCATGGAATCTTCAAACTCAAAAGACAACTTATTGATGGGATCACACTGTCTGCTATCTGCCTCATATCATTCTCTCTGTCACCCAATATTTTCTCCACAAGCTCACTATCTCTAGAATGTTTCAATTCATTTTTATCAATTATTTCTAAAATTCTTTTGATCTTAGATTTGTATTCCATGCAAAACGTTTCTTTCACTTCAGAGCTAAGACAATGATAATCAGCCTATGACACCAAAATGCATAGTGCTCAACATTCATGAAGAGATCTCATTATCTAATAAGTACAGCAATACACAGCAAAAACTAAATTGTTAATGATAAACAGGTGGATAAATCACAACATTGATTAAGATCTTAGTCAATGAAACACAAACCATTTCATAGGCAAGAATATTCGTAACAAGCCATGGTTTTTGGTTTTTGGTTTTTGGTTTTTTTTTTTTTTTTTTTTTTTTTTGTCTTTGACCTATCAGTTTTCCGCGACAAGGAACTGGGAACCCTATTACCCTAAGTGCTTTTTGCATATATAAGAATTCAAACTCAAAATCACTTGCTTAAGCAACCCAAGCCTCTACCACTTGGACCAACCCACTTTTGTACAAAAACCATAGTTTGATAACAAACACAAAAACAGTCAGTCTGTTAATAATATGTATTCTCATCAATATCATCTTCTGTGGAACAACAAATTGCAATAAACAGAAAAATAGTTGCATAATAATTCTTAAAGAACTAGACATTTAGACCTCCTGGTCCAAACAGTGTGGACACTGACAATGAATGTAACAAACAAATAAAACATTCTCAAAGAAAAGAAAAGGAAAAAAAAAAACTAATGTTACGTCCTTAAACAAGCATAATGAGAATTATGTCTACATGCACTTGTACACACAAGAATACTACTGATGGAGCACATATTCAGAAGACTTTCTAATAAGTTTCTTCACAATTTAAAAAAAAAACAAAAAAAAACAGTTGATTATAAATGGCAAACATTACCATCATCCCAAGCCAGGAAGCCAACATGTATTCAACAATACCAACAGGTGTGACAGAAAGTAGGTAATTCAACATGTTGAAGGGGAGCAAAGGCACAAGTCGAAGCAACAAGACTATCTGTTTAAAAAGATTAATGCCATTCAAAAAGATGGTAATAAACGGTGAATTTAGGTGCGCTAAATGGAAGAGAAAAAAAAAAGCAGAGAGACAAGGTAAAGTAATTATATCAAACAACATCAAACTATTACTGCAATTTCAGTATTATTTCACAAAAAAAAAAAAAAAAAAAAAAATAGTAGAAGCAACAACAAGCTTCGGACAAACAGAATTATGTCAACTAATTTGTGATCTGATTTGTTGAAATAAATATTTGATCACTCAGCTCTACATGCAAGGAAAACCCAGTTATTGTGCTAAGAAACTTGAAGGCTCATGCATTCTAACCTTAAAACCAGATCTCTGGATGGCAATAGCAACTGCCTGAAATTTTGGATAATCCTTCAGCTTGGAAATAACATAAGGCTTTCCAATCTGCATGCATTAATAAAACAAATAGGTCAACTGTAAGTATTTTGTCCATGACAAAACCAAATAAAAAGTGATATAACACACAATTATCATGGTATTGGTAACTAATGACTTAAGTTGAATATACATGAGAAAACTTGCATATGACAGAGTTCTATGAAAGTTATAATTTAATTCCTAAGGTGATTGCTTATTAACGAACTTGTAATGAAGTGTCATTTATACTAAAGAAAGTTAGGCAATATACAAAAAATTAAGTCTGAACACGAAGTTTGCAAACATGTGTTGACTTGACAGACAACTAATTTTAGCACCAAGTTTGCTAAAATTACTGAATATCATAAGATAAAAATGTTACAGTGCATGAAATCTAATACAGAAATCATGTAAATGTTCAGAATTCAATTTGTTTATAAAGTCATGAAAAAGGAACATAAATACAACACAGGCATGATTTGCTAGATATCAAAAAGAAAGAAGCTTCATGAAAATGAAACGAGTGCTGAATATCACAAGTTTTACATACTGTTCTTCCAAGGAGGAATGCAGCTGTTGCACCAATTGTGGCTCCAATAGAGTCTGCAACAAAACCAACAGGCAACCCAAAGAGGTATCCACCACCAAGCTGAAATAGAAGGAAAAGATATTAGAAAAGGATTGCCAGGAGGGCTTGGTATTGCCCAACGTAGAGTTTTCAACATGTGCCAAATGAATCAACCAGGCCCACAAAATATATAATTCAGTTTGATTAATATCATTAATTATATACTTTTATGAATAAAATAATTTGGTGCAGAAGTCCTGAAACCAAGGAACATAGGAGATTGATACAAAAATTCAGTTTCAAGTTTACTTGTCTTTTAAACCACATGAATTATTAAGGTTTCAATGCAAAACACAATATATGACAAGAGGATTTGAAGCATGCCAAAATGCTCATCACTCCTGCCATTTCAACTATACAGAAATAGATTATTGCTGACAACCATATTAGATGTTTTTCGTTTTTCTTTTTTTCTTTGAGCAAACAATCGTGAAACTTGAAATTTGATCCACAAGCTTACATAATGAGTAATCTATATCCCAGTCTAAACAGATGCAAGTTCCAAAATAAGTCAGAAGACTTTTTGAAGGAATCTGTAAGATTGTAATCTTGTAAATGTAATAGGGCCATTCATACTCTACAAGTGCACATATCGTCAGTGAAACAGTTGAGGAAGGATGAAACCATTAAGTACTCTTGCTGTCTGTCACATAGCCATAGTGCATTTTATCATGAATACTTCCACTGGGAACATGATAAAGTTTACATTTCTTCAACATTAAAGCATTCCTCAAACCTTCCCTTCTTCACAAACCAGCCTTTACATACATCGATCTAGAATTACATAAATAAGACAGAAGGGATTTGCAAGGCATCTGATCCTCCCAATAAGAAAATGAAGGAATAGAAATATGCTAATAGCATTAACACCTCTGTCCTTCTCTTCAAACTGGTTATACTCCATTCAGCATCCTTTTTGAAACTACTAAACCTAATTTCTTACTTTATTTTATGTTCCATTATATTCAATTTCCTATAGGTTAAGGTTAAAATCATATGTAGAAACTAGAAGCACAAATCACGGACTACAATGAGAGGATTTCATAAATTAGCTGGTGTATTCAAGCTACTAACAAAATAATTATCAAGAACTAAAATCATCAAGGATACTACAAAAGGAACTATAAAGAAAACAATGTCACTATTTAAAAAGAACGATAGTCATACAGTAGGTAAATGCTTGTTGGAGAATGTAACTTGAGAAAAACTGAAAGTTTTATTCAGTTTTGAGCTTCATTATGCATGTCAAAGTTTTAGCTAGCAGTGATGGTCAAAGGACAAAAAGGAAAACTGACATTAGTCATTCTATACTATTATGAAAATTAGAAATCAAAATGAGTTCAACACCACATGTCAAACATCTGTCACATATTCCAATTTCCAAGAGGAAAAAATACATTGAAGCAATTTAACTTGAAAACTTATTTTAAGTTCATAATTCCACCAGTCCACAAATTCAACAATTACCTATGAAGCTACAAAGAAACAAGCAAACAAGAAGATTTTAAGTAGAAAGAAGAGGCAGGCCAATAATTAGAAATAGAATTATGATACCATCGCATGTGTTCAGATCTTGCAAATGCTAGTTAATTAAGTGCAAATGTTAGTTAATCAAAAGACATTGAAATTTTAATATAGTACATTGCCGATTATGATTGTGGAAATCATGAAAGATGGTGACAAATCAAAAAATACACTTAGAAGTTGCCACATAACAATTACATGTACCTCAGTCATAATGCACGAATATGCAACACATGATATTTTTAGAAGCCAGCTGTGTATCGATTAAGGGCAAAGTTGTGCAATTACAGTTATAAGGGACCTACTTCACCAAAAATGAATATTGACACCCAATTTACGAGACCAAAATAATTCAATTCCAGCAAAATTTGGATATCACTGTCAAAACCACATGACGTGATACGAGCTTCAATTTCTTATTAAATGTGCATGTTACATGTCTCCATACGTATAAAACCATATACAGTTATATACAGGAAACTTTAATAAAATATAAGCACTTGAAAATTTTTAAAAGGCTAAACAAACTTTGCAAGAGGATGCATACATACTGTAAGTATTGATGCTGGAACTGCCAAAATTGTCAATGGAATATAAGCAATAGCCCTGGTTCCAGCATAGAATGTCAATGTGAAAAAAAATTAGTATAACCGAGAAGGGAAAATCAGTAATTGCTTCTAGAACTGTAAAAGAGTGGAACTCAGCAATGTCAAATTATAATACAATTCTACATTTAACCATCGATAGGGCAACCTTCTAAACATTTTTTTTCTGAAAATTATACCATAAAATGTTTGGCCCAAGAAATACATAGTTAAGCATATTGAGCCATATAGAAAATCAAAAAATTACAACAATGTAAGTTTGAGAACAAAAGAGAATTGTTCAAGTGCTCAAGTAAACATCTACATAATGTGAGTTCTGTATACCAATATGCAGCAATCATTTATCAGCCAAACAAATGTCAAGAACAGTTTCTTAGAGTGATTTACACAATTGCTATAATCGTTTATATAACAAACTTCCTAAATTTGCATGGCAGTTAACATATAGTAGGTAAACTGAAGATACTTCAATTAACTATAGTTGGTGCTTTTTTATGTTTCGTGCATTAGCAGAAAATATAGTGCATGGATACTGACTAATATAGATAACTTCAATAGAGAAAACAAACATATCATACCAGGGTAATGTGTAAATTTCTAATTATTCTCAAACTCAACATCGGAAAGTAATCAGAACTGGTATAGAAGTCCTTCAGAATTGGTAAGCAACTTACAATACTAGAGGTCCCCATGGTCCAAGATTTTGTTTAATCCAAATCAGAAACTCCTTCAGAATCTGCAGACAAGCATATTGAGTCAGGGGTATAAAAAAATGTTGTAATATGATAAATAAGTTTAGGACCAGAAATCTAATAATTCATTCCAAGAACTAAGGAAATAAATGCAAAATGCAATAAGTATGGAGAGCCTTCTAAGCAATTACACACTAGGCAAAGATAATGAAATCATGAAGGTAGAAATATGTCAATTTAGGCATCTATAAATGCCAAAGAGCACAGTTATTCACCTTGTGTGGGAAGGGATTGCTTTAATATAACCCATTAGAGTAATGTTATTGAATAGCATTAATAACAAAATTGTACAACTTTAGAAGATGATACGGCACCTTTCTTATAGATCAGAGTCACTCGTGGTTGTAGCAAAGGAAAAAGAAAAGGGAACAGGTCGTTCCAACTCTAACTACTTGATTAGCAGGATATAGAAGTGGATATCCAAGAAAAGGTGTTAAGAACTAAGGTAATGATCTCGATAGTAAAGTAAAGGTTAGAGATTTTATTGCCATCCCTGTAAAAATTAGTGTGCCAATAAATAACTCTTTGCAGTTAGGTCAACAGCTTCTGATGTTATTCCTCCCGTCTTATTCCTATTCTTCTTTCTAACATAAGACAGCAAAATGAAATCCACTTGCGAAAAGTAAGGTTCCAGTCCATTCCTTCCTTCCAACAGCATTCTAAAAGTGCCAAACCCAAGAAGAAACTAAACTTCATAAACCTTGACCAAGCCTTAATTTGGTTGCAATGAGCTAAAATTATAAGTAATCACACAATACTATGCAGGGGAAAAAAGCGTAAACTCAAACAATTGACAAAAGGTAAGTTGAACCAGATTAAAACACATTCAAACAAGACAAAAAATGTCTCCTAAAAGTATAGCACTAGAATTAACATCCTAAACACATACACCATTAATAAATCACTCACAGACAAAACAAACTCAAGCACAATGAACCCCACTTGCACATCAGAACAAGTAATTAAATACACCATATATGCATTACATACCAAATCCAAAGCACATTCAGCCAGAATTCAGTAACATCAAAGAAACGCAAAGAAGAGCCAATTAAAACAAAATCGAACAGATGAAAGAGGTCGCTGGAGTCATCGATCCAAATCCAAGAAAGCAACGACTGAAGACTCATCAAAAAGTCGGAATGCCACAGCCGGTGATGACAGCGATCGCGATCGGCCAAGAATGGGGAGGGCATTGGAAAGAAAGCAAGAAAAGGGGGAAAGGAGTACCTTCTCAACGGGGAGGGTGATGCAGGCGGTGACAATGGCGGCGAGGAGGAGGAGGAGGAGGGAGAGGCGGAAGAGGGAGGAGGAGGAGACGGCCATGGATGAGAGCCTGCGGCGCCAGGGCCTGCAATCCTCGTCGTCCCCACCTTCGGTCCCGCTCCCGTGCTTCCGAGCCCTCAGAGCCCCAATGTTTGCCAGATTTACCACCGCCCTTCTCCCCTTCTTCTTCTTCTTCTTCTTCTTCTTCGTCTCTCTCGCTTTGTTGAGAAATATATATCGAGAGATCGATCTCGAGAGAGAGAGAAGAAATATACAGAGATCTAAGTTGGGGTGTCCTTGGGCACGAATCTTGAGAGACACGTGGAGTGGTATTAACCATTCTCAAAACACGAAGAAATATATAGAGATCTAAATTGGGTTGTTCTTGCGCTCGAATCTTGAGAGACACGTGGAGTGGTATTAACCCTTCTCAAAATATAAGTATGGCTTTTTTTTATTGGGCTTTTTCCTAATGGAGATTTTTTTTAATGAGTTAAATTAATTATGACTATTTTATTTATGAAAATAGCCTTTACCATCAAATCTATACCCAGTCATTATATTTATATATTGATGGGGCATTTTAAAATATGAAAAATATAATTTTAGATTTTAATTTTTTTTAATTATAAAATAGCATTTTTTTGGCTTTTTTTAATCGAATTTTTTTAAAAAAGTACTATTTTTTTTAAAAAACCATTTATTTTCGAAAAAAAAATATTATTATCAAAATAGAAATTATTTTTACATATTTATGTTTTAATTTTTTAAAAAACTTTTTTAACTTTTAAATTTATTCCAATATGATTTTTTTAAATGTTATTCTTCATATAATGCAGGCTCGTACTCTTTCCTATTTAGTACCAAATTTACAATTTGATAACTTTCTGCCTAATAAAAAATAATTTCATTTATAGGATGACACACTGCTAGGCAACAAGTGCATATAAATAAAAATGGTATAATCACTAAAATGGTATCTGTGCTTTTCTCTCTCTTCCCTTTTAGTCCCTGCACTCAAAACCACTCACATTGAGTCCCTATACTATATAAAATAGGTAAATTAGGTCTGCCAGGTGACATCCGTCAAGAATGCCCTTTGTGTAATCTGATGTGGCATTCCATGCGAATTTAATAATAATAAACAATTAATAATAGTCACAAAAAAATATTAAAAAATTAGAACAAGTGGGTTTGGATCTGATAGCCCGGATCCAAACCTTAAAAATCTTACCTTCTTTCTCAAGCCTCCTCCTCAGCGTCTTTTCCACCGGTGCCTTCCTTCGCCATTGCTATTGTGATCGGAGCATTGTTTTCCCCGTGCTTTTCTCCTTTGATGTCATTTTCCTCCTTCGTAACCAGTTGGATAGGACTCTTGGTGCGGCCATTTACCAGTTTCTCTCAAGTGATGTGCCCGAATGAATGGTCTAACAAGTGAATTTTTGAATGGTTTCAAGGGATGTTTTGTGAAGTTATGAAAATGCACAAAAGCCTCTACCATAGTGTATTTTTTATTGATTAGTTGATGTATTTTATTATCAAAACATTAATAAATATTCTTTGATATAAGAGTAATTGTCAATCCTGAATAATTAATGTTAGTTGTTCCTAACAATTTGAGTGTTTGATTCATGCAAAATGTTTAAAAAAAGGATAAACCCAAACGTTTGCTCAAATACAACAATTCTAATGCAAAATCAATTACAACAGTTCCACAATTCCACAATTCCAACATAATTTTATCATTTAAATCATACAGCCATAAGGTCCTGCCAATTGCAAAAGCTGACAGCTTCAAATTGGAACATAAGAATTTCACCACTACAAAATCTGCCAATTAACATAAGAATTCACTAATTTCATAGTTTTCCCATTAATAGGCTACCCAGAATTACAAACCTTTAGATTCATACCATGCAATTAACAAAAAGAAGACCATTTCTTGCATGGTAGGACTTCTAAAATACCATTTCTGCAATTTGAAATAAAACAAGAACCACAAGGAAAACAAATGAAAATATGTACATACAAAACAAGACCTAGACAATTATACAGAACTAGTTACGTAGATGTTGCTCAGTATTAGCCTTTGTTGTGCTAGACAATTAAACAGAACCTAAAAATGCATTCACTCTCCAGGCCTTTGCTTAGCTTCAATCTCTGTTGTGCTAGCTTGGGTTGGAAATTCTGGTAATTCCATAGCTGTAGAAGTGGGGATTTCCATACTTGTAGTGGTTTGTTGCCTTGAGTCTACATTATTTTGTCTCATCATTCTCCTATTTCTTAGTTCCTGGTCATAAATGAATGGAACATTATTAAATTGAACATGGTAAATGTTGTGGCAACAATTCCTAATCAAAGCAAGGTGTTTACCGTTAATTGTGAGGCAATAACAAATGAAGGACCATGACTCATGAGTAACTCGTCTCCCAGCAATTATCTGACCAATGTGAGACTACATCAATAGAGATTACCATTATTAATCCTTCTAGGTTGCATAATTACCTAATTCAATCAAATTAAAGGGTTTTTTATGCAATATCATGAGATTTTGTTAGAGGGCCTTACTCTGAAGGTTTGCAGTCAACAACAAACAGCAGCAACACTTGCCTTGGTTCTTTTATTCCTTCTTGAAGAACATTGATTTTCTGGAGGAGTTGTCTCATCTTGGGGGTCATCTTGGGGACCAGCTTGGGGATTGGCAGCCTACATAGAGAATAACAGGGCATATTTAACTTACAATCATTTAATATAGCAATGAATAAATAATTAGTAATCAATTAACAACATTTTACTTACAGAATTTGTCCTTTGTGCATAGCGAGACTTGTTGTGCCCTTTAGCATGGAAAATGCTGCATGTCATTACCCTGCCTTCTCTTGAAAGGTTGGTTCTACTGTTATTCTTGGGTTCCATTGGTTCTTTTCTCCTTTTCTTAGCAGGTTTTCTAACCATTTTTTTCACCATTGGTGGAAGCATTGGACCTTCCTCACTTGTTGGCCAAAAGTCTCTGCCTCTTAATGGACTAATAGGGAATTGATAGGCTTTGAGGTATGTGTCCTTCTTAAACCAGTCAGCAACATAATCTAGCGGGTCCAAGCATTGGAATGCACGTGCTGCCAGGGCATGTTGGCAAGGAATTCTTGTCTTGTCCCATTTCCCGTAAGAACAACTATGATTTTCTAAGATCACAATATAAGCCTCTCTAGAATGCAGGAATAAGTTATCCCAGAACACTTCATGCTTTACGCCCCCCCTTCCACCTGCCAATTTCCACTTTTTAACTTTTCTTTTTCAATCCTTACAATTATCCTAGGGCTACAAGAACTTTTCCATTTGGCAACATTCTCTCTTTTCACAACTATCCTTGTCATGCAGTATTGTCTGATGTCCTCCAGCATGGCAATAATTGGCTTGTGCCTAGCTTCAAGTATAACACCATTGAAAGTCTCACATAAATAATTATCAATGACTTCACATTTGACCACATCATTGAAGAATGCCTGACACCACCCTTCTATGGGCCAATTCTCCAATAAATCATCTACAACATCGGTCCCCTCTTTCAAGCCTCTCATTGTATCTAATTGCCTGAGCATGTCAACCTTGTTTGTTGACCTAGCAGTGTTCCAAAATTGCAGTTGGATTTCTTTTTCAGGATGTCTTCTGCCCAATCTTGCATATATGTGTCTAGCACACATTTGATGTTCAATAAATGGCAAAAGATCCCTCACAGCATGAATGAGACCCTATAGAAAATAACAAGACAGATTTTGTATATCACTAATTAGCACATACAAGCCTGAATAAATATATTTTCAAAAACAGAAAAATTCAAAGTTGGTTATATACCTTCTACATATCATTGATGAGTGACTACCCAAGGCCATCCCCAAGTTGTAGATCAAAGCTTAGATGCTGAATGAACCAATCCCAGCTCTCAGTTGTCTCTCTCTCAACAACAGCCTAAGCTATTGGATATATCTGATTGTTTCCATCCCTCCCTACTGCCACTAGTAGCTGCCCCTTCATGAAGCCTTTTAAAAAACACCCATCCAAGCCTATGATATTCCTACAACCAGCCAAAAAAACTTCTCTGATGGGTGTCAAACAAATGTACATCCTCTGAAAAATGGGATGCTCTAAACCTTCCTGCCTTTTGGATACAACAAATACACTACTCCTAGGATTTGCTTGTTTCATTTCCAAAACATAATTGTTCAACACCAAGAAGTCATCCTTGAACTGCTTTTCCAATTTCCTTACCACAATTGCCTTTGCATTTCTGCAAACCTTACTAGAGATGAACACACCCATGTCTTTTCTCACCATGGTCTTCAAATTCCTAGGTTTTATGAAGGGCATACCAGTTATGATATCAAAATACTTGTTTGCAAACAACCTTTCCTGTCACCCTCATATTCCTGGACATCCCTGCAAGACACGAGTGCTCTACTACATATGTCTTCACAACATACACCTTTTACCCACCGCACCATGAACAAAAAACCAGCCACTTGCATCCTTTGGCAGCACACTTTGCCCTAACCCTTGTCACATCATTTTTCACATACTCAAATTCAAACCCTTTCCTAATGGAAAATTGGATAAGCTCATGTTTAAATGATTTCATATCCTTAAACCTCATATCTAAGTAAAAGTCTTCTAATTGGGAATTAGAGCCAAAATAATTATCTTTGGACCTATGCCTCTTGGATCATCTGCATCTGACCCCCCCCCCCCCCCCCCCCCCCCACACTTGTATCTTCATAGCTACCCGGGTCTGATGAATCCAAATAATCGCTCTCATGACCCACAACCTTCCCAGTGTCAACAAGTTTGTCTCCTAAAGTAGTCATGTTAGGACCTTCTTCAACATTACTTGGTTGTCCCTCATTTCCATCTTCAACATCACTTCCATCATTCCCTTCTATTAATTCCTTTTCCATCTAAGCATATCTCCTAACTTTATCCCTTGCTTTTGTGGTTTCCTCATCTTCATCTGAATTTTCCTCTACCAACGGGACATCTACTAACCCTTCTTCAATTTCCTTACTAGAGCCACTTATCTCTTCACCATCACTCACATTCTGCCCATCCCTCATCACATCAAATTCACTAGTTGGCAAAAGGATTTCTGGCAAGTCCATGCCATGTGTAGCCTCTGAAAGTTCAACATAAACATCCATGGCCCTATTTCTGGTTAATTGTTCAACTAAATCCAACATAGATTGATCATTGCATACAGGTAATAATGCCCCTGCACCATCTATATAGGACATGCTCACCCTCTTCTTAATATCATATCCTAACTCCTTCACATCTCCTAATAAATCCCAATAACAAATTTTGTCAGGATCCATAGTAAATTCATTCACTTTTCCCCTGTATAGCTCACTTTCCCTTCCCTTAGCAACGCCCCTCCATGTTTGTACTTAATAATATATTGATCAAAAGAAACCATGCTCCCTACCAAATTCAATTTCAAATGAACATATGTATCACAATGTAGGTTAAACTCTATAGGAGCATTACAATGAGGACAGGCTCTAAGATGAACACATACACCCACAAATAGGCCCATTCCAACACATACACCCATAAATAGGCCCATTCCATTCAAATTATTTTAATTCAGTCATGAGTTTAGATAATTCAAATAATCCATAGAAAGAAGCACCAATTTCATGACAAGCAAACAGTTTTGCAAACAACCAACACTTACATGAGAAATTGACAGACATGCCACTTCAAAGCAAATGTCGAGTGGATGTTCAGTGATGGCAACAACGGCAACACTCACTATTGACTAGAATAAAATGTAGTGGTTGTTGGGTTAGAAGCTGCAAGCATTGGAGAATCCCTAAATTGAATTTTTGGGGACCATCGGAGATGTTGAGTAAGGGAAAGGAGGACTCAAAAGTGAAAGGTGAGGTTTTTAAGGTTTGGATCCAGGCTATTGGATCCAAACCTGCTTGTTCTAATTTTTTAATATTTTTTGTGACTTTTATTAATTGTTTATTATTATTTAATTTGCAGGAAATGCCACATCAGATTACACAAACGGCATTCCTGACGGCTGTCGCTTGTCGGACCTGATTTACCCATTTTAGAAAGTACAGGTACTCAATGTGTGTGGTTTTGAGTGCAGGAACTAAAAGAGAAGAGAAAGAAAAGTACAGGGACTATTTTAGTGATTATACCAAATAAAAACTCTAATCTTACTGGATGTAATAAATATTCTTTAAGTAAACCATCGGAGCATTATAGAATTACTTACCTAGAGCATAGCTAAAAGTATGCAATGTAAATAAAATGATGAATGTGTTTTATATTTGTATATGAATGTAATTTTTTTAAAAACTACAAACAAATTATTCAAATAAACAAAATTGCAAATAAAATAAAAATTTATTATTGATTTTCTAAAAAAATCATTCTTTTTATAAAATTATTATAAGTGTGAATAAAAATTTTAAAAATTATATTCAAATAAGTTTAAAAGTTTTAAAAATGTTTAAAAAGATTAAAACACAAATAATCTTTAAAAAGATGGGTAAATTCCATTTTAATAACAATACATTTTTAAAAACAAATGGGTTTTTTTAAAAAATATTACGTCTTAAAAAAACAATAACAATTTTTTAAAAATTGGATTAAATAGGCGAAAACATGCTGCTCTAATAATTAAAAAAAAAAAGAAGTGTCAAAATGAAAAAAAACAACCACATTTTATTTGTTTGTAGATCAAATGGTTTCTTATTATTTCTCAATAACTTGGGGTGTTGTTTAGCAAATAAAATGGCCTAGGGTATTTTGTTAAGGGAAAATTATTTTTTAGTCCTGAAACTTTTGAAATATTTCAATAAATCCCTCTGACATTTAGATATACTAATAAGTCCAACTTTTTTGAGTATTGTACCATTGAACCCCTCCAGGTACTCTCCCCGTTATATTTTTGAAAATTTCAGAAATACCCTTGTGTTTGGAAGGAAATGTGAGCTTACTTTTGGAGGGAATTCAGCTGCCGAGTCTTGCCACAGTATGGTTGGTCATACCTTCATGACTCGCAAGAGAAGCTTCTCGACCAGTTTGTTCTTATCCCCCTCCTCCTTCACCGGGTTCTACTTATTCCGTGCTGATCGTTGCATGGCTACTTGTTGGAGGAGCTTCTCCACTAGCTTGTTTCGTTGTTGGACGTGGTAACCCCCGTAGTGAAGGTTTTCGACTTGGTAAAGACAAACCTGTGAACAACCGTGACTGAAAATGGGTGTCAGTTTGTTAATGCTGATGAGTTTGTGTTTATTCTTTTTTGTTTTATTTATTTATTTTTTACCTGCAGGCCTTGACCTCATATGGATACATTTTATGGTATTGCGAAGTACAAGGAAGATGATTGTATCTTAGAGTTCTCCGTTATATCTGAATGGGAGTCTCTGTTTGATGAAATATGCGCACATTGGTTCCTTCATTCTCCACTGGTAAGGGTAAATTATTTAATCCCTGACGAGAAGAATACGATAGCTTGTATTAGCTCAAACAGTGATTTCCAAAGAATGTGCAACATTCACCATGCGTTCAAGAAGAATATAGTTAACTTGGTGGTTGAGAAAATGGCAGAGCATGCCTCCGGGTCGTCGATGCCACTATAAGTACCGACCTTCTTTAGATGTTACACTCTTTCCAATTATTTAACACTCACTCACTTATTAAAGTTAAATTGGGATTATTTTCTCATTTACTTGTTTATTAAGTCATTGTTTTATTTATAACCAACTATAAAATTTTATTAATGGGTGTTTATGATTTTATAATGTAACAATTGTTCATTTATGACCGTTTCTAATTATTTAAGTTACTGCTTGTTTATTTATGACTGTTACTACATGTGATTCAAAAACTCCTTGGTGTGCACCTACCATATAAATAAGCTTGGATGGGTAAAGAACTTGCACGGGGAATCCTCCATGGTTTTGAAGTAGCAAGCTATGATCTCCTAATATAGTATGCAGGTAAGATGACTGAAACTAATCTTGGCAGCATTGTTATCATTGATAGGGATGGCAACTGAGTCAAATGCGCTTTTTTCTGCTTCCGTGCTTGTCTTGATGGTTTCAAGAAAGGTTGCAAACTGTTGCTCTTTATTGACGGAACTCATTTAGTGGGAAGATATGGTGGTATCCTCTTAGGCACAACGGGTAAGGATGGTAATGAAGGAATCTTCCATTTAGCATTTGACATTATGGATAATGAGAATGATGAGAATTGGACATGGTTCATTTCAACTTTAGATGATGCATTATAAGGCGATGAGGACTATGAGAAGAACATTACATTCATATCAGATCGGTCGAAGGGACTTATCAATGATGTTGCTAAGGTTTTTCCTTCATCTGCACATGCATACTGTTTGAGACATTTACATGCAAACTTCCTTAAAACCAACAGCAGGCTTGGCAAGGCATTAAAAGATGAGTGCTGGAGGTTGATTATCAAGGTCGTGTATGTGTGCACATGCATGGAATATGAAGAAGCTATGAATGAGCTATCTACGACTTCATCGCAAGCGCATCTTTGGTTGTTCCACAAATCAGAAGTAGCACATTGGTCTAATTACCTATTTAGAGGTCAGCGGTGGGGTGAGATATACTCTAATGTGGCTGAGTCATTCAATGCTTGGATCAAGGAGGCACGCCATCTCCCTGTATACAACATGGTTGACTCGATTAGCTATGTTCATATTGTTTCTTCTAATTCAACCATTATGTTTATTTTTTTTACTAAATGACAGTATTTAAGAGTTACTGATTATTTACCGTACATAGATGAAGATTTATGTTGTTTCTAATATAAATGCTATGTTCTCTTTTAGTTATTGATATAACTGTTAATAATATCATGTTTATATTTATAATTCTAAGTTATTAATATTAGTATGATTTGTCAATTATTTTTAAAATATTACTATATAATTATTTAAGTTCTGATTCATAAATAGCCTTTAATGTTGATGTTCAGGTTCAAAATGATGAACATGATGTGTGATCGCCAATAGCACTGCCACAAGTGATAGACTCACCTATGTTTAGAGAAACACAAGAAGATTGAAGATATAGTTGAAGAATGTCGGAGTTTGCTTATAGGTCGTTATAACGGGGTGCAATTTGAAGTGATAGACAATCAAAGCAACTCTGTCAACTTACATGAGAGAACATGCTCTTGCAAAAGTTGGGAAGTGTATGACCTAACTTGTAAACATGCTTGTACGGCCATCATGGAGACAAATACCAATGTTCATCGGTTGGTTGATGACTATTACACTGTTGGCATGTATAATATAGTATACGGTAACCCAATTTATCCTATCCCAGGCCATGACAAACCAATGGATAATTGCAGAGATCTTCATCTTCAGCCACCTGTAATAAGGAGACAACCAGGGCGACCAAGGCGTCAAAGGATTGAGTCACAAACTTTTGACAAACGAGAGTTGCATTGTAGTCATTGTAATGAAGTTGGCCACAATTGAGTTATGTGCAATGAGGTCATTGTAGACTGATTGTTCGGATGCAACTATTTTGATAAGAAATGTTATCTCTTTAGCCATTTTGTTATGATACTCAGTGTACATCAATTACTATGTTAAATCGAAGGTCAACTTATGAATATAAACAAAGACTTGCGAAATTGATCATGACAAGTAATAAATAGTCAGAACAAGATCATTATATACATGAAATTGACAATATATAAAGGAAATTGAAAATATATGTAGGAAAGTGAGAATATATCCAGAAAATTGAAAATCTTTATAGAAACTTGACATTATACAATATAAATCGAAATTATGTATAGAACATTGACAATAACTAAAGTAAATTGAGAATATGTGTAGAAATTCTAGAATATCTACAGGAAATTGATGACATATACAGCAAATTGACATTGTATACAAGAAATTAAGATTATGTATAGAAAATTGAGAAATTGTTAATGACATTCATGTTTCAAACATTAATGCAAAATACTAAAATGGCTGATTTTCATCCAACACATTTTCAGATGGCATATAATGTAAAACGGAAGTTCTGATTTTCATGTTTCAAACATTAATGCAAAATATAAAACAGTATGACATATAAACTAGATAATTATATTTCATTCCAACACATTTTTAGACCCCTCGGGTCGGTTAGTTGAAGTCTCAATTGTTCCAAATGTGGATGGTGCAGGGGGATCTATGGCCATGTTACCTTTCGTTGTTTCAGATAATGTGTTCTCGATAGGATCCTCTTTTGGGACATGGGTGGCACTGTCATTGTTAGTTGCAAGTTCTTTTATATCATCAGTTGCAGGTTTTTCCTCTTCAAATTGTGCACTATCCTCTTTCTAGACTGGGGTGCGTAGTATGCCATCTGAGAAGATCCGCATTGCGTAGAGAAGCCGATGGTATGCCACGTCACCGGCTGGCAGCTCAAGTTTCTCACCTTGTAGTATCAATTCCATAAATCGCATTACATAAACAGGGCAATCCAAACTGCCTGCCGTTTGCTGGGGACAATCATGCATGTGCACAAGTAGGTATACATCGGTGTCAGTAATGCCAAGCTTTACTTTCAATAAATTATCAAAAAGCAAGCACAATATTTCAAAGAAGAAAATGGAGGCATAAGTCATAACAAATAACAGAAACACTGAAAGAATTAATTAAGTTTTAGGAGTAACCATTACAATCGCATCTTTATCATAGATAGGGCTCACAAGTGATAAGTAATGACGATATTCCCGATATTCTTTATCCAAAACGAGAAGGTGGTAATTCTTATGTAGTATTATCAGCATAAGAACAACATTAACAGTCATGTATTCATCCAAGGTGGGTGCTATCAATTTATTCAGCCTGTCTTTAGAATCAGGTCTCTTTGACATGGAAAGCACCATTGGTTTGGTAATCATGGCTAATCGCTTAAACTGGAAGGGCAAGTTCCTCAATGATCAACTAGTATCAAGACAAATGTGTCAATAATGTCATCAGGAACCATATGCTTCCCGTCAACCAAAGCGTGAAGATGGTCATGGCTGGTATAGTCGAATTCATTGCTCCAAGCATATGTCTTGAGATGGTGGGGAAAGAAATTAAATAAATCATTAATTGTGTTTGCGAACAAACAAAAATGCATACAAATCTTATACCAATCATACTGATAATTTATTCATATAATTGAACAGAAACTGAAATATTTGAAACGCAACATATCAATTTGATTTGGAGGCTACCGATACAGCGGAAACAACATAATAAGAAAAGTAAGCCAAAAAAATAAAAAAATTAAAACTTGTTAAACACTTATGCATCCATCCGACAATTGAGGAATACTGACAATGTCATTTGTTGCATCTTTTCCAGTCATACAAAACCCTGAGGTTGCTTAGTTAGAGCGATGAAATTTGTTGGTACAGTTGCTGGGTTCTATATTTTATCTGTCTCATTCACTTGGTTATTGTCTCCGTCGGTTGAAGCTACACCACTTTTAAGGGATGCGAGTGACTCTACTGCTCTCCTAATAGCATCTAATGTTTCATTATCAACTGTAGTTATCTTAGATGGTGGTTTTGTATCATTCTTTTTCCCTTTCTGAGAGGGGCAATCTTTTTTTGCTAGGGTGGGTTCGGGTTCAGGTATGGGATGAGATGTTGTTGAAGCCTTCGTAGCACGGGTGAGGGGCCTGGTATAAAGTGGGCCCTCTACCGGTTCATCGGTATGAGGTTTATTCTGTCCTTGCTTTGTTGCATTCTTTTTCAACCATTTACTTTGGGGAGCGTGTGTTATTTCTTTATGGGAAGGTTCAACATTAACCTTCAATTCTCCCTCTGTCTCAGGCAGTTTCTCCTTTTCACAATTTATGCTAACTTTTTCCACAAGTATGATGACTATTTCTTTAAGTTCCCTAACTTCATTCAAGACCAGATCTAGTTTCTCATCATCATTAACCTTTCCTTTAGGGCTTTCCTCAATGGATGGGTAGCCACCGTTCCTCCACTGCAAGCCCTAAAGGAAAGGTTAATGGATGGGAAGCCACCGTCAAGTTTTCCATTGCCAATAAGGTCAACCTCGTACTCAGTCTTTGTGACCAAGGTGAAGAACTAGTGGGATATGCCAAACATTAGCAAATACCAACAATGATCCACATAAAATAAACAAGTATCCAACATACACAATACTAAAGTTATTTTATAAACACCAATTGTCCATTATAAACAAAAACACAAATAACTGAATGGTAACTCATTATACAAATGTGTAAACATCGTTTCCAACTACTAACTGACGATCTCAACAAATTATACACAATATAGACATAAAGTTAAATAAAATAGCATTAATTTGGAAAAATAATCAGTTCACACAATTTGTAAACATTATGAATAATAAAAAACTTACTTCCTGTCCCTTAAGTGTCTCTATAAGGGCTTCAACACCAGATTGTTTCTTGAAACTACTTTCACCGTAGCCAAGGATGCATGGTGAGTTTTCATAGTCGGCTCTTTTCCCAGTCCTAGTGACTTCATAAAACCAAATATTAAAGGCAACTACACAACCCCTTAAGTACCTGGGTACATCTTCCATGACATATCTGTGCGTTGCATGAGGCCATGCATAATCACCAAGTGTGGACAAATCATCCACATAATGAGTTAACCATGCTGGTGCTGAACAACAAGAATCCCATGATGTATATCAATAAAAGTTTAGGAAGATTTTCTTTGCCCTTGTGATCTTTATTAAGGACCAAGCCCTGTAATACCCTCACTAAGAAATCCTTGTTTCTATCTACACTTTTTGTGAAGTATTCCTTTTCCAGCCTATAGTGTTCCTTCTTCCTCTTAAACTCTACAGTACTACCTTCGCACTTTAGGACGAGTAAAAGGGATACATCCTCAGCCTTGAAATGTACATGGCTCTCCCCAAGTTTAAATGTTCTCATCCGCTCATTGAACACTTGTATCAAAACATCTAGTTTATTGCGCTTTTTGACTATTTCAATGTCCATTAGATGACTAAACGGTGTTAGCTTCAGTATATCCTAGTACCTTCACGTCATCTTGTCCTTCAATTCATGTATGGTGTTTACAGTCGGTGCTAAATAGCATCGTCCATTCACAAGATTCCTAAAACCACTTGCCATAATGTGTTATTGCACAAACAAATCAGTTCATATTAATAAACATATTCATGCACAAAGTAAACAATGCAAGCACTACATTGTAGACCGAAGTGAAGTTCACAACAATTCTTGCCATACAATGAGCATGAATGTACAAGTAAAGGACATATTTGGTGTTAACAACATGACAAAATGCATTGATTCCATATGTACACCAGAAATATAATGGTCAAACCAAAATTTGCAATTGAAATAATAGAAAATGTACTGTTCTCCAATTGAAATACTGAATTTTCCAATAACTGAACAAAATTGTACATATATACACAATAATTATGAAAAAATGAACAGAACAAACATTGAAATGGGATTATTTCAGAGTTTAATTCACGACAAGAGAGATTCAGTTGTGTATAGAATGGTATTATAAGATTTACTCTCCAGATATAATACATTACTCGATTCTTCACATAATCTATAATAGTTCTCCACGGTGATAGTTTATAACACCTTCAAGGACACAAAATTTGAATGGAAAAAGTATAAACATTATAATTGAAAGCACATGTTTGGATTACAAATAAAATTCGATTTATCTTATAACTGTCTACAATATTTTCTATGACAGTCCATGAATCAAGACTAGCACTTCACTCACAATATTTGAACAAGAATGCAAGAAACTAATAATGTATCCGGAATACTTATCAAACTCATACACAAATTAAAGCATAAGAACATGAGTTCTTCGAATTGATAAGCAAAAGGGTTGCCCGATTGGGTGTTACCGGGCGTCGATCCTACCAGGTTTGAGGACAGATTACTTCTCCTCTCCGTTGTGCTGAAGAGTGGCTTCAATCAGCAAAGGCAGGCTCCAACACCAGGGGAAACTCAAGTGTTGTTTTTTTTTCTGGCATGAATAGCAAGAACTACGGCCGATGGAGAAGAAGATGAACCTGTGGAGAAAAAGATGAGCCTTAAGTTTCTTTCATTCCTTGGGATGGGCAACGACTTGACTGGTATGATGGTCCCAATGCTTTGAAATTGGATAATGCTTCAAGGGTAGGAAAGTAAATTCACAGCCAATTGGTATTACCATCTCTGCTTCCAATTTCTTCTTACTTTTATTTTCAACATATACAAAATCTATTGCATGCTGTCTATTAATATTGATGTAAGGTGAGGTAAACTGAAGTCTATTTCTTTTGTTTTGGGCATTTTAGAAATATAATGATACTTTTAAAATATAACAAAAAAAAATTGGTGAAATTATGCATTTCCAATGTATTCTCAATCTTTCCCCAATATCTCATGTAGTTAATTAATTCATAAGTAATAATATTGACATAGTATATGATCTTCAAAATTATCAATTTTGTTTCCCTCTTTTAATTTTAGTTGCCTTAGAAACGCACAAATAATTCATGAGTTTATTACTTCGCCTCATATGAATAATATTAGTCCTTCACAATGAACACATCATGGCATGTCATATGGTTGATATTTGATGAAAGAGAATTATTTTAATTATTTTTAAAATAAAAAATAATATAAGTTTTGTGTGAGATAGAAGTCATATTCTTCATTTATGTAAAATCCAAAAATTAACATGCATGCTGATTGGTATGACCAATTGAAATGGCCTGCTATATTAGTATATGCACATTAAAATTTATTTTTTAATTGCCAATTTAGAGTTGTTGAAAAAATTATTTATTTGATGTATTTTATTTCAATTTTTTTTTATTTTTCCAAAGGATGCTTACATAGTTATGTGTTGTAAGTGAGAAAAGTAGAGTAAATATTTCTGTGGGTTACCTAATTATACCAAATTCTTTTTTTGGTTACCAAATTTTAAGTTGTATCAAAATGGTCATCTCATTTCAATTTGGTTTAAAAAAAAATGTTACTCAAAGGAATCCGATAAGATTAAGCGGATGTGGATGCTGGCAATCCAACGTGGTCACCGGATTTCCACATCACTTGTCCCAATGGCCTTGCCATATGGATTAAAATGCCACTAAATCGATCGACCACGTTGAATTGTCGGTGTCCACATCAGCATAATCTCACCGAATTCTTTTGGGTAACATCTTTTTTAAACCAAATTGAAATGAGGTAATCATTTTGATACAAATCAAAATTTGGTATCCAAAGTGAGAATTGGGTTTAATTAGGTGATCTACAGTAATATCTACTCGAGAAAAGTATTTTAAAAAAAAAATTAATATGGTTATGCAGTAAGAAATTGATCGGGTTCCATTTGGTCTGAATTAAAAAAATTATGTAGTCTTAGACTTGTCATTAAGCCATCTCACCCATATAGTTCAATTGTGAACATTTTTTTTTATTTCTTTTACTAATAGGCGACAAGGGTCCCCACTCAAGGGATTTGTCAAAGGGACAGATAGGTACGGAGGTGCATCAGTTATGGTGGCTTACATACCTTCTAGAAAAACCCCCTGCCCTGTAACCCAGATGGATGAAACTACTGTTTCTCCCACCGGGGACCCACACCAAGATTGTAAAAGTACAAAAATAGTACTGGACCCAGATGTACATTGCATGAATAATATATAAATAGTATTGGAACTGGGGTGCACAGTATATGAACAGTACAAAAATAGTACAAGAGTCCAGAATAAATAGTGCATGAACAGTGCGGGGAACGATACTGCTAGGGGAAGTACAAAAATGAATTGTTTAGATATTATAAAACTTTTTTTTAAAAAAAGGTACAACTGTAGGTACAACTGTATTATATTTGTTAAGTTTGTTTAAATTATTTATAATGTAATTAATGTATAATTAAAAAAGGTTTTGGAAATTATTTTTTAAAGTATAAATTTTTATTTAAGAAGATAGTCAATAACAAATAAGTTGATACACTTACACAATCATATGATTTAAATCTATTTATTATGTAATAATTTTAGGTGTAATACATACTCTGTATCTAAACAATTATTGCATTATAGAACTACTTGCCCAGCATAGGTTAAAAATATGCAATATAAATAAAATGATAGATGTATTTTATATCTATACATGAATATAATTTTTTCAAAACTACAAACAAATTATTCAAATAAACGAAATTGTATATAAAATAAAAATCATTATTGATTTCTTAAGTTTTCATTCTTTTTATATATTCGAATAAGTTTAAAAATTTTAAAAAGGATTTAAAAATATTATAACACAAATAAGCTTTAAAAAATGTTTAAATTCCATTTTAATAATATATTTTTCAAAATAAATGGGTTTTTAAAAAATTATTTCCTTATAAAAAAATAACAATTTAAAAAATAGATTAAAAAAGGCGTAAACATGCTACTTTAATAAAGGGGTCAAAATGAGAAACAACCTCGTTTTTTCGGTTTCTAGATCAAATGGTTTCTTAGTACTTCACAAGAAATTAAAGCTTCTTCATTGATGATATAGATATATATAGAAATATTCACAAATATTAAGTATTTCAGGGATACTATGAAAAAGAGCCCCAAAATTTTCCCGCCGGAGATTAGCTTTTCACTTAATCTAAATAATCTTAAGCGGTTAAACATAAAGTAAACCTTTTCAATAAAAATAAAAAATATCAAGAATTTTTAAATAATTAAAAAAAAAGGTTTTCCTTAAACTTACATTATTTGAAATAAATCAATTTTATTATATACTTAAATTTGAAAATTTTGATTGTTTTTATTTGAGTTTGATTTCTAAGAGAATTGTTTTAGTTTGGGTTTAACAAGGATTAGGTCTGCACAGGCTATGGGAATAGATTAAATTTGGAAAGTTTGATTTATTTGTGAAGACCTTCCGGTTTGATTTAATCAACATTGATTTTCTCATATACATAGAGTTTTGAACAAAAGTCATTTGAAAGATGTTTGCATCCACTTGTGCTTCAACTACAATTAGGAAAAAAAGGAGTTTAGAATCAACAACCATCATGCAACTGATCAACAATGAAGACAATGAGAGGATGGATCCTGCTCAAAAGAAACAATGCAATATTATTTTGAAGAAACTAATGATCACACAAGTGTTCTTCTTTAGAAACACTTGGATTGGTAGAGAATAGAACGAAAACTTGATTGCAAAGCTTACCCGACTACGTCTCGGTTCGCTACAGATATATATATATATATATATATATATATATATATATATATATATATATATATATATTTGTGATAAAACCATAGGCTATTTTATTGAAGAGAGAAACAAACAAAGCAAGCAAAACAAAACAGTCCACATGCAAATCAACCTAAGAACAAATTAAGCCTAGGAGAAATTGAAGCCATTAACATGAAAAGTCTTCAACAACCATCTTGGTAAGTCTCTCCCCTGATGGAATAAAGAAAGAGAGTGAATAGAAATGCTATGACTAGCTAATTTGGCGGCACATTGGTTCCAAGTTTTGGGCACACTGTGAATAGAAGGCGATCCAACATCTTTGAGCTATTGCTTAAGATTAGAGAAGACAGCAGCAGCTTGCCAATCAATCCCCCCTTCATCCTCTAACAACGCAGCATGAAGAGCAGGGCAGCTTATGAAGACATGCTTGACATGGAATCCATTCAAAGTTGCAACCTGCAAACCCAACGACATCACTTTAATCTTAACATCAACATTTGAACTGATTAAGATAGGACTACAACCTGCCAACAACATAGCATAATTATAATTCACAATACAGAAACCAACATCGCCCAATTCAAGGTCCTTGGTAATGAATGAAGTAGTAAATAAAAAAGGCCCATCGGCAAAAAAGAAATTATTAAAAGATTATATTCTTCCCTTTATGCAGGTTAGCTGCAGTAGAGTACTCTTGGGCCATAGCAAAGGCACACCTAGCAATGTAACCAAGGTTAGCAGGCTCACTCCTAAAGATAGCATTGCACTGAGTCTTCTAGCTTAGCTAAGGAGTGGCCACAAAAAAAGCTTTGACAAAATTGGAGTAAATAATATGGTCAATCACAATCCAAGTACCAGATGCAAAGCCCTTAGGGAACAGAACAACTTTCCCAACCAGGTTGCTAACATCATTCCATATGGCTTGAATTTTGGGACAGAGATTCAAGATATGCTTAGTTGTTTCAAAATTCAGACCACAAAAGATACAGAGATCCTGAGGGCCAATATTAAGTGCATGAAGAAAATCAAATGTCTTAAGCTTGCCTTTAAACACCAACTAGATAAAATGGTTGGGTCGGAGAGCCATATTAATAGACCACAGTTTTTTGTAGCCCTTCCAGGGATCACCAACATCAGAACAAGTAATAAGATGATTGTAAACCTTACTAGAGAGGTAAGACTTAGGAAACCAAACCCATTGCATGGGAGCATTTGGGTTGACGGTTCCAAGTCTAAATGTGGAAGGATTCAACTACTCTCCAAATACCATTTTGAGCTCAAACAAGTTCTAATGAATATCCACAACAAAATCAGCAACAGAAAGATCATCCAAATCTAAATCCATATTAAGGAAGGCTTGTTTAAAAGCCAAAGGAATATCAAAAAGCCAAGGATCAAACATGAAAGAAGAAGTTTTAGGATTAACATCTTTGATCCAAAGAAAAGGTTTAAGGTGAATCATGGTACGACATAAATTTCTGAAAAACCAAGAACAATTAGCTGGAATACAATCCTTCCACATATTTAATTTACCATACTTGTGAATAGCCAAATCCACCTAGATATTATCTCTTAAATTCAAATAACCGAACATATGCTTAGCCATCAATGCCACTTTAGAAATTCTCAGATTCTTAATAGAGAGGCCCCTCTCAGATCGACCAAGCGTAGTATCTCTACTATTAACCAAATGCATGCCACTACGATTGCCATTTGAAGACCAAAGAAAATTCCTAGCATAAGCAGATATCTTATGCAATATACCATCAGGAACCGGATAGACAGATAGGTAGTATAGAGGTATAGAAAGAAGAGAGAAATTAAGGAGAGTAACCTTGCCAGCTCTACTAATATTAGATTTGTTCCAATTAGCTATAGTTCTTTCAACCTTCTCCATCATACTCTTAAAGCAATTCATCGCAATCTTTTTGGGAGAAACAAGGACCCCTAAATAGGTAAAAGGAAAGGAACCGATCTTGAATGACAAAATGGAGCAAATGCTTTTTATGATCCTCACATTAGCCTAAGAAGGAAAAAAGATCTCAGATTTAGAAGTACTAGCAAATTGATCAGTCAATTGCCCGTAAATATTAAGGCAAAGTTTAACAAATCGGGTAGCACTCCTGTTAGCATGAGTGATAAGAATCAAGTCATCAGTGTACATTAAATGGTTGAAATCTTGCTGAAGTGTACAATTAAAACTTGAAATCATATTATTGTTGAGAGCAAAGTTCAACAGAGTAGTAAGGTTCTGAGACACCAAAATAAACAAATAGGGAGATAAGGGGTCCCCTTGCCTAACTTCCCGTGAAGGAGAGAACCAAGGAGTGGGTTGACCATTGATAAGCAAAGAAAAGGAAACTGAACTAAGACATCCCTTAATCCAAGAGATCCAATGAGGAGGAAAATTCATTTTAATTAAAGTGGCAAGAATAGCAGGCCAGGTTAAGGTATCATAAGCCTTTTTAATATCTATTTTAACTATCATCCTAGGAAGCCAAACCAACTCTCTATTAAAAGAAAGAGCAATCTCTTGATGGGCAATGATATTATCAAAAGCATTCCGACCAGACACAAAACCACATTGTTCCCTACCAATAAGTTTAGGAAGAACATGTTTAAGATGATTAGCCAACAACTTGGAAATAATCTTGTAACACACATTGCACAGAGAAATCTGGCGAAAATCGGAAACACACTTGGGGTTAGGCTTCTTAGGAATAAATGTAATATAAGTCCTACCCCAAGAATTAGGCAAAAAGTCATTGTTAAAGAAGTAAGAAACAGCTGAAAACAAATGGTCCCTAAACAAATACCAGGAAAAACGATAGAACTCCACATTTAACCCATCTAGACCACGACTCTTCCCCAAAGGCAAGGAAAGAAGTGTTTGGAAAGCTACATTCATAGAAATATCACGAATCAGAAAATCGGAGTCACTAGCAGAGATAGAATTCAAATCATTAGAAATAGCATTAAAAATCTTAGAAAAGTTTTTTGGAAAAGGATCAGTCCATAGTTTACCATAAAAATCCAAAAAAACCTGCTCAATACCATTCTGATTATAAAACACATTACCATTAGTGTCCGTAATATAAGATATGGAGTTAATATGTTTACGAATACAGACGCAATTATGAAAGAAACCCGTATTGTGATCACCATCCTGAACCCACATCAAAAGGGTCCACTGAGCCCATTTACAAGCACTTAGATGTTGAAGAGTAGAAAACTTATTGTACAACAACAAGAGAGAGTTTTGAATAGTAGAATCAGTAGAATTACCAGTATCAAGCGATTCAAGGGTAGCAATTTCTAATTCAATATTCTTAAGACTATTCTTAAGAGAGTTCAAACCTTTAGAGCACCACTATATAATCTTATTTTTAGTGCAAGCCACTAAGGTCGTGTTTGGTTCACAAGTGAATGACCGAAGTGATAGAAGTCTGAAAACACCACTTTGGTGAAAGTGTGGAGTTTAGTTGGAAGTCTCTACTTCCATGTGTTTGATTGAGAGGGTAATTGTCACATCGGTGACCACTTTAGGTGTTTGGATGGTGGAAGTGAAAATCTGGAAAATGTGAATTCAATAGTTCATTGTGTTTGGTAACATTGAAGTGGGGTTATGATCACCATTTCGGGTAGGGAGTGAGGTTAACCCATATTTGTGTTTATATAACTTTTAAAATGTAATATTGTTTAGTAGCATATATTTATATTAATTAATTACAAAACATAATATTTTTATAGCAATAAATGAAAATTACAAAATAAGAAAGTAATTATTAAATTAATTTTTAAATGGTTTATCAATATAACAAATATTATCTAGCTTGGGTTAATTTTAACTTTGCAAGTTAAAATTTAATTTTGTTTTGTTTTTCTTAAACCCAAAAGTAAAGTAGGTATAAAATTTGTATGCATGACTTATAAATTCAAAATTATAAGTTAAAAATTTATACCCAAACCTACCACCAACCTGCCAGACATGTTTGAATTATATTCTCATAATTTAGCACCATAACACTATCAAGAATTGATGAAGAGTATACATTACTAGTGATGGCAATTAAATAAATAAATAAATAAATATATATATATATATATATATATATATATATATATATATACCAACATCAATATACTGTCTATTAGTTCATACCATATGGATATTCTTTGCTTTTTCTCAATTGAATCTCAATATGATCACTAGGGTGCAAGTCATTGAAATAATCAGACACTTGAAGATCATGCGCTAAAGTATCAACTGGTGATACTCTAATTCTGTCCCATCTTACTCCATCCTCTATATTTGTTGTCCTCACTCCATGAGGTGGATACTTGAGTAGCAAGAATCTTCTAAAGAGTGAACAAACATATCCAGCTCCTGATTTCCATACCATCCATTCAGATCTTTAAAAATTTTCAGTTGCTTAATCATATTCTTAGTTGGCTGATTTCTTAAGAGAGCATAAAATTTTTTCCCGAGGCGCAAGTGTTTATATTCCTTTGCATAGAACGAATCTATTCTATATACAAGTGTCTATATACAGCAAAAATCCTACACTGCCATTCTACATAAACAATGTATTACTGGTGAGGAGTAGATAAAAAAAAATGGGAAATTGAAATTAAAAAGATCAAGCACATTGAACAAGAATGGTAAGATGGAAAACAAATGGAGCTTGGATGATGAAAGGGTGATGTACCTCACGGTTATAAATTTACTACTACAAACAAAATTCCTAGAACAAATAAAAGTTCTACACATTGAATATACATAGCTGTAATACATGACAGTGAGTATGGCTTAACAACAACACAATATCTTACAATATCATCATAATCCTCTATATTTGTTGCTCGTTTGAATGATTTGTCACATTTTAGCCCTTTTCTTACTTGTTCCACTAGAAGTGGGATCAAGAAACTATCGTATTCAGCCTTCCATCGCTTATTAGGGGTACCGCGTTTGCTGCAGAGGCCTTTGATGACGATTTCTCAGTTGTACTAATCTGCTGAATACATGTGAATGAAATATGTCAACAATAATATAGAAATAAAATAGCTACGATAAAACAAATGGAGGTTAATGGAAATACTAATCTGCTGAATACATGTGAATCAGTTTAAATGAAACCCAGTAATAAATGTGAATCAGTTTAAATGAAACCCAGTAAACCATGCATACATATCAGTTTGAATTAATACAGTGAGAATCATCACTGACAAAAAAAAAAAAAAACATTTGCAACAGTGAATAACAACTACTACGCTACAATGTTAACAATATGACAATCTCAATGTATAGAAATAATAATTAAAACAATGAAGACTATAAAAGAAAATGGAAACAAACCTGCATGTCAGTATTAATAGAAAAGGCCATAATTGTGATGATACAGTCTTTAGATGGGAGTAATACAGAAGACTAAAAAAAATGGAATTACTAGCAGAAGGCAGAATTGTGATGATACAATGATATACCAATCTAGATTGAATATAAAAATGGGATTAATAATAGACAATTGAATATATAAATCTAGATTATATCATGACACCAACTTAACATGGAATAATGATTTTAGAAAACAAGTGAATCATGAAAATGAAAAGAAACTATGAAATTGTAAAGCATGAAAGAAAAACATGAAATAACAAGTGAATCATGGAAATAATCAGCAGGTGAAAAAACAACAGAAGAACAAGTGAAGCATTTAATCATAACATGTAGTCCAGACATACTAGTCTAACGAAACAAACACATGCAAGAAAACAAATCAGCCAAAGAAAACAGGCAACAATAAAGATGTTCGCAGTAATACAGTTAACAAAGCTATCTTGTGATAATCACACAAAACCACTATAAATCATCCACATGTCATTCTCTATCTTGTCTCTAAGTTCAATCCATTAGCGATTTTCTTCCCGTTGTTCTCACTGTGATCAGGGTTGTGATGACATGATTTCCTCATCATGTTGTGTGCTTCCTTTAGACAAGAGCATATCGTTTGGGTTGATACCTGCTATATAGTTATGCAACATGCAACATGCAACATGCAAGAACTAACTTAACCTGTGTCCTGAAAGGGAAGAAAGGATGTGATGTAAAAATCTTGAAATGGTTCTTCAAGATTGCGAAAGCGCGCTCTACACGAGACTATATCATCGAGTGTTAAAGGTCAAACAATTCCTTCGGATTTGTAGGAGCCCTTCTACTATGCTCTTTCAAGTGATACCTAACACCTTGATATGGTGCTATGAAACCTTGCATAGTGGTATAACTGGCATCTACAAGATAATATTTCCCTACAATAATGACACCTGCCAAGTGTACATTCTTGTAATATTATAAATCACATAATATTTGGTTTCCTACCTTCTATCAATTTTAATCCTTCGGTTTGTGGTCTTGCTAGTGCATCTTTTAGGACAGTGAAGTTATTTGTTGATCCTTCCCAACCCTCCAACACGTAAGTGAACTACAAGTCAGGGTTCACGACAGCCAACACATTTTGGGTTGGGCCTTTACGACCATGAAACCGAGGTATTTCTTGAGAGGGGATGTACGCATCAATATGTGTCCTGTCTAACAAACCTATACAATCCTACACGAGAAAAGTATATGGAGGAACATAGAACGAATGATTAAAGGGAAATTATTAAATTTATGTTATATGTCAAATTTACTTACATTGAAAAATGGATACCAATTCGGGTTACATTCAATTTCTAAGTGACAATTGGAACTAGGGGAATATACAAAATCATCTCGAATGGCACCAACAGCTCTGAGCATGCTATTAAAATATCGACTAATCATTTCCCTAGATCGAACAAATTCAATTCTCATGGTCCTATTTTTGGTATTGTGACCTATAATATGCAAGAACGTGGATAACTGTTCCTTGACAGATATATGTTGGGTGTCCTCAAGGAGGTGCTTGTCATGCATGATCGATGCTAGATGTATAAAAGGACCTACATCCATCTTAAGATAGCTGACGCAATAGTCACAACCACTCCTTAAAATACGCTCCATATGTTTTTTCCTAGTTAAGTCTCGAAACATGGACGGTTCCTTACTTCTCCCTTGCCGAGAAACATGCATTTCTCAATTAGGCTGGCAACAACCACAACAACGGTAGTGAACGCAGCAACCAATGGCCTTACATGGTCATTAACAATCTAGCTATCCATCTACATAATTAAGGATAACGTTATTGATATGAACATGCAACTACTAACTAAATTTAATACACACCACTCAAGAATTGCCTCCTAGTAATAGTCTACCCATATGGACATAGCTGTCTACATAATCAAGATGGCTAACAACAAAATACCACAAATTTCATATACGCTTAAGCATCATGTAAAGGAATAATAGATGCCTACAACTAAAATCTTGGTATTCAATCAAATAAAAAAAAAGTAAATAAATATGGAAACAATGTTGCTATAGACTAGAATTAGAAAATTGTAAATCTGTTCATGAGGTAATCAATAGAAACATCAGAGCTAGTAGCATCAGAGTTAATATATATGGAAATGAGAATTAAACAATACTCATTGTGGAATCAAACAAAAATGAAATGAGCTCCAAGCCAAGAAGTTTACCTTACACCATGTTGTCATATATAACTGTCCAGATCATGCTATCATTAGATAAGGAAATCAATAATAAAACACAACAATGGAAGAACATGGTATGAAGATGTTTATAAACAACAGAACAATACATCACAATCGCTTTCATATTATGCACATATGATGGAAAATAAATGTAAAGAACAAATTGACAAATGTAGGAGACATACTATACAGATCTACAAGGGAATAAGAAATTGCATACTATGAAATTATGTCGAGAAATAAATCAGAAATAAACGAAATATATATAAACAAATTGAAAAAAGAATAACAAATGGTTTATGTATAACGCAAAGGTAAAGTAGCAGAATATGATTAGGTTGAAAGGTATTGACTGAATATCATGAGGATTTCTGGGGACAACAACATTTAAACAATCCAAATCATGCTATCATAAGATAAGGAAATCAATAATAAACCACAACAATGGAAGAACATGGTATGAAGATGCTTATAAACAACAGAACATTACACCACAATCGCTATCATATTATGCACATATGGTGGAAAATAAATATAAAGAACAAATTGACAAATGTAAGAGACATACTAAACAGATGTACAAGGGAATAAGAAATTGCATACTATGAAATATGCTGACAAATAAATCAGAAATAAATGAAACATATATAAACAAATTGGCAAAATAATACATGGCTTGAAGAACTGCAAAGAAATATAAGGAAAAACTCTATAGGAAAAATTTACAACATATGACGATCCACAGCGATATAAATCAAAATAAACAAAACTTAATTAAATGAAGCTCTGCACTGAAACAAAATACCATATTGACAAAAATTGATGATATCAAATATACCTAAAAAATAAACCAATATGTAAAAAAAATTAAAAAAAGGTATTCTTGCAAATCTGGAAGGAAAACAATATCGGGAGAGGAAAACCACTGAAGAATAGTAGGCACAATTGTATCATCTGAAAAGCTTAACGAAACAACACAATGAAAAAATGGGGAAAAAGGGACAAGCTACAAGCAACAAAAAAGGGAAAAAAGGAAAAAAAAAAAAAAACCAAAATAGCGTCGTTCAGACCCATTTTTTGAAGGAGAGATGTCTACCGACTCAGATTTAAACAAATAGCGAACAAAAAAAGTGAAATCACCTGAGAGAGGGATGATCGGGCCAAGTAGGTGGCGACAGAGAGACGAGGATGCTCGAGCGAAGACAGAGAGGGAGAGATCAAGACTGCAAAAGGCATAGAGAAACCCTAGAATGAAAAGCCTAAAGTGGCTTGGGAAATGGGGAAAAACATACATGGCTTGAAGAACTGCAAAAAAATATAACAAAAAATGTATGGAAAATATTTACGGCATATAAAGATCCACAGCGAAATAAATCAAAATAAAAAAACTTGATTATATGAAGCTCTGCTCTAAAAAGAAAACATCAAATTGAGAAACAATGAAGATAAGAAACCTGATAAATAAACCAAAATCAACAAGAAATAAAAAAAGGTATTCTTACATATTTGCAACTAAAACAAGATCGGGAAAGGAAAAACCCTGAAAAACAATAGACATGATCATAATATCATCTAAAAAACTTAAAGAAACAACACAATCAAAAATAGAAAACAACGAACAAGAAATTATGGTGAGAACGAAAGGGGAAAAAACCCAAATAGCATCATTCACACCCATTTTTTGGAGGAAAGATGTCTACCGAGTTAGATCTGAATGGTTGGCAAACAAAAAAAAAATAGAATCACAGCCGAGAGAGGGATGGTGGCGATAGAGAGATGGTGATGCTTGGGTGAAGGCGAGAGAAAGAGATCGGGAGTGGAGGAGGCGGAGAGAAACCCTAGAAGAGAAGCTCGGAAGTGGCCTGGGAATTGGGGAAAGATGGGGGTAATTCCAACATAATCACGTGACACCACGTGAAGGAAGTGAAACGCTTCAAATCACACTTCAGGGTTTTCTATCTCGAAGTGAATGGGGTGAAGTGGCTGGTTTTGGAACTTGTCAAATCACCACTACGATGTCCACTTCGGCGAACCAAACACAAGGAAGTGCTACGAAAGTCACCGTTTCAGCCACTTCGGACTCTAATTCGGCGAACCAAACACGCCCTAAATGAGAAAAAACATGCAAAGGATTAGAATGAGGTTGAAAATTCCAGGCATCCCTAACAATAGCATGACAATCTAAATAATCCAACCAATAATTATCAAATCTAAACACTTTATTTTTGCGAAGGGAATTAGGGGAGGCATTAAGAAGGAGAGAAGCATAATCAGAAAATAGTCTAATAAGATGTTTAATAACATAAATATCAAAATTACCAGTCCAAGTATAATTTACCAGGCACCGATGAAGTTAAGCTCGGAAAACAGTATAGCAGTTGTTAAGCAGATTCTTGCTAATGCTATGCAAAACCATCCTTCCACCGATGAAGCTCATATTAAAGCCAAAGAACTGAATAACATATTTAATGTAAGTTGGAAGATGAGGAACAAGTGGTGGATTGATATGCAAGAACCTCGGCTAGAAAAGAAACAAAAGATATTAGTTGTTAGACTAGGACAATGAGTCGTGGAAATCCAAAGACACACGGTCCCAAACCTAAGGTCAACCGTGACTAGCCCTCTACACTATGCCCCGGTGGAAAGAAATACTCTCAACACCCTACACTGTGTGGGACTGCTTAGGGTTTTGGGGACTCCAAGTGATAAATGCTATTCTCTAATATAGTTCTAACCCTTTGGTTTAGGTGAAAGAACCCTAGTCACAATTAAGCCCCAACACTATTCACACAACACTTCACTCTGTTGCTCGTGCAACTAAGCCCCAGTGGAGTTTATCTCTTAGCACTTCACTCTATTATGACCGCAAAGAACTCTTGGAATGTGGAGGTAGGATAAATCACATTGGAAGAAAAAGGGAACGTTCCGCTACCTCTCGACTCACCCTCTCAACCCTATTCAATCTTGCTTAGTCTAACCCTAATGAAGTTGTCACACCTTCAAAAGATTACCAAAATGGATTCTTAACCCTAGTGTCACATCTAAGGGAAAATCATGCAATTGACATTCAAGATTGAAACTCAATTAAAATCATCAATTAAAGAAGCATAACAAAGTCAATGAAACAAAGTCATCCTAGGGTTTACAACTCCAAGCACCCACTAGAGGTTTAGCTCTTCATAGATCAATATAAAGTCAACAAAGAGTTTGAAAACATATGCATAAAAAACCATAAAGAAAACCCCCTTGTAGTCCGTATCGATGGTCTTGAGAAGCGGCTTCTTCTCCTCGAAAGGTTCCCTTGTCAAACCTAGGGCACACCTCGCCGAATCGATGCCGACGAAAGCTCGCCCAATAGTTCTCCTCCAAAGGAACTCGATGTTGATGCCGTAGAACCACTCCAAAAGCTTTGCAAAAACCTCTCCAAACCCTAGCTATGGTCTCCCCGAAAGTTGGGCGAAAGATGAATAAAAAATCTCTCAAAATAAATCAAATCGCGGTATTTATAGAGCTAAAATCGGGCATCCACACGGCCGTGTGGAATTTCCACATGCCCGTGTGGATTCTCTGGAATCTTGATTTTCGGCGCACTATGAACAGTAATTACAACAATAAATTGCTACAGTAAATTGCTACAACCTCGCCCCAAAGTTGCTCCCAACTTCATTTTCTTCATTGAGGCCGCCAAGTTGGGCACACAACTACGCAGTAGATCATGTCGCTTATTACTTTCAACACATTGATGAATCTCAAGTTACACAAGTTGGACTACATGAGTGTGACTGCCTTCGTGCCCCTCTAAATTGTATAATCCTTGAGTACTTTGGAGGTTGGTACACACCCACATGTCTACAACTTGTGCCTTGATCCTTGCTTAGTCCAAGAATCTTCTCAACTAGTGCGGCCATGACCTATTTTTGCTTTTTTTCTTCTACATCGTCTTCACAACCCTGAATGCGTAAAAGAACACAAATACACAAGAATCAATGATAAAACCTGAGAAAAGTAATGCTCAATGTAAGAAAAGTATACTTTGTATTATTTATACATGAGCACTTATCATGGAGATAAATTGGAAGAAAAGCAAAAATAGATCATGGACGCAATAGTTGAGAAGACTCTCGGACTAAGCAACGACTAAGGCACAAGTTGTAGACATGTGAGTGTGTGCCAACCTCCAAAGTGCTCAAATGATCATACATATTGGAGGGGCACAAAGGCAGTCACACTCATATAGTTCAACTCATGTAACATCGAAGAGCTTCATCAATGTGTTGAAAGCAAGAGGCGACATGATCTATCACATAGTTGTGTGCCTAACTCAGCGCGAGTATTGTAGCAGCTATTGTAAAAACGCTGTAGCAATTTATTGTAGCAGATTACTGTTTACAGCACGCAAAAAATCAGATTCCAGAGAATCCACACGGGCGTGTGGATGCCCGATTTCAGCCCTATAAATACCGCAATTTGAGATTTATTCGAGGAGCTTTTTCCTATCTTTCGCCCAACTTTCTAGGAAAGCGCGGCTAGGGTTAGGAGAGGATTTTGCAAGGCTTTTGGAGCGGTTCTACGGCATCGACATCGAGTTCCTTTGGAGGAGAACTATTGGGGAAGTTTTCGGTGGCATCAATTCTGCGATGTGTGCTCTAGGTTTGACAAGGGAACCTATGGAGAAAACGAGGCGGTTCCATAAGACCATCGATACATACTACAAGGGGGTTTTCTTTATGGTTTCAATCTCTTTATTGATTTTGTATTGCTCCATGGGGAGCTAAACCCCTAGTGGGTACCTGGATTTGTAAACCCTATGATGACTTTGTTTCATTAACTTTATTATGCTTCTTTAATTGATGATTTTAATTGAGTTTCAATCTTGAATGTTAATTGTATGATTTTCCCTTAGATGTGATACTAGGGTCGAGAATCCATCTAGGTAATTCTTTGAAAGTGCGACAACTTCATTAGGGTTAGACTAAGTAAGATTGAAGAGGATCGAGAATGTGAGTCGAGAGGTAGCGGAACGTCCCCTTTCCCTTTCGACATGTTCCAAGAGTATTTTGCGGTCACAATAGAGTGAAGTTCTAAGAGATGAACTCCACTAGGGCTTAGTTGCACGAGCAATAGAGTGAAGTGTTGTAGTGAATCTTAGTGCTGTGGCTTAATTGTGACGAGGATTCTTTCGCCTAGACCAAAGGGTTAGAACTATATTAGTGAATAGGGTTTATCACTTGGAATTCCTATTACCCCAAGCAGTCCTACACAGTGTGTGGTGTTGAGAGTATCCCTTTCCACCAGGGCGTAGTGTAGAGGGCTAGTCACGGTTGACTTTAGGTTAGGGACCGTGTGTCTTTGGATTTCCATGACTCATTAAACATCAATTAGGAAGTATAATATTAGTCTTGCACTTGAAACAATAGTCCTAAAGTGAGCATTGTCCGAGTGCCCCATCTTATCATTGATTGTCCTCTCCTTTATTCTTGTTCGTTTTCTTCTCTCTTTTACTTTTTCTTTGCATTCATATATTATCTCTCTCACCATTAATTTTCTCTATAGCTAAATAGTGATAGCTTTTGTTTCTAAGCACTATTCCTTATGGATACGACTACCCACTCACCAGGTATATTTTATTACTGCGACAACCTGTGCACTTGCGGAACCCTCATGCAAGGGGTGTGTCAATGCTTATTGATCATTTTATAATATGAATTTCCCTATTTCCGGAAAAGTACCTGTTGAGCATTATACACTTTAGGCTTATAATTCAATTTAATCTACTCATAGCATGATCTTTTTGAAAAGCCAATATTCTTTCAACATATTGTGGTGTTACCACTCTTAGTTCACTTATACCATAGGTTCATATCAAATCAAAGTAACTTATTGATTCAAAATTTTCATTTTGGTTTGAAAGCAATGTAATGTTAAGTGAAATTCAATACAATTTATCATGAAATGAAGATGTTATATGTATGAATTTTCATTGAACTTGTTTTCCTTATTGAGCAGAGAAGGCTAGATTAGAATATCAAAGAAAAACACAGGCAAGGAAAGAGAGGCGGCACGAATCACACTCAAGAAGGTAATGCATACAACTCTTTTAACTATAAAAAAAAATCTTCTTTGCTAATTGAAGAGAATTTATTATTTATTGTTAATTAACTTACATTTCTTGCTTTATATCTTTTGCAGATGGAACAAACTGTGAATATCAATCAAAGTTTGGAGAAGGAAGTTAAAGATACGATGAAGATCATGAGCTATGGTTCTACAAATAACTACTTATTTAGTTTCTTTGGAGGATAATATGTAAATATGCTCCTTCTACTGGGCCTTGAATTGTTGTTTGATACAAATGATTGTATAGTAATAGTAACACAACATGATTTCTGATGCATATATATAGTGCATATATTTATTGTTAATTCAATAAGATAATTTTTTACCATCAATTCAAGAAAATTATTGACTGGTGAAATACATGGGGCGGAATGAGAATTGGTATGAAGACAAAAGAATTAATGTTTCTTTAACCAAACATCACACACTGCTACTAGTCCATATATATGATAATTTGTTGCATAATCACACAAATTTGAGACTTCACTGAACTCCTAAATTTATCTAATTAATTTTCATTCACCAGCACAAGTAGTTCCCCAATAACTATTAATTTTCAAACAGTATTAGTATATTTTTAATTTTTTCCTGGCAAGCTTTGGTTAAAAAATAATAATGATTGTTTTTTTTATTTATATTATTTCAATACCTGATTTTATTTTTTATTCTTAATTCATTATTCCAAATTTTCTCGTTACTAAAATACCACCGTTCTGAATCAATTTTTGGGATTATTAATGTATTTCTCTTGTTATTAATTTTAATTAACTCATTATGTAAACTTACGAGTAAAAAATTATTAACATTGGTAATTCTTTATGTTTTTTTATTACTGTATGATATTTCATATTAGTATAATATTGTCCTCTTTATCTATAATTATAGCATAAAGAAAATATAGCAATATACTTTTAAAATTTTACTCATTGGCTTTTTATTTTTTTAAGAATATTGTAAATATAAGTTTTATATAGCAATTGCCCGCACGAGGCAGCACAAATACGATAAGAGCTTTACCATTTTTTATTTTAAAATCATAAAATAGTAGTATTTTATTGTTTCTGTCTTCAACCACCAAAATCGGTGATATATTTTCCATTTTTATTTCGAACCCACCTTTTCAATACAACCATCTCTACCAATAGTATAATAGCCTCCGCCAAAATTAAAACATTAATAATTAAAAAAATTAAACATGTAACAATAAAAAATTTCAACAATAAAAATTATAATAGTGAAACTTACGATAGTAAAAAATTATAACGGTTAAAATTTTAACAACAAGAAATTACAGTAGTTAAATCTACAATAATAAAAAAATTACAAAATTTCTAAAAATTCAGGCAAACAATCTATAATAATAAAAAATTACAAAGGTCAAAAGTTTAATGAGCAAAAATTGCTTGTTTGCGGTTGATAACACATAATATAACTACTAATTACACAATAAAGTATCAATATAATTTGATAACATCATATTTTATGCAAATCCAACTAAATTAATGCAAACTAGGCAAATTGCCTTTGCTTCGCGTATGAGTTTTTAAAATTTTGAGCAAGGTTTTGCGGCAATATCGTATATAAAAAATAATAAAATTAAACAACTCTTGCAATAAAAACTGTTGTATATTTTAAATTTCAAATGTCTTATTCACATTTATTGCAAAACTAAATAAGTAGAATTAAAAAGTTTCAATTATTAATATCATAAGTAATATAAAAAAACTTAAATATAATAAAAAATTAAATTTTTTCTTTGAAACACTCTGGGAGCAAATTATACAGAGGTTTTGTGGTGATATTGTATATAAAAAACAATATAATTATACAACTCCAGCAATAGAAACTGTTGTATACCTTGGATTTTAAAGGTCTTATGACATTTATTGCACAATTAAATAAGTGAAATTTAATTTTTTTAATTATTAATATCATAAGTAATATAAACAAAAATAAAAATGTAATAAAAATCTTAAATTTGTTACTTCAAAAGAATTTAAATTTGTTTTTTTGAAACACTCTTGGAGTAGATTATACAGAGGTTTTGTGGCAATATCGTATATGAAAAACAATACTTCCTCCGTTCTTTATTAGTCGTGATTAACCAAATCTCATGTACCAAAAAACATAGTTATTTTACAAAATTTTATAAAAAATTAGTTATTTTTAAAAAATTACCCCTAATTTGTATCTTCACATTTCTCTCTCATATTTAATTCCAACAAAGAGAGTTGAACAGAGTGTTAAGGGTAATTTTAGAAAAAAAATAATAAATGCTTCTTGATGTTAGAAAATGACAAATAAAAAGGAACATGAATTTGTGACAAATAAAAAAGAATGGAGGGAGTATAATTAAACAACTCTTGCAATGAAAATTGTTGTATGCCTTGGGTTTTAAAGGTCATATGCACAGTTATTGTATGCACATTTATTGAACAAATAAATAAGTTTAATTAAATTTTGTCAACTATTAATATCATTAGAAATATAAAAAAAACATAAATGTAATAAAAGATTTAAATTTGTTTGTTGAAATACTTTGGGAGCATATTATACATCTACTTGGATGTATAGATAATATGTCACTATATAAGTCATCGATAAATATAGAAAAATTACCTTCTCTAACAAAATAGAGGAAATATGATCATTTTGATTATGTAACAATGCCATTTAGATTTAAATTGTTAAGACTGAAAAAATTGAAGTAAAAAATTGGAGGACATAAGAATGGGAAATTAATGGGAAAAAATGAAGAAGAAAAACATCTGGGGGTTTGTAGATTAGATAAGGGAATGGGCCAAGAATCGAGCAAAAATGGGCTTCATAGTGGGTGTCAACAAAGACTTGGGGGATTGAAAACAATGAAGATATTACCAGTTTTTCAATTGATTGAGGATAAAAAGATCCTTTTCTAAAAAAAAGTAATTAAACTATTACCATTTTCTATATTATAGCATATAAAATAGAAAATAATTTACTATTTTCCATGCCATCAGCCACAAATGTAAATTTTTGGGAAATTTTCTTAGTTGAGTAATTTGAGAGACCGACCCACCTCAGTGAGACCTAAACTAGAACTCATCATAAGCCAGGCATTGTTTTGCTTAGTCGCACATTAATTCGCACTCTCTCAGAGTCGAACACACGACTTAAGCCTTTTGTCTCACTTAAAGTGAGCGTCTTTCACTTTAAGTGGGACAAAAGACTTAAGTCGCGGGTTCGACTCCGAGAGAGTGCAAATTAATGTACGACTAAGCAAAACAATACCTGACTTGTGTAGAGCTCTGTTTGGGTCTCACTGAGGTGGACCGGTCTCACGCCTTTTTTTGTGAGAGACCGACCCCACCTTAGTGAGACCCAGAACAGAACTCTACACAAGCCCGGTATTGTTTTTGCTTAATGGCACATTAATTCCCACTCCCTCGGAGTCGAACCCGCGACCTAAGTTTTTTGTCTCACTTAAAGTGAGACAAAAAGCTTAGGTCGCGGGTTCGACTCCGAGGGAGTGCGAATTAATGTGCCATTAAGCAAAAACAATACCTAAAGTGAGACAAAAGGCTTAGCTCATGGGTTCGACTTCGAGGGAGTTTGAATTAATGTGCCATTAAGTAAAAACAATACCTGGCTTGTGTAGAGTTCTGTTCATTATTATCGGCATAAGCACGACTTCCACCATGGAGTACTCATCAAGATAGGGGACCAATAGATTATCTAACCCATCTGCAGAACGCAACTTCTAGGATATTGCAAGCACCATTGGCTTAACAATACTCGCCGACTTTTTAAACTCACATAGAGACTTCTTCATATCTTCTCGCAACATAAGGACATACACATCTATGACATCATCTGGCACCATGCCCTTTTCATCAACCAATGCATACAAGTGATCAAGTGTTTTGTAGCCCCATTCAATGGTCCATACTTGTGTGTTGTGGATACATCAGATAATTAAACAATAACTACTAATATCAAGTACGACATTTAGATCACAAACAACCTGAGTAGTTAATGAATATTTAAACAAGAAACCATGACTTCTAATCTTAATCAAAAACATGAAATTGATAATCCAAAGAATTAAATATGAAGTAATATATGAAGTCTTTAAACAAATAAGACACTTATCTATACGGAGGTTCAAAAACCCCGAGAGTGTTAACTGCTGCATGTTATCTAGCCATGCAAAATCGAGTAGTTGTTTTTTGTTTGGGATAAAGTTTGTTTGAAGCTTACGATCATTGGAAACTTTGTTTGATGTGCCTTGGACAGCAACAACATCAACTGGTAATATTGGCTGTGTACTCATATATGTTCATGTTGGTACAAAGGTCTCCAGCCTTCATTGATGTGAGAGACTCAATTGCATGGTTGACATCCTCTAATGTTTTGGGCTCTACAACTCCCATCTCCAACGGGGATGTTACATTTTTTTTATTTCCCTTCCTTGGAGCTCTAGGCTTGCCTTTAGGTGCTACTGCAGGCCCTAAGGTCACCGTTCTTGAGGCGGTTGTGGCAGCACAGGTAACTGGTTTCTCATAGTTGCTCTTTTGGGAGGGAAGATCTTTGCGCTTATAGTTGATGATTATGTACCTTCACCACAACCATCTTCGTCATTTTCGATGCAAGTGCAGTGGCTTCATGTTCAGGTAGGTCACCAACTGTCTCTTTTTTTTTTTTTTTGCAAGAAATGTATTTCTCTCTCCTCTAGTGCGTCTATCCTCCCCTGAAGCGTAACAACCTGCGATCTGAGTGCTTTGATCTCATCCCACAATTTATAGTATTTTTCATCACCACCATTATCTTTATCGGAGATGGAAGATGATGATTCCCTGCTATGTTTTCCCTCCCAGCTGTTTTGGTTGGGTGACTCTTCTTCGTGGGTGGCCCTTTGTTCTCTTTCCTTAAATTGACTTATGTTCTTACAAATTTTGATGCGTGCAAGGTAAGGGATGTCTTAATGGCACACTTCCATGTGTTCCTACCATTAATCATTGTGGAACCAAGTAGATCCACTTCGTATTGGTTCACGGGATTCAAATTGACAAATTGGTCCATGGGAAATAAAAATTTAAACAAAGTAAAAATTAGTAATTGAGTAATATGATAAACAATTAACACATGTTAGTAAACAGAAGAAACATATCATGAATTGTTCTGCCTTATGTTAAAGTGTTTGCATAATACAAGTGTGTTGAACATGATTGTGAACAATAAAGCATAATATTCATAAGTTAACAATGCATCATAAATGATAGCCAAAGTAGGCTTACTTGTTTTCCTTCAAGGGAATCTATCAGAGTAGCAACCGAGGCTTGCTTTTTATAACTATATTCACCATAGCATAGAATCCTTGGTGTTCTTCCAAAGTGAGCTCTTTTCCTTGTCTTGGTTACCTCATAAAACCAAAGATTCAACACAAATGCACATCCCCTTAAATACCTATATTTGCTTCTTTCCCTGTATACTATCCTTTACTCAGGTGGCAACACTTGGCATAGCATCCATAATCCATTTATGTGCAACCTGAGCCCACACAAATTGATCCAACAATGACAAGTCATCAACATATACAATCAACCATGGTGGTGCTAAACACGATGTGTTTGTAAACAATAGTGAACCTAGAAATAAATTAGTAACAACTTCACAAAGTTTTCCTCACTGTCCGTTTCTTTCTTCTCCACTAAACTAAATAATGTCATGCTTAAACCATCTTTGTTTCAGTATATTCCTTTCTAGAGGAAGTTTTTTTTCAATGCAGTTATCTCCCGTTTTCTCTTAAAGTCTATAACATCACCATCACATCACAAATCCAGTATAAGTGACATAATCTCAGTCTTGAACTGAGATAACTTTGACCAAACTTGAATCAATTACTTTGCTCATCAAATAACTACATCGGAATGTCAATCACAACCCTTTCTTGGATTATGTGCTCCACATCTATGAGATGGCATAACAGTGTTCATCCCAAGAACTCCCAATGCCGCCTTGTCATCTTGTTTTTCAATTCCCGTAGGATGGAGACATATGCTAAGTAGCACCGTCCATTTACAAGATTCCGATTGTTGTTTGGTGTGTGTCTGATTTACAACACTTACAATGAAATAAATTCATTATGAAACTGGGTGGCGTACATCTTCATTAGAAAAATTAAATAAAAAGGCATCGTGTTAAAGAAATAAATGATCCTTTAACCATAAAAACTGAAAAATAAATGACTACTATACAATTGATTGCAGAATAATATATAAATTGAATGTCACAAATGCATATAGAACAACTATTGTTTAAAACATGAAATGCATATAAATATATCATAATTCATGGATTTGAGGGAATTAACACTGCCATAAAAAACTATTTCGCATAATTTAAAATGGATTTACACAATATGATCACATACACTTAATTTTTGATAAATCCAAACAATACATTTAACAGATACTTTTTAGATATGACATGAAACCCTAAAATTGAAAATGGGATAACCAACCCTAAATTGTGCCTGGTACGAGACCTTTAGCGTAGACAAATATGAACACAAATGGCTATAAGTGGTGGCAAGATGATGATGATGCGATCTTCGAGTTAACAGCAACTCGTTAACGACGCTGCTCTTTCTCTAAATAGGTATGTAGTTGAAGAGGTGAAGAAGATGGTTGTTACCTTTTTCCAAGGCTTTCGTCCGGAGAGATAACGATTTGATGGTTACATGTTTTCATGAGTAAAATGTTTTAAAAATTAGGAAAAGGGTAAGACGGTCTTTTCACCCCGCTGTTAAGTCCATCAACCAGGCAGCGGGAGTTATGAATATATGTATTGAAAAGGAGGAGTATTGTAAGGATATGAAATAGTCGAGGGTCTTTTTATTCAAACCATAAAGATAGGGGGACCTCCTGGACAATTCCTCTTAACATAATTCCATTAGGAATTTACATAAAAATGATGAAACTACCTCTTTTTAGGAAAAAAAAAGTAGTTAAAATAAATTTCTAAAAACTAATATTAATTTTTAATATATGTTTATAAAACAAAATGCAAATAAATATGAAGGAAACAAATCTAAATGGGCTTTCTATGAAAATTTATTTGATTAATTAAATATTTTTTATATAGGGGTTGTTTTTTCTTTTTAAAGATTTTATATTTATTGAGAGATTATTTTAAGAATTTAAATGGAGGGGATTTTTATAAATTTCATTTTAATATTTTTGCAAATTTATCTTAATTATTTGGGTAATTATCTTGGGTGAGCACAAAACGTTGTCCATATATCACTTTGAGCACACAATTTCAATTCGTATCCAAATGAGCACCTAATATCTATTCATTTCAACAGGAGGGCACTGGGACTATTCCGGCAGGGTTTGGCTGACTTGGATGTCGTAATATTGATGTGGATGTTATTTTTCCATGTCATATTCACGTATGGACATTCCACGCGAGCAACTGGAACACGTGGCCATCCAACTAATCCACGTCAGATGCCACGTCTGAAAGCAAAACCCTAAACCTAAAAGCGCCATGGATTCCGGCGATCTCGACTGAACCCTAGATGCAGGTTATCTACTTGCCAAGCAATAGCAATCTAAGCTACTTCACTGAATTCTCTGGTTGCTACTTGGAAGAAATGGTGCCAAAGAAGCTTGAGACAACCATCACAAGATAAGTACAAAGAACCTTCACAAAGATCTCTGGAGCAATGTCCACCACTATCACCATTTCTCTCTTTGCCTTCTCATCCTTCCCTTTAAGTACCACCTGCAAGAGTCTCACCAGGATCTCTTTCCCTCCACCTCCATTGCTAATTCCATCCTCCATATATTAAAGAAGGGGCAAGCTCCAAAAACACTATTTTCAGCACTTTCCCTACTCTTGAACTCTCAAGATGCCACTGAGCAAGTAAAGACGCCACCTTCTCTTTTTATTTTCCACCATGACGCCGCCTCCAAGCATTCCAAGCAAGATAAAACCCAAGCATCAAACCCAATCGTCGACAAAACCTACTCAAAATCCAACACAAACCTGTGAAAAATCAACTAAAAATCACAACTTTTTTTTTTAAAAAGAAAAAGCACCTTGAGAATGCCAAGGATCTTGGACACATCCTCCTCATGAGATGCCAATGAATGTCCTTGGAGTACATGAGATGAAGTGTCTCAACTTAGACCTCGATATCATCGTAATCAAAGATCTCAACAAGGTGAGGAAGAGACCTTTATTATTTTAACCACCAGTCAGACAAATTTCCGGTGAAAAACTAGCTGTGAGTGACGAGGATGTGGCGGTGGACATTCATGGAGATGCTGAGCCTGTCTTTGGAGCTAGTCACATCGTTGGTTTCTGGGTTGTTTAATTGGTTCCCAAGGCTACATCTGCCAAGAAGAAAGGCTAGCCATTCTTGGAGGACTAGCTGTCATCTTATGCCACCGCCGGAATAGTGGAGCAAGAGCTTGTGGTCTCAGGTGGTAGTTCTGTTCGTTAGCCATCATATTGAAGAGAGAAAGGAAAAAGATGTAGACATCGCATCATAATTTGTCCACGCGTTAATATGATGTGGAAAAACAACATCCATGTCAACATTATTGCATCCACATTAGCCAAACCCTACCGGAATAGCCTAGTGCTCTCTTGTCGAAATGAAATAGATATTAGGTACTCATTTTGATACGAATTGAAATTGTGTGCTTAAAGTGATATATGGGCAAAGTTTAGTGCTCACCTAAGATAATTACCCTAATTATTTTCATATGCTTTATTAAAATAAAAAAAGAAAAAAATAATTTTGTTATTAAAATCCAGGGGCATTTTAAATTAAGATAATTTTTGTGTATGAAGAGAATTGAATCTGAACGGGATTTTCAAATAATTGATAAAGTATAGAGGTTTATTAATAATTTATTGAAACTTCTATTATAGCTTAGGGTAAAATACCTCGATAGTCACCCAGGTACTCCTAATTAGGTCATTGAATTAATAACAATTTTAATTAGGTAACTCAACTTAAGAATTGCAATTATTTTGGTCCCTAACACAAATATTGTTAATGGTAGCTTGACGTGGCATTCCATATGGTATCATTAGGCATGTGAAAGTGTTAGCAGGGAAAATGTTATTTTTAATAGGCAGATGGCAATGTTGATATGGCGAGAAATATGTGACAATGTGACATGTACCGCCACGTTAGTACAATGTTAATGGCGTGAATTTTAGTGACACAATTGACTATAATTCTAAAATTGGGTGAATCAATTGAAATTGTTTATAATTTAGTGAACTAAGTACGAGTACCAGAATAATTAGGTTAGCTATGTAGATATTTTTATGGATGAGCTATGATCTATTCATCTATCTTTCGGAACCAAACTGAGTTTTATAATACTTATAAAAATATTTTATTCTTTCAATTATTTACAAATAATTTATTTATAACTTTATTTTAAAAGGTTATACTTAAAAGTCTTTATTATATTCCATAATAATCAAGTACTATACTTCATTTAAATAATATTTTTTTATAATTTTTTTAATTAATTAAAAAATTACTTTTAATTGAAATTTGAGCTAAATTAGAAATGTGGTTGTATTGTTATGTAAAAATAAAAATAAAAAATAAAATAAAATCTATTCATTGAACTCCATGGGTGTTTAGTTGGGTGATAAGAATGTGAGGGTTAAAAAGAGGAAAATGTTTATTACAGCTGACAAGATTTTGACTTAATTGAAAATAATAAATTATAAAATTTCTTTGTAAAATAATAAATAGTTCTTAATATTAATAATTTCTAAAATTTAATTATTAAATATATATATTTTTTTAAAAAATCAATTTTATAAATAAATAACTAGAATTACAACATGACATGTAAGAGAAACATAAATGTACAAGATGATTTTAATAATGATGTTTGTAAATAAATAACATTTGGATTGTTACTTTGGTTTTTTTTTTTGAAAGATAGAATACCCAAATTGATTCCTGTATTATATGAAATATGCCCCTTTAGTCCCTATTGTTTTATTTGCACTTGCGAAAACCCTTTATTATTTCAATGAGTAAAATCAAGTTCTAGCCGTAACGGACATTCGATTTTCCGTCCATAAAGACTGACATGGCATTTATATATAATAAAATATTATTTCCACAGTCACGTGCTTGTTTTCTCACCGACTCTGCTTGTGCCTCCAGTTCTTCTGTTAAAAAAACACTAGAGAGAGAGAGAGAGATGATAGCTTTCAAAGCTTCCCGTTGTAACCAACCGGCGATGAAGAGCGTTCTGATCGGCATGGCGGCGAAGCTCCGGGCGAGGAAAACAGGCAAGATAGTTTGAATCAGAGTTTTCTAATTTGGCTAGTGTTTTTTTCTTGCTTTTAGTACTAAAAATCTTTTGGCTAGGTTTTGGGATGCAGGACTTGGGAGGCTAAAGAGGAAGGTGCGCACCTGAGAATAAGAGGACGTGTGAGTGATGTGGGTGATGTTGAGCGATGCGCAGAGCCGTTTCGCTCATCACCAGCCGGTGAGGGTGGAGGGGAAATGACACGTGAGGAAAACAGGCACGTGCGAGTTTGTGAGCGTTTGATGTTGATAACTAAGTTTGTTCATAACCAATTGAGAAGAAGAGATCCCTCTCTATCTTTCTTTCTGGTTTCTCTCCATCTCTTTCTCTTCTCTCTTTTCATTCATCCATGTCTGTGTTTATATGTGAAGGAAGGAACATGGTGTGATTTGATATGGATGAAAATAATTCTAATGTTTCATGTTAGATGTTTGTTTCCTTTATTTTTTTTCGCTTTTTTTTCCTAATGTTTCATGCCATTTGTTAGAATTTGGTTGGCGAATTTTGGCATGAACGTATTGGTGACGATGGTTGCCAATGGTGACTATGGTTGCGTTGTCGATAGTGATGGCGGTTGCCGACGTCAACGAAAAGGGTATCCTTGGTGTGCAGGAAGAGTCATCCTATGTGCAGAGAAAATTTTGCTGATATTTCTTGCACGTTGACGAAGGCAATGATGATGACGACAACCATGGCAAAGACAACAGCGGGTGGGAGGACGATGATGGTCTTAGTGTTGGATAAAACTTAATTTAAAAGTTAATTTTCATTTAAGTTTTGGATCCGATCCAAATTTGACACATATTAGGTTTTTTAAATTTAAGAAAATAATATTTTAATAATATTATATATATATACATGTCAGCTTTTATGGATGGAAAATCTAATTTTCGTCACAGCTAGGACTTGATTTTACTCATTGAAATAATAAAGAGATCTCACAAAGGCAAATAAAACAAGAGGGACTAAAGGGGCACATTTAAGATAATACATGGGTCAACTAGGATATTCTACCTTTTTTAAAAAACATACCTAATCCAAAATTCTTTATATTCTTAACTAAAAATTGGTATATTCAAATAAAGCTAGCCATGAGAAATTATTACTTGTGTAACATATTAATTAATGGATATTGACTTCTTTTTCATTGAAACTTAAAATAAGGTGATTTTTTAAGAACTTAAAAAGCAATCTTGGATCCGGAGGAGTAAAATCTTTGTTTTTGAAAACTTTCATTCACAATATAATAATATTAGCCTTTAATAAAAAATTTAGCTTGTACTTGTCCCTTGTAGTTTTATATTTTATATTATTATATCTAACTACAAAACTGCCTATAAAATATAAGTTGTTTTTTTAATCAATATTTAAAAAACTGAACCAAAAATGTTTGAATGTTGCGTGAATCCCTCTGCTCTACAAATTTAGTGACAATTTTTAAATAATTTATAAAAAATAAAAATATTATATGGACAATTAACATAAAAAACATGTAAAATAAACAATTTTTGATAATATTCAAATGCATATACAAAAGTTTCATTCCATTTAACTTGGAAATAAATATTCAGCAGTTTTTTTTGCCGGTAAGCTAATATTAATAATTCTATCGAGCGTTAGTTAATGTCTCGAAAAAGCTTCTCTTAATGAGCATATATACATACATGAGTTAATGCTTTATATGTATCTTTCACCTCATGGATGCACGTAATGGGGAATGCCACATTACTCTAATAATAATTCGAAGTCTCATTACTCCACATGTAATACGAGAGACCCATGTTAGTATCTCTAGCTACTTGAGCCAAGTGATTTTGGAAATATGTGATAGTCTCATTCTATATAAGAAATAATTAATTTTCATTATAATACCACAATACATGCAAAATACTTTCAAGGTATATATGTGTAAAATAACAAATAAAAACATGTTCATCCATGAAAACAATTGCAATGCTATTAATTTCTAAGTCATCTTTAAAGTATAAAATCTCCCAAAGCCTCCGAAGTTGATTTGATTGACAAAATCAACTCTTTCCTCCATAGTTTTAAAAGTTATTATAAAAAGATATTAATCTTATTGCATTAAATAATGTTAATTTCTGTATTATTTAGATACATTTACAGTGATATAAGTTTTAGGAGAAAAACAATTCTCCATTGATACTAATCTACTGATTATAAACAAATTTTTACATATTCTACCTCTTCTTTTAATAATAAGGCCCACAATGCTTTGGTGATTTTTCACTTAAATCAGTAGCATTGTGGGCCTTATTAATACTCTTTATGTATATATATTTTCTTTCAGGATTTTTGAGTTATAAAATTTCATGTATTTTATAATTTTTTAAATTTTTTATAAAAATAATGATACTTTTAAAATATAAAAAAAATGGTGAAATTATGCGTTTGCAATGTATTTTCAATCTTTCCCAATATCTCATGTAATTAACTAATTCATAAGTAATAAAATTGAAATAATATATGATTTTCAAAATTATCAATTTTGTGTCGCTCTTTTTAATATTTATTTGCCTTAAAATGTTACCTATATATATATGCACACACAAATAATTCATAAGTTCATTACTTCCCCTCATATATATATATATATATATATGAATAATATTAGTCCTTCACAATGAACACAGCACGCCATCCCATAGGATGAACACACCATGCCATCCCATATATATGATTGATATTTCATGTAAGAGAATTATTTTAATTATTTTTAAAATGAAAAAATAATATTAATTTTGTGTGAGATAAAAGTCATATTCTTTATTTATGAAAAAACCAAAAATTAACACGCATACTGATTGGTATGCCCAATTGGCATGGCATGCAAATAGACTAAAATTAATTTTTTTTAATTATTAATTTAAGGCTTTTTTTTCTTAAAATATTATAAAAAATATTTAATTATAGAAACGGACATCTCGTACATAATATTAGAAACGCATATTTAATTATAGACCAAAAATTATAGATGCACTTGCAACCTTGCCAAGATCTGCCACGTGGCTGCCATATGTCTTTTCCTCTTGGAAGCTAATTCCGGTAACGCTGGCTTAAACAACCGTATTCTCCATGGAGCTCAACCACGCTTGATTCACTAAACTACCCTTCATTCATGTATTTCAATCGAGTGAGAGTCATACTAATAAGTGTTTGAGTATACATGTTTTACCTATTTGTTTTATATACATTGGGCATCATTTTACTATGGATTATGTTTCATAAAATGTATTTTGGTGTTCTTTTGTGCAATTAGGTTGTGAAAACATTGAAGGAGAAAAAGAAAGCAAAGATGGGTTATAAAGACCTATTGTTGGGAGCTTTTCTACAACACAAGTGTCAAGGTACAAGAGGGGATCATGCACATGAGGGTGTGTGCTAACTTCCAGAAGAATTCAAGCCAATTTGTGTGATGGAAGGGCACAAAGCAGTCACACCTTCATGTCCCTTCTTGTGTGAAGATACCTAAAGCTTCCAAATGATGGTTCGATGGAGGAGAAGTCTTATAACTCACGACATGGACGTGTGCCCGACCATGTGGCCTCAAGATAAGAGAATTTGGATCGCAATTTATGAAGAGTATTGTAGCAAAACACTAGTTTTTACGGTAGCAGTACTGTAGCAGAAACCACTGTTCACGCGACCGCGTCAAAATCCCACGTGACCGCGTGGGAATTCTGCAACCCATGCGACCGCGTAGGATCTCACGTGGTCGCGTGGAGGCACGTGACTGGTGCGCTTCAGGCTTATAAATAGCCCTTTTTGCCGATTCTTTTGGTATCTTTTGTGTGGCTTTTGAGAGGCGAAGCGGCTAGGGTTTGAGGAGGAGGTCTTTGACGAATTGGAGGGCCATTCTTCACCAACTTTGATAGTTCTTTCCTCCGTTATAGCATCGAGGAAGTCATTGGCAACCTAGCTTCGGAGAAGGATCCTTCAAGACGTTGAGCGACCCATCAAGGCCATCATCACGAATTCAAGGGGGTTTACTTCCATGGTTTACATTGTTTTTCATTGTGTTATGTTTTGCTTTGTAATAAGCCCCATGGAGGGCTAAACCCTAGTAGATACTTGGGCATGTGAACCCTAGGTTTCGATTCATGTATTGACTTTCTTTATGCTTTCTTTTAATTCCGAGTTAATTTGAGTTTTAATCTTGTTTAATCATTGCTTGCATGCCTTATTGACTCGTATGGTTGTTTGGTATGCTTGAGTTGTTGTCTTGTTGAGAGAGAGGTCTCCATTAGGGATTAGAACATACAAGGTTAAAGAGGGTTGAGAGGGTGAGTCTTGAGATAGAGGAGTGTCCCCTTTCCCTTCCGATTGAGTGTTTCCTATCTCCGTATTACCTAAGTTTTATGCAACCATATGGGGTGTGAGGCGTGAGATTGATAGATTTCTCCACCAGGACCTTTGTAGGGGTTAGGGATCTTTCACCTAGAAGTAGGGTTAGATATAATTTTATAAATCGGTTTCACTCCTAGGTATCCCTAAAGTTCATTGCGGTCATATGGGGTGTGAGGTGTTGAGATTGAGCGATTTCTCCTTCGGGACCTTGTAGGGGACTAGTATCGGTGGCCTAGAGGCAGGGACCGATTATTCTTGGATTACCTCGACTCAAAGATCTCGGTTTAGAAGCATTCAGTTAGTCTTGCACTTCATGATAGAGCCTAGGGGGAGCATTGCCCGGGTATCTCATCTTCATTGATTGAAATCTCCCTTTATTTAGCTTTTTCCTATTCATCTCTGGTATTAATTTCTATGCACACTAGATCACCACAAAATCACATTAGTCATTAGGCTAGATTGCAGAGAAGAAGTTAGTACTAGTAGCCCTGTTCCCTGTGGATTCGACTACCCTACTCACCGGGTATAATTATTACTTCGACAACCCGTGCACTTGCGGTACACACACGCAAGGGGTGTGTCACATACGAAATGTCAAACACATTAAACTCGATTATATGTTAATAACCATAATAGTGTACAAAAATACCCTTCATGTCTCAGCTGATTAGTTTAATTGTTGTAGCTCCGGGGAATATTAAAAGAGTTGAGGGAGTTGAGAGAAAATAGAAAGGAAACGAGAGAGAATCATAGTGGATAAGTGAGAGGATTTTTTTCTTCATATCCTTCTCTCACCTCATCGGTTGTATTTAAACCATATTGCATAATTGTTACAATGTTTTTCCATGTGGCCCCTAAGGATAGGTTGATATTACATCATCTAATTACCCTCATGACTACGGTAATTTCTATGCAACATTACATTACAAAATCACGAAATTTGGTGCTACTTGTCTTCACAGTTTGTCTTCGACTAGTTTTGGTTCCCTTAGCATTTCCCTTGCCATCATTCTTGTTACCCTCTTTATTGTTATCCGCTATACGTGCCGCCCCTTCAAGTGCCACCTTGTCCTCAAGGTGAAAAGTATGAAAAGCCTGGCGGAGTTCGTCGGCAGAAATCCATGTAGCTTCGGCGGCGGAGTGATTTTCCCAGTGAACCAAGTATTGCAGAACAGCTTGCTTGCCTTGAAGGATCATACAATTCTGGAGGATTTCGAGTGGTGCCTAGAGTGGTTTGTCATCCTTAAATGATGCCGGAAAGGGAAGATGTTGAATTGATGGATCGCCGGTGCAGCGTTTGAGTTTGGAGACGTGAAAAACGTCATGTATATGAGCGGTTGTGGGTAAGGCAAGGAGATATGCCACCGCCCCGATTTTCTCCATAATCTCAAATGGCTAGAAGAATTATTTAGAGAGTTTATGAGTAGGTTGGCCGTGAAGGGAGACTTGTCGATATGGTTGTAGTTTCAAAAAAAACCCAATCACCGGTTTGAAAGGACACATTGGTGCGTTTGGCGTCGGCGAGGTTTTTCATCCTTATCTGAGCACGGTGCAGATTCTCTTTAAGGAAGTGTAACGCCTGCGTGCGGTCTTATAACAAGACGTTCACAGTGTCGACCGACAAAGTGTGTGTCATGTAATCCAATAGATTAGGTGGTGGTCGGCTGTAGACTGCTTCATAGGGAGACATTTGAATGGATGAATGGAATGTTATATTGTAGTGCCACTCTGCCCAGGGAAGTAATTTATACCAAGTCCGAGGGTGGTCGTCGGCGAAGCACCTTAGATAGTCCTTGAGATAACGGTTAACGATCTCGGTTTGTCCATCCATCTGTGGGTGGTACGTGCTACTCATCGAGAGTTGGGTACCTTGCAGACAAAATAATTCTTGCCAAAATTTGCTAATGAAGATGGGGTTTAGATCAGATACCAAAGAAATTGGTATGACGTGAAGACGAATGATGTCGCGGACAAAGACCTCCGCTACTTGAAGGGCTGTAAATTGTGATGGTAGTGCGGAGAAGTGCGCCTGCTTGGACAAATGATAGACAACAACGAAGATGACAGCCTTGCCGTTCGAGGGAGGCAAGTGTGTGATAAAATCCATCGTTGCTGCTTCCCATACTTGTCTAGAAACCGATAGTAGTTGGAGGAGCCCTTGAGGGGCCTTATTGAAAGGTTTGACTTGTTGGCATATATGGCAAGCTTTGACAAAGTCGCGGACATTTGTCCTGATGTCGGGCCAAGTAAAAGTACTGGAAATTCGGTAAAGAGTACGTCGGATGCCTGCGTGACCCCCCACCGGGGTGTTATGATATTCGGATATGAGAAGTTGCCGTAAGCGGAGTTGTTTAGTACAAGAACACACCCTTGGTGGAGGATGAGGTTGCTTTTGATAGAGTAATCTGGGTAATTAGCAGGAGTCTGGGAAATATTGTTAATTAGAGAGAGGATATGGGAGTCATCTTTATAAGCATGCTGTAGAGCTGTCCATAGGGCTTGTAATGGACGTGAAACTGCCAATGAAAATAGATGCGTTGTATTATCTTCAGGAATTCTAGATAAGGCATCTGCAGGATGATTACTGCTACCCGGCTTGTAGAGGATTTCGAACTCGTACCCCAGAAGCTTGGTGAGCCATTTGTGTTGCTCTGGGGTTTGAACTGTTTGGTGAAGTAAGGAATGCAGGCTTTGGTGGTCTGTGTAGATGCGGAAACAATGAAAAAGAAGATATTGTCGCCAACGTCTTACGGCTTCAGTGACGGCATATATTTCATGTGCATAGGTGGATGAAGCTTGCTATCGTGGTGTTAAAGCCTTGCTGAAATAAGCGATTGGTTGTTAATCCTGAAGCAAAACAACGTCGATTCCTATTGCAGAGGCGTCGGTTTGGAGTTCAAAAGGATGGTCAAAATTTGGAAGACATAGGACTGGTGTGGTGGTCAACGCGGTCTTTAATGCCCCAAACATGTGAGTCACTAAAGAGGCCCAGATGAAAGCATTCTTGTGTAGTAGTTCCGTCAATGGAGTGACAAGAGTGGCATAATTGGAAACAAAGCGACGGTAATACCCCGTCAACCCTAAAAACCCTCGTAGACTTCGCATATTGGTGGGAAGAGGCCACATTCGGACATGCACTTACTCAACTTCCACTCCATCGCCAGATATTCGATGGCCAAGATAAGCTATGGTGGTGCACGCGAACATGCACTTACTCAACTTGGCAAACAGTTGATGTTGCTGGAATGTCGCAAAGACCGTGTGAAGATGATGGAGATGTTCAGTCTAGGATAAACTGTAAACCATAACGTCATAAAAAAAAAAAAACCAAAACGAATTTCCTTAGGACTGGTCGGAAGATATCGTTCATCAGTGCTTGGAATGTCGAAGGGGCTTTGGATAAGCCAAAAGGCATTACGAGGAACTCGTAATGTCCTTCATGGGTGTGGAAAGCAGTCTTCTCGACGTTGACAGGGTGGATTTTGACTTGGTGGTAACCAGAGCGCGTATCGAGTTTGGAGAATACATGTGCGCCGGCGAGCTCGTTAAGGAGTTCTTCGACTGTCGGTATGGGAAAGCTGTCATGGATGGTGACGGCTTTAAGAGCGCGGTAGTCGATGCAAAAACGCCATGTACCATCCTTCTTCTTGATGAGGATGACCGGAGATGAGAACGGGCTCGTGCTTGGGTGTATGATTCCATCGGAGAGCATGTTATGGACCAGCAGCTCGATCTCCTCTTTTCTGAAATGTGGGTACCTGTACGGCCGGACCTTGATTGGAGTGGTGTTCGGCTTCAAAGGAATGTGATGGTCAAATGTCCTTATTGGAGGTAACCCTGTTGGCATGGAAAAGATATCAGAATAAATGGTCAATAGGTGGTGAAGTTGGTCAACAAATGAAGAAGGTGCTGATGGGTCGATAGGATATGTGGTGGTGCTATCTGTCAAATTATGATTTGTGTCAAGAGAGACAGAAAGATGGAAGTATTTATTATCATGTTGACTTTGAGTGTGGCGCTTTAAGGCTGTATGAGATGCTGCGGTGGTGTTCGGTTAGTGCATGCCGTGGAGCCTGACTCTCTCGCCATGATATTCAAAGTCCATCTAGAGGTTTTGATAATCAAAGGTGGTTGGGCCCAGTTGAGCTAACCAGTGCACACCGAGGACGACATCGACGCCGAAGACGGGTAGCAACAGTAGGTAATGGAACCTGGATAAAGGTGCCTGCACATTGAAGTTCGACGCCATTCCCGACAGTAACCTATGTAAGGGGATGGTTAGACCGGTAGCCCAAGGTGCATTGCCCAACGTGTTTGAATAAAATTGTTGGTCGAGCCACCATCGATCAAGACAACCACTTCTTTGCCATGGACTTTGCCAGAAATCTTCAAGGTGGATGGAACCGTAACACCGTTAAGAGCGTGGAATGAGATACATGGATTCTCATGAGTGGAAGGAGGTTCTGGAGTGGGGCCTTGTTCGGTAGCAGTTGGTGGGCCGTCAAGGTCTTGTAGGTCGTCTGGTGGTTCCTCCGGTTCATCTGCAAGGAGGCAGAGGAATTGCTGTGTGGAACAGCGATGACCTTTAGTAAAAGGGGCGTCGCAGTTATAGCAAAGGCCACGCTCGCGTCTGGCCGCCATTTCAGCAGTAATAAGGCACTTGATATGTAGTGGAGGAGTGGTTTGTGCTTGTCGTGGAGGACTGGTTGGAGGGTTTAGGTGTGGTGTGCCAAGGTAGGGTGGTCGATGTGTAAAGCGAGGAGTTTTGTGGACTGATTTAGTGGCATTGCACTTATCTTTGACCAGTTTGGAGAGACCCATGGCATGAGGAAGTTTTTGGGACTTCTGCATGTAAAACTCTCTTTGGTTGTCATCGCGCAAACTGGAAAGAAAACAATTGAGGAGGCTGGAAGGGCTTAAGGCGGGAACTCTAGTGGATAAGCTCTCAAACTCAGATAAGTATACGACCATGGTCGTTTGTTGTTTGAGTTTGAAAAGTTGAGCTTCATGGTTCACAAAAGTAGAAGGCCCTAACTGAAGTTCTGCTTGTCGAGCGAAGACCGCCCAAGTTGTGAGTTGGTTTGTGGAGAAGAGCCAATGATACCATTGGAGAGCGGTTCCCATTATATAGAAGTGATAAGTGCTTGTGTTATAATAATGCGAAGTGTTATTATCTTATAATGAGCATTACTTTTATCAGATTTTATCACTAAATTGTGTGCATTTGTGTGCTTTTGTGCATTGTAGGTTTGTGGAGCTAGTTTGGAAAAGAAGAACAAAGTTAGATCGTATTTGCCATTGTTGAGGAGTTTTCGGACCAAGCAAAGAACAAGGCACGAGTCTAGACTTGTGGGTGTGTGCCAACCTCTTTTGGAGGGGCACAAAGTCAGTCACATTCACAATAAGTCTAACTCGTGTAGCATAGGAGAACTTCGCCAATGAGAAGAATTGAAGCAATCGACACGATTTACCGTTGATTGTGTGCCTAAATCAATGGCCTTGATGAAGAACGATGAATTCAGGAGAGTTTCGGCAAGAGTACTATAGCAACAATGTAGCAAGCTATAGTAGCAAAATACTGTAGCAAGTTACTGTTCACTATCTGCCGAAATTCAGCAAATAGGGACTTCACACGGGTGTGTGGAAATTCCACACGGCCGTGTGAAATCCCGATTTCAACGATTTAAAGCCGCAACTCAACATTATAAAAGGCCGTTTTGGAGACTTTTTCTACATCTTTTTGCCAATCTTTTCTCCTATATTTTGGAGGGTGGCGGCTAGGGTTTAGAGAGGACTTTGTGGAGGATCGAAGCGCGTCATCGGCATCGTCATCGATGTCCAGCGGCCGCACAAGACCACGACCACACTATACGAAAGGGGGTTTTCATCTATGCTTTTGATTTGTGTTTATTCTCATATTTTGATGGATTTGTATAGCCCCATGAGGAGCTAAACCCCTTGTGGGTATTCAGACTTGTAAACCCTTGGATAATTATGTTTCTTTGACTTGTTATTATGCTTTTCATTATTGATGAATAAAATTGAGTTTCAATCTTAATTTGCATCTTATATCGATTTTCCCTTAGCCGTGACACTAGGGTTGAGAATCGTCTAGGTTATCCTTTGGAGGTGTGACAACTCCTATAGGGTTAGACTACTTAAAATTGAAGAAGGGTTGAGATGGTGAGTCGTGAGGTAGCGAAACGTCCCCTTTCCCCTCCAGTGTGATTTTCCTTACCTCCATGTTCCAAGAGTTATTAGCGGTCAAAATAGAGCGAAGTGCTAGGAGATGAACTCCCCTGGGGCTTAGTTGCGCGAGCAACAGAGTGAAGGGAACTAGTGAATCCTAGTGCTGGGGCTTAATTTAGACTAGGGTTCTTTCACTTAGACTAAAGGGTTAGAACTATACACAGGAACAAGGTTTATCACTAGGAATCTCTAGAACTTAAAGCAATCCCACGTAGTGTGAGGCTTAGGAAAATGGACTCCCCTAGGGCTTAGTTGACAAGTTAACGAGAGTCAAGGGTCGTAGTGAAAACCTAATGGCGGGGCATAGTGTTGGGATTAGTCACGGTTGACCTTAGGTTTGGGACCGTGTGTTTAAGGATTTCCTCGACTCATTTAACATCAATAGAAGAGTATAATAGCATTATCTTGCACTAGAAGCATAAATCCTAGAGGTAGCTTGTCCGGGTACCATATCTTATTCATTGATTGTCCTTCTCTTGTTACTCTCACTTGCACTCTCCTATCTTCCATATTTCTCTTTTATTTCGTGTTCATTTAATAGCTTTGCAACCACACATTGATCTTATTCTCACTTTTCCGTATTTTGCATTAGTTAAATAGCAATTACTTATATCTTTGATCCCTATTCCCTGTGGATTCGATTACCCTCTCACCAGGGTACTATTATTACTTCGACAAGCCCGTACACTTGCGGTACACATAGGGGGTGTGTCAAGAAGGTAGCAATATGGATTTTGTGGTCTTCGGGTGTGCCATGGTATGTAAAGAAAAGCTCGATTTGAAGAAGCCAGGATAGCACATTATCGCCGGTAAATAGGGGAATGGATGACGGGGTGCGGGTGAGGGTGATGAGGGGTTGATGACGGGTGGAGGACAAGGTGATGAGGGGTTTGTGATGGAAGTGGTAGAAGACGTGATGCCAGTGGTGGAAGTTGGTGCGGATAGCAAAGGTGGCTGGTTGCTGCGCTCGATCTTGGAAAGTTTTAGTAGTAAGTCGGAGATGACTGTCTACTGGGCTACCATAAATTTTTGAAGGTTGTCAAAGAGGTCAGTATGTTGTTGAACGGAGATGAACAAGCACCAGTGTAGCGCCGGATAATATTAAAAGAGTTGAGGGAGTTGAGAGAAAATAGAAAGGAAAGGAGAGAGAATCAGAGTGGATAAGTGAGAGGATTTTTTTCTTCATATCCTTCTCTTACCTCACCGGGTGTATTTAAACCAGATTGCATAATTGTTACAATGTTTTTCCATGTGGCCCTTAGGATAGGTTGATATTACATCATCTAATTACCCTCTTGACTGCAGTAATTTCCATGCAACATTACATTACAAAATCACGAAATTTGGTGCCACTTGTCTTCACAGTTTGTCTTCCACTAGTTCTGGTTCCCTTAGCATTTCCCTTGCCATCATTCTTGTCCCCCTCTTTATTGTTATCCGCTAAAATTGCCTTGACTAAAGTCTTATAATCTCACTTACTCATGATCGTATAGAATACTAACTAGTTTACTTCCAAGTGAAGAAATCCATTCTTGGTGATCACTCACAACTATTATTTGCCTGACATAGCCGCACTTTGAGGTTGACCAAGCCAAAAGGTAAATTGAACCTAACTACTATAGCAATATACTAGACATCACAAGCACATCATGATCATGATATCTCAGATTTAAGGACCACTCATATGATCATAAACAATACTCTCAATCATTGACTGTTAAAGAGTAAAACCCATGTGATTGGATTGTTACAAGTCATATTCGTGTATACCAATCTCATTGTTGTATTTATGATATATACTTAGCTAAATATCTTGAGTAGATGTCGTATTATGGTCAATTTTCATTTTGAGCATTGAACTTTAATTTGTATCATTTTGGTTACTCAGCTTTAATTTGTGTTCACTAGAAGGGTACCAAGAAGATTTCGGGGAGAATTTAATGATATGTACGCCGGATGTGTCACGTTAACACCAGTTCATCTCTGCATTTGCATACACGGACATAACACATCATTAAAGAGGGTCACGTGACCACTCTAATTAACATTTCCCAACCCACGTTGGTCCGATAAACTAATTAATAGGTATAGTCACGTGGCTCTTTTTGATGATGTGGGATATCCATATATACAGATGACATGCAAACTGGTGTTGAAATGACAAATCCGGTATATATGTTATTAAATTCTCTCTGTAATCCTCTTAATACCCTTCTAGTGAACACAAATAAAGCTGGGTGATTAAAATGATACAAATTGAAGTTTGATGCTCAAAATGAAAAATAACTATAATACGTTACCCACCAAAAAAATTATATAAATATCTTGAGTAGATACGGTACTATGGACATTTTTCATTTTAAGCATTGAACTTTAATTTGTATCATTTTGGTCACTCAACTTTAATTTGTACTAACTAGAAGGGTACCAAGAGCATTTCTAGGAGAATTTGATAATATGTACGCCGGATGTGTATACCACTCATATATATGCCAGATGATACAAATTGAATGTTGATGCTCAAAATGAAAATTGACTATAATACGGTACATGATGAGTGCATTTTATATAGATATTTTAATATACATATTGCATGAATTGGTTGCCTTTTCACATTTATTTCATATAAGTAGATGCTACTCAGGGTGTATTTGTTAAATGATGCAGCCAATCAGGTATTGGGTTGAAAAGAACAGATTAAGATGAATTTCAGTGTGAAATAGAGTTGGAGTGCACTTTTCAGGGCAAGCATGGTCGAGAAGCACGCCCATGCACCTTTTAGGACTCAGATAATTTCATCCCAACTGAGGAAGCACACCTGTGCTTGGAAGCACAGTCAGAAAGCATGGGCGTGCTTATGCCCGTGCACTTTACTGGAATCTGCATAAACTGAAGAGCATGGTTTTACTTCTCCTAGCACCATCGTGCTCTTGAAGCATGGGTAGGAACTACGGGCATGCTTACACCACGTGCACTTTACTTGGATTTTCAGAGAGAAAAGAGCACGGCTTCCTTGCTCCTAGCACTAGCTTATTCTTGAAGCACGGTTAGTAAGTATGGGCCTGCTTACCCTCGTGCACTTTATTGGTTGGGCTATAATCACTCCGAGAATAAATTCAAAGACACCTCAAGGAAAGCATGGTCAAGAGCACTGTCGTGCTTGTATCAAGAATGGTGTTTTTAAGCCCCAAAGTTATGTTTTGGGGGGATCTTCTTCCTTTTTCTTAGAGACAAGGGTTAGGGCAGAGCTATGCACCATATGGGGACGGGTCTGGGTGGAGAAATCATCGTGGGAACTGAATTGCCATTATGTTATATGTTGCAAAATTTGATGCGGGAATTACCACTAGTTGCGGAGGATTGATTTGGCCTGCATATTCCCTGTAGTTGTAATTGCAGTTAAGAAGCATGTTAACTTTAGTTACACATCCACTATTTAGATGATGATCGAGTGAGCCATCTACCTAGGGCACACATTAGGGAAGGGGTTGAGTTCGCTCTGAGCCTTGAGCGAGGTCGTACATTATCAAACCCTTCGTAGGTGTTCACCAAGGTCCAATTAGATGTACATGTAATCTTTGCCGAGTCAATACATTTGTTGAGGGGATTCATCCGGGGCACTATCCTTCCACTATTGTCTTTTCAACCCAAACCCTATTCTCTTCTTTCTTTTCCATGTCATTTTTCTTTATTTCTTTAAGATTAGTTTTCAGCCAAATCTTTTGAATAAGCTAGATAATAGAAATTTTACTAGTATCAAGAGCTACACTAGTCCTTGTGGATTCGACTACCCGACCCACTCGGGTACATTATACTGTTTGTACAGCCCGTGCACTTACGGTTACGCATGTAACATATCGGTACCTACCCAAAAATTTATCTACATATGCTCCCACTATCTCATAGTATTCAACTAGTGCTTTTTGTCAAAGTATATACCATACAAATCTTTATGAATCTTTAAAGCATAATTAAAGATTCTTTGATTTGTGAACTATTTAAGTCTATAAAATTGAACCTTTCAAGTGCCCTTCCCATCTTATAACGAGTAGAAAGTTTAGTTTAATACAGAAGGATTATAATGTTAAAAATTAATTAACAAACCAACACAAGATTTATACAAATATCAAAATAAAGGCTTATTATTAATTAAAAGAATATATAATACAAATGAAATGTTCTAATACAAGTATTCTCGTTGGCATTCGAGGGCATATTACTAACAGTTACTACATACTATAGTAATGTAGGTTTAACTTTATTATATTGGTTAAATTATTTATAATGTAGTTGATGTATGATTAAAAAGGTTTACGAATTATTTTATAAAATATAAAATTTTATTCAGAGAAAATAGTCAATTATGTATACAACATACAAAAATAAATAAAATAATTTCGAAAAAAAATCTTGCTTTATGTTACAATCAAATTAAAAAATTTCACCCAAGAAAATATTTGTCAACTTATAAAATAAAAAAATTCTTATCAAATAATAAATAACTAAGAGAAGAAAAAAAAATTTATTTTCTATTTTCCTTAATGTACTTGTATTTAAGGTGTTGGTTTTTTTTTTCTTTCTTTCACTTTGGTTTTATTTTTGTTTTGTTATGATTAGAGCTGTCAAAACGGGCCTAACCATCTGGTCAGCCCTCCTCGCCAATAAAAATTGCCAAGTTGAATTGGCCTTTTGTAGACCCATTTGGAAGAGGGCCTAATGGGTCAACCCATTTGAGTTACGGTCTTGGGAGGGGTGGGCAAGTTTTGAGTGGGCTAGCATGCCCATTTAATTTATAATTTTTTTAAAATCTTTCTCAAATGAATGTCACTTGAGTTGGAGGCCTCTTCCTTAGAATTCTCAAACCCTAAAAATCTTAACATCTGTCGTGGACTAGCCCCACCCCCACCAGAGTTGGAGGTTGGTCCATCTTATGTGCCTGCATCTCGTGAAGTATTTTTCAATTCAAGCTTGGCCTATGCCACGGCCACCAAGTTGTTCCCTAGGTTGGCTTGGATCCTTTGGCCATGTTTCAAAGGCAGTTGGATGTAGATATCCTCATGTCGGGCACCACACTCATCAATTCAAGGACTACAAGCATGAAGGAGGTGTAGTCACAAAGCTTAGGGCTTGCTCATTTGGGGGAAAATGATTTGAAGTAGTGACGTAGGGGAAGTGCCACTTCCCTGAAGTGGGAGGAAGTGATATCACTTCCAGTACTTTTGGTGTTCATTTGTTAGAAAGTGAGATTATAAATGGAGAATTTAGTTCAAAAAAGACTTTGGAAGTGAGAGAAAGTAAGTTTTTATAGATTGACTCACTTCCCCCACTTCACCAAAAAAACTGTCGAAGTGGGTTTAGTTCAAAATTCACTTTAGATGGAAGTCGGGGAAGTGTTACTTCCCCCACTTTAGGACAAATAAACACATAAAGTGGGGGAAGTCAGCCTACTTTCCTCACTTCCCCAGCACTTCGCCCGAAATGAACAGGCTCTTAGTTCAACAACAGGTACATATAGTAACATCATTTACATACAGTTCAACCCAAGCTTCGTTCTCATGGACATTGATAACCTTCGAGTCATTGTCTATGTGTCTAAAATGATTGATGGCGAGGTCAAAGTTGACAAGATCGACTTCAAGAAGACAACCAACACTCACTCTGCTCCTTGAGTTTTCCTGCTCTTATATATCTTCTCAGTTTACTGAATTTGATTGATTCAACCTTCGTGTATTATCATGGAATTTATTTGTTTCCTATTAAATCCCCTTGGAAATGAAACAAAAAAGAAAATTTTGAATTAAGTTACTGTAATCGCAATACCTTTTTTTCTACAGTGTGTAAAAAAATTTTTCAATAGCATGTTGCTGGAATCTGTGTGCACATTAACCAAAGATCAATATCAAAATTATGTTGTGTAGCATGTGCTCCAACATGGCAAACCTGAAAAATGATCTTCAATAATCAGCAAGTTAACTGGATAGATAGTAAAGATGAGTCAACCGAAATTTGCATCCTTAGCTTATGGTCCTCCTGAAGAGTTTGCATGGAGAAAGGCATAATAGCAACAGTAATAGTTGGACTACTGCCATGAGAAATATATATATATATATATATAGGTTAATTTGCATGGAGAAGTGCCTACAAGATGAATGTCTATTGCAGTCAGTGCTGAGAAGCTTCTGTAAAAATTAGCAAAATGTAATGGTTTAATGATTTTGTAAAAAAAAAAAAAATAAGAATGTAGAGGTTCTATTATATATGCAATGTTGATTGATTAGATGAAGCATAAAATATGACAAAGGACATGCCAATGAAGCCAACATCAGTTGTGTGGGTGGCCTTGCTTAGCTCCTATCAAATTCATGTTAATGTGAAGCTTGTCGAATTTGCAATTGAACATTTGCTGGCATTAGAGTCAGAGAATGATCGATCACAGACACTGCTTTTCTAATATATATGCTATTACATGGAGCTGGATGAGTATAAGGAAATAACATTGAAAAATGTGAATATTGAGGAAGAGATGAGAAGGAAGCAAGTCCAAGCTCAGGAGGCATATAACAAATATGAAGACATGCCTCAGGTGCTCAGAGAAAGCAATGTGCTCAGGAGTAAAGACAAAAAAAAAAGAGTCTTGACCTTTGTCCATATTAAGTGTGCGTAGAGACTAAAATTTCAATGAGACACCCCACTACTTCTAAAAAAAACAAAAGCAACCAAACACTAAGACGCCACCAATCTGCAGCTAGTAGCACATCAATTTTAGAGCCATTCATGGAGTCTCTATCGGTGACAAAGCTATTTCAATTGATCCTTTTAGAATTACAATAAAAGAATGCCACCTTGAAACAGATATGATAATAAAGACATTTGTGTAAATTGGTTCTAAACAGCCAAAGTCAAGGAAAGGTGACTGACAAAACATGATCCATCCTTAATTAACATGTAGGAGTGAGAAATTGGGTTAAAAATCCTCTCGAGGCAGTGGAAAATTTCAAGATGATAATGAGATATATATCTCAAAATGTCAACGAGGCATGCAACGTGTGTGTGTGTGTGTAAGTAAAGTCTCTAGTAGGTAGAATGGGGAAAGGTAGGTGAAGTCCGTCATTTAATTGAAGTGGTATAGTGGTAAGTCCGCACTTTTGGAAGCCGCTCGTGTGAAGTTGCACTAGGCTGACCCGCATGGGCTTACCCGGATGCATGCTCCTTACCTGTATAGGCTTAGGGCTATATAATAAATAATGAAATTTATAATTCACAATTTATTTTTACTTGTACTTGAGCCCTTAATCGGAGGTTACCATCTAAGATGGTGTTAGTCTGGGGTAATTAATAATGGAGGCTTGCTACTATTAGGAATGGAAGGGTCCACACAAATAAAATAAATAAATTTGTGATTTGATATATCACCTAGTGTCACTTCACTGACATGATGCCAGGGTGGGTATTTTGATCCCGCACATGTGATTGTGAAGAACTTGACTTATTAGCATTTGAGTAATGCTTAAAAAATTTGCATAGCTTTGTTCTCACAAGTGACACATTCTCTTGGTCACTCTCAACCTTCCCATAAAAATACTCTAACATTAACAATTTCATTCGTGGGTCAAGGATAGCCCCAAATGCAAGCACCATACTATATTGTCTCCAATATTTATCAAAATTTTCTTTCATCCTTCTACATATATCACTAATCACCAGATCTTCACTTGACAAGTTTTCTTTTAATAAAACTTCAATCTTCCAAACTTACATAACATACAAGTTTGATGTAGGATAAGAATAACGAGAGATCAAGTTGGTAGTGTCATAAAATGGCTCCAAGAACTCATACATTTTCTCTCCTTTTTTCCATTCTTTATTTGATGGGCAATACTTATAATTTTTATCATTCAATTGAAGAGAATCGAATGCCCATTCAAATTTAATAACACTATCCAACTTCAAATATGCCAAATTCCAAAGGGTGGACACATCTAATCACAAGTCAGTACTAGTGTCAATGTTGCCAACTATGCCCACACGTTCTTCAAATTTTTTCATTCTACTTTTTGAACCCATCATATATTTGAAAAATTCTCTAATTTTATACAAAGCATCATAAGCTACTTTCTTACCTTCTTGCACATTAAGATTCAATATGTGAGCAGAACAACGAATATGAAAAATTCACCATCACATAGCAAACTATTATCCAAAGACAGCTACTCTTTCAAAATATCTTGCATATTGTGATTGCTTGATGCATTATTCAATGTAAAAAAAAAACATCTTTTTCTCAATTCCCCATTCTTTAAAAAAAAAAGCAAATAACTTTGCAACCAATTCAACTCCCTAGTGTGGCGGAGGCATTTCAGCAAAGCTAAGAATTTTACTGTTTACTTTTCAATTTTCATCAACAAAATGTCCAAGCAAAAGTAGCCCTCACTAGTGCATGCAGTCCACAAATCCCAAGTTAAGCTAATTATGTTCTGAATATTACCCAAAATGTGAGTTAGTTGGTGAGAGGCACTCACCTCAAAGCAAGACAAAGGGTTAGGCTGCGGGTTCGATACCTAGTGGTGGGATGAATTTCGCAACGACCGTACAATACTTAGACGGTGATGAGTGGGCAAAAATGCCAGCTGCCACTTTGAGGAGGGCAGTCTCTCACAAAAAAGATGCCTTTTTTTGTGGGAGACTGCCCTCATCAAAGCGACATCTAGCACTCTTGAGTCTTAGTTGATGAGAGTCGTTGCTTTAGAACGAGACAAAGGGTAAAGTCATGGGTTCAATCAACATTATGGGATGAATTTTACGATGACCGCGCAATACCTAGATTGTGGTAAGGTGGCAATATTGTCAACTGTCACTCTGTGGAAGGTAGTCTCTCATACAAAACATGCTTAAGTTTCTCTTTCTCTCATATATATTCATGTAATATCAGAAACAACACTATTTCTAGAAATGCAAGCACCATCAAGATTTGCATATCTCACCCAAGCTCTGATGCCATCATATTCAATAAATGAAAATGGAAAATCATGTTTATAACTGTAGCAGCTAACAAGTCACATGCAATTTTTTGATCTACTTTCTTAGACCTTATTTTCCCTTCAAGATAAAAAAAAAACATTTATCCTATATCATTGAATTTAATCATTTTACACATATCCTTATGGCATCTCAATGAAGAAGTCCTATACTTTTTAACCCCCAAATTTATATTCTTTCTTACATCTCTGCATTATGCTATTTGTATGCCATCTTGACCCATCCCTTTCTTTATGAAAAGAATTTCAAAAGTCAGAAAATTATTTTGACTTTTTAGTTGTCTAGTGCTTTGCAATTCTTCTTCATCTAAGTTCACACTTTGATTCAAAGAGGCGGATTCCATGATTTTTATTTATTCTGCAAAAATGTATGAAAAATATAAGAAATATCATACATGATAAAATGATAAGATATAATTAATTTTGTTAGGCTATATAAGAAAGATCATACATGATGTACCTTTATAGTGCACAATAAATTAGATTTTGAATTTAAAAAATAATGAATCTTTGTTTTATCCAATGAGTACATAGAAACTGGACTTTGAATTGAAGTTGTTTCGGTAGGTTGTTTTGTGAAATCAATGGCTTTCATTCAAATATTAGGGTAAAACATTTCACATTAGATACATGTATGATATAGGGTTGATTCAAATCAATGATAGCTATCTAAATCAAAGTCTTTAGAATTTTTGCTAATAGTTATACATGTATATATTTTATAATTCACTTATAGTGAAAATATAACTTCGATAATCCAAATAAACATATTATCTGATTAGCACTAGTAGAAGTGCTAATCCATTCATTATAATAAAATAAATTAAAACACAAAATGGGCCATTATTTTCAATCATAAATAGAAAAAACATACAAAAAACTAATACTCATCACACCATTAATTATCAACTAAAACAACTCATGAAGCCAAAACAAATATCAATCACAGGAAATATTGCCATTATTTTATTCAAATAGTTTATTTGAATTATCACACAAATAATTATAGTCAAAGGATTAAGAAATTTGGAAAATTCAAGGCAAAACAATGCATTGGATGCTTGACATAATTGTATTGCAATTGCAAAAACAAAAGCTACATCAACTATAGATAAATTAATTAAAAAAGTAAAGCCAGAAGCAAGGCATGGGCATAAATGAATCATTTACAAACATCTAACTCAAGTGTAAGATTGAATAAAGATGGGTTTGAGTAGAAAAAAAATCAGCTGCTTCTTTGATCTCCTTTTGCTTGTATTCATCTCCCAAATCAGCAAATCCAAATCTCAATTTCCTAATTGCCCTGTGATTGAGAGAGATTCGTGAGAGAGGGAGAGTGCATGATAGAGAGAGGAGGTGTCGTGTTCAGAAAGAGGAACAAAATGGGAGACAGAGAGAGAAGTAAAATGAAGAATTGGAAGATAAAAGTGTATATATATATACCTAAAAAAACTGAAGTTTTGAAAAACCTTGTTTTCCCCTATTCAGATTAGGAAAGCTCTTTAACTCTGGAAATACTTCACCAACTTCGTCGTTCACTGGAAACGGTAAGAGTCTCGGTCTCTAGATAACGAGCATCTTCATCATATTCACCTTGAGTTATATGTAGATCAAGGCATGCGCTTTTCAAATAATCATGGTTTTCCTTGATGTATAAATATCTAATGTAGATGGCATACTGAATTTTCCCAAGTACGAGCATTGTTTTACACTTGGCCGGAAGATCAGAAGCCCTATGAGGGATGTGATGATCCCCTATTGTCAAAACCAACACCGTTCTGCCTTTGGATTTGTGAGATTGAAAAAGAGTCAGAGAGGGAAATGAGAACTCCCCTCCATCATCTGAATTCTTAATCATTAACCTTTGATCCCCATCACCATTCAATACCTTCTTTGAAAGCTGTCACTTCGATGTCAGCGGTGGCCACAATGGCAGTGGAAATGGGCCTTATGAACCATTCTACCACCTTCATCAACATCATCATAAACTTCATAGCCAGAGGTAGTTTCTACTTCTTTATTTTTTTAATTCTCTCTATTTCTATTTGCATCAACTTCAGCTATCTCTGCTTTATTTGGCCATGTCTGCTCTCCAGTACTTGTGGCAACCTCCTACCATGGTGCTAAAAAATGACAAGTGTTGGTGAGAGAGATAGAGGCGCGAGAGCTTTGAGTCAACAACCAGAGTTGGGAGGTGAGCGAGGGATATTCTACCCTCTTTAGCATTAGCACTAACGGTGTCATCTCTAGCAAGTCCTCGATCTGGTGTCAGGGCTACGAATCCGAAGAGTCTTCAACCATGGCCCTCACTTTAGTATTTCTCTGGTGATAACAATGAGCACTGGAGAATGGCGGTGGCAGCGGTAACAGTTCTCCAATGGAAGAGCAGCAACAAAAGGGAGGCATGAAAGCAATACCAACGAGAGAGACAGAGCACGGGAGTTTTGAGTCGATGGCTAGAGTTGGGAGGTGAGTGAGGGATATTCCACCCTTGCTAGCATTGGTAGCGACAACGAGCGATCTAAATGGACGACAAGCAACGGGCAACGATAGCAGCAATAGTGGCAAACGCAGCGACGATCTCCTTTATTATTATTATTATTATTAGTATTAGTATTAGTATTATATATATATAATAAAATAAATAAAATAAAATAAAACATGCAATAATAATAATATAATATAATATAATATAATATAATATAGCGTGGGTCTGGTTGTCTTACTAATGATGATGACTGCAGTGAATCACCCAACAACTAGATTATCCAAATATATATATATACAACCCCTTGCGAGTGCTCCGCAAGTACATGAGTCGTCGCAGTAATAATACCCTAGTGAGTGGGTAGTCGAATCCACAGGGTGTAGTGATTCAAGATAAGAGAAGTTGCTACTTAGCTAGTGTAAAAATAATGGTAGTGAGTGAAAACAATGTGTGTGCAATAAGAGAAAGAGAAATATGAAAGAAAGTAAAGTGCAAGCAAAGAGTAAGGAGGAAACAATCAATCCAAATATGGGGTAACCGGACAATGCTCCCCCTAGGACCAATGCTTCTAGTGCAAGACTAGTATTATACCTTCTAATTGATGTTTAATGAGTCATGGAAATCCAAATATAGACGGTCCCAAACCTAAGATCAACCATGACTAGATCTTATACTATACCCCGGGATTAAGATTCACTACAACCCATCACTCTGTTGATCGCTCAACTAAGCCCCAGGAGAGTCCATCTCCTATAGCCTCACACTATGTGGAACTGCTTGGGTTTCTAGGGATTCCAAGTGATAGACCTTGTCCCTAAGTATAGTTCTAACCCTTTGGTCCAGGCGAAAGAACCCTAGTCTTAGTTAAGCCCCAGCACTAGGATTCACTACAACCCTTCACTCTGTTGCTCGCGCAACTAAACCAGGAGAGTTTAGCACTTCACTCTACTTTGACCGCAAAACACTCTTAGAATATGGAGGTAGGGAAAATCACGCCGAAGGGGAAAGGGGACGTTTCGCTACCTCTCGATTCACCCTCTCGACTCTCTCCAATCGTGCATAGTTTAATCCTATAGAACTTGTCACACCTTCAAAGGATAACCTAGATGACTCTCAACCCTAGTGCCATGGCTAAGGGAAAATCAATGCAATTATCATTCAAGATTGGAACTCAATTAAAAGCATCAATTAAAGAAAGCATAATAAAAGTCATAGAAATAATGTCATCCTAGGGTTTACAAGTCTGAATACCCACTAGGGGTTTAGCTCTCCATGGAGCTATACAAAATCATCAAAGTATTTGTAACAAAAAGCATAGCAAACATGAATAAAACCCTATTGTGAAGTCGCCTCATTTTCTCCAACGACTCCCTTGTTAAGCCTAGGACACACCTCGCCGAATCGATGCCGATGAAAGCTTTCCCAATAGCTATCTTCCAAAGGATGTCGATGTCGATAGGGTAGAACGCTCCAAAAGCCTCCCAAAATCCTCTCCGAACCCTAGCCACGAACTCTCCCGAAGTTGGGCGAAAGATAGGTAAAAAAAGTCCCCAAATAAATCTGAAGTCGCGGTATTTAAAGGGCTAATATCTTCAAGATCTGTGCTCTCATTTTGGCCGATATTGAGATTTGAATATTTTAGATCATTTTGAGATCTGCGATCTTGGCTGATCTTGGAATTTGAATATTTTAGATCCCTTCAAGATCTGTGCTCTCAGCTGATCTTGAGATTTGGATATTTTAGATCATCTCGAGATCGGTGCTCTTGGCTAATCTTGAGTTTTGAATATTTTAGATCGCCTCGAGGTCTGTGCTCTTGGCTGATCTTAGGATTTAAATATTTTATATTGCCTCAAAATCGGTGCTCTAGCCAGATCTTGAGATTTAAATATTTTAAATCACCTCGAGATTTGTGTTGTCAACTAATCTTGGGATTTGAATATTTTAGATCGCCTCGAGATCGGTGCTCTCAGCTAATCTTGGAATTTTAATATTTAGATTCAATTGCCATCTGTACTCTTAGGCAATCTTGGAATATATCCAAATATTATGAAATTTGTATAGCTTAACCATATATTATCCTAATTCCATTATTACTTGGTTATATGTGATTAAGATAAACATAGTTTAAAATTTTGATTTGATTTGAATTAGGACATGCATGTATATCTTTTATTTATAATAATTAATTAATTAATTTATTTTTTTATATAAACAAATGTCCCCTTTCATACTTCTCTCACAAAAAATTTTAGTGAGATTGAGTGAGAGAAGTAGGAACTCCAAATCTTTTGTATTGTCATAGCTAACAATTCACAGAATAAGTCTTTTTGGGATATTGACCAAAGTTGTAGTGAATCCCCACATGGTCAAATTTTTACTCGACATAACCCTGCTTTGGTATAGGATCTGAGCCAATTATTAACTATGAGAGGAAAGAGTATTCAGAATGGGTGAAGCGCCTTTTAGCTCATTTAGTCACTGTGAGGCTTACTTTGAACCACTTGTATGAAGATAGCAAGATTGATGCAATTTACTTAAAGCCTGAAGGGAGTGCACAAGATTCAAATGATTTCCAACCTCCTGGACATAAGATCATCAATCACCATCCGGGATGGAAAGGTAAGACTCCTATCAGAAATGAGTTGATTGATTTTTCTGATTATTTTGATTGGGCCAAGCATGCCATTAATAATTATTCCAATGAGTTATCCCATGGATTATACCTTCAATTGGACGATACAACATAGATCGTAATTTCTATAAATGACAAATTTGTGGCCACATGTATGACGAATTCATTCTTACTACTGGCATATTTCACTAGAGAAGAATTTATGACTTTTCAGTTTTGAGAAACCTTTTTGATATCTATCAAAGGCTTTCAAGGGGAGATTTTTTTCAACATGACAAAAGCTTGTCTTTTGATAATTGCATATGCTTTTGTAGAAAGGGAACAAGATTTGATTCAAGACCTAATCCTCCTCCAAACCCCTCTCCTAATACTGGTTTAGTTGCTTTTGTGGCTCTTTAGATTTGCTATTTCAAGCAACTATAATGTGATTATACTAGGAGTTTTTATGATAGCTTCTGATATTGTGTATGGGAAGAAGATTGCTTTTGCTCCTAGAGGTTTAGTACGCATATATATATGGGATTGAATGCCATGCTCAGTAATAGGAAAGGTCCTGGATTTCCTACTAAAATTTTTGCTTCTCATTTTCTATATGTATGGGTCGGATGTCACTTCCCTAGAATATATCTTCGAAGGAAAATTTTATGATGGCACCCCTACTATTATATGACTTTTGGAGATACTGGGGATGTTGGATTATATGAATGCTTCTCACATCCCATTTGATTGTCCTTTGAATGTGAGGAAAATTATCAGGTATGAAGAAAGTTTTGTATGGCGAGAGAATGTGAGACTCTAGATATTCTATTGGGCTATAAGCTTTAGATTCTTATACCATAGAGTATGTAATTTGTCTTCGTTGTGGAGTTCTTCCATTGCGTTGTGCTTGGGAAATTTACATAGAACCTTATAATCATCATCGTTTTGGGCGTCAATTTGGTTACGACCACTATTTTCCTAAATATGATAATATCACTGTAAGGCCTTCTTCCTTTGGGATTCTCGCAAGCTACTCGTTTCATTTCTCTCGCCAAAAGACCTCGAGTTTGTTTTATATTCCTGAGCATGACAGGAGTGGTAAACCTCTATTAGTCTATGCACATAAGTGGTTCAACAATGTCCAAGTTTTCTTCAATCAAAGCATTACAAGGAGAGCCTATCACAAGTAGGAAACAAGATCAATCCTCAAGAAGACTACAATTTATCAATGAAAGTATTTTCATTGGTCACTCTAGACTCATCTCCAAACGGGGTCACTCTACTGTCGATCCACCTACTTTCGTAAAACGACAATGAACTTGATGTATATTAACATATACAATAACTCTTCATAATAACCCTCACTTTTATTATTACTATATTTTCTTTACTTTCGTTATTATCATATATATTAGTTATTTATTATTATTATTATTATTATTATTATTATTATTATTATTATTATTATTATTATTATTATTGTTATTACTTGCACGTGAGCCTCCGCCTTTTTACATTCGTTCGCCGTTTTATTAATTTATTTACTTATACATATAAATGTGCATATCTATTCCTCAGATTTTTCTATTATTAATATATATTTTATATTTAAAAGCCCCCTTTATTATTATTATTATTATTATTATTATTATTATTATTATTATTATATAGGTATACAAATTGATGACACACCATTAGAAAATGTCAAACCCACCCAATATGATTTTTTATTTAAACGCATATATGTAATTTTGGAATATTATTTTATCCAACCCCTGTTTATTTATTTATTTATTTATTATTATTATTATTATTATTATTGACAGGCTCAGTGGATGAGGCAATTATTTCTAACCACCCACATGGCATCATCAATTTCTTATCATTCATCACAATTTATTATTAAATTGTCCTTATTTGCATTTAACCATGTCTTAGGTGGTATACCAATTGTTTTAGAGAATGAACCACAACATCATTCGCCATTGGTTCCAAAAGGTATTTTGTTATTTATTTATTCACCTATTCATTCCGCATTAACATGTCTTTTGAAATTTAGATGTTCAAGATGATGAAAGTACGTCATCCTTGGGACGAACTCCTTCTGAAGAGTTTATTAAGCATTCTCCTCCCTCCACAAAAGAATTAGAGGATGATGACACAATTGTCAAAGTTACGTCAACATTCAAACAAAATGAAGGTAATTTCATTCTACCGCCATTTTTTTACTTATATATATATATATATACAAAAATTCTTGAAATTTAGCCTTTCAAGAAAGTGATGACCCTTCATCTTTAAAATGACATATGGAAGAGTTTAAGCAAACTAGTGCCAACATTGACACTAATGAAGCCCGTCTTCATTAACCCCACTGGGTAAAATTATTTTCGTTGTCCTTCAATTTACTTATTTATCATTATTTATCATCTCTTATCTCCATAGGTTTGAGGAGTGCTATATTATTCTTGCGAGATAAGGTAGTCGAAACTATTAAGTCTCTAGATTAATACAACTACCAAAATATCATTGATGATGTGAAAGCATCCAGTTCAATTCTTAAGTACTTTGGCATTGACTTGAACAATTTTGAACATGTTCTGGGAAAGCTATCTCAATGTGCATTCTTTGTTAAAGAGCTTTCAGAAAACCCTAGCGTCCAAGCTCATGTACATAAGCAAAAAGCCAAATATCATGTGCCAAATACAACATTAGTTCTCAAAAATCTTAACAAGCATAGGGTGAATTTGATCAATGACACAAATATGAAGGAGGATGAACTTTAGAAACTTGAAATAGAATACCACCAACTTCAAAACAGGGTTCATGATATTTCAGATAAGATAAAGATTTTGCATGAAGAAATAAAAACTTCAAAATAATACTTGGAAATTTCTGGCCTTACACAAACCAACTTGCAAACTACACTAGATGAGAGTATAACACAAATTGATGAGACTCAGGGAGACAATTTAGATGATAGCCATGTTGCTCTCTTCACCACATTTCTTGATAAACTAGAGAAAGCAAAGGAGTCTTTCACTCAAGTTTTCAAGCATTGAAGAACTCTATCTTTCTTTTATTTGTTTAGCTAGTTTGATAATTAATTTTGAGTATATATTTGCTTTAGTAGTTGATTTTGAGACATTTGTTATGAACATAGAAATTTTCCTTAATATGATTTGATTTCTCTCCATTTTATATATATTTTAATTGTCTTGATTCATGAAAATGAAACTTTGAGATAACATGCCATGCATTTCATTATATACAAAATTACACCAAATTCAATGTTTTACCTCACGAAATCATACATAATCGGTCTACCTTTCTTTTATAAGGGACTAGATGTTCTGTCATAGACAAACATTTTACATTAGGCATAATACTTTTTTAGAAAATGACCATTAATGGGTGGCATGGGTCTTTCTTCATTAGCATTAATGAGTTGGTATGTGCCTTTTTTGTAGACAATCTCCACAACATATGAACCTTCCCAATTTGCTTTGAACTTGCCCCCGACCCATTTGTTAGTGATGATAGTTCTTCTGAGGACAAGAACCATTTCTCCTCTTGTAAATGTCCAAAATCTAGCCAACTTATTATAAGCTTGGGATATCTATGCTTTGTATACTTCAAGGTTCTGTTATACTTCTATCCTTTTTTCATCAAGAGAGTCTAACTTATTTAGGTGGATTTGAACATTATCTTCATTTGATATTTCATTCTACAATGCATCCTTAACGAAGGTATTTGAATTTCAAAGGATAAGAGTACTTCAGCTCCAAACACTAAAGAGTATGGTGTGAATTGTGTTGGAGTCCTATACATACTACAATAAGCCTATAACATCTCGGGAAGTCTATCATGCCAATCCCTTTTACTTTTGGACACAACTTTCTTTAGCAATTTTGAGAGATTTTTGTTAAATGATTCCGTCAACCCATTTGCTCTCGCATTATAGATGGAGGTATATCTCTAGTCTATTTTGTGATGTTGTGTAAATCTCTAAATTTTTAAGCTTCTAAAGCGGGGTTATTATTTGAGATAATTCTTCTTGGAGTTCCAAACCTGTATAGGATACTTTCCCTGAAGAATTTTATGATGTTTAGTATTTACTTCTCTTAAAGGAATAGCCTTTGCCCATCTAGAGAAATAGTATGTTGCAGCCAATATGAATCGATGCCCTAAAGATGACGGAGGTTCAGTAGGACCGATCACATATGTTCCCCATATCTCAAAAGGCCATGAAGAGACTGTGGGGTGCAAGGGATTTGGATGTTGGTGAATAAAGTCCCCTTGAATTTGACATTGATGCCATTTTTTTGGTGTATTTAATGCAATCTCTGACCATGGTTGCCCAAGAATATCCCATGCATTTAATCTTAAGTCAAATCTTGGGTCCAAATTGGTGTACACCACGTATCCTAGTATGTACATCATGCATGACTTCTTTTGCTTCTTCATATGAAAGACATCACACGAGTAGTTCATAGTATGACCTGCGGTATAATGTGTCATTAGTGACGGTGAATCATAGAGCTCTTCATTTTATTTGAAGGCTTTCTAATTTGTCCCCTGTGAATTTATCATATTTTAAATATTCCATGAATGGTTGCCTCAAATCTTCCTCTGGCATCTCGAGGGTGAAGACTTCCATGTTGTCTTCAGTATTTTCTTCTTCAACCTTGTTGAGGATTGTACTTATGGGTCTTCTATTCCTTATAGTGATTTGAATTTCATCATGATTTGGATTCGCCAACTCCTTGCTATTCTTGCCAAAGAATCAGCTTCTCCATTTTCTAATCTTAAAACCCTCCTTAACTACACTTGGGGAATTTTCTTCATTAATATTCTGACTTTCTTACAGTATTTAAGAAGTTCAACTTTGTATATTTGTATTCTCTTTCAACTTGCTTGATGATGGTTATGAGTCTCCAAATAGATGAATATGTTGAATTTCCATTTTAATTGTTAATTCCAAATGAGCTATGAGTGCTTCATATTCTTCTTCATAGTTTGTACATGGCTATGTAAGAGAAAGTTCATATCTAAGGATTCCTCCTTCTAGTGTAACAAACACAAGTCCTATCTTAGCTTTGATTTGTGGAATCTTAAACCTGAGTTGCTGGCTTTATAGATGATGCTCCATCAAAGTACAATCATCATTCTGCTCATTTTATTGTAACCGTCTTTTCATCAAGGAGGTCATAATTAAGGGGTGAATCATTAGAGAGAGGATGTGCTGCCAAAAAATCTGGTGGCACTTGCCCCTTGATAGCCTTTGATGGAGTGTATGTTATATCAAACTCTATCAAGATCAGTGACCATTTTACAAGTCTTCCTGTGTGTAATGGCCTTATTATAAGATATTTGAAAGGATCAATTTTGGGTATGAGGATAATTTTATGCGCCAACAGGTAGTGTCTCAACTTCTTTATTGCAAATACCAAGGCTAAGCAATGCTTCTTAATGGGTGTATATTTATTCTCAGCTCCTATCAACATTCTACTGAGGTAATATAATGCATTTTCTTTACCGTCTTTATTGTTTTGAGCTAGCATAGCTCCCAATTACCCTTCTAAGGCAGTAGTATGTAGAATTAGTGGCTTTCCCAAAATCAAGGGCTCTAATACTGGTGGATTCAACAAATACTGCTTAATATCTTTAAAAGCTTTTTGATATTCAACATCCCACTTAAAGGATGTATTTTTCTTGACCAACTTGGAAAAAGGTTTGCATCTTCTTGATAAGTTGGAAATGAAGCTTCTGATATATGCTATATGCCCCTAAAAAGACCGTAACTGCTTCAATATTTATGGAGGCGGCATTTCCGAAATTGCCTTTATCTTAGAAGGATCTACTTCTATTCCTCGATGTCCACAATGAAGCCTAGAAAGGCGTATTTCATTGGGTTCATTTTCAATTTATATTCTCCAAGGCGTATGAAAATGGTCCTCTAATCTTCAAGATGTTTGTCTTTTGAATTTGTTTTCACTACCAGATCATCTGCATAGCATTCAATGACCTTATAAATCAAATCATCAAATATTCTGGTCCAAGCTCTTTGATATGTTACCCCTCATTTTTCAAGCCAAATGGCATTGCCCTGTAACAATATATGCTCATAGGTGTTTAGGAGGCAATATGTTTCTCATCATCTTGGTGCATCTTGATTTGATTATATCTTGAGTATCAATCCATAAAGGAGAACATCTCATACATCAAGGTGTTGCCGATCATGATCTCCATGACTAGTAAAGGAAGTCACCTTTGGGACATGCTTTGTTCAAATCTCTAAAATCAATGCATATCTGTATTTGGCTATTCTTTTTCGTCATGGGTACTATATTAGCAACCCAATCTGGATATTTTTATTCCATGATAAAATTTGCTTCTATCAACATCTTTGTTTCTTCCATTACTTTCTTTTCTAAATCAAATTTCATGTTACTTGGTGAATACTTAATTGGAGTAACATTGGAATCAATAGCCAATCTATGAAAAGCTACCTCATTCTCCAACCCTAGCATCTCATTGTAATTTTAGGCAAAACAGTCAATACATTCTTTTAAAAGAGCTTTGAAAGATTCTTTTTATTCTTTTGTCAATTGTGCATTTAAAAAAGTTGGCCTTGGGTCTTCATCACTTCCCAAGTTAATTTCAACTAACTCATCAATTGTTGCTTGACTACCATCTTCTAATTTAGCTGGTGCAATTTTTTATCATTACATCTTCTTCTTCCATAAACTCCATCATGTAACATGAATGCCTAGAAGATTCATAATAATCTACCCCTCTCTTGTCAAGATGGGAATGGTTCCATAATTGATGAAAAATTTAATATGACTTCTTTGACCAGTTTATTTTGCCCCAAACTCTTCAACCATCCTCCTGAGTTTATTAGGGTATTGGATTGGGAAATTTATAGGTTGGACTTCACTGTCCTCTTCTTGTTCAATGTGTATAATGTCATCATTTGAAATTTTGTTATTTTTAACTTTGTAGAAGAGGATACCTCTTTCCTTCTCATGTCAAGATGACATATAGAACATCTTCAAATGCTCAATTGTATTAACCTTCAAATCATCTAGGGATTTGTGGAGGCCATCGGGAACCCTTGTGATATGCAATGTTCTTTCTCAGGTATACCCTTTAGTTTGACATGTATAATTTTCATCTTATGATGATTTGGGATCACTACCATAGTGAGGCAATGTTGATTCTTTATTTTGGATACTATAATAACATTAGATGATTTTGTCAAAGAGTTTCCCATTAAGTTTGGTGTTTTCTCCCCTTTGAAGACGCCAAGATAGTATTTAGCGTCATTATAATGTATTTCATGGACATTGATAAGTGCTCGTGTTATAGTAATACGAAGTGTTATTGTCTTACATTGAGCATTACTTTTGTCAGATTTTATCTTTAATTGGTGTGCATTGTATTCTTTTGTGCATTGTAGGGTTATGGAGTAAACTTAATGAAGAAAGAGCAAAATTAGGTCATGTTCTCATTTGTTGGGGAGTTCTTGGACCAAGAAAGGAACAATGCACGAGTTTAGACTTGTGGGTGTGTGCCAACCTCCATTGGAGCGGCACAAAGGCAATCACACTCATAAAAGTCTAACCTGTGTAACATTGGAGAACTTCGTCAATGAGAAGTGTGGTGTTTCGGTCCTATTTGCCCTTGTTTGTCGTTTGTTTGTCTTCGATGTCGTGGTTGTTTCCACGTTGAGTTTCCTTTGAATCTTCTTGTCGAACCTTTGGAGTTGTTTGCCGGGTGTTTGAGAGCATTTTGGAGAGTTTTAGTGGGAGAGGAGGCTGTGCACAGGTCGCACAGCCTCACCTGGGGGGCTGTGCAGCCTTTGTGCGGGGCCGCACAGAGGCCGCACACCACCCGCACACCCTTCTTCCTGGGGTGTATGGCTGGTGTGTGGGGCCGCACACGACCCACACACCATCGGGTGTTTTCTTATACAAACCCGGTTCTGGCTTTTTTTCTTCCTTTCTTTTCTCCCAAACTCCTCTATTTCCTTCTCCTCTCTTTCTCCATCATCTCATGAGGTTCTAAGGCTGATCTAGAAGGGATTTTTGAGCTTGAATCTTGGATCATCAAGTTGCTCATCCTTTGGATCAAGGTAAGCTTCCATCTTTTTGTTCCTTCTTCTTTGTTCTTTGATGAAGATGGTTAGGGTTGTTTGTGAACCCTTATGAGAGCATGATTCTTATCTATTTTTTTCCTCTTTGATGGTAAATCTTGTAAGGGTTGATTTTATTGAGATGTATGGCCTTGACTTCATGAAATCCTTGAACCCTCATCACTTTGATCCCGGAATTACTGTGGCACCAACCAAAGTTAGGTCATTCTTTCTTTCCTTGTTGGTTTTAGGAGTTGTGAGAGGTCTTTTCTTGCTATAACTTCTTGTTATGGTGTTTAGCAAACCCCAGAAGCAACCATTCCCCATTTTGAGCATTCTTTTTTCGTCTTAGTTAATCAAATGTTTGTTGATGTATAGATGCTTGTTTTGGTTGTTTGATTGCTTCTATGAGGTGAGGCTTCAAGTAAGGGCAAAGAGCCGGTGGAGAAGTGACACCGAGGCTTTTTGCTTGCCATGTTTGTGAGTGGGAATTTATCAAAGTTAGACTGTGATTCATGCATGATGTTTATTTTTATATTTGAGTTGGTTGTTTTAAATTGTAGACTTCTTATGGCTAAATATCATTGAAAGTTTTAATTGAAGTTTAGAATCATGATGATTTATGAATTGAGTTATTTATTGAATATTTGCAAATTATATATATTGCTTAGAGTTTGGAACTCTATGTTTGAAATATATGTTTCAAACTATGTATTTTCAAGAGATTTGGTGTTCTCATTATGATGACCAATAAGGAATGTGAAATCAAGTTGATTTTCATTGTTTAATGCAATGTTTGAAGTGTATTTTCAAAAGACACCTTTATATGATACTTTTGATGAAAATGATTTCGTTACCAATGTTATGATCAAATCAATCACTCTTGGAGTGAGAATTGCCATTGTAAACACTTATGATCTCTTATTGAGAATTATGCTATGATGATGTATACATTGCGCCTACAGGCAAGGTTATTGATTATATGCTTTGATGGTGACATGGGAGCTGAGCTCCAGTACTTACTGCAGTAAGAAGTGGATGGTTTCCACGGGCCAACCTATATAGAGGTGGCGTGTAATACTGTCAAAATGGTTATGCCATGTCAGGTGGGAGTGTAGATTCCTAACATGGATATAGTTGGGTTGTTCGGAGTCACCACACGAACTTCCTAGCGGCCAATGCCAAGATACGCGCATCTTGGTAGCTCCAGACCTAACTTAGGCCATGGTTAGCGACGGAGAGTTTTCGAGGCCATTCTGGACATTATTGTTTATTTGTGAATGCTGAATTAATTATTTCTAAATATCATGATATTTGAAACTATCGATGAGACTTGTGCTTATATTAGATCCAGAATGGTATGTATTTTCTTGATTATTTTTATTTCAAAGGAATACTACTTGTACTTCATTGAGAAAGCTTATATTCTTATGTGACAATTGCTATGCAAAGTTTAGTCATTATTGTTAAGAATTGAAATATTTTGTGATGTTTTATTCATACTTGTTCATGCTTGAGCTATAGTCCTATATCTAACCCCTCACTGAGTAACCTAGTTACTCACCTCCTCTTTCTTCCTCCCTTCTTCCTCCCAGGTGATAGCACAGTGTAGGGGTGAAGGCATGAAGTTCTTGGCAGGAGTCATCTTTGTATTCTTATTTGGAGTTGTGTATGTTACTGTTCTTGGCATGTATTATCAAGGATCCACTATGTGTTGTAGGACCCTATTATGTCTTCTTTATCTAAAATACTTTGTATGCCAGTCTAGTCCGTGTTTTATATGAGGGGTACACCCTCTATTTGATGTGGTTGTTGTTACCTTCATTGTGTACTCCTTGTTATAAATATCAGTATGTGATTCCTTGTATCAGTAATATAGATATTTGTAGTTAAGTTATGCATTGTGGTTATAGATGTAATGTACAGGGAACAGGTTAGCCTTACACCCACTTAGGGTTGAGGCAGTATTGGACCTCCCCTGGGTTGTCATGGCGGTATGTCGTGCGTGGGACCCACGGGTGTGTGGAAATTCCATACGGCTGTGTGGATGCCCGATTTTAGTCGATTTTCAGCCGCGACTCAACACTATTTAAAAAACTTTTTCGGGACTTTTTGAGTATCTTTCGTCTATCTTCTGGAGGGTCGCAGCTAGGGTTTGGAGAGGACTTTGTGGAGGATTGGAGAGTCGCAGCTAGGGTTTAAAAAACCCTAGGATGATATTGTTTCTATGACTTTTATTATGCTTTTTTAATTGATGAATTTAATTGAGTTCCAATCTTGATTGCTTGTTGTATTGATTTTCCCTTAGCCGTGACACTATGGTTGAGAATTATCTAGGTTATCTTTTGAAGGTGTGAGAACTTCTATAGGATTAGACTACTCAAGATTGGAGAGGGTCGAGAAGATGAGTTGTGAGGTAGCGAAATGTCCCCTTTCCCCTCCGGTGTGATTTTTCCTACCTCCGTGTTCCAAGAGTTCTTAGCAGTCGAAGTAGAGCAAAGTGCTAGGAGATGAACTCCCCTAGGGCTTAGTTGTGTGAGCAACAAAATGAAGGGTTGCAGTGAATCCTAGTGCTGTGGCTTAACTAAGACTAGGGTTCTTTCACCTGGACCAAAGGGTTAGAACTATACTTAGGGATAGGGTCTTTCACTTGGAATCCCTAGAACGTAAAGCATTCCATGTAGTGTGAGGCTTAGGAAGATGGACTCCCCTTGGGCTTAGTTGATAGATCAATAGAGTGAAGGGTGGTAGTGAAACCTAATGTCGGGGTATAATGTTGGGATTAGTCACGGTTGACCTTAGGTTTGGGACTGTGTGCTTAAGGATGTCCAAGACTCATTAAACATCAATAGGATAGCATAATACATTGTCTTGCACTAGAAACATTAGTCCTAGGGGGAGCTTGTCCGAGTACCCCATTTTACATTGATTGTTCCTCTCTTTACTCTTTGCTTGCACTCTCTTGTCTTCCATATTTCTCTTTTACTTTCTTGCATACACATCGATTCTTCTCTCGCCACTCGTATTTACACTAGTTAACTAGCAAATTCTCTTGTCTCTAATCCCTACTCCCTGTGGATTCGACTACCCTCTCACCGGGGTACTTTATTACTGCGACAACCCATATACTTTCAGGTCCCTGCCAGGCACTGATAAGTGCTTGTGTATAAATATTACTGAGTGTATTTTTCTTACATTGAGCATCACTTTTGTTAGATTTTATGGCTCATTCATGTGTGTTTGTGTTCTTTTGTGCATTTAGGGTTTTGGAGAAAAGTTTGGAAGAAAGCAAACAAAAATAGATTATGGACGCAATTGTTGAGGTAACTCTTGGACCAAACAAGGATCAAGGCACAAGTGGTGCTCATAGACATGTGAGTGTGTGCCAACCTCAAATGTGCTCAAATGAATATACAAATTGGAAGGGCATAAAGGCGGTTACACTCATATATTCTGACTTGTGTGACATTGGCAAGAGTTTCATCAATATGTTTGGAAGTAAGATGCGACATGATCTACCGTGTGGATGTATGCCCAACCATGCGGCCTCGATGAAGAAATTGAAGTCGAGAACACTATAGCGAAAGTACTGTAGCAGCTTGTTGTAGCAAAATTACTGTAGTAGTTACTGTTCACAGCGCGCAAAAAAATGAGAAGCCTGGGAGTCCACACGGGCGTGTGGAATTTCCACACGCCCGTGTGGATGCCCGATTTCAGCCATAGAAATACCGCTTCGAGAGTTGAATTGAGGTATCTTCCACACGTCCGTGTGGATGCCCGTTTTCAGCCATATAAATACCGCTTCGAGAGTTGAATTGAGGGATCTTTTTTCTATCTTTCGCCTATCTTTTTGGGAAAGCACCGCTAGGGGTTGGAGAGGGTTTTGCTGGGATTTTGGAGTGGTTTTACAACATTCGACATACATTTCATTTGGAGGAGAGTTATTGGGGGAGCTTTTGATGACATCGATTTGCCGAGGTGTGTCCCAAGCTTGACGGAGGAGTCTTTGGAGAAGATGAGATGGCTCTTGAAGACCATTGATACGGACGACAAGGGGGTTATCTCTATGGATTGCTTGCACTCATCTTTGATTTCATATTTGATTTTGTATTGCTCCATGGAGAGTTAAACCCCTAGTGGGTGCTTGGAATTGTAAACCCTAGAATGATTTTGTTTCATTGCCTTCTATTATGTTTCCTTTAATTGATGTTTTAATTGAGTTTCAATCTTGTGTGTTTATTGATTTGATTTTCCCTTAGAGTGACACTAGGGTTGAGAATCTATCTAGGTAATCCTTTTGAATGAGTGACACTTCATTAGGGTTAGATTTAGCAAGGTTGAAGAATATTGAGAGGGTGATTCGAGAGGTAGTGGAACGTCCCCTTTCTCCTCTGACGTGATTTATCCTACTTCTGTGTTCCAAGAGTTCTTTGTGGTTACGATAGAGTGAAGTTCGAAAAGACAAACTCCACTGGGGCTTAGTTGCACGAGCAACAGAGTGAAGTGTTGAGTAATCCTTAGTGTTGGGGCTTAATTCTGATTAGGGATCTTTCTCCTGGACCAAAGGGTTAGATCTAAATTAGAGAATAGGGTTTTATCACTTGGAATCCCTAGAGCTTCAAGTAGTCCCACACAGTGTCAGGTGTTGAGAGTATTCCTTTCCGCCAGGGCATAGTGTAGAGGGCTAGTCATGGTTGACCTTAGATTTGGAATCGTGTGTCTTTGGATTTCCACGACTCATTAAACTTTAATTAGGAAGCATAATATTAGTTTTACACTTTAAACAATAGTCCTAGGATGAGCATTATCCGGGTACTCCATTTTATCATTGATTACCTCTCTTTAATTCTTTTACTATCTCTTTTCTCTTTTACTTTTCTTTGCATTGTTATTTTGAATCAAATCACAACATGTTTTTCACCTTAGCTAAATAGCAATACTTCTTATTTCTGAGCATCAATTCCCTGTGGATTCGACTACCCACACACCGGGGTATTCTATTACTTCGACGACCCGTGCATTTATGGTATGCACACGCAAGGGGTGTGTCAGACACCAAAGGGTTGAATTTCACCATCAATTCTGCATTCTTCTCCATGCACCATAAATTTAATGCACTGATGAGGGGTTAAAGGGACCCTCTAGGTGCCCAACAAGGTTCTCTATTAAGCGTCAGCATCAATTACATGGAACTTCACATCAGATATGATCTTTCTAAACTTAATCGCGAGAGTGATATATCCCAATGCTTTCTGACTATGTTGATTAAAGTCTTGAATAAAAATCCTTTATGGAGATAAATGGCATATTTCCAGAGCTAATGCCAAAAGATTATTGAGGATTATTAGATTTAAGGAAGACCCTGGATCAACAAGAATTCAGTTGATCTTCATCTCATCATAAAGACCAATCATATACAATGGTCTATTGTGTTATGCAGTTCCAAGTCATAAGTCTTTATCGCTGAATGATACTGAAAGTGTATGTGTTGCGTACAGAGCTTTTGTCATATATATTTCAGCAAAATAAGCCTAGTACTCCTTAAGGTTTTGTAAGGCCTGTATTAAAGATTCCCTGACTTCTGTTGACATCATTTGTGTGTCATACATGTTAAGTAAAGCCGGACTTTCTTCAAATGTGCCAAGATATTTACTCTGGTTTCTTCAATGGTTTCTTTGGTGAGACATTTTCCTATTCTATTATTATCCCTTTATTTTTATCATTAGAGTTTGAGGCTTGCCTTGATTGGAGTAACTTACTAGTTCTATGCTGCATTAGATGTACGTGGCAGGACAGTTTATTTTTTCATCTAGAAAATTCTGCTCATCAATAGAACTTTTGTAGCTATTTTTGAAAATTTTGACAATCTTCTATAGTGTGTCCCACAAGTCTGTGACATGAACAATAATTTAGGTGATTGTCCAAATGAATCAAGCACGACCTTTTGGGCTTAGGTAATTCTAGCCCTTCTTCCATTGCTCAATTAAAAAGCTCTCTCCTCTTGTCTTTTCTTATTTCAATACCTGAAGGGATGGATTTGTTCGTGGCACTTATTACCGAGAATGTAGGCTTCAAATTTTTTGCTTGTTGACTTTGGGAGATGTATCCCAGATTCATCCCATTTATTGCAAGAAATATGCAATTGCATTAGCCTATTAGCTGATATCTCCGTTACTCTTTAAATGAAATAAGGGACTTCTCTAGCAAGCATCACTTTTCTCAGGACTTTATATTTCAGGGTCTTTTGAGTATAATATGGTTTCTTTGGCTTTTCTTACTAGTGTAGCTCTGAGAGTTTGACAATTGCCTTCTTCACTCTTTCTTTAAATGCTATCTTCTTTTTCTGCTTCTTGCTGATGTAAGGCTGACCATGTCTATCATACAGTTCTTCTGACTCAGAAAAACTATCTTCATCGTCATCTTGGTTATAAGTACAGTATTCATCTCTAGGATTAGCCCTACAAGTTTCCACTTGAATTATTTCATCATTTTCTACAACTAATTCCTCAAATAGCTTTTTAACTTCCTCAAGAAAATAATCTTTAAGAGTGATCAACATCCTTTCCTTCTGTTCATATTTTTCAAGAGATTCAATATATTCCTCTATGATGGATTTCTTGTGTTTTGAGTGTTCATATTTCTGCTTCTTCTTCTTCTTCTTGCTTTGCTTTATTGAAAGCGCTTTAGAGGGCTTTCTGGGCATTTCTCCACTAGATCCCGGGGAGCTCGGCCAACTTCTTCAACATCTTCTTTGACATTTTGTATATGAATATTTCCCACAATTCCACTGGAACAAAAGGAGGTTTATCATCAAATATTGATGGGAGCATTTTATTTACCCACTACTGTGATTTCCCCTTGGGATGATCCCTAATAGCCTAGGGTAGTCACGTAGTGGATATATTTAGTAGGTTATTCCAAGAGAACACTCTTGGAGAGTGTAATCTTATCTTCTTGATATTGGCGTTCAAGCCAATGTTTGTAGACATAACAATCTTCAAATTGTATGCCCCAACACTCTATGGTATAGGCAATAATTAGGATGATCTTTCTTACTCTATTTTTTTGGTCACTTGCACTCAAGCAGTTGTGGGCCTCCTTTCACGGCATCTTTAAAATATTTTAATACTTTATCTCTTTGAAAAATGTATTTTTTTTGTTCATTCTCTCTTTCAAAGAGGGAATAGGCCTTGGTTCATTCCCAGGAGCACCTAAGCTGGGTTGCCTAACTTGTTCTGGTTTATGTAACTCTATAGTGCTTTTAATTTACCAACATTAAAGGTTGTAGCAATGTATTTGACACTTTCAGCATTTTTTGGCTTGTCATTTTTGGAAGTTTGGAAATTAGAAAACACCCTTGGGCTAGTTCTTTCCAATTTCTTAGCTTGTGAGATGAACTCTTGAAATGTCATGATACCAAATGTACTTAGGAAAGGTGCCATCCGGTTGTCAATGTTCCCGAGTAACAATCCCACTGCTTGATGTTCATCCAAGGGTTGTTCACATTTAATACTCAAGTTCCTCCATCTCATAATGGGGTCAACTACTTTTTCATCTTTATTTTGACGAGTGGATACGAGATCAACTATTGTGATCTTATCACTAACACTTCCAAACCTTACTTGAAATGCATCTTTAAGCTGTTGCCAATTTTGAATTGACTCGGGTTGCAAGCTTGCATACCACTCAAATGCAACTCCTGTGAAACTGGAAGAAAATTATCTAAGGAGAAATTATGGTTTTGCACTTATGTCTCTACATGCCATTAAAATAATGAGCTCAATGTTGATCAAGATTACCAATCCCATTGAATTGTTTGAATTTAGGCACATTGTATCCTTTCGGATAAGGTACTAAATCATGATAGCTATGACAAGATTTGTCACTATCAACTCTTAACTCGCTATTTTTGGTACGTTTAAGTTCAATGGACACCATCTGTTGTATCTCCTCCCAAGTTATTGCAACTAGTTGTTCTTTGATCGGGATAATATTTGTTCTGCCTGGCCTTACTTCTTGAACAATCTTCTTTGATTGAGTGATTAGATTATTTGACCTCCATACCGGCTTAGGACGATTTACCATCAAGGCTGACATCTATTTTTGCATTTGGAATACTGTTTCCATTAAGATCATCATATTTTCATTCATTTTCTTGTATTATGTTTCATAGTTTTCCATTTGTTGGAATTTTTTTCATGATATTGTTCTGGTATAGAACAAAACCTGGTTCACTTCTTCATCTTCATTTGGAGGATTTACCTCCTTGTAATCTTTTGGTATAGTATATGGAATATGGCTTGAACCTTCCTCTCCAACAATGCTTTGAGAATCTGTTGTCCGTCTACGAGATCTTGTGATTGTCCCTGGCTGTTCCTGTTTAGCTGTCGGGTCTCCTCGAGTTTTTATAATCATACAGATAGTGTGTATTTTGACATTACCATCGGGCATATCTTCATCTTCAGTCCTCTTATTTCAGCCAAACTTTGAGTGAGAAACTGAAGCTTGGCCCTGTGAAGCCTGCAGTTATGAAACTTGACCATCTGGCAATGTAATTCGGTCAAAAATTGTTTTTTGTGCATTTAGCACTAACTATTTGTTCTTTTGATAGAATTCTCTTGGCTTCATTTTGTTTGATTGCAATTCCTTTGATGCTACGTATATCTTATAAAGATTTTTGTCGAAGGAAGTTTTATGAGATTTTCGGGGTCTACAGCCTTTCTTTTCATATGGCTGGTAATGTAGCTCTACAATGGTTGTGTTCTTCTTAACCATATTGAGAGGTCCAAATGAGTTTCTAAAAGAACCCATTCGATTTTCCTTCTGGTTTTGGAATGGCACACTTTTCCTAGGCTTAGCTTCCTCAAATTGAAAAATCCCACTTTCCTTCCCTTTGACAGTAACAATGAAAGTGGGTTCATCATCTTCATCATCTACAAAAACTATCTTTTTAGGACATGATAGCTTCTGAAAGACGGAGGCTCTTGGTTTCTCATCAGAAATATTCTTCCTATATGCAGGAATAATGACATTTGGGCGATGACCCCTAGATGGAAGATGAGGGACAGTCAGGTTTTCTTCCAAAGATGGAATTCTCTTCACAAATTGTACAAATTTAGAGATTGTACCGAATCTTATCCAAGCTCTAGCAGCTCCAGTGTTGAAAATACAATTAACCAATTGAACTTCAGATCCTTCTCCAGGGAAAATAGTTAGCCTAGGGCTTCCTGGTGCCATTGAACGCTTAAAAGCCATTTTACATGCAATAACAATAACAATATTAATTTTCTTATAAATGAGTTATAATAAGCAATGCCCTTACTTGTACTTGAGCCTCAAAGATGGAAGGTAAATTAAAAGGTCCCCACTGGGCGTGCTCAGAACATGTGGGGTTAAAAATACCCGTCTTGGCATCGTGTCGGTGAAGAGACACCGGGTGATATATCGAATCACAAATTTATTTATTTTATTTTTGTGGACTCTTCCATTCCTAATAGAGGCAAGCCTCCATTATTAATTACCCAAGACTAAAACCATCTTGGGAACCTCCGATTAAGGGCTCAAGTACAAGTAAACAAAATTGTGAATTATAAATTTCATTATTTATTTATTACATATGCACACACACACACGCATATATATATATATATATATATATATATATATATATATATATATATATATATATATATATATATATATATATATATATATATATATATATATATATATCACTGCATGTGCCTCATTATCGTGTTGCATGCCTCATTGCACTCTCTGAGCACCTCCAGGCATGTCTTCATCTTCATCATATACCTCCCGAGCTTGGACTTGCTTCCATCTCATCTCCTCATCAATATTCACATTTTTCAGTGTTATTTCCTCACACTCATCCAGCTCCATGTAATAGTATATATATATATTAGAAAAACAATGTATATGATCTATCATTCTCTGACTCTGATGCTAGCAACTGCTCAGTTGCAAAATCGGCAAGCTCCACAATAACATGACTTTGACAGGCGCTAAGCAAGGTCACCCACGCAACTGATGTTGGCTTCATTGGCATGTCCTTTATCATATTTTATGCTTCATCTAATCAACCAACATTGCATATATACAACAAAAGCTCTGGGTTGACTCATCTTTACTATCTATCCAGTTAGCTTTTGAATATTGAAGATCATTTTTCAGGTTTGCCATTTTGGAGCACATGCTACACAACATAATTTCCATATTGATTTTGGGTTAATGTACACACAGATTCCAGCAACATGCTATTGAAAAAAAATTTATGCACAGTAGAAAATATTGGGATTACAATAACTTAATTTACAATTTTCTTTTTTGGTTATTTTCCAGGGGAATTTAATGGGAAATAAACAAATTCCATGACAATACACAAAGGTTGAGACAATCAAATTCAGTAAACTGAGATGATATATAAGAGCAGGAAAACTCAAGGAGCAAAGTGAGTGTTGGTTATCTTCTTGAAGTCGATCTTGTCAACTTTGACCTTGACATAAATCATTTCAGACACATAGACAATGACTCGAAGGCCATCCATGTCCATGAGAACAAAGCTTGGGTTGACTTTGTAAGTGATGTTACTATATGCATCTGTTGTTGAACTAAGGTTTGTGACTACACCTCCTTCATGCTTGTAGGCCTTGAATTGATGAGTGTGGCACCCGTCATGAGGAGCCAAGTCTTGAAACATTGCCAAAGAATCCAAGTCAATCCAGGGAACAACTTGATAGCCATGGCGTAGGCCAAGCTAGAATTGACCAATGGCAAGAGTCTTGGTCTCTAGATAATGAGCATCTTCATCATATTTACCATAAGCTACATGTAGATCAGAGCACACATGTTTCAAATAATCATGGACTTCCTTGATGCATAGATTTCCAGTGTAGATGGTATACTAAATTTCCCAAGTACGAACATTGTTTTGAACTTGGCTGGAAGATCAGAATCTCTCTGAGGGATGTTAAGATCTATTGTCAAAACCAACACCATTTTGTCCTTTGATTCGTGAGATTGCGAAGGAGTCAAAGAGGGAAATGAGAACTCCCCTTTCATCATCCAAATTCTTAATCGTCAACCTCTGATCCCCATCATCATCCAGTATCTCCTTTGAAAACTGTGACTTCAACATCAGTGGTGACCACGTTGGCAGTGGAAAAGGACCTTACGAACCACGCCACTACCTTCATCAGCATCATCATAAACTTCATCATCCATGGCACATTTTTCTTTTTTTTTTCTTTTTTTGTTTTTACTTTTCTTTGTTGCTATTTGTATCAACTTTAACTATCTTTTCTTTATTTGGCCATGTCTACTCTCCAGCACTGGTGGCAACCTCCTGCCATGGTTCTCAAAAATGGAAACTGTTGGCGAGAGAGACAAAGACGCGGAAGCTTTGAGTCGACAGCTAGAGTTGGAAGGCGAGTGAGGGATATTCGACCCTCACTAGCGTTGGTATTCGCAGTGCCATCTCTAGCTAACCTTAATCTAGTGTTAGGGCTACGGATCCATAGTGTCTTCAATCATGACCCTAATTTCAGTATTTCTTTGGTAATAGCAATGACAAGCAACGAGCACCAAAGAGCCATGGTAGCAGAAGTAATCATTCTCCAATGGCAAAGCAGCAGCAAAAGGGAGGGATGAAAGCAATGCCGACAAGAGAGACAGAGGCATGGGAGATTTGAGTCGACGACTAGAGTTGGGGGCGAGTGAGGCATATTTCACCCTTGCTAGCATTGGCAGTGGCAGTGAGCTATCTAGACGGATGACAAGCAGCAGGCAACAACAGCGACAATAGTGGCAACCGCAACGACGATCTCCTTCTTTTTTTTTTTTTATATCTATATGTATATATGTTTGGTAGGGAAAGAATAACAACCTTCTTCTTCTTCTTCTTCTTCAAATCTTCTTTCTCTGTTTTTCTTTTTTTTTTTTCAATCTTCTTCTGTCCTTTCTCTGTCCGGTCTCCTCCTTTTAAAACCTTTCCATGGTGTCGTGGTTGATTGTGGGTGGCTATGGTTGTGATAGGGTGATTGTGTTGATCATGGGTTGGTTACGTTGATCGTGGGAGTGACCATGATAAACACAAACGTCTATGCATCACTCACCAACCGACCAATGTCTATCCCTCACATTACAATTCAATTATCACGTGGCTCTATAACTTTAAGCTAATAGTATTTTCAATTTGATTAGAGATTTAATACATGCACGATTATATCTATTGCTCAATATATGATTATATCCATTATTCAATTATATATATAGTTGTTGGGTGATTCAGTTCCGTCATTGTCATAGGTAAGATAACTAAACCCATGCTATATTATTATTTTTATTATTTTTATTATTATTATTATTATTATTATTATTATTATTATTATTATTATTTTATTATTTTTATTTTTATTTCTTTTATTATTATTATATTTATATATTATTTTTATCTATTTTTTTAATATTATCTTTATCTTATTTGAATTTTTTTATTTGCTTCGTGATCCGTATTCATATGCAATCTTGAGATTTGGATATTTTAGATCGCCTCAATATATGTGTTATTGGCTTATTTTGGGATTTCAATATTTTAGATCATGTCGAGATCTACGCTCTTAGCTGATCTTGGGATTTATGTATTTTAGATCATCTCGAGATATGTGCTCTTAGCTGATTTTGGAATTTATGTATTTTAGATCACCTCGAGATTTGTTCTTTTGGTTGATCTTAGGGTTTAGGCCAATCTTGAGATTTGAATATTTTAGATCGCCTTAAGATCTGTTCTCTCGGCTGATCTTGAGATTTAGATATTTTAGATCGCTTCGAGATCGGTGCTTGACGGATGGTTTATTTGTTATGCAAAAATTATGCCAATATATAAACATGCAAGTATGCAATTAATACTACAATTGATCAGTAATACCGCAAGTGTATAGATCATAAAGTAATACCTCGTGGGTGAGCACGAGGGTCATATTTCCTCAGGAATGGCGAGAGGCTCATATTACTTCCTTTTCACTTAATTAATAGTCTAAATGTTTACGCTCTTTCTTTAGTTTACTTTTACTACGCTATTGAACAATACAATTGGAGAAATCATTAAGCACACTTGGAAGGAGTTGGGAGATTGTATGGTAGATTATCATGATTATTAATTATAATAGGCATTAAGTGATAATCTAATTCTAAAGTCGGACAGGGGAAATTCGAAGTTCTACTAAACCTAAATCCCTTAGAGACTAGGTCTAAATCACTAGTAACTCATCGGCGAGACTAATGCTCTCTACTGTCGGCGAGTTAATGATTCAGCCCACAATAAATCTCTGATCGATGAGCCTCCTGTAGCAGGCTCTATGCTCGGGATCCTCGAACTGCGATACTACTGGCTGAGAAGACTCTCTGATCTTCTTCTTCTCGGTCTCTGCATGTGGACCATTGGCAGTTTTCTTTTGACCTATATCCTGCAATTCAAAAAGAATACAGAAAAATAATCAATTGCAAAAAATGTAATATAGGAATGGATAACATGTACACAATGGGTACATAACGGCCATTATGTGACCATAACGGTCTTAACATGCCTGTTATGAAAGCCTTGATGACTTTTTAGATAAGCACAACAGGCACACAATGGTCCGCTGTGTGATTCAGCAACTTTGATGTGCATTGTGCTATGGTTACCATAAGCGTACAATGCCCATGGTGCGTTCATTGTGTGTTATCATGGGGTAACGACCAGCTGACAATGTTTAACCCTGTTGCTAGGTGTTGCTAGGGCAAGATGAGGGGGAAAATTGCATAATGGCCATACAACAGGTGGACAATGCTCGTTGTGACTCATCTCTCCGTGATTCAGTATTTAAACACAACTATCATCAAAACAGCCATTGTTCATCAAGGAACAGCTATTGTGAAGCCCGACTTTGGTGAAAATTTTTTGTATACTGGTTTATTTTGCTTGAAATTAATGCACAAAATTTACCAAACATCCCTAAACTATTTCATGCCATTTATACATTATCAAATCATGATTTAAAAGGTTTGGAGGTTTCTTACAAAATTGGTAGAAACGAGAAAGTTGTTCCGTAGTGAAAATCAACTAAATAAGGTGCTAAATCTAGCGAAGACAAGTCCAAAACTTCTTGAAATCAATAAGCAATTGCCAGGGAAGATTCTTCATTAAAGTGGCAAAGATAAAGTTAGGTTTCAAGTGAGAAAGGCTAAGAGTCGGCCGTTGGTGACTCTAAATTACCACATAACAGGGTCAACATCGACCATTGTTCATCTTGTTCAGCTCTTGGGGCACCACGGCTGTTACAAGCCCATTATGGTGTCGTTGTTACCTCAGTTAGGGGTCAAAAGTTTATAAGTGTTGGTAACGGCCATTTTAGGGTTCACTATGCTCACAACAGCCTGACCATAGGTGTCGTAAGGCCATGCCAAAACTCTACAAAATTCAGAGAGATAGCATGCTTTGTGGAATGGCTGTGATATATCACAACAGTCATTATCACAGGTGTTGTGAGCCAGTGATAGACTTACTCAAATTTTTCAGAAAAGCATAACCCTCTGCCGGTGCATCACAGTGGTGTATAATGAGGTAACCAACCCCCTTGTGATACTCGCAATGAAAAACTTAGAATTCTCCATGTTTAATACAGTATAAAAATAGGTCCTAATAATAATATTAGACTCCACAATCATATTTTATTCATAGACATCACTAGAGCCGAGTCATCCTCACACCACTAAAGTAAATATCATTTTTTATTCAATCACTAGATGATTAAAACTAAAATTAAACAAACTAAATGAACTAATGCATAGAAAACTACTTTGGTTGCCTCCCAAGAAGAGCTTGCTTTACATCACGAGCCTGGCGTAGCTGTTCTTACCTCAAGATGATTCTGAGAGGTTGAATTTTCTCCCCTTATTAGTCCAATCATTATCCCCAAAATAGTGCTTTAAATGATTATTATTTACCTTAATTATACCTCTTTTGGGGTGAGTAATCTCTACAGTGTTATAGGGAAAAACTCATGTTACCACGAACAGTCCTAACCATCTTGATTTCAACTTACTAGGAAACAACTTTAGTCTTGAATTGAAAAGGAGATGGTCCCATTCTCGAAACTTCTTACTGTATCTGAGGTATTGGTCGTGGTATTTCTTAGTGCACTCTTAGTAAATCTCGGCATTCTCGTAGGCAGTCATCCGCCACTCTTCAAGTTCCTAAAGTTGTAGCTTTCTCTTTAGATGAGTGCATTTTATATCATGTTTTCATGTCCTCTATTCCATTCTTTTGTTCGTCCTTTAGCATATTTTTGCGTATATTTGGTGCTATTCAAGGTATATGTTTATTGTGCAGGAATCTCGAGCTCCAAGCAATTTGGAGTGAAACCAAGGATGTTACGTGCGTGTCTGATGACCAAGGGAATAGAGGAAGTTAAACATGGATAGAGCATGACCGTGCTCTGTCCCACCGATCTTCCCAACTTGGCAAATAAGTTAGTGAAATTCTGGCATGGGGATGTCCCAGGCGGAACACAATTGCAGCACACCCGTGTCCCTTCCACTGATAATCTCAGGAAAAAGGCATCTTCTCTTCTTTACGAAGAACACAGGCATGCTACCTATTACATGGCTTGTACTAGTAGAGCACAGGGGATGCATGACCGTGCGGCATCTACTGATTATCTCAGGTTCTTCACTCAAGGATATCTCAGAAAAGAACACCGGTAGAACACAACCGTGCCCAGACCATGTCAGGCCCGAAATTGCCTTTTTAACTCCAGACTTTAGGGTTTCTATCTCATCTTTGTTAGGAGATTCTTCTCTCCATCGGGAGGACTTTTATGAGATCAAATATTATGCTTCACCACACCACCTAAGGAGACGAAGGACGAGTTGGAGGCACTTGAGAGGTGGAATTAGCACACGGAGCTCTGCAAGGAAGGTCATCTAGAGAAGAGAAGGGAGTCATGTCTTCCTCTTGTTGTTCTTTTATTGTTTCTTCCTTATTGTACCCGCCCATGAGGGGCTAACTAGCTATAGTGTCTCGGGGCTGTGAACTTGGATGATTTGTATGCTTTAACACTTCCATTTATTGTTCTACGGTGTTCTTTTGATTCTTGTGTTTGCATAACTCGATGTGTTTGATTTTCATAGTTGCTTGGCTAAAACTCAGTGCGTGGCTTGTCTAGCAAGAAAAGCACAATTACCTTAGCAAAACTTGATATATTTGAGAACCATAGATGCAACATTGCTTGTGAGCACACACACAAACCATAGAATGTACCTGGTAGGCATTAAAGATAAGATAGCATGCAATAGTCCATAGGAATCACCCTAGGGCATTACTCTTTTGTTGTTGAAACACTCGATCCTAGTTTACCTATCATATTCACCATTCAATCTTTTCTTTATTATTCTTCATTTCAACTATCTCTCAATTTGTGATTCACTAGATATCAGAGGAGAAATTAGTACTTCAAGTCCAGTTCCCTGAGGTACGACAACCCTACCCCTTAGTGGGTACCACTGCATTACTTGTGTGCGACCCGTGCACTTCCTGAGAAACATCATGTTTTTAGCGCCGTTGCAGGGGAACTTGGCAACTCTTAGGAAAATTAGGATTTTGGTGATCTAGTTTGTGAATATTTTGCATTGTTGTGAGTATTTGTTTTTCCATTCATTTTGTTAATCATTTCTATTTTCAATTTTTATTCGTATTCTTGTTATCCTTGTGAGCTTACATTGCATTACTTTGTGCGTGCAGGCACACTTGTATGACCCGTGGAAGCTCATTTTCCCCATTGCTGATCCTTGATCCAGAAGTATAAAGGAACTTTAGAAAGAGAGTTAGACAGATTAATTTGAGCGAGACAGGGTTAGTTGAGATCAGTGTTGAAGTGGGTCAAGAAGAAGAAGAGATGGCCAGTAACCAACAGCTAAGCATCTCAGATTTTGCTCGACTGAATTTTGATGGTACAGGGTCAAGTATCGTACGACCACCTATTGCAGCCAACGATTTCGAATTGAAGCAGAATTTCATTCAGTGGGTACAACAGGAGTGTCAGTTTGATGGTTTTCAGGATGAGGACCCTTATGAGCATCTTCATATTTTTTTTAAAAATTTGGGACACCTACAAGATGAACAATGTCACTGAAGAGGCCATTCGTTTAAGATAGTTCCTGTTTATGTTAAGAGGAAGGGCCAAACAGTGGATAAATTCTCTACCTTTGGGGTCTCTCACCAATTGGAAGAAGGTTACCTATATTTTTCTCGCGTGATACTTTTCTCCAGCGAAGATCACAAAGTTGAGGAGTGATATATCCTCCTTCTGTCAATTGGAGTTGGAGTCCTTATGTGATACTTGGGCAGATACATGGAGTTGTTAAGAAAATGTCCACCGCATAGGATTGTTGAATGGATCCAAATCAAGATTTTTTTTTTAATGGACTTGGCAATGCCACTGAGAAAATGCTTGATGTAGCGGCTAGAGGATAGTTATGGAACAAACAACCGAGTGCCGCCTTTGGTCTTATTGAAGAAATGACAAACAATGGCTACCAATGAAGCGCTGAACGGAGCAAGCCGGTGAAATCCACCGGTATCTATCAAGTAGATGTCATTACCACTCTTGCAGTATAGGTTGAGGCAATCGCCAAGAGGCTAGATGCTATGCAGACTTCCTCCTATGTACCCGGACCCTCTTGTAGCAATTGGGATCCCTCTAGTGAAATAGTTTTTCCTCCATCAACCGATACGGGTATGGGGGCAAGTTGAACAGGTTGACTATGTGAGGCAAAACCGTCAGTTCCAGAACAACCCATATAACAACACATATAACCCCATTTGGAGAAATCATTCTAACTTCTCTTGAAGTCAGTCAGGACAGGGGCAGGGGGACAATAGCAGTAACATATTCCTCCATCGCCGCATGTGCATCAACCGTCCTCATCATCATCTTCGGAACCATCACCCCACCTCACTAGCATGATGGCTAAATTTATCAAGAGCATCGAATCCTGTTTTGCTAGTCATAAGGAGATGATAAGGAACACTAATGCCATGGTGAGGAACTTGGAGCATCAAATGGTCCAAGTGTCCAAGTTATTGGAAGAAAGACTACTGGGGTCTCTCCCTAGCAACACAGTGGTGAACCCAAAGGAATCTCTTAAGGGCATGTCATTGAGGAGTGGAAAGCACCTCTCGAGCCCTATAGAGAAGGAGCCTGAAGCAAAACATGCTAAGCCCACTATTGTTGTTGATTTGGAGACCCCAACTAAGGAGGAAAACACTAAGGAACCGAGTGTGGAGAAGAGCCCAAAAAGGAGAAGGACCCCGGCGGGTTAATTGTTCCATGCACGATAGGGGGTTTGGTTGATGAGAAGGCTCTTGCAGATCTTGGGGCGAGCATCAATCTCATGCCCTATAAGATTTTTCAGAAATTGGGGCTTGGAGAGCCTAAGGCCACTACCATGACCTTGCAACTTGCTGATAGATCCATCAGGCAACCCAGGGGGATAATTGAAAATGTATTGGTCAAGGTGGACAAATTCATTTTTTTCGATGGATTTTCTTATTCTTAATATTAATAACAAGGTGGATGTGTCTTTGATTTTAAGGTAGCCGTTCCTTGCGACCTCAAAGGCCTTGATTGATGTCAAGGATGGTAGAATGTCACTTCGAGTGGGCGAAGAAGAAGTTACTTTCAAGCTCAAGGACTCCATGAGGCACATAATGGACTTGGACGATACTTGTTACTTTGTGGATGTTATTGATGATTTTATAACTGAATTTGTGCAGGAAACTTACGTGAAGGATAAGCTATCTGAACTTTTGGGGACCGATCTCCTAGGTGATGAGGATGTGTTCGAAGAGTCGCACTGTCTGAAGCTAGTTGAGGGTGTAGCACCTCCCTAATTAACCATGAGGAAACTGTCTGGAGCAGCAAAGAGGTGGCGCAAGGTGCTCACCAAGAGGAGAGGGTCAGCTGTTGGGATCGACAAGGGTCTACGAGCATGCTAGAAGCAAAATATGCACAGCGGATAGCAAACAAAACTAGCATGGACCCTAGCATGCAAGGGAAACGAATAAAGATATAAAAATCTAAAATAAATAAATAAATACAATTCCAGGGGTGTAGTCGAAAAAGGGACTGCATATACGCGACTCCCCTCTACTCTCACATACACACAAGCCAGAAACAATCCGGTATGGATTGCTAGTATCCAACGATAACTCTTATCAAGAAATACGAATAGCAATTAAAATTAGGTCTCAAAAACCTAATCGTAAACATGCGTACGCAATTGTAAATCCAAAAACCGACACTCGGCGAATGTTTCACATGTGAGAATCTTTTGAGAAAAATTCCACAACCATTATGAAATAATCTCAAAAGACTCTCACCCCAGCAATCTCCATTGATAAAGAAATATCAATGAAAAAGCCGGCCTGTGAACTAACATACATGAATAAACAAGAAAGATCAAAGGGGTGTCGACCTATACCTTTGCCGGAGCCGAGTAGCGGCAATCCGGATGGAGAAACCTTTCTCCAAAAAGGGGGAAAAGGCGGATAGCACCTTTGACCGGCGGCGGCATCCTCTTGGCTAAGGCAGACCGGATACCTCCTTGAGGGAGAGAGTGAGAGGAAAGATTAGGGTTAGGGTTTTCTCTAATACACATGTATTTATAAAACCCTAAAACCAATCCTAATGCAATATCAACCATTGATTCCTCTTATTGGATATTAATCATATTAGATCCAATAAGCTAACACTTAATTTCTAATTAAGTCCCTCAATTTTTAAGTTATCTCATAACTCAATCTTTACACATTCGCGGTTAGACCAAATCAACTCTTGATTTATCTAAACTCCATTTAGCTATTCGACTCATTAGATTGAGTCCGGATTTCACGGCTTTTACGTGTGCGATCCTGTAGGCCCATTTTAAAATCAGCAATGGGATTTTAACCTCGTTAAGGCCCATAAGTCACAAATGTCGTCTAGCATGGCAATGTGACTACCCGAATTAAAACGGAGGTCGACTGGGTAATCAACTAACCTTGTAACCTTATCCGATTCCTTTGCCAATTGAATATCTCGATCAACATAAGGCATGGAGCTTAGTCACGCTTATTTATTTGTCGACCGATTTCTTGATCCTCGGTGAACTGACTAAGTCAAATAAATGATAACCCTTACCATTTCACTTGGGCATGGGCACGCACTACTCAGTTTCACCGATCAAGTGGCCGGTGATATTCTCTCTCCTCAGAGAGTGGCAATCCCCTCGCATCGCAAATGATACTTGCTATGAATCTCGATGCACCCAATCATACCCACACTTGTCACTCTGTTACGAATGACGTTAGGCGTATGTCAAAGTACACCAACATTCATCCAAGCTCCATAGCGACCTTGAGTCTAAGGATTCAGTATAAGCGTTACACGAGAACCACTTATGACTTTGCAACATGTAGTGATCTCGTGAGCGAATCGATCCAGACACGCTGTTCACTAACACGTGTCTACGTCTATTGATTGACATCACATGTCCTATAATCCGTAAAACATGATCATCACACAATAGGCATACTAGTCTTAGTTTACTATCATTCCCATGACAGTAATTAACTAGGGATGTTTAGAAAGTTGTTCATTTACGCACCATGGTTTTACTGCCCGAATCACGTATTCGGCAACTTGTGCGGAACAAACTCTTAGGGATAGTTCTATCCAAGCACACATGCACAGAAATGTAGTAAGATAAAACAAGCCAGGTTTTATTAAAAAACATATAACTAATAAAGGTTCAGATCAACGTATTGGGGCTAGGGCTAACACTAACAATCTCCCACTAGCACTAGTCCCAATCGGGCATAGCCCTAAGACCCATTGATATCATATGACGGTCATGTTTCGCCTTAACCAACTGCTTGGTCAGGGGGTCAGCTACGTTATCTTCTCCAACTATCTTGCACACCTTCACATCTCCTCTGTCGATGATCTCTCGGATGAGATGGAATCGCCTGAGTATGTGTTTGGACTTCTGATGTGATACGATGGCCCCGTTGTTGTCACAATAGAGGCTAACTGGATCTAGGCTTGATGGAACAACGCCTAACCCAGATAAGAACCTCTGAAGCCAAACAGCCTCCTTAGCAGCATCTGAAGCTGCTATGTACTCAGACTCTGTAGTAGACTCAGCGACGGTGTCTTGTTTTGAGCTTTTCCAGCTAACACCACCTCCGTTTAAGCAGAACACGTAACCTGATTGTGATTTGCAATCATCTGCGTTGGTTTGAAATGCAGCATCGGTGTAACCAGTTACAACGAGCTCATTCTCACCACCATACACCAAGAAATAATCCTTAGTTCTTCGCAAGTATTTTAGGATATTTTTGACAACAGTCCAATGGTTTTCACCTGGATCCTGTTGGAACCTGCTCGTCATACTCAGTGCATGAGCGACATCCAATCTAGTACATAACATGGCATACATGATAGATCCTATTACAGAAGCATAAGGAATCATACTCATGTATTCCCTTTGCTCTTTAGTTTTAGGACAATCCCCTTTACTAAGAACTACTCCCTGAGACAAGGGTAGGAACCCTTTCTTGGAGTTAGACATGCTGAATCTCTTCAACACCTTGTCTATGTATCTAGATTGACTTAGTCCAAGAAGCCATTGCGATCTATCTCTACAGATCTTTATCCCTAGGATAGTTTCGGCTTCACCTAAGTCTTTCATTGAGAAACACTTACCCAACCATTGCTTAACACTTAGTAATGTTGGGATGTCATTCCCAATGAGTAGAATGTCATCGACGTATAACACTAAGAAGATTACTATGCTTACACTAGTCTTCTTGTACACACAAGGCTCATCTTCATTTTTGATAAAATCAAACTCTTTAACTGTCTCATCAAATCGAAGATTCCAGCTTCGGGATGCTTGCTTGAGTCCATAAATGGATCTCTGGAGCTTGCAAACCTTTGTGGGATTCTGTTGGTCGAAAAAACCCTCAGGCTGTGTCATGTACACAGGCTCGAGAAGGTTTCCATTAAGGAAAGCCGTTTTGACGTCCATTTGCCATATCTCATAGTCATAATATGCGGCTATGGCAAGTAGAATCCTAATGGATTTGAGCATGACTACTGGTGAAAAGGTTTCGTCATAGTCTATACCATGAGTTTGTCGAAATCCCTTCGCCACTAGTCTACCTTTGAAGGTATTATCGCCTTTACGCTTGAAGATCCATTTGCCAAGTTCCAAACTTGATTATCATACATTGACTGCGTCTCAGATTTCATGGCTCCAAGCCATTTGTCTGAGTCTGGACTCTCAATAGCCTCACGGTAGGTGGTGGGTTCATCATGATCCACCAGCTCAAAGCTTTGGTCATCAGTTATGAGATAACCATATCTCATATACTCGTGACGCACCCTACCGGACCTTCTAGGTGCTTGTGTAATGGGTTCGGGTTTCACAACATCTTGTCAATTCGATTCCATTTCCAACCTTTCCTCAGTCGGAGTCTGTGGGACTTGAATCTCTTCAAGTTCAACTCTACTCCCACTATCTTTCTTGAGAAGAAACTCCTTCTCTAAGAAAATAGTATGTCGAGCAACAAACACTTTGTTCTCAGTGGGGTTGTAGAATGAATAACCCTTCGTTTCCTTAGGGTATCCCACAAACAGGCATTTGTCTATTTTGGATGCGAGTTTGTCCGATGTTAACCGCTTAACATGACACTCGCACCCCCAGATCTTTAGAAAAGACATATTGGGCTTTCGCCCATACCATATCTCATATGGAGTCTTATTTAGTGCCTTAGTTGGAGTACGGTTTAGTAGGAACGCAGCCGTTTCAAGGGCGTATCCCCAAAAGGATCTTGGAAGACTCGTTTGATTCATCATCGATCGGACCATATCTAATAGGGTTCGATTTCTCCTCTCGGACACACCATTCCACTGAGGTGTTCCAGGTGGAGTGAGCTACGAAATAATTCTACACTCTTTGAGATAATGATCAAACTCTTGGCTCAAATATTTGCCACCTCGATCAGATCGAATGGCCTTAATACTTTTGCCAAGCTGGTTTTGTACTTCGTTCTTAAATTCTTTGAACTTTTCAAAGGTTTCGGACTTATGCTTTATCAGGTAGACGTATCCAAACCTGCTGAAGTCATCCATAAAGGTTACGAAATACACATAACCACCTCTGGCATGCGTGCTCATTGGTCCACATACATCGCTATGTATGAGACACAATAAGTCGCTAGATCTTTCACCAACTTTGGTGAAGGGTCTCTTTGTCATTTTTCCATGCAGACAAGATTCGCATGTGTCAAATGACTCTAAATCAAATGACCCAAGTGCTCCGTCTCTATGGAGTCTTGAGATGCGTTTGTCATTTGCATGTCCTAAACGACAATGCCAGATGTAAGATGGATTTAACTCATTTGTTTTTATCCTCTTACCATTTACATTGTAGATTGATTTGTGATTAGTCAAGTCTAGAACGTAAAGACCATTATTTAGCACACCATTGCCACACAAGATGTTATTACGATGAATGGAAAATTCATTATTTGAAATAACAAAATTGAATCCATCATTGTCTAAACATGAAATCGAAATAATGTTCCTGCTCATAGAAGGTACATAATAAACATTCGATAATTGAATCACTAATCCTGAAGGTAAAGTCAGAGAATAGTCGCCTATCTCCACCGCCGCAACTCTTGCGCCGTTACCTACTCTTAGGTCGACTTCACCCTTCTTCAATACCCTCCTATTTCTCAGTCCCTGCACATTTGAACAAATGTGAGAACCACATCCGGTATCTAATACCCAAGAAGTAGAAATAGAGAGATTGATCTCTATCATGTAAATACCTGAAGCAGGGGGAACCTTTCCTTTCTTCAAATCTTCCAGATATAGTGGACAGTTCCTCTTCCAGTGGCCAGCTCCCTTTCAGTGAAAGCAGCTGCCTTCCTTTAGAGGCTTGGATTTGGGAGTCTTGGCCGCCTTGCCTTTGGTGTAAGGTCCAACCTTTTCCTTTGGCTTAGCCTTGGCCTTTCCCTTTCCCTTTCCACTTTGACCCTTGTTCTTCTGGACCATCATCACCGGGACAGTCTTTTTAATACTTGGTTCAGCATTTTTAAGCATCCCATGTAGCTCAACCAAAAACTTATCCATGCCGTGCATATTATAATTTAATATAAACTGATCATAGGCCTCAGGCAGAGACCCAAGAACTAGATCAACGGCAAGCTCCTTACGGATGGGTGCATCAAGTTTCTCTAGGGTATCAATATAACCCTTCATCTTGAACACATGGGCACTAACCGAAGTACCCGGAGCCATCTTGCAGGAGGTAAGCGCTTTCGTAGTCATGAACCTTTCATGACGGGCTTGCTCTTGGAACATTTCCTTGAGTGACACCATGATGGTATAGGCTTCCATATCTTCGAACTGTTTCTGCAGATCAGGAGTCATGGTTGCCAACATCATGCAGGTGACGTCGTTAGAGTCTTTCTTGGCTTTCTCAAAAGCCTCTCTGACGGCAGCCGTAGCGCTCCTACCCGGTGGATCAGGTAGTGGCTTCTCAATGGCCTCTAGCTTCTGCTCTTGCCTAAGAACAATTCTCAGGTTACGAGCCCAGTCTAGAAAGTTTGGCCCATTGAGTTTGTCCTTCTCAAGAACATATCGCAAAGAAAAAGTGTTTTGATTTACGGTTGTCATTGAAACTATACAGAAAATGTGTAAAATAGTATTAGTTTTTGGCTATTATAATATTCCCACAAATATTCAAAAATAATTCGTGTTAATGGTTTTATTGTGGGCCAAGGTCCATATTTCACTTTGTCCTGGTCAAGCTGATCTTGTACACCCAAGACTCGGTTATTTAGGTAGGAACTCTTTCCAATCACATCACCATGAGACCCTTGGATCAAATGGGATTAACAACTATTATGTAAAGCACTTCCCATTTTAATGCCTAGGGCTAGGACGGTCACTACTACCCTTGTTAAGTCAAACCATTACCCAAATGTCGGACATAACATTTATTCCGGCACTTGCCTCACAAAGATAATCTAGCGCACACCAGCGACGGCATGGCGTCCGTTTCGACGATCGATGCCTTGACAAGTTTTGAGTAGTGGAAGGCATTTTAAGACTTACTATTTAATGGGATTTAAATCTTTTACGGCTTAACATGCATCCATTCACAATGAAATAAAAATAAAAACATGAAAAACATGGTGACAATCATGAGCCCGAAAAACCTAAACCTAGAGACTATCTCTTGGGCTAGGGCTTCTCGTCTGGATCCGCCACTTTGAATCTCGCCGTCTTCATAAAAGGAATTAAATGAAAAATAAATAAACGGTACGCATACCATATACAATGAAAAACGACTCGCAGGCCGTATTAAATTACCACGACACGCAGGTCGTATCCAAATGTAAAAACGGCACGCAGGCCGTGTCTATCTAAGGCCCATGATAGCACGAAATAAATCATACATTCATAACATTCACCATACAAATATTCATCATATGAATAATCATTCACACATGCATGCTATCAACACATGATATAAAACGCATTTTAAATAAACAATTTAATTTAAGTTGTTTGGAATCATGTGTTCAAGTTACCCCATAAGATCAAACCAATTGATCTCAATCGATAAATTTGAACTCACTATTAATTGATTTGTGCTAAAATCAATCAATCAATTCCATAAACTTTTATGTTTTATTTGAACCAAACAAACATCAAATAATATGAAAGATGAGAACAAATAAAACCAAAGTCCAAAGCATGCAAAAGAAAACCTAGCTCTGGTACCACTGTTGGGATCGACAAGGGTCTACGAGCATGCTAGAAGCAAAATATGCACAGCGGATAACAAACAAAACTAGCATGGACCCTAGCATGCAATGGAAACGAATAAAGATATAAAAATCTAAAATAAATAAATAAATACAATTTCAGGGATGTAGTCGAAAAAGGGACTGCATATACGCGACTCCCCTCTACTCTCACACACACACAAGCCAGAAACAATCCGGTATGGTTTGCTAGTATCCAACGATAACTCTTATCGAGAAATACGAATAGCAATTAAAATTAGGTCTCAAAAACCTAATCATAAACATGTGTAAGGAATTGTAAATCCAAAAACCGACACTCGGCGAATGTTTCACATGTGAGAATCTTTTCAGAAAAATTCCACAACCATTATGAAATAATCTCAAAAGACTCTCACCCCGGCGATCTCCATTGATAAAGAAATATCAATGAAAAAGCCAGCCTGTAAACTAACATACATGAATACACAAGAAAGATCAAAGGGGTGTCGACCTATACCTTTGCCGGAGCCGAGTAGCGGCAATCCGGATGGAGAAACCTTTCTCCAAAAAGGGGGAAAAGGCGGACAGCACCTTTGACCGGCGGCAGCGTCCTCTTGGCTAGGGCAGACCGGCGGCCTCCTTGAGGGAGAGAGGGAGAGGAAAGATTAGGGTTAGGGTTTTCTCTAATACACATGTATTTATAAAACCCTAAAACCAATCCCAATGCAATATCAACCATTGATTCCTCTTATTGGATATTAATCATATTAGATCCAATAAGCTAACACTTAATTTCTAATTAAGTCCCTCAATTTTTAAGTTATCTCATAACTCAATCTTTACACATTCGAGGTTAGACCAAATCAACTCTTGATTTATCTAAACTCCATTTAGCTATTCGACTCATTAGATTGAGTCCGGATTTCACGGCTTTTACGTGTGCGATCCTGTAGGCCCGTTTTAAAATCAGCAATGGGATTTTAACCTCGTTAAGGCCCATAAGTCACAAATGTCGTCTAGCATGGCAATGTGACTACCCGAATTAAAACGGAGGTCGACTGGTTAATCAACTAACCTTGTAGCCTTATCCAATTCCTTTGCCAATTGAATATCTCGATCAACATAAGGCATGGAGCTTAGTCACCCTTATTTATTTGTCGATCGATTTCTTGATCCTCGGTGAACTGACTAAGTCAAATAAATGATAACCCTTACCATTTCACTTGGGCGTGGCCACGCACTACTCAGTTTCACCGATCAAGTGGCCGGTGATATTCTCTCTCCTCAAAGAGTGGCCGGTGATATACTCTGTTACGAATGACGTTAAGCGTATGTCAAAGTACACCAACATTCATCCAAGCTCCATAGCGACCTTGAGTCTAAGGATTCAGTATAAGCGTTACACGAGAACCACTTATGACTTTGCAACCATGTAGTGATCTCATGAGCGGATCAATCCAGACACGCTGTTCACTAACACGTGTCTACGTCTATTGATTGACATCACATGTCCTATAATCCGTAAAACATGATCATCACACAATAGGCATACTAGTCTTAGTTTACTATCATTCCCATGACAGTAATTAACTAGGGATGTTTAGAAAGTTGTTCATTTACGCACCATGGTTTTACTGCCCGAATCACGTATTCGGCAACTTGTGCGGAACAAACTCTTAGGGATAGTTCTATCCAAGCACACATGCACAGAAATGTAGTAAGATAAAACAAGCCAGGTTTTATTAAAAAACATATAACTAATAAAGGTTCAGATCAACGTATTGGGGCTAGGGCTAACACTAACAAACTACACCACCAAAGAAACCCAATATACCAAAACTGGCCAATTCTTAGACCTTTGGTGAGATCAGTTTAATTAATTCTTTGCTTCCATATTCGTGTTGTTGTTCCCCAGGTAACCAAGAGAGGTCTCGATTTCACGAACTTCTTAAGTGCATAACAGGTACGTCAAGCTAGTGACGTAAAATAAGCACTTCTTGGGAGGAAACCCAAGTGATCGTGATTTGTTTAGTTTCATGTTGTTTTTCGGTTATTCTATTTTTTCTTTGTTTTTTTTTGTTGTGTTTTCGGATTGCTGTAATCGATTCTTTTTTAGCTTTGTGTCGCGGTCTTGTTTTTCGGTATTTTCTCGGTAGGAATTAATTCGTGTTATGCTTGCATATGCCGATGAAAGGAGTTGTTCATCCTAGAAATTTTCAAGCTTAACACGGGCACGGCACAGCCGTGTTCATGCCACTAATATTTACTGTTTTCATTCCAGGATGAACACGGGCTAGGATGGAAACCCAGGTAGAGAGCGTGTTACACGATCGTGTCTCAACCCTTGCGAATCTGTGAGAATTTCCTGTAATCTTCAGGAGATGTGACACACCTTAAACACGACCGTGTTTGCCTCGATTTGCCCTCGTGCCTTGGGACACATGCATGTCAGGAGCGTGTGAAGTTGTGCCTCTTGGGTTTCAGCCGTTACCCTTTGGAGAAAAGAAAAGAAAAAAAAAAACCCAAGCTGCCGGCCGCAACCCTTCATCACGGCAAGTTCTTCCACCTTCCACCCATTCGTCTCCCTTTCCTCGGCTATAAATCTTTGAGAGAAAGGTTGTTCTCTTACCAATTTCTCATCCAAGGTGTTCCTTCTCTCTTCCTCTCTTCCAATCGAGGTAAAGCTTTAATTCTTTGCTCATTTTGTTGATTTCGGGTTTACAATGCCCATTTTCATTGTCTTTAAGCTTTTTGCACATATTTGCGTATGGATTTTTTCTATTTTTGTGTGAAATGAAGGATTCTTGGGCTTAGAGGTCGTGGTGACAATGCTGGGGATGATGACTGCACACGACACGGGTGTGTCGCATTGGACACGGCCGTGTTCCCTGTTTTTCACTCCTATTAACATTACCTGGAATACGGTTAGAGTGGTCCTGACACAATCATGTTTCCCCGGTTTTTTATGGCTATCTGAACCAATTTTTCTCATGTTGTATATTGCAGATCATGCCCAGAAAAGCCGTTGCTGCAGGCCTTCGAAGAGGCCCAAGGGTGATTTGTCCTCCTATGATGCTGATTATAGACCCCACCTTCACATTCCGGCATACCAGGAACGTTATGATATCCTTTCTCGTCATCGCTTCGGCGAATCGAGGGAGATTGACTGGGATGTGCTCCGTGAGGTGGAACTCAAGGCAGAAATTCAGCATCACTTTTCATCGGGCAGACTACATAGCTGTTTATGATCATTGAATGTCGAGGCATGGCAATAGCTGTTTATGATCATCGACAACACCTACGAGCAGTTGGCGCTCAAGCTATTGGCCACGTTCAAGTTGTCCTATGGCACCATCACTTTTCATCGGGCAGACTACATCTAGTTTCAAGTTTTCGGTGCGATGCACCAAATGAGCCTCATGGAGTTCTCCATCCACCTGGGACTGTATGACGCTGATTTCACGCAGATCCCGGCCTATGACACATTATTGACATCTAGACCGACCGGGGAGTCTTTGGAGGATGCTTGGAGGTGCCTGAGTACTGCATTGAGCTATGACCCCAGGAGGACCAAGGCCATTACTCTCCGCTCTCCGGCACTCCGTTATTTGCACTTCCTACTCAATCACACTCTGACAGGACGCGGTGAGAGAACTGGGCTAGTCAGCCTTCGGGAGTTTGACTTTCTATTGAGCATGGTGGACGGTTTACACCTACATCATGGGTACGAAGTCGCCGTGTCTATTTCTCGTCAAGGGACGAACCCTTGCATTGGTGCATTGTTTGTCGACCCGTACATTACCCGCCTGGTGCAACATATGGGTATACTCCATGGCACTAGCAGGATGCTGGTGGTTTGTAAAGTATCCCCTATTACGATCCATGGGGATGCTACTCCGGGTTCAGATTGTCCGGGGGTACAGTTTTATGCCCGTCACAATTCTGATCCACGAGCTATCGACACAGCTGTCCCCTCATCTTCCCAACCGGGCACATCTGCTCACCAGCGCTCATCGCCACTGTGTCATGCTCTTCTTAGTTAGCCAGATCAAATTACTTCTTTATCCACAACTTTTCACTGGCTACAGAGGAGTGTGACTCATATTGCTGAGCATTTGGGTTTCCATTTATCTCCCGGGCCTCCTTCCCTAGCGAGCCCGCAATGTCATATAGGGATGGATACCTACTATCTTGCTGCCCCACCCGCTGAGGTCTCTGCCACTCCTTCAAACAGTGGTTCTCAATTTTATGGCGATTCTCAGACTGACAGCTCCTTTGGGACAGCCGATGACTCTCAGGCCGACAACGTTACTCCTTGATTACTTCGATTACAGTTTTTTGCTTTCTTTCAATTCTAACTTCTTGTTTTTATTTTCCATTAGGGGAGTCCCCTGCTAAACTGGCAATTTTGGTTTGTTTATCTTCAACCCTTATTTTGTTACGTGTGAGCTTTACTTGTGTGCCTTCATATATCTCAGGTGTTATGTGGGTGTTGGGAGTTGGATTGGTAACACGTGAGAGCGGCTCCATTACTCTCCATGCTCAGGGAAGATTATTACACTCTCTCTTTATATTTTTTTGTTCCCTATTGTCACTTTGCATGTCAATCATTTATGCATTGAGGACAATGTAAACTTTGAGTGTAGGGGAGGGTTACATGCTTGTTGTAGATGAGTGCTTTAATAATGATGATTTGTGATTATTTGTTTAGTATTGCTTGAACTTAGGAGGACATGGGTGTGTTAGGAACCATTAGAGCTTAATTGTAGACTCTCTTTTACTTTTAAGACCAAAAATTCTTTCACTTAACCCTGATTGTGGAGCCGCTTGTCTAGGATGAGTATGTGTGTAAAAAAATCCTGGAAAGTCGGATTCCCTTCTTGGAATGCCCTACCAATCGAAATTTTGAAATTTGAGTGTAAAAGATGGTAGAAAGAGCTATCGCCTTAGATGAGTGAAAGCCACTCTTGAGTAGTCGAATTTTGATCATTATAAGTGTACATTTGATGACCTACTGGGGAAAAAAGCTACCTCTGGGGTGTATAAAGCTTGACAGGGGCCCTAAAGTGCGCGTGTTATCGCAGTAATAAAATACCCTGGTGAGTGGGTAGTCGAATCCATAGGGAATGGGTATTTCAGACACAAGATTTCACTATTTAGCTAAGTGATGTGCGAGAGTGAAAATTGGTTCAATGTGTGTGCGCAAGAGTAATTAAAAGCAAGAATAAAGCAAAAGAAATATGGAAGGTGAAAGAGAGCAAGCAAAAGTAAGTAGAGAAGGAACAATCAATGAATAAATTGGATACCCGGACAAGCTACCCCTAGAACTTATGCTTCTAGTGCAAAATAATGCTATTATACTCTCCTATTGATGATTATTGAGTCGAGGATATCCTTAAACACACGGTCCCAAACCTAAGGTCAACCGTGACTAATCCCAACACTATGCCCCGGCATTAGGTTTCACTACGACCCTTGACTCTTGTTGACCTGTCAACTAAGCCCTAGGGGAGTTCATCTTCCTAAGCCTCACACTATGTGGAATTTCTTTAAGTTCTAGGGATTCCTAGTGATAAACCCGGTTCCTATGTATAGTTCTAACCCTTTGGTCCAGGTAAGAGAACCATAGTCTAAATCAAGCCCTAGTACTAAGATTCACTTCAACCCCTTCACTCTGTTGCTCGCGCAACTAAGCCCCAAGGGAGTTTATCTCCTAGCACTTCACTCTATCTTGACCGCTTGTGAATCATGGAACACGAAGGTAGGGAGAATCACATCGGAAGGGAAAGGGGACGTTCCGCTACCTCACAACTCACCCTCTCAACCCTCTCCAATCCTAAGTAGTCTAACCCTATAGGAGTTGTCACACCTCCAAAGGATTTCCTAGATTGTTCTCAACCCTAGTATCACGGCTAAGGGAAAACAATAACAAGATGCAATTAAGATTGAAACTCAATTTTATTCATCAATAATGGAAAAAGCATAATAACAATCTCAAAGAAACATAATAACCCTTGGCTTTACAAGTCCGAATACCCACAAGGGGTTTAGCTCCTCATGGAGCTATACAAATCCATCAAAATATGAAAAGAAACACAAATTGAAAGCATTGATGAAAACCCCCTTGTGTATGGTGTGGCCATGGTCTTGTGCGGCCGCCGGACGTCAGTGACGATGCCGATGACGCGCTTTGAACCTCCACAAAGTCCTCTCCGAAACCCAATCCGCGCTTCCTAGAAGATAGGGCAAAAGTCTCACCAAAAAGATCCAGAAAAAGTCTCAAAAACGCCTTTTTATAATGCTGAGTCACGGCTGAAATTCGGTTGAATCGGGATTTTACACGGCCGTGTGGAATTTCCACACGCCCGTGTGAAGTTGTTATTTTGATGATTTTGTGTGAACAGTGAACAGTAACTTGCTACATTAATTTGCTCCAGTAACTGCTACAGTACTCCGCCGAAATGCTCCCGAATTCATCATTCTTCATTGAGTCCGTTGAATTGTGCACACAATCATCGGTAGATCGCGCCGATTGCTTCAAATCTTCTTTGTGGTGACATTCTCCTATGCTACACAAGTTAGACCTATTGTGAATGTGACTGCCTTTGTGCCCCTCCAAAGGAGGTTGGCACACACCCACAGGTCTAGACTTGTGTCTTGTTCCTTGGTTAGTCCAAGAATCCCCCAACAATGGCAAGCACGATCTAACTTTGCTATTTTATTCCAATCTAACTCCACAAACCTACAATGCGCAAAAGAAACACAAATGCACACAATTAGTGATAAAATCTGAATAAAGTAATGCTCCATGTAAGATAATAATACTTCGCATTATTATAACACGAGCACTTATCAAAGCTACTACCCATTGTTCGTAGTGTAAATAGAATTAATTGTTTAGTTCAGTCTTTAAGACTTTGGGCACACATTCTAAGGGTCTTGAACACACACAAGGTCTTTGAAGTAAAGGTTGAGTCTTATATGAATCAATCGTGTTGCTTTAACCCTCGTTGTTCCTCCTTTGCTTTAGACTTTACCGATCATTTGAGATCAAAAGTTTTGCACTCATCTGTACTTTTATTGAGCTTATTGAAATTGCTTAATGACAACCAACACTTCAAGTGTGGGGGAATTTGATGAGTGCATTTTATATCATGTTTTCATGTCCTCTATTCCATTCTTTTATTCATCCTTTAGCATATTTTTGCGTATATTCGGTGCTTTTCAAGGTATATATTCATTGTGCAAGGATCGGGGGCTCGAAGCAATTTGGAGTGAAACCAAGGATGTTACGCGCGTGTCTGATGACCAAGGGAATAGAGCAAGCTAAACATGGGCAGAGCACGACCGTGCTCTATCCAACTGATCTTCCCATCCTGGCAAATAAATTAGTGAAATTCTAGCACGGGGGTGTCCCAGGCGGAACACGGCCGCATCACGCCCGTGTCCCTTCCACTAATAATCTCAGGAAAAAGACATATTCTCTTCTTCAAAGAGAACACTGGCACGCTACCCTTTACACGGGCGTGTATTAGCAGAGCACGGGATGATCGTGCAGCATCCACTGATTATCTTGGGTTCTTCACTCAAGGAAATCTCAGAAAAGAATACTGGCTAAACACGACCGTGTCCAGACTGTGTCGGGCCAGAAATTGTCTTTTTAACTCCAGACTTTAGGGTTTCTATCTCATCTTTGTTCGAGAATTTTTCTCTCCACTAGGAGGAATTTGATGAGAGTAAAGATTAGGCTTCACCACACCACCTAAGGAGATGAAGGACGAGTTAGAGGCACTTGAGAGATGGGGTTAGCACATGGAGCCCGTCAAGGAAGGTCATCTCGAGAAGAGAAGGAAGTCATGTCTTCCTCTTGTTGTTCTTTTATTGTTTCTTCCTTATTGTACCCACCCATGAGGGGCTAACTGGCCATAGTACCCCGGGGTTATGAACTTGGACTATTTGTATGCTTTAACACTTGCATTCATTGTTCTAAGGAGTTCTTTTGATTCTTGTGTTTAATCTTGTGTTTGCATAACTCGATGTGTTTGATGTGCAAAGTTGCTAGGGTAAAACTCAATGTGTGGCTTGTCTAGCAAGAAACACACAGTTACCCTAGCAAAACTCGGTGTATTTGAGAACCATATATGCAACATTGCTTGTGAGCACACAAACGAACCATCGAATGTACCTGGTAGGAAGTAAGGATAAGATAGCATGCAATAGTCCGTAGGAATCACCCCGGGGAATTACTCTCTTGCTACTGAAACACTCGATCCTATTTTACCTATCACCTTCACCATTCAATTTTTTCTTTATTATTCTTTATTTCAAATATCTCTCAATTTGTGATTCACTAGACATTAGAGGAGAAATTAGTACTTCGAGTCCAGTTCCCTAAGGTTCGACAACCCTACCCCTTAGGGGGTACCACTGTATTACTTGTGTGCGACCCGTGCACTTGCAGAGAACACATCACCTTTCTCCTTGAAAGATTAATATCAAGATTTAAGCTTTTTATTACCCAATATACTTTGTGTTTAACTTCTGCAAGGAGATGACAGGCTTTACCATACACTAGTTTATAAGGCGAAGTCTCTATGTGTGTTTTAAATGCGTTCCTATATGCCCACAAAGCATCATCTAATTTGACTAACAAATCCTTCCGATGATGAGCTACAATCTTTTCCAAGATGATAAAGGGTGGCTAATCTTTGTGTAACTCCGCACCTCCTTAAAGTTTTCATAAGCTTGTGATTGCAAAAATGTAGGTGTTCCAAATCTAGAGAATAGTTTCTTCAAGAATATAATCACAACTCTAGCATCATTTGTAGGGAGAGCTTGCACTTCTACCCATTTGGAAATGTAATCGGCTGCAACTAAGATAAACTTGTTACCAAATGATGTAGGAAATGGACCCATAAAAGCAATACTCCATGCATCAAAGATTTTACATATAAGAATAAAATTCTGAGGCATTTAATTTCTGCGAGAAAGATTACCTGTGCGCTGTCATTTATCACAATTCTGTACATACCTGTTCACATCTTGGAATATTGTCGACCAATAAAAACTTTATTCGAGGACCTTGCCGACTGTCCAATTTGCACTAAAATGTCCTCCATCCAGTCTAGAATGGCAATGCCCGAGAATATCCCATCCGTTGTATCATGGTACACATCTCCTAATAATTTGGTCTACATAGATTCTAAGCAAGAATGGGTCTTTCCACATGTAGTGTTTAAGGTCCGTGAAGAATTTCTTCCTTTGTTGATACGTGAACCATTTCGGAAGGGTTCCTGAAACCAAATAATTTTCAAAGTCAGCAAACCAAGGTGGGTCTTCGTCTCTTACCATGTTAATTCTGTACAAGCGTTCTTCAAGGAATGTGTAATCAATGTCTCTGTCTCCCATTGACTTCTTCTCATGATCTTCTAGCCCAGATAGATGGTCTACAGCCAAGTTCTCCGCTCCTTGCTTGTCCTTGATCTCCATATCAAATTCCTGCAAGAGTAAAATCCATCTAATTAGAAGTAGTTTAGCATTGGCTTTACTCATTAGATACCTGAGCACGGAGTAATCCATGTAGACCACAACCTTCAAAAGCACTAAATACTACTGGAACTTATCGAAAGCAAAGACAACCGCTAGTAATTCCTTTTTAGTGGTTGTGTAATTTTCTTGTGCATCATTCAAGGTCTTGCTCGCATAGTAGATGGGATGAAAATGTTTGTCCTTCCGCTAGCCCAGTACAGCCCCAATAGCAAAATCACTAGCATCGTACATCAATTCGAATGGAAAACCTGCATCCAAAAGTTTCATTACCTCCGCCTTCAGTACTTCTTTCATGTTTGGATTCAATCGTCATTGAGATAGAGCAAAAGGTTTATGGTCATCATCCATCAAGATCTTGTGGGTGTAAAAGGACGGACTGATCCCCTTATTGTCAGATACCTTCCAAGCAATGGCCCCCTTATACTTTCGTAAAACTTCCAACAAACTTTCCTTTCATTCGTTAGCCAAATTTGCCCCAATGATTACTAAGAGTTTTCGATTCTTTTTCCCAAAAAGGCATACTCCACGTGCTCTAGTAGCATCTTCAATTCCAATTCTAGGGGCTCCTCAACGAATGGTTTGAGCCTACTATCCATGTTCAATGTGACCCTAGTGGTGTTTCCTTCTTTATCAAAAGCCTAATCCTTACTGGCATCATCTTTTATTTTGTAAATCTTGTTTTCCCCTTTGTTGATGCCATCTGTATGCAAACTGTCAATTCCAATAGAGTCTTCTATTATGCTACTCAGTGTTCTCTCTTCTGATCCTCCTGTCTTCATGAACTGATCGAACATTTACTGCCAAACAATGTCTTCATGCTGCCCATAGCAAATGTTGAGTGTAGAACACTGATCAACTGCACTGATATATTGTGCATCAAGTTTCTACATTACGCGGTGTTCAATCCATTGATCAAGCAAGGCCAATGCCCTCTCCAACTGACCTTTCGTACCTGCCATGAAGAAACAAATGTTCATAGTATTATGCAGCAACAATATAAACAAGTGATAAACTAAATTAACTGAATTAGATTCAAAATGATTGGATGGCTAAAGCACTAAGCTACAAGTTTTCCTAGAATCTCTCGACTAAGCACTCCCCGGCAAAGGCACCAAAAACTTGACGGACACTTTATGAGTGATGAGAAAATTATGCAAATATATTAACATGCAAGTATGCAATTAATACTATAATTGGTCAATAATGCCATAAGTATATGGGTCATCAAGTAATACCTCATGGGTGAGCACGAGGGTCGTATTTCCCCAGGAATAGCGAGAGGCTCCTATTACTTCCTTTTCACTTAATCAATAGCCTAAACATTTGCGCTCTTTCTTTAGTTTACTTTTACAATGCTATTGAATAATTCAATTGGAGAAAAGGTTAAGCACACTTGAAAGGAGTTAGGAGATTGTATGGTAGATTATCTTGATTATTAATTATGATAAGCGTTAAGTGACAATCTAATTTAGAACCGGATTGGGGAAATTAAAAGGCCTACTAGCCCAAAATTCCTTGGCGACTAGATCTAAATCACTAGGAACTTAAAGTGGAATCTCTTCCTACCCCAGCCTCCTATGTTTTCCTTAAGTACTAGAATTCGACTAAGAGGGATTACCCTAAGCCTTAGGGCCAATCAATCTCTAATTCAGAGACCTAATTATACCTAATTTCTTATCGCTTGCATAGATCTATCATGGCATGGGTATTCTTCACATGGGGGATACCTTCCTCATCCATATTAACAAGAATAACCATTAAAAACATCCGTTGAATATTGTATACTAGAAAAATATATTGAATTAATCAATCGAGATTTATAAACAATAATCGGGGGACCTAGACATACAATTTCCCTTGAATTAGGTTCATATGGATCATAACAAGTAAGCATTAAAGCAGAAGAGAGTCACGAGACCAAATAAAAAATAAATATCACTTCAAGGTATTCCTAAACTAACTCCCACCAATAGGTCTCCGAAGCTTAAGGGTGAGAGGATCCCAAGATTGTCCAGATGATGCTTGTCACGCGCACCTTCCTCTGATGATGATTGTTGAAGAACGCCTGTCACGCGTGTCCTTCTCCGATGATGATTTTTTATGTGTTCTTGAGAATTTAATGGAATATCAAAGAAAACCGTCTCCAGCTGCTCAGACGGAGAAAAGGGAATTTTGAATGATTTAATAGTTAATGAATTTTAAATTTTTAATGACCTCTATTATTGTATATCTTAAGAGGGAGAGAGAGATGAAGAATTATGAAATATATTTTTGTCTTATGGTTGAAGGACTATTTCATTGTTGATGGGAATATGTATTTTGTTGGAATTTAAGAAGATGGCTTTGCTCATAAATTGGAAGGAGGGGCTAATTTACATTATCAATTAGGAATTTAAGTTGGCATGTGGATGGAAAATTGTTGTTGCTTTTAATGGATGATAAATGAGGATAAATGTTTTAAGTGCTCTCTGGTGGTGTCATGGTTTTGATATTTCTTTTATCTATGTTGATGCTGGAATTTTGGAATGCTAATTGGTTGGGAATTTTGTTATTTACTTATTTTGTTATTTTAATTGTGTGAGATTTGTTGTATCCTCAAGTGTAGAATCTCTTTTAGTATATGTCTATTATATTCTGTTTTGGGCTTTAATAAATATGTTTTGATTTGGTTTGATCCAAATAAATAATAAATATATGAAATATATAATTTTTAATTGTTTTAAAATTTTGACAGGATGGCTTTCTCAACCCGCCAACAGAAGGTGGGTTGACAAAATGACAACTCAAAAAAATGGCTGGCCAACATGCCCCACCCTGCCCCAGCAAATAGCGGGTTTTGACAACAAGCGGGCCGACCTGCCCCGTTGGCCCATTTTGACACCTCTACTTATGAAGTCATTATTTTGAAAATAAAAATGCGCTTGGATACACAAAATTATACATTTGGTCAACACAAAATTATTGTAATTTTCTTTACTATTCTTCTCAAATTTGTATTTTTATATTTTTTTTTAATCAACATCAAACAAGGTAAATTTTTTGGGTGGCTACTATATTATAGTCATTTTCCAGTTTGAGCATCGAACTTCAATTTGTATAATTTTTGTCACCCAGCTTTAATTTATGTTTACCGGGAGGGTATTAAGGGGATTTCGGAGAGAATTCGATGACATATATGTCAGATTTATCATTTAAACAACAGTTTGTGCGTCATTTGCATTTCTGGATATGCCACATCATCAAAGATAACCAAGAGGCCATTCTTATTTACCAGTTTACTAGACCAATATGGCATGTGTCGTGTCAACAAGAGCGCTCACTTGGCCCTCTTTAATGACATGTCATGTTCGTGTATGGGCAAACTAGTGTTAATGTGGCAAATCCAGCATGCATGTCATCATATTCTCCCCGAAATCCTCTTGGTACCCTCCCGATGAATTTAAATTAAAGTTGAGTGACCAAAATAATACAAATTGAAGTTTAATATTCAAAATGAATATGGCCCATAGTACGATACGGACTCAAGATATTCACCCACATCAAACAATTGGGATGAGATCTCATTTTTCAAGAAGAGGGCTAGTGCTAGAGAGCGAACTTTAAACTCTCAACAATGGAGGAAGGAGATGGACTGTTGAATCTCTATGAGAAAGGAATGTGGAATCAAGATTCTAATTTCTCCAAATAACAATTGAGATTGGAGGAAATGGATCATAAATTATAGAAATGAAGATGAGATATATCTTAGGAAGATCGGCGACACTAGTGAGAGAGCTTTAAACCCTTGATAATAGAGAAACGAGATCAGTCACTGGACCTACATGAGAAAGAGATGATCTAGCTTTAGAGTTTCTACCAAGTTTAGGATTTGGACTGGGAAACCAATATTGTGAAAATATTCTCGAAAGAAAGTTAAAAACACAAAAATGTTATTTCAACTTTTTTCTAAACATGGGGTTATTACTAAAAATTTTAAAACAAAAATAACTTATCAAACATGCTTTCATTTATTTTGTTTCAAAACATGAAATTAGCAATCCAAAACATAAATTAGCAAGAATTCCAAACAACCTCTAAGTTTTTTTTCTTGTTATACCATATTGTTTATATTTTTGTATTCTAATGTTTTGTTTTTTTATACCAAAGTGCTTTTGTATCGCAATCTATATGTTTAAAATTTTCTATGATATTGTGTATGTTTCTCAAGACATGCATTTAGTTTTCAACTAAGATATTTAAATTTTCACACGCTAGTGTTAAGGTTTTTTTTTCTTAACGATGTGTGTGTGTGTGTGTGTGTGTCAGGTTTAAACCCCTATTTAGGTTCTATAAATAGGTCAGGTTACCCCTTTGATTCCTCTATTTGAATTTTTCCATTAAGAGTACCTCTATTATTACAATTGAGAAATCCTGGTCCATACCCAAACATCCATTTGTTTTTCCTTCCACCGTGGCTGATGTGCCATTTTTTATGATTTAAATATAATTAAAAAAACAAAAAATAAGAACTACTTAACCGCGTAAATAAATCCGGCTTAAATTTTCGAATCTGGATCTAAAATAGATCCACACCCGAGGAATCCAATAAACCCTTTATCCTTCTTCAACCCTTCTCCCCTACTACTATCCCGCATCAAAACGACCATATTCTTCATTTAATGGCCAAACGGCATGAAGTAGCTAGAACTATTGTCGTCAATGGTTGCGTCGTCACTTCCATTTGCTAAATCAGCATCCACCTACTCCCATTCGCCCACCCAAATAAAGCAGGATCTATGCTCATACAACCTACACTCTATCTCAACCCAGTCTGACAGAGAAGTAGAATATTTGCTCATATATTTTTTTAACTAATTATACTTTGTATTATGTATGGTTGGTCATTCCAATCTGAATATATTCAATTTTTAGCAATAGTCAGACCAGAGTATTCTCTCAATTTTCAATTAGAACAATGCTAGCAGGGTTCAATTATATTCAATTGAACACATTAAATAATATAACAGACTATGGTAGATCACATTTAATTTTCAATCATATTAAATAAAACTCCAAACCAGTTTTAGTGTAACTAATAAAAACCAAGCAATGCTACTAGGTTGCTATTATATTTAATTTTCAAACAAAACCTAGTAAACAAACCAATTAGCTATAAACAATCAGTTATGTTGAACTCTCTTTCAAAACCTTAGCAACAAAAGATTCATCTCATGAGTGCGCTTTGCTCACCTGATAACTAATATGAAAAAAAAATCACTTTGTACATTCACAAATGATTTTTCATATGGCCTGAATTTCTTGCATTGCGATAATAATAATTTCAGTTGGGGTATATATTCTGTAGACAAATTATGAGTATAAGTAACAAGCTTAAATTTATTAATTGAACCATTTTTCATTAATAGTATAGTGCACACATTAAACAAAACACTAGTTTGTAAACTTGATACAACTATTTAAGAAGTTTCACACAAAAAAAAAACTATCCAAAATAACTAGCTATAGTGGAGTTCATTTTCATTGTATTTGAAGAGCCCCTTCAAATGCAACAGTTGTGACACTCTGCTGTGTTGATACGTCTAGAGCACCAAATGTTGTGGAAGATTGTTGACTTTGTTCCTCACCCTGCTTTTGTTGATTTCCTTGACTGGCCCTAAACATTATAAACATAGAAGAATATACGTTAACCACAACAAAAAATAGGGGGTAATAATTGCTAAGTTGGGTTCAAGTTTAAAGGAATTTTACAATGAGTTCATTTGTATATATAAATGAAGTAGAATTAAGAGCTTCCTTTCCAATAATAATTCCACCAGTGTGAGAAATCTAGAATACATGGGAAAAAAAATCAGATTTTGTGACTAGGACAATGGTGTGAATTTATTCAAAACATCTTACTCTCAAAATTTTAAATAAGCCATGTCTTGTAACATGCGTCTTTTTCTTCCCTCTAGATGTAGAAGCCATATTTTTATTATCAATGCTCTTCTTCTTTGATGCTCCTATAGTAGTAGCTTCTCCTCGATAAACCACATTTCCACATGAAGTAAGATTAGTAGATTCTGTCATTGGTGTTGTCTCATGTTGTATACCATCAATGTTAACTTGAAGAAGCACATAATTAAATATTACAATTATAATTGTAATGGATATGAAGAAAATTGTAACCTCACATCATTAAGTAAGCTCACGGATGTATTAGCTCTTCTAGGGCAATTGATCCTGTTGTGGTCTTCAGCACAACAAATGTTGTACTTGAATACTTTGCCTTCCTAGATAGCTTTCTTTTGTTGTTGCTTTTGCCTTCCAATGGGTCTCTCTTCCTCTTTTTAGCAGGCCAGCCATGCATCCTTCTAAACTTGGGAGGCAATAGTGGACCCTGTTCGTTTAGTGGCCAAAACAACCTTCCCTTTACTAGTTTAGCAACAAACTGATATGCCTTTAAGTAAGTGTGCTTCTTATCCTATTCAAATACATAGTCAAGTTGATTTTGTCCATCATAAGCTATTACTGCCATCGCATGCTAGCAAGGAATGCCAGCCTTATCCCATTTCCCACTGGAGAACATGTAGTCAGCTAGTATGACAACAATCCCTAAATTATTCCAATACACCTCATGACAAGCACACCCATTCCATTCAACTTGCCATTTGGCACTTTTCTTCCTTTATTTTTCAACTTTGGCAAGTTTGTGAGGACCACAGTCACATCTCCACTTCTTAGTATAGTCCCTCTTGATAGTCATTCTAGTCATGACATATTGCCTAATGTCCTCTAACATATTAATAATTACCTTACTCTTAGTTTCAAGAATTACACCATTAAATATTTCACACATGTTATTATCTATTACCTCACATTTGAACACATCATTCAAAAAGTATAACGCTAACATGTAATTGTCCATTTTTCAAGTAAATCTTCCACAACTTCCTCTCCTCCTAGCAACTTAGTCATCTAATCCAGTTGTTATTGCATCTCAGGTTGGTTAGTACATCTTACAACATTCTAAAATTGAATTTGGAGCTCCTTCCCTTGGTGTTTTTTCCCCTATTTTGCATAAATATGTCAACACACATCCAGAGCTCAATCATTGGCAAGAGAGCATTAACTACATCTATTATACTTTGCATTGAAAGATATGATCAAATTAAAATTAAGTTTTGGATTTTTAAAAAAATTCAATTGATATGCTATACGTATACCTTCTGCATATCACTTATCAGTGCCCATCCAAGGCCATCTTCAACAGCAAGATCAGACTTTAATTGATCAACAAACCATGTCCATATCTCCTTTGTTTCTTTTTTTACAACTGCCCATGCAATTGGGAATATCTTATTATTCCACCTCTTCCTACAACCACCAATAGTTGCCCTTGTAGTAGACCTTTCAATAAACATCCATCTAGCCCTATGATCTTCCTGTAGCCTTCTCTAAATCCTTGTCTAATAGCTATAAGACATATATACATTTTCTTAAAAATAGAAAATTCAAAGGAGCTTTGCCTTTTAGATACAATAACCACAGTATTCCCTAAATTTGTTGCCTTCCACTCCAATGCATAATTATGTATCACCCTAAAATTATCTCAGAACTGCTTCTCAATTTCTTTGATGACTATATTTTTAAAATTTTTGCACACCTTTGTATTGATGAAGCCCCCTCCCCCTCGAGCCCAAATTCCCTCCTCACCATAGCTCTCAAATGTGTAAGCCTAATGAAAGGCACGCCGCCCAAATTCCCTCCTCACCATAGCTCTAAAATGCGTAAGCCTAATGAAAAGCATGACAGAAATTACACCACCAAATCTCCTAGCAATCATTGGGCATGTGACCTTTCTATTTTTTGTAGCTCCAAGGAGGCATGTGTGATCTGAGATATAATGTTTTATTACGAATGTTAATCAGCCAATTGCATCCATTTTTTTTTTCAAATCATCTAGCCCTAACTCTTAATGAATCATTTTTAATATATTTGAACTCAAACCCCTACTTTGTAGAAATTCAACAAGCTCACTGATAAGTGCTTGAAAATGCATATGTATACATCATTTATACTACATTTCGCATGAATTTTGAATGTTTACCTCCAATCTAGAACTGTCAAAACGGGCCTAACCCGTCGGGCCGGCCCGCCCCGCCAATAAAAATTGGCGGGTTGGGCTGACCTTTTATAGGCCCGTTTGAAAACGGGCTTAAACGGGTCAACCCGTTTGGGTTATGGGCTTTGGCGGGGCGGGCTTTGGCGGGCTGGCCCGCCCCTTTAATTAATAAAAAAAATATTTTTTTAAAACAAAAATTTTCAGATTGAGAGAAGAATCTCAGTGTGACAGTGTCTCATTTCTCAATTCTCTCTCTTAATACTCAAGAATAGAAGAAGTGAAGAACCCTAAGTTCCTAACGCCGCCGACATCCAAAAGCTCCGACGCCGACTCCGACTCCGGCATTTACTCCAGCTCTGAGTCTCCAATCCCTTCATTCCTTTGACTCCAACAAGGTGAGTAATTTCGACGGATCTTGCGAATGAAACCTCATCTTGCTTTTGTTCTTCTTAGAAGGCATCTTTACATGGGCTTCTTTTCTTGATGGATTACATGCAATCTTTAGGTTTATCATTTGTTTGGTGCTGTTGGGGTTGCTATTGGGATTTGTGGCTACCGGCTCTTCCGTAACCTTCGCATCCATCCTCAAGTGAGGTGAGTCTTCGGCCAAGTTCATGCCTTTTTTTTTAAAAAAAAAATGAGAAAGAATCGGTGGTGTTTGTTTGAGATTCATGAGGAGATGAGATCTATGGTTGATTATATTATGCTTGATGAATGAGTTTGTGTTAAACTTTATGTGCTGCTTTGACACTTTGATGAATGATAAATTTTAATATTTATGTGCTGCTTTGATGCTTTGATGAATGATAAATTTTAATATTTATGTGATGCTTTGATGCTTGCAATGGAGATTTATGTGGTGGTGGATCTAGGATGTCATCAATGCAGAAGGATCTTATCATAGTTCTAGGCATCTGTTGAACCATTTGATCTCCAACAACCCTATTAAGTAACATGCTTTTATTCAGCTTTGCATCATCAATGTTGTCAGCCATAGGTTCTGAATCTGCTTGTTTTCTTGTCCCATTTTGTTTTAAAGTCTCAAGTCATTTTGTCTCAGTGTAGTTTGCTTGTTTGACTCTAGGAGTTGCTAGGTGTTTTGCTCCTTTAAGAAGTCTTCATGTTCCCATTTAATTTTAAGCTCTTTAAATGACTCCTTAGTCTCTCTAACCAGGTCTTTATATTTATGTGAGAGACGATGACTTATGAATAAGAATGATTCTCATGAGTTTTTGTTTAATGCCATACTACAGGCATAGATTTAGATGGAATTCTAGAAGTGGACTGGTGGAAGGTATTAAAAGTGTATTAAGTGCATATTAATACCTTCAAGCAAAAGCTAATTATTTCCAGGTTATAATACGTAAGTTCCCTAATGAAAACCTAATATTTTTTAATGATTTTATTAAAGTGGAAAAGGCAAGACAATTGCACTTACCTAGTGTTATGTGGTGGTGGATCTAGGATGGTAGTGCTTTTGTTAATAGCATTAGTGGTGTAGCTTTGGTTAAAGTTTTCATTCAAGCATTAAATACGGATAAATACGGATTTGATAAAATTCCGAATATATAATGTTTTCATTCAATTAAGAGGATATGCCACTGTTTTAAATTCAATATCAACCATTAATTCATTGAACACTATAATTAAAAAAAGGCTATTTTTTAAACTAAAACTCATGTGTGTATATATATATATATATATATATATATATATATATATATATATATATATATATATATATATATATATATATATATATATAAATTTAATCTTAACGCATCTAATTAAGCTTGAATGTTTGGATACCACAAATTAGAAATGTGTGTTTGTGTATATATCTATTTATTAATATGATCCACTTATGAATTAGCTTGAATGTTTTGATCATGCTCATGAATTCAGTTAAAATAGCACCACAAGTGTGAGACATGTTGATCATTTGTTCATTGATATTTTGCCAGACATGATGATGATAAATTGATAAATTATAATGCACCCATGCATGCATGCATCCTTTGAGAATTAATTATTATGAACTCATTAAAAATGTGTGAGAAGTGAAAGTAGAAGCATATGTGTGTGTGTGTGTGTGTATATATATATCCTTGTGAGAGTCATTTTAAACTCATTAAAAATGTGTTAAGAGTGAAAGAAGAATATAAATATGCATAGAAAAGGATGAACATTAATGTGCTTTTGATTGTTTGATTAATTACTTTGGGAGTCTTGGAAGTGATGAACTGATGATAGAATTACCTACTTTTTTACTAACTACTGTATATTAATTATATGATTAAAAAAATATAATTAATCTTTCGAAAGTCAAATTTGGAATATATATATTAACTATTAGCATAATCTAATCATTTTTTTAGAATTAATTATATCTTGTCATGTATGATATTTTTTATATTTTTCATACACATTTGCAGAATAAATAAAAATTATGGACTTCGCATCTTTGAATCAAAGTGTGAACTTAGATGAAGAACATTTGGAAAGCACTAAATCTACTAAGGATACAACTAAAAAGGCAAAAAGAATTTTCTGATGTTTGGAATTTTTTTATAAAGAAGGGGGTGGATCAAGATGGCATACAAATAGCAGAATGCAAGGGATGTAAGAAAGAATATAAATGTGGTGGTAAAAAATATGGGACTTCTTCATTGAGGCGTCACAAGGATAACTGCAAAATGATTAAATTCAATGATGTGGGACAAATGTTTTTTGATCATGAAGGGAAGATAAGATCTAAGAAAGTAGATCAAAAAATTGCACGTGACTTATTAGCTGCTGCAGTTATAAAACATGATTTACCATTTTCATTTGTTGAATATGATGGCATTAGAGCTTGGGTAAAATATGTGAATCACGATGGTGCTTGTATTTCTAGAAATACTCTTGTTTCTGATATTACAAGAATATATATGAGAGAGAAAGGGAAACTTAAGCATGTTTTGGGTAATATTCAGAACAGAATTTGCTTAACTTCAGATGTGTGGACTGCATGCACTAGTGAGGGCTACATTTGCTTGACGGGACATTTTGTTGATGAAAATTAGAAATTGAACAGTAAAATTCTTAACTTTGCTAAATTGCCTCCTCCACATTCGGGTGTTGAATTAGCTGCAAAGATATTTGCATTTTTGAAAGAATGGGGAATTGAGAAAAAAGGTTTTTCTTTGACATTGGATAATGCATCTAGCAATGACAATATGCAAGATATTTTGAAAGAGCAGCTGTCTTTGCATGATAGTTTGTTATGTGGTGGAGAATTTTTTCATATCCGTTGTTCTGCTCACATTTTGAATCTCATTGTGCAAGAAGGTTTGAAAGTAGCTCATGATGCTTTGCATAAAATCAGAGAATCTGTCAAATATGTTAAGGGTTCAGAAAGTAGAATGAAAAAATTTGAAGAATGTGTGGGCGCAGTTGGCAACATCGACACCAGTATTGGCTTGAGATTAGATGTATCCACTCGTTGGAATTCGACATATTTGATGTTGGATAGTGTTATTAAATATAAAAGGGCGTTCGCTTCTCTTCAATTGAATGATAGAAATTATAAGTATTGTCCTTCAAATGAAGAATGGAAAAGAGGGAAGAAAATATATGAGTTCTTGGAGCCATTTTATGACACTACTAACTTGATCTCGGGATCTTCTTATCCTACGGCAAATTTGTATTTTATGCAAGTTTGGAAGATTGAAGTTTTATTAAAAGAAAACTTGTCAAGTGAAGATGTGGTGATTAGTGACATGTGTAGAAGGATGAAAGAAAATTTTGATAAATATTGGAAACAATATAGCATGGTGCTTGCATTTGGGGCTATTCTTGATCCAAGAATTAAATTGTCAATGTTGGAGTATTTTTATGGGAAGGTTGAGAGTGATTCTACTATATGCCAAGAGAAGGTGTCACTTGTGAGAACAAAGCTATACACTCTTTTTCATCATTATTCAAATGCTAATAAGTCAAGTTCTTCAAAACCATAATTTTCTTCTATCATTACACCTACATCTACACAAGGTGGTGGAGGAATTAAAAGTAAGGGCAAAAGAATCTTTGATGTAAGTGTTATAACACTTTCTTTCTTTCTTTTTCTATTTCTCTAATTTTTTAATATTTTTTTATGATAACATATGTTAATTATTAATTATAGGAAATTAAAGCATTTGAGAGTCAATCAATTACAAGTGCGGGAAAATCTCAATTGGATCTTTATTTGGAGGAGCCAAAGCTTGAGTTTGCTTATTATGAAGATTTGGATGTGTTGGAGTATTGGAAGAATCATAAGCATAGGTTCCCAATTCTTGCATTAATGGCAAGTGATGTCTTGGCTATTCCAATAACAACTGTTGCATCTGAATCGGCTTTTTCTATTGGTGCTCGTGTGCTCAACAAATATAGAAGTTGTACACTTCCTGAAAAAGTACAAGCTCTCATTTGCACCCGTAATTGGTTGCATGGTTATAACATTGGTAATTTAAATTATTTATCTAGTTGAAATCTTGAAATATTTGTTTATTTTAAATTTAATTTTTAATTAATTTTTATATTTTGGGTTTTTTATGTAGATAATGAAGATGAAGCAAGTAGTAAACCAACTACATCCGATGAGGGTTCAAACATTTTTGAAGTTATTGATGAAGATAGAATGGAAGGAGGAGATGGAGAAGATGAAAATTTGAATGATTTAATTTAATAGTTGATGAATTTTAAATTTGTATTGAACTCTATTATTGTATGTTTTAAGACTTAAGAGGGAGAGAGACATGAAAACTTAAGTTGGTATGTGGCATTGTGGATGGAATTGTTGTTGCTTTTAAGATTTTAATGGATGACAATGATGATAAATGTTTTAGGTGATTTATGTAGAATCTTGATATTGATATTTCTCTTATATATGATTGGTGTTGATGTGAGAATTTTTGAATGTTGGGTTAATCGGTTAATTTGGTTGGATATGTTGTTATTTTACTTATTTACTTATTTTGTTATTTTAGGTATGTGATTTAATACAATCTCTTTTGGTTTGGTTTGTTAATATATATATAATTTCTAATTATTTTATAATTTTAGCGGGCCGGCCCGCCCCACCCCGCCAAATGGCGGGTTTTGGTGGCCCGCGGGCCGGCCCGCCCCGCCGGCCCGTTTTGACAGTACTACTCCAATCTAGTGTATAATTTCATTCTTTTGTTCACCATGGGCTTCTATTTTATCATGCGGTTAAAGAAGCGAATATGGAAGCATTTCAGAGCAAAACAAATCAACTTGCTAGATCAGAGCACCATCATAGCTCACAAAGGCCATGGTGACATTTGACTACGGCCCTTGTCCACTTCTATCACGACTGTGACCAAGCCGTGCCAGTGTGAAGCCACAGAAAATAACATAGAAGTCATAACGACCTCTACAATGGTCATTGTAAATCATAACTCCCATGGCCAATCCACACAATGCCGAGACAAATCGTGTTAGGGTGTGACTTGCAGACTCAACAACGAAACTTACTCACCACGGCCTTTACAACGAACCTAGTGAGGCCATGGTAGACTTGGGTTATAAATATCCCTAGGTTTTACAATGAAAAGGGGATTCTTTTTCCAATTTGATAGAGGCGACTGGATTTCTGGAGACTTGTGCATATGGAGATAAGTTTCATCAATATTTCAGTAGATTCAGTCGAGTTTCTGAAGGGAGATTCAACAAGCATTGATAGTGGAGGGCGTGCAAAGTGATTTACCACCATCTTGATGATCTTGGGTTCTTCTCAACCTCAACTATAGGAGACTTATTAAAGGGAGTTAGTTTTAGAATTCTTTACTCTTTATCTTGTTTATCTTTTATTATTTCAATCTTTATTCCTTATCCATAGGACCCCAATTCAAGAGAAATTGTATGTTTATGTACCTTAACTTTTGCTTGTGAACCTTTATTGGCAAATTTATTAATCTTTCTAGTTAATTGTAATTCAATGCATGATGGTTTAATGTTATCTTATTGATGTTGTGAGGAAGAGATTCCCATGCAATAAAGCATACATGCTTTGTTAGATCGATCCATGCGCTAAGAGATTAGATATTGCTAGATTTCTAGATTAGGGTTTTATTGCCCCTTTAGAGGAGTTCTTGATCTTAAGGCGAACATAGGAGGCTGGGGTGGAAGAGATTTTAACTTAAGTTCCTAATGTTTTAGACCAGATTGCAAGAGATTGGGACTAGTAGGCCTCTGAATTCCCCCGCTCTAACACTAGAACACAATTATCACAATGTAATTCATATCATAAGTAGTTGCTAAGAAACTTCCCATACAGTCTTCCACTCCTTCCAATTGCACTTAATGATCCTCAACTATATTTTATTAATTAATTTATAGAAGTAAACTTAAGAAACACCATAGACGTTAGGCTATTGATTAAGGAAATAATAAGAGCCTCTTAACGTTCCCTGATGAATGCGACCCTCGTGCTCACCCACGAGATATTACTTTATAACCCAAATGAATTCTTGTGGTGTTACGCAATCAAACTAAACGTGTTTGGCGTGCGTCACTCACTTTTAAACATTTTCAAATCCTTGAACCTAAGGTCCAGGAAGAAATCATCCAAAGGCACATTGGGTTCATAAAACTTCCTGCTTGATTTGTGCCTTTTTGCATTTTCTACAGTAGAATCTTCAATGGTTTCATCATAACTACCACTGTCAGATGACTCTATGAATTCACTTTGATAACCAATGATTTTCCAGTGTTTGTACCTTGTCCTATAGTGTTTCTAGCATCCCCATCCTCTACATTGGTAATTTTCCTTCTATCTCCATTTCCATCCTGATTGTCATCACCATTTTCACCATCATTCTCACCATTTGTTGCCTATATTGTCTTCTTCAACTGAACATATTTTTATCTTATCCCTGGCCCCTTATATTTCCTCATCAACATCTGAGTTGTATTCTATAAACGGGACATCCACTAGCCTTTCTTGTAGCATAACATCTATAGCAGGTCATTGAGAAGAAAAAGCCCAGGATGTAGCATAACACAAACATCACCTTGTAAAATACAAGCTATAGTAAGCTATTAATAAAAAATTAAATATATAAATAAATGAAAACACAAGCAACAACATAACACAAGCTATGAAAAGCATTGAAGAGAAATGCACAAGATGTAGAATAACACAAATAGCTATATTGTAAAATACAAGCTATATAGAAGCACTGATATAAAAAATTTAAAAAAAAAACACAATCTATAGTAGGACATTGAGAAGTAAAGTCCAAGCCATAGCACAACACAACCATCAGCAAGCCATTAATTAAAAATAATAAATAAATAAAAACACAATCTACAACATAGCACAAGCTATGAAAAGCCTTGAAGAGAAATGCACAATCGGTAGGATAACACAAGCAACTATATTGTAAAATACAAGTATATAAAAGCATCGAGAAAAAAAAATAAAATAAAAAAGCCACAATCTATAGCAGGACATTGAGAAGTAAAGCCCAAGCTGTAGCATAACACAAACATCACCTTGAAAAATACAAGCTTTAGCAAGCCAATAATTAAAAAGAAAAAAAAAAAAAAAACTAATTCACAAGGGGTCTTACCTCCCCATAACAGGATAACCGTGTGTTCCTTCTTCACCTTTCATTGCATTATATCACTCATGTAAAGTATAATTAATTTTGATTGGCTAAGAATTATTTATTCAGCTTGTTTTTTTTTTACTGACTTACATAACAGTTTGAATGAAGAAATATATTTACATGGCGGTTTGGCCTCCCCATACAAAACTAAAGCTATTTATATATTTGTTGTGGTCCTTATTGGTATGTTTGTCAAATGAGTCATTGCATTATAGTTTATATCATGGTTTTTCCATTGAACTTTTACTTACAATCAAAACAATAGCTTTGTGCTTCAACTCAATTTTAGACATAAACAAAAAAACATATAATGTGAAATAACTAATGCTTATATGTCAACTTCACAAAGGGGACTAATCAGGCAGATAAAGGTTGTAAAAGGCGCAATTAAGATGTGAATGGCTTCAAAAAGATCTTCCCTAGACTCTAACGCATGATTTCCCTAGAACAAGCATGCATTGTATGAATTAGATAGAAAAAAAAGGGGACTAGTCCGACCAACCCAAGATGTATAGTTTCAACATAAAAAAACCAGAAAAAAAAAAGAATAATAAATGCTTACCTAGCTACTTGACAAGGGGAAACCTGTCGGATGATTCAAGATGTAGAAAAGGCTTGATTGAGGTTGTAAATGTCTGCAAAAAGGTTTTTGTTGCCTGGTAGAGTTTCATCTAGTGATAATAACTCCAATTAGTACGGACAGGCTGGGGGTTGAGAAGTAGGAGAGGGGTGAAAAGAAGCTACAAGTGGGGCGGTGTTAATGTTCACTATCATCCAGAAGAATCAGGTCATCATGGTGGGAGCTCTTGGTGGAGGAAAAGGGTTAGAGAAGGACAAAGGATTCACTGGATTTCTTGGGTGCGGATCCATTTTATATCCGGAGCCAAAAAAATTAAGTAGGAGTTAGTTACACAATTAATTGGTTCTTAGTTTTAAAATTTTTTTATTATATGTGGCAAAATTGGAATAAAGGGACTAAAAGGTCAACCCGACCTACTTACAAGGACCAAATAGGGGTTTAAACCTACCAATATATCTATTTTATTGAATAAAAACTTCATAATTGCATGGATGATATATATAAAAATTTAATATTAAGTTTCATTTATTAGCCTTTTTTATGAGTATACTGTAGAATGTACTTGGTCACTTGAATATACTCCCAAAAACATATATAAAAATAGGAATTAGTTTTGCATCTTTTTTTCCTAAATATCTTTACCTCTAATTTTTTTTTTAATAACTGGTAGTTCCAAAGGTGTTTGTGAGTTAGAATTCAATTAATATCTCATGTAAGTACATATAGTCACGCTACAAACCAAAGAAAGGAGACACATAAATTGGTAAACCAATTCGGCTTTACCAACAAATTACATCTGAGGGCTAAGGCTGGAGAAAAAAACTACACTAAAAGAGGGGAATAAACATGAGTACAACATTGTCACTCATTCTCACAAAGGTATACAAGCACCTTCTCTAGATTGCATGATGTCCACTCTCTCACCCACGCACTTGGGTCTCTCTCTAGTGACTTGTCCTAAATCTTCAAAGGTGGGTGTGCTATATAGACATCTCCATGTTTTACAAATATAATCTTTCCCTTTTAGAATCTTTAGGGCTACTAACTTAAACACTTTCCAAAATTAGTCGTTGCACCTCCAGTTACGACTGACCTTACAACGTGGCCCTCCTACTGACCTTGACTGAGTTCTACCTTCTATTCCAATGCGACCTCAAGATACCTCCAAACCTCCTAGTCAGATGCTATAGAATCCTCCCAATCTCGACTTGCCATCAACTAGCTTACCTTATCATGGTCTTGTCAGCAGAACTCTCTCAAGGGTTATATCCCACATAGCACATCATTACCAAAGACATTCTTTAGCATTCTTCAAAGATTTTTACCAAACTTGATCTTCTCTTCATCCAAGTTTGGTTCTTCATAGTATTGTCTTGAATATTCTACATGTGTAGATGTGTCTTCAAATGGCTTGGCTCGTAATTAGCTTTGTATTCATTTAGTCTTGCCTAAAGCAGGTTATTAAGTTGCTTTCTTTCATGACTTGTGTCTCCATTTAGCTTGTTATCAATAATGTTTTCATACCCAGACAAGACCAGTTGATTGGGCCGGGTTTACCTGGAACCGGCTTCAAAATTGGTCTGGTCCAATATATAAAACTGGATTTTAATAAAATCGGGATTAAACCTGCAACCCTGCCGATCGGACCCGTGACTTGGTGACCCGGCCAGGTCATCAACCAGGGTTTGCAATTATTTTTTTTTTATCCTAATGTTTGGGGGTTATAAAGTAAAATTGTAAAAGTAAGAAAAGGAAAGACCAAGGGAATATTTTTATGTTTCTTTTCTTATTCATTTCTTAGTTGTTTATTTCCTCATTAAAATTTTCTATGTTTTTCAATTAATTTTGTACTAGTTTATTGTTATATTATTTGGTGTATTTCACATTTTTAATGTGGTGTACTTCAATATTTATTTATGTAACATACTTGCTTAAAATTTAAAAATTCATGTTTTTATTATTTTTTATTTTTTATTCTTCAGTATTTGATTTTTTAATTATATATAACTAAAATTTATATTATTTTTAATAAAAATTATTGACTCCGGTTCAACCCCGATTCGACCAGGTTGAATCCCTCGACCCCTGACCTCTAATCTTTTCCGAGTCGATGCCTGGCCCGGGTCTGAGAACCTTGGTTATCAAACTAGGCTTCAACATATACTTGGTCTCTAAGTAGTTGCTCTTCTGAATCAATCCATATGCCAAGTATAGATGAGATCTTCTTTTTAATCTTCAACTAGCTTAATATAGAGCCATTCCCACACAAACATTCCTTAAATTATTAATCATTATTTTGGAAGAAGTCAAACTATCAAGTTTTCACGTAAGAGTTAAATCCATAACCACTTGTCTATTACAATGATGGTTTTTATGATTTTTTGTTATACTTGAATAGGGAAATTTTTTTTTTTTTTTTTTTTTTTTTTGGGACACAGTTCAACACAACAAAACAGGATTTTTTTTTTTTTCTTTTATAAGTAATCTTTCTACGGTGTATTCATCCAAAAAGTTAGGTTTCTATTTAAATAATAATAATCACGCACAAACGTTGAGTAACATGGTTAAACACTCGTCAAATGCTCAAATAAAATGCTCAAATAATAATAATCACGCACAAACGTTGAGTAACATGGCAAGAATTTTGAAAATTTTATGAGTTGGTTTTTGCTTTAGAGAAATCAGAAATGAAGGAAAGGAACTGTGTAACAATGGTTGGGGAACACTCCAAAGTGTTGGTAACTCAACGGCATGGTTCTATAGTGATACAAGATTGTGAGACTTTTAAGGGGCAGTTTAGATTGCGGAATAGAAATGAGAAGAGAGGGAATGACAAGAGAGAAATGGGAATAAGAATAAGAGGAAAAGAGATAATAATGATGAAGGTGTTTAGTTGGAGAGAATATAATGGGAGTTAAGAATAGGAAAAAGTAAGAGAGATACGATGAAAATTATAATAATACCCTTTTGTGTAAATAAGATCATCTTGTATAAAATAATGAATTATGTTTAATAATAAATATTTAACATTATTTATTATTAAATATTTAGAATATAATTATTTACTTTAATTTATTATAATTAAATATTTAAATTTAATATAATTAATTCACATATTTAATTAATAAGTTTAATTATAATAATTAAAATAATAATAGTTAAAAATTAATGATATTTAAATTATTTTTTATGTTAATCAATATGTAAATATGTTATTATAATTTAAATTATTATAATTAATTATTTAAAGTAATAATTTTCTATTAACATATAACTAATTAACAAAAATAAAAAATTTTCACTTATAAAATAATTTAAATATCATTATTTTTTATTATTATTTATTTTAATTATTATAATTAAATTTATTAATTAATTATATTAATTATATGTAAATAGAGGGGTAATATGGGCATTACACCCTATTACCCCTCTCATGAATCCCATTACCCCCAATTTTGGGGTAATGGGAATCCCTCATCAAAGCAATGGAACTCCCATTACCCTAACCCAAACAAAGATTAACATGAATGGGGGATAATGATTCCCATTTCTTTAGAATCATCACTCCCATGACTCCCATCCAAACAGCCCCTAACTGTATTGATTTTAAGTTTTACTAGATACAGTGGTGGTAACCAATCTTTGGATTGGATTTGGGATTGTAGTTTGAACTTTGCATCATTGGGTGAGGCCATGTTGGTTAGATCAATTCTCGCACATACCTATGTCCATTCGCCTAAGAGCGCTTGTTGCATTTGTTAAAAAGAAATGTTAATATTTTTGTATTTGGTTTTTAATTGTTGCATTAAAAACATGATCTACATAGACTCAAGAATTCAAGTTTTTAATTTCAAATTAAGGTGGTTTTCCTTACATATCTGTACAAAAATGAATAATTACTAACATATTCATGTAAAAAATATGAATTTATATATTCATACAAATCATTTTTTCTTTATTTACATAGGCCAAATTTCAAATAAAAAAATTTATATAAAAAACTAAATTATCATTTACCTTTGTCTTGGAAAAGAGAAAAAAATAGAAATTAAGGTTAATAAGTTAGGGTTTGTTTGATTATTGTTTTCAGAAACAGTTTTCTATTTTTGAAAACAAAAAAATTAGTTGGGGCCTAATTTTTTGAAACTATTTTAAAAAATTAAAAAAAAAACATGTTTTTAAAAACAAAAACCGAAACCAACTTTGGGATGTTTCCAAACTTTTATTTTTAAAAACAACCCAAAATAAAAGTGAGACTTATCTATAGGGATTTCAAAACAACCCAAAATAAAAAGTGAGACTGATCTCTAGGATTTTCAAAACAAGCCCTTCTCTCATACATCTAAATTGGCCGCCGTCATCCCATCCGCTCAACTACACCTCCAGCACATTTCCCCTCAACTACACCTCTAACAGATTTTTTCTACAGCGTCATCCATTTCTTAGAGTTTTGTTTCCCTTGTGTTTTACGATAAAAATAGTTAAATCAAGTTTATTAATTAGGTAGATTACATATTTTGTAAAGTTTTATTCTAATAATCTTTAATTTCTTACATGACATACATTATAGATGACAACTTGCAAAATGACAGAAAAACAAAAGAATTCTTTGTGGTCAAAAAATGTGGTTAAATTCTACATAGATATCATAGTGGAAGAAATTATAAAAGTAAATATGAACAATGGAGTGTTTTGTTATAAAATTTGGAAAATTATTTTAGAAAGGTTACCATTGTGAGACGTAGTTTCACTTTAAAACAAATAAAGCAAAAGTTTAACAAATTGTGTCTTAAGCATCTTTTACTGTTACAACATACTGGGTTTGGTTGGGATGCCGAAACCAATACAGTCACTGCAAATGAGGACGTTTGTAAGAACTACTTATTGGTGCATATCTATTTCAAGACTTGTTTTTTTTTTTAAATAGCATATATATATACTAAAACTAATTCATTGAACATATTATATAGGCGAATCCTGAGGAGGCACAGTATAAGAAGCAAGGGCTAAAGCACATTGCAGACTCAATTTGGCTACATTATAATAATTATGAACATTGAGCTTGTACTTTCTTTGGCTACATTATAATAATTTGGAATATTGAATTTATGCTTGTGCTTTTTATTTCCAAAAATGTTAATGAACATTGAACATATGCATTATAATGTCATATTGAATTCTATTTGTATTCATTTTAGACTCAATTTTACAAAATATATTATTATATTAGTTATTTAAAGTAATATGGTTATTAATTTATTGTAAACCATGCAATAATATCAATTGCATAAAATAACTAAATCAAACAAATTTTGTATTTTTTTGTTTTTAAAAACATTTTCCAAAAGAGTTTTTTTTTGTTTTTAGATCTATTTTGAAAACACTTCATTCAAACAAGTTCTTTTGTTTTTTTATTTCCAAAACTTGTTCTGAAAAATAATTTTACAAAACTGTTCTGAAAACATAAAAAGAAAAAAAGAAAATCAAATAGACCCTTAATTACTTTTATCCATAAAGATATAAAAATACATATAGGTAGTGTTTGATTGGATGTAGTTCTAAATGCAGTGGATTTCTAGTTACAATGTAACTGGAAATACTTGGATTTCAAAAGACAGTGCAGTCAAATCTTGTGTTTGGTTGGTTGTAATTGGAATTAATGTATTATAAGATTTTATGTTTGTTTGGAAGGATTTGAAAATCTGAAATTGGAAAACATGTGTATAAGTATATATGTATTGAGTATATATATCTGTATAAATATATGTATATGTGTGCATATGTGTATATACATATATGTATATGCGTATATATATCTATATAAGTATATGTATATGTGTGTAGCTGTGCATATATGCACATATATACATACATATGTAGGTGTATTTGTATATGTAAACATACTATGTATAAGCATATCTAGAAGTGTATATGTATGTTTATATAAATATGTATATGTATATGTATGTTTATACATATACATATACATATGTATATGTATATATATATATATATATATATATATATATATATATATATATATGTTAGTGCAAATGCACTTTAATGATTGGCATAATTTGACACCTAGTCAAGGTGACATGGCAAGCATGATGACGTGGCATGGATGAAGACTCGGTTGCCAGCATCTTTGCTCACAGCTAAGTACAATGTTCTATTTAGAATTGGCATTCTTAATTGGCTACCAGCTCCACACAACTCAGGCTTAGTGAAAGATATGGCATTGTTATTATACTCAATTGGGACTGGAAAGAAGTTTAATCTGGGGAGATTAGTATTTCAAAACATTGTGAAGGAAGCAGACAGTGTGAGCACTGCAGGCTCTTTGGGCTATCCAGCACTGTTGTCGCACTATTTGTTACAACATGGAGTACAACTTAAGAAGGGAAAAGTGTTTACCACAGTGAAGAAGCTGAAGATTTCACAGAAGTTGTTCACTCCAGGGAAGAAGATTGACCTACCAGTCGGTAGAATCTCTCCACTACCACCAACCGAGGAAGATGATGAAGGATTAAGCCTACCTGTTGAAATGGAATATGAGAAGTTTCTAAAGGAGCAAATTGAAGACCTTGAGAGGAGACAACGAGCAGGTGCTGCTGAACTGATCATCATTGCCAGACAGAAGCAAAAGCTAACTGCCCGCCTTGAAGCATTTCAACAAAGGCCAAGGGAAGCTCATGATCAAGTGTCTTGAAGATAGGGGGAGTCACAGAAAATGTTGCAACATATTTCTGCAACAATGTTGAAGCTTTGGCATCAATTATGGCACAAAGGGGGAGAAGTTTTACTGCTGCTGCTGCATTTCCAGACTGACTATTCTTTAAAACTATTCTTTTAGTTTGTTTATGTTTGGTTGTTCATGTTTTGTTGGTTCATAACATTGTTATGTCGGTTATGTCGAACATTGTTATGTTAGTTATGTTTAATCGTAGTTGGTTTTTTTTTTTTTTCTCTAGTTGCAATTGTCTTTGAGAATGTTTTACTCTTTGTAAGCAACTAGCAGATTAACTTGTCAGGTCTGGTGTCTAGTCTCCAGTAAATGTTATAACTGGATGTTGTAACAAGTGTCAGTCTAATCTGCGTCCCAGTAAAATGTTGTAACAGAGTGTTGTAACAGTGGTCAGTCTGGGAGCAGAAGAAGTTATGTCAAATTATGCCAAAGGGGGAGATTGTTAGTGCAAATGCACTTTAATGATTGGCATAATTTGACACCTAGTCAAGGTGACATGGCAAGCATGATGACGTGGCATGGATGAAGACATGGAATGAAGGATGACATGGCAAATATACTTGGCTAGGTGGAAAATATCATGAGAGATCTTGGAGGAGTTATTTTTGGCAAGAAATTACAACTCTCATGAAGATTGTATGAAGATCTTGTGAAAAACTATTTTAGGCAAGATGATCAAGCAAGCATCAAGTTGAAGACAAGATCCCAATCAAGACCATATTTAGAAGATTGATTGAAGACTAAATATGGGTGAAGCTAAATGAAGAGAACCTATCAATGGAATGTTTCTTGAAGACTATTGAAGGCAAGATTTGAAGATTCTTGTTGAAGATTTGAAGAACCCTAATAGAGAATGATATGAAGTCTATTATGGGTATGTTTGAAGATGCGCCTATTGATGGCAAGATTTAGATGATGGATTGAAGATCCTTGAAGACCAAACTTGGGTGAAGTGAAGACTAAGTTTGGCAAGTTTCATGAAGACGCACAAGGACGTGCGCCCCTTGCGAGGGGGTTGTGTGGTGAGGAGCTGAAGAGGGAGGTTAGTTGCTGGTAGGTTCGGATCAGGTGATCGGGCTACATCGACTCAGATGGGGTGTCTTGAGGTCGCTTAGCAATGGAGCCAGAATTCAGCCAAGCCAACAGCCAGGGTCAATGTCGCAACAAATGTTACAACATAAGTTACGACATCTAATTTCGGAAGGTTCTAAAGTTAGAAGCCACGGAGATTCTAAAAGAGGTATGCGCTATATTTGGGACGTTGAGGCGTCTATATATACCACCTTGGTCTAGGATTGGGTACGACTCTTGAAAGAGGGAGTAGGGAGGTACCGGACAATCTAGAGAGGGTAGTATTCTTTGTATGTGAGAGAGTGACAAGTGTGTTTTCTACTCTTCTATCTTTTACCCCTTTTTAGTGGATTGTTGATCTCCGGGCATGGCCCCCCAGATGTAGGCAAGTGGATGCCGAACTGGGTTACCAACGTCTTGTGTCTCTTCTTTGTGGTTTGTGTTTATTTTTCTTGAGTGCTTAAGTGAGTGAGTGTTCCTCTTATTTCACAAACCCTAACCGGCGGAACTAACAAGTGGTATCAGAGCTTAGGTCGTCGTGTTAACTTTGTTTTCAAGGTCGGCGAGATCCTATCTAGTTCCTTGATGGCCGGAAGAGAAGGTGCCTCCGTTACACGTCCTCCATTGCTCAACGGCTCCAACTACCCATATTGGAAAGCAAGGATGAGAGCGTTCATTAAATCTTTGGACGAGTGTGCTTGGATTGCTGTTGAAGAAGGATGGTCCCCTCCAACTCAAGTTGATGAAGAAAAGAAAGAGACTGTGAAGAAGAAGATCAACTGGAGTACCGAAGACATGAAGAAATCTAATGCAAATGGAAAAGCTCTAAATGCAATCTTTGGAGGTGTGGACGAGAATCAGTTCAAGTATGTGGCTATGTGTGAAAGTGCCAAAGAAGCTTGGGAGATTCTTCAAACAATTCATGAAGGGACGAATGTGGTAAGAACATCTAAACTACAAATGTTAACCACCATGTTTGAAAATCTCAGGATGGGAGAGGAAGAAACAATAGCCATCTTCAATGCAAAGTTGATGGATATTGCAAATCAAGCCTATCAACTTGGGAAGAAATACTCCGATAAGAAGTTAGTGCAAAAGACTCTTCGATCTCTTCCAAAAAGGTTTGAAGCAAAAGTAGCTGCAATAGAAGAGGCAAGAGACATCACAACCATGAAGCTTGACGAGTTAATAGGTTCATTGCAAGCATATGAAATGAACCTGAACCCTGAAAGAAAAGTGGAAGACTTTGCTTTGAAGATAGAAGCAGTCAAGCAGAAAGAGTTATAACAGACTGTTGTAACAGATGATGAAGATGAAGAAGATGGAGAATTTGTTTTCCTTTCAAAGAAGCTGCACAATATGCTCAGAAAGTATAAGAAGAAGGGTAGCAGATTTCAAAAGAAGGAGGTTCCTAAAGAAGAGAAGGAAGAAGCAGAAGATCATCAACAAAAGATCAAGTGTTGGGAGTGTGGTGGTGTAGGACATTATCAATTGGAGTGTGCCAACACTCTTAAAAAGAAAAGAAAGTCACTCAATGCCAAATGGAGTGATGACTCAGACTACAGCATGGACGAAGAAGAAGAGGAAGGCAACTGCAACCATCATATCTCGTTTCCAGCAATCATAAGTGAGGCAGCCTGCAAATCGAGAAATGTTGCAAAAAGTGTTACAACATCGGTTACAACATCAGACAGTGAATTCGATGAGGTAACAGAAAAAGATCTTCTCATGAGTTACAAACTAATGCTCACAAAGTTTGACCAGATGATGATACAAAACAAACGTCTAGAGAAGGAACTGACTGAATGTCAAGGAAAGTTGAGTCAAGCGGAGAAGATTCTAGAGTCCATGAACAAAGGTAAAGCAAAGCTTGATGAAATGCTTTCAATTGGAAGACCAAGTAAAGTTAAGAAAGGCATTGGATATGTTGGTGAGACTTCAAGTGCCAAGACTGAATGCTCAAGAGTTACTTTTGTAAAGTCAACTGCTCAACAAAAAGAGAAGCAAGTCAAAGCAAAGAAGGAGCGCATAAAAGAAGTGCCTACATGCTTTCATTGTGGAGAAATTGGACATATAAGACCAAAGTGCAACAAATTAAAAGAAGACTTGAAGAATGGAAGAGTAATTGGTCATGTGCAAGCAACCATCAAAAGAAGAGTCAGAGGAAGAACTATTGTCATAAAGAAGATATGGATTCGTAAAACTGAAGTATCGAGAGAGAATGTGAATTGTTCTACTTGTGTGATGATAGAAAGGGTGAACCAGGATGTTACAACATCAAGGTGCAACATGCAGAGCTTAGACCGAGGACCTACAAGGTCAACATGCAAGGTTTCATGATGAGATTTAAAAAAAAAAAAAAAAAAGAAAGGGGGAGAAATAAATAAATAAAAGAAAAAGAAAAAGGGAGGTAAAATGAAAAGAAAAGAGAAATTGCTTTCAAAAGAAATTTTTGAAAATTGAAGAGGTGTCTTAGAAGTTATAACTTATTTATGGTTGTTAGACCATGTTTTTAAATTCCCTAAAAGAAAAACCCTAAGTTCTTCCCCAAATTACTCTCCACTTTGAAACTAAGTCAAGAGAGAAGAAGAATCAGAAGAACGCCAATATGAGGACCAAGCGAATGGCGCGCCGAGCACGAGTGACTCCCCAGGAAATTGCCGCTCGGGTTGAAGAAGAGAAGAAGAAGCAAGATGGAAGCCTGTCAAGAACAGAAGAGACAGAAGACTGTTCAAAGGCTATTGTCCCATTTGTATCTCCTAATACCGAGACCACTGTACCTGCAGGACCATCTGATGCATCTACAGGGCAGAAAGACCGAGATGAACTTCTCAGTTGGATAAGAGACACTTTTCCAGGAGCGTATGTTCAACAAAATGACAGTTCTTCAACCGACTCAGAAAAGGAGGATGAGCAACCGGAGACCGAGTTACAGGATAAAGAAAATCCTCCCACCAGTGTTGAAGAAGAAGCAGCCGAGGTCTTAAAGAGCATTCATCAAGATTCAGACATTGTCACAGAAACTGTTGTAACACCTGCAGCAACATCCGGAAGTTCTCACAGTTCTGATGATATCCCTTTAAAGGAGAAGTTGTCTACGATGAAATCCGTGTCTTCAAAGCAGTAGAAGAAGAAAGGTGACAAAATTACAAAGAGGAAGTCATTTACTGATCCTGAAGAGAGTCCGAGGCCAAAGAGAAAATGCACAGATTATGCGAAACAGGGGGAGAAGAAGTCTTCCACATCTGAGAAAGGAAAGAAAGCCAAGGGTGTGAAAAGTACTGAAGTCACATCTCAGGGGGAGAAGAAATCCACTAAGGCTAAAAAGGGAAAGAAGAAGAAGGCCTCCCAGGTGTCAGGAGACAATGATGAAGAAATATTTCGAGACAAAGAAGCCAAAATGAAATTCAAGAGGTAGAGAAGAGAGGAGTTGTTGTGGAGAGATCAATTGATGATACTGCGTTTCTGAAATATGGTGTGACTGATCTCTTGAAGGAAAGGAGTTTGTTCAAGTCAGCCAGTTTTGCTGAGGGATATAGTCTTTCATTGGTTCAGGAGTTTTATAGCAACCTGCTACCATCCAATAATGGAATCTCCAGAGTGTTTGTTCGAGGGAAGTGGATTCCATTTACAGCAGCAACTATCAACAGATTTTTGGAATTCAAGGCAGAAGTAAAAGGAAATTTCGAAGAAGGACTTGAAGTCAATGAAGAAGTCCTGAAGAAGATCACAGGAGACAGAACCGAAGCATGGGGAGAAAAGACTCGGTTGCCAGCATCTTTGCTCACAGCTAAGTACAATGTTCTATTTAGAATTGGCATTCTTAATTGGCTACCAGATCCACACAACTCAGGTTTAGTGAAAGATATGGCATTGTTATTATACTCAATCGGGACTGGAAAGAAGTTTAATCTGGGGAGATTAGTATTTCAAAACATTGTGAAGGAAGCAGACAGTGTGAGCACTGCAGGCTCTTTGGGCTATCCAGCACTGTTGTCGCACTATTTGTTACAACATGGAGTACAACTTAAGAAGGGAGAAGTGTTTACCACAGTGAAGAAGCTGAAGATTTCACAGAAGTTGTTCACTCCAGGGAAGAAGATTCACTTACCAGTCGGTAGAATCTCTCCACTACCACCAACCGAGGAAGATGATGAAGGATTAAGCCTACCTGTTGAAATGGAATATGAGAAGTTTCTAAAGGAGCAAATTGAAGACCTTAAGAGGAGACAACGAGCAGGTGCTGCTGAACTGATCATCATTGCCAGACAGAAGCAAAAGCTAACTGCCCGCCTTGAAGCATTTCAACAAAGGCCAAGGGAAGCTCATGATCAAGTGTCTTGAAGATAGGGGGAGTCACAGAAAATGTTGCAACATATTTCTGCAACAATGTTGAAGCTTTGGCATCAATTATGGCACAAAGGGGGAGAAGTTTTACTGCTGCTGCTGCATTTCCAGACTGACTATTCTTTAAAACTATTCTTTTAGTTTGTTTATGTTTGGTTGTTCATGTTTTGTTGGTTCATAACATTGTTATGTCGGTTATGTCGAACATTGTTATGTTAGTTATGTTTAATCGTAGTTGGTTTTTTTTTTTTTTCTCTAGTTGCAATTGTCTTTGAGAATGTTTTACTCTTTGTAAGCAACTAGCAGATTAACTTGTCAGGTCTGGTGTCTAGTCTCCAGTAAATGTTATAACTGGATGTTGTAACAAGTGTCAGTCTAATCTGCGTCCCAGTAAAATGTTGTAACAGAGTGTTGTAACAGTGGTCAGTCTGGGAGCAGAAGAAGTTATGTCAAATTATGCCAAAGGGGGAGATTGTTAGTGCAAATGCACTTTAATGATTGGCATAATTTGACACCTAGTCAAGGTGACATGGCAAGCATGATGACGTGGCATGGATGAAGACATGGAATGAAGGATGACATGGCAAATATACTTGGCTAGGTGGAAAATATCATGAGAGATCTTGGAGGAGTTATTTTTGGCAAGAAATTACAACTCTCATGAAGATTGTATGAAGATCTTGTGAAAAACTATTTTAGGCAAGATGATCAAGAAAGCATCAAGTTGAAGACAAGATCCCAATCAAGACCATATTTAGAAGATTGATTGAAGACTAAATATGGGTGAAGCTAAATGAAGAGAATCCTATCCATGGAATGTTTCTTGAAGACTATTGAAGGCAAGATTTGAAGATTCTTGTTGAAGATTTGAAGAACCCTAATAGAGAATGATATGAAGTCTATTATGGGTATGTTTGAAGATGCGCCTATTGATGGCAAGATTTAGATGATGGATTGAAGATCCTTGAAGACCAAACTTGGGTGAAGTGAAGACTAAGTTTGGCAAGTTTCATGAAGACGCACAAGGACGTGCGCCCCTTGCGAGGGGGCTGTGTGGTGAGGAGCTGAAGAGGGAGGTTAGTTGCTGGTAGGTTCGGATCAGGTGATCGGGCTACATCGACTCAGATGGGGTGTCTTGAGGTCGCTTAGCAATGGAGCCAGAATTCAGCCAAGCCAACAGCCAGGGTCAATGTCGCAACAAATGTTATAACATAAGTTACGACATCTAATTTCGGAAGGTTCTAAAGTTAGAAGCCACGGAGATTCTAAAATAGGTATGCGCTATATTTGGGACGTTGAAGCGTCTATATATACCACCTTGGTCTAGGATTGGGTACGACTCTTGAAAGAGGGAGTAGGGAGGTACCGAACAATCTAGAGAGGGTAGTATTCTTTGTATGTGAGAGAGTGACAAGTGTGTTTTGTACTCTTCTATCTTTTACCCCTTTTTAGTGGATTGTTGATCTCCGGGCATGGCCCCCCAGATGTAGGCAAGTGGATGCCGAACTGGGTTACCAATGTCCTGTGTCTCTTCTTTGTGGTTTGTGTTTATTTTTCTTGAGTGCTTAAGTGAGTGAGTGTTCCTCTTATTTCACAAACCCTAACCGGCGGAACTAACAATATATATATGAATATGTATGTATACATAAATATGTATATGTATATACATACATATATCTATGTGTTTATATATATGTGCATGTATATGTATATGTATGCATATATGTATGTGTATAAGCATATGTATGTGTGTATATATGCATATGTCTGTGTATGCGTATATGTATCTATGCATATACATTGGTTTTGAACTGCCGGGATTTGGTTTTACGGTCAATTTGACTGTAAACCAAAATCCCTCAATGATGGGATTTCAAAAGCATATGGAAAATGAAATACCTCAAAACAAACATTTGACTTTAAAAAGCGAAGGGATTTGGAGTTACATGTAACTCCAAATCTCTTAAAACAAACACCACCATAAATATTTTATAACATACAAATAAATATAATTTTTATAAGAGTAATAGCATTTAGAGACTTAGTTAAATTGTATATATTTAAAAAACAATTCAATTAAGTTTTTTTTTAAAAAAAATCAATATTGTTTATATTTTAAGGCGTATAAGGTTTTTTTTTCGAAATAAATGTGTGAAATAATTGAGAAGAGAAAGAGGCAAAAAGGTTAATGCTAAAATTATATTTTATTGATAAAAAGACAAAGTTTAAAGCACTCGATTATTATAAGTCTTTTGCATAATATTTTTTATTTAATATTTTTTTAAACCGCATATATCGAATCCTATTAAGGCTCAACATGACCTTGTCCTATTTAAAACTAAATTTTCACAAACACACTAATATGTATTGTGAATCAATTTATAATAATCTTCAATATTTGAGCTATCTCCAACAATTTCAATATACTATTTTCTATAGTGAAAAGTTCGTATTCCACTTTATTCTCCAATTCAATCATTCAAAAATATATTTTTTAATTTTTATTTTGAAAATATTAAATAATTAAAATTCTCTCTATATATATACATACGTCATTGGGAATTTGATTAAATTTTTAAAAAATTAATGTTAAAGGCTTAATAAGTTTGTCAATTGTTAGAACAAGAGTACAAAATCAGTGCAATAAAAATGAGTGGAACTTAAAAAAAACTAAAAAGTAAGATTCGAGATATGTTTCTAAAATATAATATATATTTATGCTCAAAATGCACTTATGAACCAATGGTTTATAATGACTAGAGCAAAAATATACTTTATGCATATAATACTAAAGTCCTAATGTAAGCTAATTAAAACAAAGCGAGATGAGCCCATATAAAAGTCTGTGGTGACAAACTTTAGAGTTTTTTTTATATTTTTTTAAAATATGCATAAATAATATGAAGGATATTTCATTTATTTTGATCGATTATTAAATAATAAAAATAATTGATTGGATTTAAGATCAAGCTCACTAGAACTCAATAATATAAATGGCTCATGTGATGTATATATATAAACTTCATGCTCTCATAAGGTACTTATCGCTCTCATAGGGTACATATCTGAGAGTCAAATATGTTCAAAGGAACAAGTACAAAACTATGTTAAAAAATTTAATTAGTTATAAACCTAAAGTGAGCTATAGTTATCAAAAGTGAATAATTTTTAAAGTATTTTGAACCATGAATCTCATGCGACATTTTTTCAAATTTTATAATTTATTAAAAGAAATTCTTAGTTGAGCACATGCATCTACCAGGAAAATAACAAACCCAAAAATAAGTCAAATTTGCTATAGGAATAAAAGAATATAGAATCAAGATAATTTTATTTATTCTTAAGAGCCAAGATTCACCGCCAACTATAACAATCAAATCCAATCAAGAATACTCTAGATGATGCTCTCCAGCAATTAAATATAATAAATAGCTTTTTTTTCTTAATTAAATATTTATATGCCATAACAACAAATTGACCAATTATATATTAAATTAAAGGGAATACTTGAAAGATTAAAATTTTAAAGGGTGGGACCAAAATAAAAGGCAATGTAAATAGTTAGTCAAATATATTAACATGTTAAATAAAAAATAACCATGGTTGATATTTTATAATTCGGTAAGAATTTTATTAGTGGTTATACTGTATCATAATAGAGTTTTCGTATATTTTTGGTTGATTTATTTTTTTTAAAAAAAAAGTTTAGTACGGTTTTTATATAATACATTAATATATATTTTAATCTCTTTACAATGAATTTATCCTCAATCTAAATATGATTTGAAATATATAATTATTTTATTATTTTGTTCCACATCCATGTAAAAGGTTAATATGATAGTAATTAATGTGATGTAAATATTGACTCACAAATTAATTTTCAAAATAAAACTGGAAATATTTAAAAATAACTTGTGGTTTCACGAATTTGCCAAAATAGGACATGATTTTTTTCTTAGGATACGTGGTTTTTTTAACAAACAAAAAATCATTAAAGGTATTAACTTTTCTTTATTTAGTAATGACAAAATTATTGATTTACTTGAAAGACTGATGGCATAAAAACATATATTTTTTCATTTTTAATTCCTCATAAAATTTCATTAAAAAAACTTCAATTTTCAAAAACTCACTTCAAATCATGTTGGAAATCATGTTTTTTTTATTGCATAAGCGGATATTTAAGTGAATTGACAATTTTATTCCCTATCAAGAAAGGAAGTGTTAATATTACTAACTGTTTTTTTTTTTTTTAAGCTTGAAAAACCACATCTTCAAAATCATAAAACCAAAAAAAATCTTATCTCTATTTTGCAAATTCTTGAAACCACAAGTTTTAGTTTTGAAATTTTAACAAATAAAAAATATTGTTTTATGATTAAAATTATTTACAAGATAGTGTGGCATGGTGTAATTTATCCAATAATATAGTCATATGACTCAATGACTGTCAATGATGAAATAAAAAGAACAAAGAATAAGTTCAATATTAAATATTTTGAAAACACATGCATTAAAATAAAATAAAGACAAGATTGTTAACTAGATGACAAATTTTGACAGTATATTATAGTACAATTATTGAAATGCAGATAAAAGGAAAATTAGTCATGAAAAACTTTAAATAAATATTAAAAGTAACTTTGTTAATGCATTTTTTGTCTTTATGTTCCTCATTTATCCATGCAATAAAAAAAGTTATAAAAAAATAAATAAAAGAAGAGCTTCCTTCATCTCTTTCTCCTTCACTCCTCTTCTTTCAATCAAAGCTCCTAAACATTCAATAAACTCAATGGAAACTAATGATGATCCTTATCCACTTGAAACGACATCTTATCATATTGTGAACCCAAAGCATGCAAAACATGCATGCCTCCATTAGGATTGCAGATGATCATTGAGAACTAACCTTTTCAATGCTTATGATTATTATAGACTAGCTAGTAGCCGAAATATGTAAAGAAATATTAGAATTTTTTATTTATTTGCAAAAAAAATATATCATTCAGTTAATATTAAATAACTTCACTTTAGGTCCTTGCATTGCATGTATTCATATACTTTAAAAAGTTCAATTATATTCATTATTTATAGTAAATTTTATATTTTCAATTTTATAATATTTGCAACTGTTTGGGTCTGCCAGATTATCAAATCTACTAAAAAACTTAATAAAAAAATAATATTTAGCGTCGTCTGTCAGTTACATATAGCATTAGTTTTAAGATTAGAAAAGAATAAAAATTGAACCTTGTAGAAGATCAATAAAGTATATAAATATATATAAGTAATATTGTAAATTTATTTATATGATATAAAAGAACTTTTTTAAAATAACAAACAATTCTATTGTTCTTTGATTTTTAATATAAGTATTTAAGTTAGTATATTTTATAAGTATATATATATATATATATATATATATATATATATATATATATATATATATATATATATATATATATATATTTCTCTAATATATTAGTAGTAGTTGTTGTTGTCGAAATTTATATCCCACTCTTATGCATGGATAGCAAAAAAGCTTATAAATTACAAGTTTATGTTTGAAAATGTAAAAGATTAAGATTTATATGATGAAATAATTATTAAATATCAATCACATAAGTCTCATATAATAATACTATTTTTTTTAAGTGAGTAGGTGATCATACACAAGTGAGTGGATGGTGGACCAAGAGAAGAGGAAAAGAAGAAGAAAAAGGCACATAGCCTTTTCCTTTAATCAAAATCTTCATAATCGAAATTCATGAAATTAAAATAACAATCATTGACAAGTTTAAATTCCCAAATTAATTGGCTAATGATTGCTAGTGCCCCATCACAAAGTTGGAAATCACCTTCTTATATACATATATATCTAGACATATTATGGTGATATAGATCTCAAATAAGGGATCATATCTTGCGGTCATATCACTCTAAAAGGTGAGTGTTCTAATTTTGACATAAAGCTTACTTCCTTAATAAGGATGCTTATTTCCATCAATATTAATAATTTTATAGTGTTTACTTTTTTTTTTTTTTTTTTTTTTTTGGTGCGCCATCTCCATGGTGGGCTAGAAATAGAAACATCTCTGGATTCATGTCAAGGTAGTCTGCGCTCAATAAGCTTGAAGATTAATATTAGGATTTGAAATGGATTCATAATTATTATATTTCATTGTATTATTTATTTATTTTAACTTTTTGCATTTTTAAAATATTCAATACAGTTTTCATATTTAAATAGGAGTCTTTTTTTTCATTGTAGTTTCTATGTATGTTTGTAAAATATATATGCATCCAACATGAATTCTAGGATCTTAAATGCATCCAAAATCCCCATATTTTCATGTTTTTATTTGTGTTATTGTGCTTCTAAATAGTTGTATAGTAAAAACTGAAATGCATAACATTTGAATCTGAATTGTTCAATCAAATATACACAGTAATGTAATCAATCACAATTGTTGAATTATATTTCTACTACTGTAACCTTGCTAAATACCAAACTAATACCTAATTAATTTGTAGATAAGTCTGTCTCTCTCCATAATCGTCACTGTACTTAACTGTGGATGTTCTAGAAACGTCCGTAATTAACATATTAACGTATTCTCAATATATATATATATAATCCCTATATTTGCATTGTAATGTTTATCTTAATTTTTACATTTTTAAAATACTCATTGTAGTCACTGTATTTTGATTAAAATTTACATTATTATCCTCGTTGCTATATATTTATGCATAATACAGTATAAATTGTGGTATTTTATTTATCTTAATTTTTATATTTTTAAAATACTCATTATAATCACTGTATTTTGATTAAAATTTACATTAGCATCCTTGTTACTATGTATTTATGCATAATACAGTATAAAATGTGGTATTTTATTTAACATCACTTATCGCATGTGTTTGTTATTTTATGATTTTTCTTTTATGATACGAGGTAATACACAGAAAAAGGAATATATTTGCGCATGTAAAACTAAAACAATGATGAATGATATAATTTAAATAGTGTATCATACATTTGGAAAATATTGAGATCAAAATAAATATTAAGATCAAATATATAGAAAAACTATTGTAATAACACTGTTCATTTACTATAGCATATTATAAAAATACTTTATTATAATTTGTTGTCCAACATCAGAAGATTACAACAAATAAAAACAAGAACGCATAACAATTTACATAGTTCGGTTGACATGACCTACATCCATGAACAGAGAGAGATATTTGTTTATTTATTTTTAGAAAAACTTATATAAGAACTACATAAAATAGTAGAACAGAAATATATAATATAAACCTCCATAAAACCTGGTTGGATTGTTTCGAATAATATATAAAAAAAATTGGTTCAGTCGAGTCGCTAGCACTGTAGAGGTGGGCACGGGCCGGTTAACCGGCCCGGCGGGCCCGACCCGGCGGGTCCGGGCCGGTTTTTGACCGGCCCGTAACCGGCCCGTGCAACAGTAGTAACCCGCCGGGCCGGGTTGACCCGGCCGGCCCGGCGGGTCACGGGTCAGCCGAAAACAACCCGGACCCGGCCCGTGAGGTTTTTTAACCCGCCGGGTCCGGGCCCAACCCGCCGGGCCCGGTCTTTTTTCTTTATTTTTTGATTATTAAATTAAAATTAAAAATTGAATGTTGTTGATGGGATTCGAACTTGGTCCCCTTACAAAAACCTTCAACCTTCTAACCATCCTATCCAACTTTCATTTTGAATCTAAGTGTTAAAAAAATTAAATAAAACTTGAAACCCGGTTTGGAACCGGGCTTAACCCGGCGGGTTAGGCCCGGTTCCAAACCGGGGTTTGACCCGGCGGGTCAACCCGCCGGGTCAACGGGTTGGGTATCCCCAACCCGTAACCGGCCCGTCTACAGTACGGGCCGGTTACGGGTCATTGAACCGGCGGGCCGGTTACGGGCCGGGCACGGGCCGGGCCGGTTATTTTTTGGGCCCGTGCCCACCTCTAGCTAGCAGCTCAAGCTCTCCGCTCCCACCATAGGCCTCTAGTTTTTTTGGCCTTTTAAGATGAAGCTCTTACAATTTTAGGTGGAATCATAATTCGGAGCCCGCCACTAAGAAATTGAAGGCATCTCAACATAATTGGATACATATTTATTAAATAAGTAAATTAAGAACACATTACAGGAAAAAAAATCCATTATATTTATATATATAAAATTTGACTTAGTGGTTGCAAACTAGCAAGGGTCATATCCAAAGGATTCTAGCCAAGGAGGTAGCTTAAAATGCAAAAGGTTTTTTTTTATTATTTTATTTTTATAGCCATGCTCGAGATAAAAAGGTTACTTTTCTATATATCTTTCGAAAAGTACTTTTATATATACGCCTTTAAAATTTGGTTTCTTAGTGTATGTCATTAAGCCAATATTCTATTGACTCATTAAATAAAATAATATTTTTGGCTATGAAATGACCACAGCCCATGCCCTGATTAATACCTTTTGAAATAACCATCAAAGATATAAGAATGAATTTACGGAAGTGTACCTTGATATGTCCATTGTTAAGATAATCTAGCGTCTCATGATCGGTTAATCTTGCAAAGTGATATGTGATTTTTTTAAAAAAAATTTATAAATAGGTGACAAACACCCTCAGTTAAAAGTGTTAAAAACACAGATATATATAGAGGTATACTATTTCTAATGGTATATCCATCTCATGGGGATTTATCTTTTGGGCTGAGTTAACATGGGTGGTTATGAAATCCTGTCACATGAGCCCAAAATGATATATCAGGACTATAACTCTACGATGATAAATTCCTCAACCAAGCAATCTTTGAGAGATGGAGAATACAACTCATCTCATTAGAGACCCATACTAGAACCCAATATACCACATCTAGTGTTAGTGATTAGTGAGTGAAAAGTGTTTTCTACTGCACAACATGGGTACGATTTTGAACCCACACTTGCCCATCCACTATCCAAGTGAGAAACTACTAAGCTATATAGTGGTTCTCAAATTGATATATTGTAACCAGAGTTTCTCACAAGGATAGCAAAGATTAAAATATGAGTATAATTACAATTTGGAGACTATATATAAATGTAATTATATTAATTTCTATTTTAATTTTGGCAATCATAAAATTAAAAATAACTAATGGTCTTTACAAATAAAACATCATATTTTACTTAAATTATTTTAAAGTCTAAATTAACAAAAAAAAAAACATTATTTCATTACATAATTGAGCTTAATTTAAAAACGATGACTATTAATACACTATTATTAACCTGTTGCTGAAAAGTTGGATTTAAATTCAACTTCATATGCAAAACTAAAACCAACCATTTAAAAGTTTAGTTTAATAAAATAAATAAACAAATAAAATGTTGTAGATTATAATAAAATAAGATTAATAAAAAAGATATTATCTTAATCAGTTAATGTGATATGATCTAAAGGGTAATATAGGAAAGAGCTAAATTCCTTTTATGGGCTATGCATAGAAAATGTTAATATTACAAATTGAAAAATTGGGAAATTTTTTCAATTTCTTAAAATTTTTGGTTTTTTAAAATAATAAATTTACCTACTTAATATTGTGAAAATATGTTATTTCCTAACTTATCTATGTTATTATTTTTCTAATTCCTATATCTTCTAGTGCTATTTATTTTCCCCAAATATAGGAAGTGATTAGAAATTTAGAAAATAGGTTTGTATGAAAAATACTATTTTAAATATTCAAATGTGTGAAAATTCTTTATTAGGGGACCAAAAAAAAAGAAGAAAAATAGGTGGGATAAAATATTTTAATATAGAAAAAGAGTAATACATGAAGGAGTATTATATTTAATTTTAAAATTAATTTTTGTTGGGTAAAATTACAATAAATTTATTCCAATTTATTCCAACATCCTCAATCAGTACCATCTTTGAAATAAACCTAAATGTAAATAATTATTTTTATAAAATTTAATTACTAAAAAAATTAGTTATTATGAAATATTAATTATTTATAAATATCATCCATGGATTAAATAATAATTTTATTAATGTTCATAAAATAAAAGTTGAGTTTTGCCTTTAAAGCAAATTTTTTATTTTTTAAATCAATGCTTAAATAAATTTGCTCCTCATTTGACAAATTTAAATATTATATATATATGCGGACAAACCTCTCTCAACTTTCTGAATTCATAGCATTATCACTTGACTATTATAATCATAATTGTAAAACAAAAATGTTACAAAAATAAAAATACAAATCATACTAAAAACTGCCCAAATTTCTATCCATTACAAAACAAATAAATATTCCTTCTATTCATTTACCCAACGTATTCCTTTTATAATAATTTTTTCCTTTTAAAACATATGAAAATTTTAACTGTTTTTATTTATGAGCTCAAATATTTCCTTATTATCATTAAAATTTCTTTTTTTTTTTATTTTTCAATATTTTATTCAGCATTAAATTTATATATATTACTAAAATTACTAATTTGTCAGATTCATTTGCTAAGTATACTCATTAATTACCAAATACATTCAAATAAAAAATACATAGAAAGACAACAATCAAGAAATTCATTTCCTTTTTTGAAGAGTGAATAATCAACAAATTAGTGAAAATATATAGTCCCATATATATATATGTAAAGTAAATTTTTTGATTTATTTGGCCTGATCCTTAAAAAATCATATTATTTATTAGATGAGATCCAATGAAATTTTGGATTAGCGTTGTTTAAAATTAAATAACATATGATTTATGCTTATATATAAGTTCATTTTCATCCTTTCTAGCTCTCATTCTTTTTAGTTTTTATCTCATAGTCTCTGGGATTCCCTCTCTCCCTAGGCCAAATCTCTCTTCCTCTTTTCAAAGGTTAGTCCTTTATTTATTTATTTTGCATATTAACCCTTTGAAATTTTTTAAATTTCTTGTTTTACCTTTTATTACGAGCATTATTTGTGTGTATATTTATGGTGTTCTTTTTAATTTACATTTTACATATATAACAAAATCTTTTTTTTTGTTATTTTTATTTATTCTTTTGAAAATGTTTTCTTGTACATATAATAAATATAGATTCATATGAGTCTACTTTTTTTTTTTTACAAATCCTTTCATAAGATTCTAAATATTTTAGCTGAGATCAATTTAGATATCATACCTCCTGAAAATTTAGTGTCAAATAATAATAATAATAATAATAATAATAATAAATCAATGTTTTTTTGGTGATATATTAGGAAATATGTAATTATGAGACTCTATAATCGTATTTATGAAAATCCAATATTTTAGGAAGGTATATATAAGGATTATTAAAACTTGTCTTATTTTCTCAAACATATTCACATAAAATCATATTTTTAGAAAGGCATAAAATTATGAACAATTTCCAAATGTTAATTAAAGTTTAAGCTTTTTGTCCTCTTCCTGATTGTCGTTTTCCTAAAAATCACCACGTGTTCCACAACGTACGGAAATTTCATTTTAATCCGTAATTATAATATCCATAGTATTTTCATCCCTAATCAACCCAAAAATATTCTTGTTATTATTATTATTTTTTAATTTAGTTCATTTATATTTATCGATTAAATCTTTAATTTTAGCTTTGAATTTCATTATATAAAAGCAAAAAAATATTTAATTTAATCCCAATTTTTTTCATTTAAGTCCCTAAATTTTTTTAAAAAAATATCATTGATCTCTAAACTACACAAAAATATTTATTATATTTAAAAAAAAATTTATTTTAATCATCCAATGACCCATATTTAATTTAAATTCTTTTTTTTCTAAAATAAACATATTTATATAATAAAATTTTCAATATAATAATTAAATAACCTTTTACATACTTTCCCTATATATATAGCCACACAAACAAACACATCCTTCTGTGACATTTTACAATGTGTCGCTATAATTGTTCTCAGGCTTCCTTCCTAAAACCATCAATGGATTCCGGCAAGCTCCCCCGCCGGAAAAACAAAGTCATCTTCATCATGGGAGCCACTGGCTCCGGCAAGACAAAGCTCGCCGTCGACCTCGCCCTCCACTTCAACGGCGAGATCATCAACTCCGACAAGATGCAAGTCTACGATGGTCTTGACATCATCACTAACAAAGCCACTCTCACCGAGCGCGCCGGAATCCCCCACCACCTCCTCGGCGGCGTCCCTCAGACCGCCGACTTCTCCACCGAGGACTTCCGCCGTGCCGCCACCTTCGCCGTTGATTCCATAATCTCCCGGGGAAAACTCCCCATCATTGCCGGTGGCTCCAACACTTACATCCAAGCTTTAGTCGATGGCGATGACGGCCTCTTTCGAGCAAAATATGAGTTATGTTTCATTTGGATCAACGTCGAATTGCCGGTTCTTTTTCAATTTGTCGGGAATAGAGTCGACAAAATGGTTGAGCTTGGGTTGGTTGAGGAAGCAAGAGGAGTGTTCAATATCGAAGATGATGATTATACGAGAGGAGTTCGAAGAGCTATCGGTGTGCCGGAGCTTGATAAGTATTTTAGGGATGAAAATAAGGTAAGCAATGATCGAAAAGCTGGGATTTTGGGGGAAGCTATTGAGCAAGTGAAGGTGAATACTTGTAAACTTGTGAGTTCACAGTTGGTGAAGATAGAGAGGTTGAGGGTGGAGTCAGGGTGGGATGTTAAAAGGTTGGATGCTACCGGAGTTTTCTTGAAAAGGGGATCGCCGGAGTTTGAGGGAGCTTGGATGGAGATGGTGGTGAAACCGGCTTTGGATATAGTGAGGAGGTTTTTGAATGGTGAGAGTGAGGAGGTTCTTGCTGTTGGTGTGTGTGTGTGTGATTCTCAAAATGGGAGGGAGATGATATATAATATATAGATATAATAATATGTGTGATTCTAAAAATGAGAGGGAGATAATATATAATATATTATTATTATTATTATTATAGGTATTATAATATGTGTAAGAAGAAGGCGGTGAGAGAGAACAAATTGTTATGAAAGTTTTTATGTATTGAAAAGAAAAATAAATGGAGTATTTTATTCTTGCCAATGGGTATTTTGTTGGGGTGTGTTTTGTTAGTTTTTTATTTTTGGTAAATTATCTTGTGTGTCTTAAACTTTGATGTGGAAAATAAAGAGGAGAGAGAAAGTGAGATATTTGGAAAAAAAAAATTTTGTTGGAAAAAGAAAATTGAATAGAATTAGAGTTTTATTGATAAAATTAATATGTTATTTTTGAAACAAACTAAATGGGATATGTTATTCAAGACCTTGAGTATAATTTGGTGTTATATTCTTTCTGTTTTTATTTATTTGTTTATTTATCTTGGACTATCAACCTCATTGCATCATTAGTAAGACATGAAGTATAATTTGGTGGTTATTCTTATATTTTTTAACATATTTTTGGGCTATTACTTTCATTTCATTGTCGGTTCATAAATTTTTAATTTAATACATATGCAAACATCAAGATTTCACATAATGAGACGTTACGTTTCAAAATTTCACATAGTAACGTGTGAAAAGAATTTTAAACGTTAAAGAAATTTAGTTGTTATTGTTAGAAAATTGAGAAAAGACAGATATGACCCTATCATAGTTTTATCTCTACTGCAACTCACAAAGTATGACCAGGTCCTGATTTAGGGGAATCCGCCATGCCTAGGCAATTATTTAGTATGGTTACCTATAATATCTAGACACTAGAGAAGCTGGACATAAACAAACACATTGTTTGGCTTGAAAGGTTTGCGGTAAACCAAGACGCTAGCTGCAAATAGAAGTTTTCTCACTTAAGTAGTTAGGTAGTGTTTGTTTTAAGGTATTTGAAGTTACATTGTAATTTCAAATATCACATCCAAAAAATCTTTTATATGGTTTGAGAGATTTTAAAATATTAATGTAAAACCAATTACTCCAATGAATGTATTTGGACTTACGTCCAAATTGGGCGTAAGTCGAAATCCCAGGAGTTGAAAATCCTTAGGTGATATATATACACATGTATATATGCATATATATACACATATAATATATATACATATACATATACATACATATACACATACACATACATACACATATATATATATATATATATATATATATATACACACACACACACAGAAATATATACATATACACATACACATACATATGCATAATACGCACATACATATTCTTATACACACATATATACATATACATTTATATATTTATATAAACATACATAGGTATTTTTACATATGTATACATACATATACATATACTAATATATATGTAGGGAGTTAAAAATCTTTAGGTGATGTATATATACATGTATATATGCATATACATATACATACGTATGCACATACACATAGACATACATATACACATACATTTATACATACATTTATACATATAAAAAAATATACACATACACATACACATATGCATAATACACACATACATATACTTATACACACACATATACATATACATTTATATATTTATATAAACATACATAGATATTTTTACATACGTATACGTACATATACATATACATATACTCATATATATGTCTATGTATGTATGCTTGTATATTTATAAAACATATATAGGTATTTTTACATGTGCATACCTATATATATACATATACATATGCATATATGCATATATACAAACACATACATATACACATATACATGTATGTACACACACACACACACACACACACATATATATATATAGATGCGTATATACACGTGTTTTTCAATTCCAGGTTTACAAATTCTTCCAAACAAATATAAAATCTTATAATACAGTAATTCCAGTTACATTCAACCAAACACAAGATTTGACTGCACTGTATTTTGAAAACCAAGTATTTCCAGTTACATTGTAACTAGAAATCCACTGCATTTAGAATTACATCCAACCAAATGCCCCCTTAGACAATTTCTACACAAGCCTCACACATATAAAGTGTGTTTGGTTCGAAAGTAGTTATCCGAAGTGGTGGAAGTCTTGAAGCACCACTTTGGTTGAAGTGAAGGTTTCAATTGAAGTGTTCAGTTCTATGTGTTTGATTGAAAGGGAAGTGTCAAATCATTAATTATTATTTTTTAGTTAGTGGAAATAAAAATTTAGAAGATGATGGATCACCACTTCATCATGGGGTGAAATTACCACTTTGTACTTGTTGGGTTCATTTTATAATTATTTATCATAATAAATTTTAAAAATATTTTTTTATAAACAATAAAGGAGAAAAAGATAAATAATTAAATAATTAAAAAAAATTAAAAATGATAAAAAATAAAATAAAAAAGTAAAAAAAATGATAAAACATAAATAAATAAATAAGGATTATTTTAATCATCTACATGAAACCACATGGCCAAAGTGGGATGCCGAAATGGACTTCGGCCAAAATTTTCCCAAAGTCAAAGAGTGAAGTGAAAGGTTTTGGAAGTGGTTACTTCTGCACTTCGGTCTCCACTTCAGTGAACCAAACAAGTGGAAGTGTCACATTAGCTCCCACTTCCGTCACTTCGACCTCCACTTCGGTGAACCAAACACACCCATGGATAGAGATATATGTGGGAATCCGTGTGAGATATATAGTTCCATGGAGGTCAATGTGGGTTTATGGATGATTTGTGCAGAAATATTGTGGCAAAAGAGTGATGTTGCAGAGAGTTCATTCAAAGAAGGTGACTGGCGAAGTTCAAGAAAGACTCATGGGAGCACAACACCAAGTTTGATGATTTTGTTATGTGAGCTGTTAATGCAACCATAATTACTAGTAACTGAATGAATGAATTGTAATTTTCAGCATTTGTAGTTGTTACAAGGGTGTTACAATAGAGGTAGTGTCCTGGCATATAAGGTGTTCACTAAAATGCCAAATTGGACAATTGCTTACAATTTGTAATGATTCTCAGGGATCTGCTATATAACAGAATGAGTAATGAGAGGAATGGCATCTTTTGGTCATAATTTTCTCAATTCTCCTATCTATCCTCTCCTATCTCTCATTTATTTCCTCTGCTCACCCTTTTTCCTTCTCTACATCTCACCATCCATATTCCTGAAAATAGCTAAAGCTTGCTACAATTTGGTACTTTCATTGAGAGATAACGAACGACATGAAGACTAAGATGAGGGCTAAGGAGGAGCAACTCTCGACGGTGGTTGAGCAACTCGCATGCTTCGACTATGTTTTTCCCCAGCTTGAGTTGCTTTTTCGACAGTCTAGCAACACTCAGAGTCATTTGAGGTTATGAAAAAGAGTCATGAGGAGTCCGTCGAGATCCTCCGCAGCTCGCTTGCTGCTCAACAGATGGTGATAGCGGAGATAATGCTTAAATTACAGCAAATCGACAGGCCAATAGCCCAATCTCCTTCACCTCAACCACTCATTCCACTACTAATCTCCAATTCAGGTACATCTCTTCATCAATTGTCACCCCTTATTCTAGCATCAGTGCTATCGCCGATATCCATGCCGACCACCAGGTTACCGGTGATTGAGGTTCCATTCTTTGCTAGAGAAAACATTCTCGGATGGTTATTTCAGATTGACCATTTCTTCACCTTCCATCAAATCCCCGACGATTAGTGTCTCGCCATGGCGGGCATTCTATATGGTCGGTCCAGCTCTTCAATGGTTTCAATGGCTTAATTCCAAGGATCAACTCACAAATTGGAATGATTTTGTTTGCAAAATTGAGCTTTGATTTGGTCCATCCTCTTTCATTAACCATGAGGTGGCTTTTTTCAAGCTCAAGCAAGCATCCACCTCTCTCTACAAATATGCAGGACTTTGAGTGCCTTTCTACAAGAATTATCGGCCTGAAACAACAGAGTCTCTTAAATTGTTTCTTATCGGGCCTTCGTGATGAGATCCAGCAAGAGATCTACTTGTTGAAACCCAGAGATCTCCATGACGCTGTCGACATGGCAAAATTGGTGGAAGATAAGCTTCAAGCAAGTAGATCCAGTATGAATCAGCCTTCGTTCCATCGTCCACAGGTGCCAGCAATTGCATATCAAGCTCAATAATCGACGACCAACCGTCCTGCTTCGTATGCTGGTCCGTTCCCCCATCAAGTGTTTCACGCCCACAGAAATGAAGGCCCAACTAAAAAAGAGCCTTTGCCTAAACTGTGACTCAAAGTTCACTCCTAGTCACTGATGTAAACCGGCTCAATTACTTTGTTTAATAGTAGAACATGAGGATTTGATTTCTATGGAGGAGGATCCACCGCCAGAATCACAGTTCACGCCCTTATTGGATAGTTTGTTCCATCAACCTTGAAGATAGCGGGTTCCATCCATGGCCAAGATGTCATCATCCTCATCGATGGCGAATCAATGAATAATTTTGCGTAGTCAAGATTGGACAATCACCTTAATTTGGTCATCCAACCATCACATAACCTATGAGTTACAGTGGGGAATGGTGATGTTGTTCCAAGTATGGGGTCCTGCTCTAGAATCAAATTGAGGGGGTGAGACCATATTCACTATGGACCTGATTCTACTTCCGATTTATGGCTCAAACATTATATTGGGGGTATAATGGTTGCGCTAGTTTGGACCAGTTATATTTGATTACAACGAATCATATATGGAATTTGGCTATATGGGCTAGAGGGTTCGCCTTCATGGGTTGAGCCAGCTTCAACATGACGCGGTGAGACCAGCTTCTTTCCATAAGTTAGATATAGACACAACTCAATTCTTTTAGCTCACAGTTGAATCAACTCACAGGGACCCACACCCAAAGTTTGGATCCAATGCTCCTGTCATTTTCCTCTATGGCCTCACCAAAATTCTCAGGGAAAACGAAGACATCTTCATCATTCCGAAGGGTCTTCTGCCAGCCAGGTAGCACAACCACACATCCCATTACTTCCTGGAACCAACCCGGTGAATGCCAAATTGTATAGTTACTCACACTTGCAGAAGTCTAAAATTGAGAAGCTAGTAAGGGAGATGTTGACCGATGGGATCATACAACTGAGCACCAGTCTGTTTTTATTATTGGTGCTCCTCGTGAAGAAGAAAAATGGCACTTGACATTTTTGCGTCAATTACAGGGTGTTGAATGCTGTTACGGAGAAGGATCGGTTTCCCATCCCTATGGTAGAGGAACTACTGGATGAAGTAAATGGTACCAGAATTTTCTCCAAGTTACACCTTCGTGCCGGGTACCACCAAGTCAGAATACACCCGGATGACATGGAGAAGACATCATTCCGAACTCACGATGCCCATTTCAAATTTCTTGTTATGCCGTTCGAGTTATCAAATGCGACGTTGACCTTCCAATCCCTTATGAACTCGACGTTCAGGAAAGTTCTTCGCAAATTTGTCCTTATTTTTTAACGATATCCTCATCTATAGCCCTAACTGGACCTCACACTTGCTTCATCTTCGTGAGGTCTTCACCCGACTTTGACTTCACCGTTTGTTTGCCAAGCTCTCCAAGTACGAATTTGGCTGCATGACAATTGGCTATTTGGGTCATGTCATCTTTGGGGAAGAAGTCACCGTCGACCCTGAGAAGATTCGGGTGGTTAAGGAGTGGCCAATTCTAGGGTCCATTAATGCTCTAAGGGGTTTTCTAGGACTCTACGGTATTACCACTGATTCGTCACCCATTACTCTAAATTAGCAGCACCTTTAACAGAGCTCCTCAGGAAAAATGCCTTTGTGTGGAAGGCGATAGCAACTTAAGCTTTCCATAAGCTTCAACAAGCACTCACTCAGACACCTGTGCTACAACTACTGGACTTTTCAATACCGTTTGTTACTCAAACAGATGCTTCGGGTACTAGAGTTAGCACTATTCTACTTTAGAAGGGGCATCCAATTGCCTACTATAATAAACAATTAACGTTGAGACTACAGGTGGCGTCAACTTGCGCTTGGGAGATGTTCACCATCACTGAAGTTGCGAGGAAATGGCGTCGGTATTTGTTGGGATGCCGATTCACTATACAGATTGATCATCAGAGCTTTTGAGCATCGATGCACCAAACGATTCAAACGCAGGAGCAACAACTATGGCTCTGCAAATTGGTGATTATGACTTCAATATTGAGTACAAGCCCGACATTCTCAACGATCCAGTAGATGCTCTATCCCGAGTAACCAGAATATCCTGCAATACTCTATTCTCTAAATCACATCCACAGCTTGTCCTATAGGATGCCATCCGATGAGCTTACAACCATCATGCTGACACTGTTGCAATGATTGATTCTGTCACACAAGATCTAGGGCAACACCATAATTTCCTAGTTAGAGAAAGCTTGATGTTGTTTAAAAGACGAATATGGATCCCGACAAACTCAGCTCTGCGACCTCTCATCGTAGCTGAGTTCCGTTCCACGCCTACTAGAGTACACGCTGGTGTACAGAGAACACTAGCTTGCGTGGCAAGCATGTTCTATTAGCCAGAGCTTCGTAATATAGTTGAGTATCAAGCATGTTCTATTGGCCAGAGCTTCGTAATATAGTTGAGTGTCAAGCAGTCAAACCGCGTCTATGGATTTTATCACCGTATTACCGCCATCAGGGGGAAAGATGACAATCATGGTGGTAGTTGATCGGTTATCCAGACAAGGTTATTTCTCTGCTTTAGGACAAAATTTGATAGCACCTCAAGTAGCTGATCAATTGGTGCTAGATGTAATCAAGCTACACGGTCCACCAGCACAAATCATCTCTGATTGAACCTTGATCTTCATGAGTAACTTCTGGCATGAGCTGTTCAAGCTTTAAGGAACGATGTTTGCCACAAGTAGCGCATACCATCCACAGACCAATGGAGAGACTGAGGTTTTGAATCGATATCTTGAGGACTACTTAAGATGTTTCACTTCGAATCATCTTGCTAGTGGACCAGATACTTACGCTGGACTGAGTGGCACTACAACTCTGCCTGGCATTCGGCTATCAAAATGACACTGTATGAGGCCGTATTTGATTGAGCTCTATCGTCATTGTAAGATTATCTGGCCGACACTTCCTCTGTTGCTATGGTAGATGATATCCTCTTTGAGCGCACGGAGATTATCTCGGCTGTACAAGAGAATTTGAAACACGCTCAGGCGTGAATGTACAGCCAAGCCAATGCGAAACGAACAGATGTTCAATTTCAATAAGGGGGCTGGGTTTTATTAAAGTTGCAACTATATCGCTAGACATCTCTCACACTGTGAAGCTCACATAAGTTGGCCAAGCGTTTTTATGGGCCTTTCCAAATCATTAAAAGAATTGGCGCTGTTGCATATGGCTTGCAGTTTCCACCAACCACTAAGGTATATAATGTCTTTCATGTTTCCAAATTGAAGAGGTTAGTCAAAGACCCTAGCAATAAGACTCATCCTTAACCAGAAGAATTTATAGATCAACATCTGTTGAGAACTCTAGAGTCAACACTAAATCAATGGGACATTTTGAAATTTGGTAAAATTTTTCAGGTCTTAATTTAGTGGAAAGGATAATCACCAGAAGACGCCACTAGGGCAGATAAAGAAGATTTCTGCAAGTGATAAGAGTCTAAATGTATGTATTTTTATGCTAGTTTTGTGTACATTGACAGGCTATTTTAGATGAATCGATGCCCGTTTTTCACCTAAATCGGTTATTTCCTTGTTACAGGTCATAAAGAAGCCAAAATGGGCTTGAGAACGCAATTGGAGTGAAATCGGCATAAAAAATCACGTTTTCGAAGCATCGACACTGTAGCAAGGAACTGGGTCGTTCAGAAAGCGAACTATGAACCGTGCGGGCACTATGCTCCTGCACGACGCCCATACAACTCACTGAACTCATGGACAACACTGTAGCAAAAGTCATGCAGCAATAGTATTGTAGCTGGGCAATGTAGCGTGACCCGGTTTTGTGAGAAAATTGACAGTGAACCGCGCGGGCACTGTGCGCCCGCACGGCTCGGGGTGAACATGTTTAAGGAAAGCTAGGGCACATTTGGAAGGACTTTTTTTTACTTTTTTTTTACAGACTTTTCTTGGAGCTTTCGGCGGAGGCGACTTCACCGGAGCTTTTGGAGGCCGAATCTTACGATCTAGAGGAGGAGAATCGAGGGGAGAACGTTATTGGGCAAGAATTTCATCGATTCCATCATTTAGGAGCTTGGAGATGACGAGGGAAGCCGCCCCTTCTTGCGGCGTTCGTGGAAGCCATCTGCATTCCTCTTCGTCTCTCCTTGTTCTCTTTGATTGAGGGAGTCTTCTCTATGTTTTTATTAGTTGTTTCCATGGGTTTATCTTGTGTTATTTCTTGTATGGACGGCTGACACGACCCCTTGTGTGTGTGTCCCGTAAGTGCACGGGTTTGTCAAAATAATTCTATTACCCTGGTGAGTGGGTAGTCGAATCCACAGGGAATAGGGATTTGGAACACAAGAATTCGCTATTTAGTTATGCGGTGTACGAAAAGTGATAATCGGTTTGATGAGAGAATTATGGAATCAATTAAAATAAAAGACAAGAAAGTAAATAGAGAGATGGGAGACAAGAGAGTGCAAGTAAAGCTAGAAGGAGAAAGACTAGCAATGAATGAAATAGGGTATCCGGACAAGTTACCTCTAGGACTTATGCTTCTAGTGCAAGACTATGCTATTATACTTTCCTATTGATGTTAATTGAGTCGAGGATATCCTTAAACACACGGTCCCAAACCTAAGGTCAACCGTGACTAACCCCAACACTATGTCCCGACATTAGGATTCACGTCAACCCTTCACTCTGTTACTCACGCAACTAAGCCCCAGGGGAGTATTTCTACCTAAGCCTAACACTATGTTGGATTGCTTTAAGCTTTAAGGATTCCTAGTGATAAAACCTGTTCCTATGTATAGTTCTAACCCTTTGGTCCAGGTGAAAGAACCCTAGTCTAAATTAAGCCCCAGTGCGTAGGATTCACGTCAACCCTTCACTCTGTCACTTGCGCAACTAAGCCCCAGGGGAGTTTATCTACCTAGCACTTCACTCTATTTCGACAGCTAATAAATCAAGGAAACGGAGGTAGGGAGAAATCACATCGGAAGGGAAAGAGGATACATCGCTACCTCACAACTCTCCCTCTCAACCTTCTTCAATCTTAAGTAGTCTAACCCTATAGGAGTTGTCACACCTCCAAAGGATAACCTAGATTGTTCTCAATCCTTAGTGTCACGGCTAAGAGAAAACAATAGCACAAGATAATTAAAATTGAAACTCAAATTTATTCATCAATAATGGAAAAGTATAATAACAATGTCATAGAAACATAATAATCCTAGGGTTTACAAGTCCGAATACCCACGAGGGGTTTAGTTCCTCATGGAGCTATACATGTTCATTAAAATATGAAAGAAAGAACAAAACAAAAGCATTGATGAAAACCCCCTTTCGTATGGTGTGGCCGTGGTCTTGTGCGGCCGTCGAACGTCGATGTCGATGCCGATGACATGCTTCAATCCTCCACAAAGTCCTCTCCGAAACCCTAGCCGCACTCTCCAGAAGTTGGGGAGAAAGATGGGTCAAAAGATATGTCAAAAGTCTCCAAATCGGGCTTTTATAATGCTGAGTGCGGCTTTAATTTTTGGACTTAACGGGACTTCACACGGCCGTGTGGAATTAACACACGGGCGTGTGAAGTTTCTGTCTGCTGAAAAATTAATTCACACGGCCGTGTGTTAATTCCACACGTCCATGTGAATTCTCTGGAATTCTGAAATTCGGCCGAAAGTGAACAGTAGCTTGCTACATTGTTGCTACAGTACTCGCCTGAAACGCTCCTGAGTCCGTCGTTCTTCATCGAGGCCATTAAATTGGGCATATAATCAATGGTAGATCGTGCCGATTGCTTCAAGTCTCCTTTTTGGCGAAGTTCTCCTAAACTACACAAGTTAGACTTGTTGTGAATGTGACTGCCTTTGTGCCCCTCCAAAGGAGGTTGGCACACACTCACAAGTCTAATCTCGTGCCTTGTTCCTTGCTTGGTCTGAAAACCTCCCAACAACGGCGAACACGATCTAACTTCGTTCTTCTTCTCCAAATTAGCTCCACAAACCTACAATGCATAAGAATACACAAATGCACACTATTTAGTGATAAAATCTGATAAAAGATATGTTCATTGTAAGATAATAACGCTTCGCGTTATTATAACACAAGCACTTGTCAACGGCTAAACCCCAAGGTCACCGGATGTCGGTGAACCTTGGGGTGAACTTGTGTTGAAGTTTTCTTTGATTTGCTAATGCATGTGGTTGGTTTATGATTTAAGCTTGGTGTACTTTTGATGTGTTGATCTTGCATGAGAACTCTGTATTTCAACTTCTAGGTTGTACTTGGCGGGTGACCATCGCCCGTGTATTAGACTCACCTTGGTTATTAGGGAATTTCGTATGAACTCGCCGTGACCATCGGATGTTTCGTACCCCTCCAATTATTAGGGCTGGACCTAGGCTGAGTCCTGGCTCTAATTAGAGAATTCCTTGTGCGTAATGCAATCGTAGGAGGATTTGGCCGAAAGAGATTCTGCGCCAATACTCGTATTGGATTAGGGATTATTACCGTAACCATCGGGATAGTCCATTTTGGGATTTCTCTTGGGCTTAACCACTGCATTCTTAGCTTGTCTGGCATTCTTGCAACCTTTAGTAACCCCAAGGAGACCCACATCCGGGACCACCTTCATCCCTGGATTTTTACACTTATACTTGGCATTTCGGCATTTTACCTGCTAGTTTAATTTTGTTAGTCATTAGTGCTCTCAAGTGATTTGGTAGGTTAAACAACGAGTAAAGAGGAAGTAAGGGTAGCTCCTTTAGCCCAGGGAATACGACCCTCTCGTGCCCGCACGAGAGGTATTACTTGACGACCCCGTGCACTTGCGGGAGATTTCATCAAGTTCTTGGCGCCGTTGCTGGGGAACCACAAGGAATACTCAGAAAACTTGTAGCTTGTTGATTTGACCATTGTTTTTGTTTACTTATTTCAATTCCTTGTTCTCGCTGTCGTTGATTAATCCAGCTTTTCATTTCTCTTTTTCTGCGTTTGTTATCTTCACTTCCTTTATTAATCCGGCCACCATTCCCTTCTGTAAATATTTTTGTATTCCTTTTCTTCGCATTTATGGATACAACCAATAATAATGTTGGCTGCTACCAATTGCAGGAACAGCGCCCGGTTTACTCGAGCGAACTTTCTCCAGGGGACGGCATGGTGGTGGCATCAAGTAAGCCTATTAAGTATGATTGGTGGAAGGTACAATTCTGCAATGCTCTGAACACTCTGGGGTTGGGAGGACAGAGTGTACAAGATTTCTTTAAACAATTTATGGGAGAAGATGAGCCAGCCCCAGTCGCGAAGTAATTCAACTCTTGTGCCACCACTTACAGTTGAATCTGAGAACGCATCCGAGAAACCCTCGGAAGTTGGGCATCAGAACAAAGGGACCTTGGAACAACTAGAAGCTCACAATCTTGTGGAAAGTATCTCTCCCCCGGAGGGTAACTCTGATTCATCCGATTTTGATGAAGTTCATGCGGTAGGAGAAAGTTTAGATGGAGGTAGCTTATCAGGGGATGAGACCAATGTAACGGAAGATTTGGACTTAGGGAAGTATGGAAGATTAAAATCATCAATTGAGGAACCGCTAGAGCTTGAGTTAAAGCCGTTGCCTGAACATTTCGAGTATGCATTTTTGGCAGAAGGGTCAAAACTTCCAGTAATTATAGCTTTAGATCTGACTTCTGTGCAAAAAGATAAGCTCATAAATGTGCTAAGGAATCACAAAAGGGTAATTGCATTGAAAATCTCAGATATTAAGGGGATTAGCCCATCTTTTTGCACTCACAAGATTTTAATGGAAGATAATCACAAGCCCATGGCGATACCGCAAAGAAGACTCAACCCAAATATGAAAGAGGTAGTACGAAATGAAGTGATCAAGCTTCTTGACGCAGGCATAATTTACCCTATTTCTGACAGTAATTGGGTGAGCCCAGTTCAGGTCGTGCCAAAGAAAGGTGGGATGATAGTGGTCACCAATGATAAGAATGAACTCGTCCCGACTCGAACTGTTACTGGATGTAGGGTATGTATTGATTACAAGAATCTTAATGACGCCACGAGGAAGGACCATTTCCCACTACCATTCATCGATCAGATGCTTGAGCGGTTGGCAGGACACGCTTTCTACTGTTTTTTGGATGGCCTCTCAGGGTACTTCCAGATCCCCATCACCCCAGAGGACCAGGAGAAAACCACTTTCACTTGTCCATATGGCACCTTTGCCTACCGTCGAATGCCTTTTGGGTTGTGCAATGCACCGGCCACTTTTTAGAGGTGCATGATGGCTATTTTCGATGACTTGGTGGAGGACATCATGGAAGTCTTTATGGATGACTTTTCAGTTTTCGGCGACACCTTTGATATGTGCCTCAGGAATTTGGAGAGGGTATTAGCTAGGTGTGAGGAGACCAATCTAGTTCTTAGCTGGGAGAAATGCCACTTCATGGTCAGGGAAGGAATTGTGCTTGGACACAAAATATCGCAGCAAGGGATCGAGGTAGCCAAAGCTAAAATTGACACCATCGAGAAGCTTCCACCTTCCTCTTCAGTTAAAGCTATCAGGAGTTTCTTGGGTCATGCGGGGTTCTACAGGAGGTTCGTTAAGGATTTTTTAGCAATTGCCCGACCGCTAACAAAGCTTCTTGAGAAGGACACTACATTTGAGTTCAATGAAGAGTGCATGACCGCTTTTCTCACTTTAAAGAAAAGACTTGTTGAAGCTCCAATTGTTGTATCTCCCGATTGGAGTTTTCCATTCGAGCTGATGTGTGATGCTAGTGATTTTGCTGTTGGTGCAGTACTTGGGCAGCGGCGAGAGAACCACTTTCATCCTATTTATTATGCCAGTAAGACGTTGAATGACGCGCAAGAAAACTACACCACCACAGAAAAGGAAATGCTTGCAGTGGTCTTCGCATTTGATAAATTCCGATCATATTTGGTGCTATCTAAGGTGACCATGTTTACAGATCATTCAGCACTGAAATACCTCTTGAGCAAACTTGATGCGAAGCCTCGTCTGATTCGGTGGGTACTCCTACTTTAGGAGTTTGACTTGGAAATAAAAGACAAACGTGGAGCTGAGAATGTCGCTGTTGACCATCTTTCTCGCTTAGAGAACCCTGTAGGGGATACCCCGGCGAATCAGGAAATAAATGATATTTTTCCTGATGAACATCTCTTCAGCATCCAAGTGAAAGAAGAAGACGAAACCTCGTGGTTTGCTGACTTTGCAAATTACTTAGTGGCTAGGACACGTCCGGATTGGTTATCCTATCAACAGAGAAAAAAATTTTACGCCGATTTGAAACACTACATTTGGGAGGACTTCTACCTGTTTAGAATCTGTGCTGATCAAGTCCTAAGAAGATGTGTTTCCCGGGCTGAGGGCTATGATATACTAAGTTTCTGTCATGAAGGCCATGCAGGAGGGCATTACAGTGCAAATCGAACGACCAAGAAGATTTTGGATGCAGGGTTTTATTGGCCTTCCATGTTTCAGGATACTCAGTATTTTGTGCAACACTGCGAAAGATGTCAAAGAGCGGGTAACATCTCAAGAAAAGATGAGATGCCTCAAACTCGGAACCAGGCGTGCAAAGTGTTCGACGTGTGGAGGATAGATTTCATAGGTATGTTCCCGAATTCTCGTGAGAACAAATTCATTTTGGTGGCAGTTGACTATGTCTCAAAGTGGGTGGAGGTACAAGCTCTCCCCATGAATGATGCCAGGGTTGTGGTGAAGTTCCTCAAAAAGTTATTCTCTAGGTTCGGTACACCAAGAACAATCATAAGCGACAGAGGCACCCACTTCTGTAATTCCCAGTTCACCAACACTCTTAAGCGTTATGGTGTATCTCACCAAATGGCTACCGCGTATCATCCTCAAACAAGTTGACAGGTTGAAGTTTCGAATCGCGAGTTGAAACGGATTCTGGAGAAATCTGTAGGTCGTCATAGGAAAGATTGGGCTGACCACCTGGATGATGCTCTCTGGGCCTACAGAACAGCATACAAAACACCGCTTGGCGCCACTCCATACAGGTTGGTTTATGGGAAGGCCTGTTATTTACTAGTGGAGCTTGAACATAAGGCATACTGGGCCATAAAGCAGTTAAATTTCTATCCTCAGTTGGCCGGACATAAAAGAAAATTTCAATTAAGTGAATTGGACAAGTGGCGCTCAGTGGCCTACGAAAACTCCATTTGGTACAAGAAGAAAATCAAGGAATCTCATGATCACCGCATCAAACAAGGAAAACACTTCAAGGAAGGAGATAAGGTGTTACTCTTTAACTCGAGGTTGAAACTATTTCCAGGAAAATTGAAATCAAGATGGCATGGGCCATTCACCGTTACGCGTGTTTTTGCTCACGGCTCGATTGAGATCACCCACCCCGAGAGAGGTACATTCAAGGTGAACGGACATCGGTTAAAACCTTACCTACTCAACTTCATTTGATCCACCCTGAGCACGAGGTAAGGTACGTCGAGCTAACGACGTTAAACAAAGCGCTTCTTGGGAGGCAACCCAAGGTTTTCAATCCATTGTTGTTAATTTCTCGTGTTCTTAATTTTTGTTGAGTGTGTAGCTTGTGTCTTGTTGTGTTATTGTTTTGTTGGTTGAAATTATGTGGATGATCCTTGCTCTCTTTTTTTTCCTCTTTGTTGTGGTGTTGTTCGACTTTGTTTCAAGCTCATTCGGAGTTTAAATCATTGTATTATCAGTTTTTATTGAAGTTGCCAAGGGGACATTTCAATTTTTTTCAGGTTTTCAGGGTCGTGCAGGTCGCATGCGGCTCACGCGGACCGCTGCCGAGGGGTCCCAGGCTCTGGCTGGAGTGTTTGCACCCACGGGAGACCCGCGGAAGAGCCTAGCTGGGCGCTGCGCGGGCCCTATGAGGCCGCACGGGCGCCAGCAGTGCACGCTAGGCGCTGTGCGCCCGTACAGCCCCCGCGTGGGCGCCAGGCCAGCGCGCGCTGCTCACTGGGATGGGCGCCGTGCGAGCGCCCGCACGCCCGCTCGCACAGTGCGCGGGTGCCCCCCTTCTTTTTGGCTGTCTTTCGCCTTTCTCTCTCTATCTTTCTCTCTCCTCTTACCCTTCTTCTTCCTCCTTCTTTCTTAGGTTTTCACTCAATTTTCCTCCGATTTCACTCATTTCTTTAACAATTTTTTTTCATTTTTTCTTCTCTAATCTTCTCTTCTCCTCCTTGCACCTTCAATAGTACCATTTTTTTTTTTTGAGTTTCACCGTCATTTTCGCCGGGTTTCATCAAGTCGACTTTCATAGCCCTAAGTTGAGGTAATGTTTAAACTCGAGTTTCTTGCCATTTTTCCCTCACTTTGGCGTGGTATTTCCTTTGTATGGTGGTTGTGGAATGTTTTCTAGCAATTTTTCATGCTTTATCATCATTTGTAAAATTTGGGATGCTTCAAAAACAAGGGGACACTCTTGCAAATCTTTTTCGTGACATTTCATTTTTTTTTAATTCTTTGGCATCCTTATGTGCTTCGTCAGATATATTAATGGAATTCTTGGTTTGATCATTGGGTTTTTGGTTGTAGGATGCCGAACAAGCGAGTTGTTTCCAAGAAACCTAGGAGAGATCATGTGTCCACCGGCGATCCTCACTTCACCCAACCCCAACACCGGGCTCGATTCGGGGTTTTAAAGTCAAGGTCATTTGGAATCACCCGAACCATAGCTTGGGGAGACCTCAACACGTTGGGTTTGGATGATCGAGTACAGAGTTTGATTTACCACAATGGGTGGGACAGGGCGTTTACGATTGAGGAGCCGGCTTACCGTGAACTCACCCTAGAAGTTTTGAGCACGATCGACATCGTTCAACCCTCTGGGGTTATGTTTCAAGTGTTTGGGGTAATGCGTACTATGAGCGACTTACAGTTTGGATGATACTTGGGATTATATGATGAAGATTTCGTGAATGCAACTTCCTCTCGCAGTCTTCCTATCAATTTCCCAGCCGGGATGACTCACACCCGGTTCTGGAACATCATTTCTGGACGACGAACCAATGAGTCCAAGAAGGCATCTCGGTTACATGACCCTGCTCACAGCTACATCCAGGGATTATTCAGTCACGGTATTGCGGGGCGTAGTGATAGTACCGGGATTATCACGGGTACCGGCCTACTCATGTTGTACAGTATGATCGAGCGGTACCCGATTAACCTAGGTCATCTTTTCGCCGACTTGTTTTTCCGTCAGGGTACTTCTACATCTCTCGGAGCTATTTTTTCTGGCCCTTTCGTGACACGACTGATTCGAGGCATGGGCCTACTCGCACACACCACGGGCATGCAAGTTATCGGCGGCACGACCCTTCTCGGGATGTCTACCTTATTCGCTATGGGGCTTGTGGAGAAACGCGGGGATGGATTTGCCCTGATTAGATATTCAACCACCGGCGAGCACATTACAGACTCCCCAGCTCAATCTGAGTCCAAACCTGAGGCTGAGGAACATGAACCAGTTGAGCTTCGCCTACATGAAATTCAGACCGAAATTCATTCCCTCTGACGCGATCACCAGGAAACCAAGGTTATCCTTGGACAGTTATCGAGGGACATGTGCGAGGTTCTTTCCTTCATTAGACGATCATCACCTTCCACTGGTTCTTCCTCATGAGCGACCACCTCTGCAGCACCTGATACTTCACACCCTTGAGATGCGAGAGAGCAGGATTTGTTATTCGTTTCTTTTGTCGCACTTGTAATTTCTTTGACTTTTGTTTATGTTTTTGTTTGTTCTTGTCATGTACTTTTCAGTTAGCTAGGGCTCAGGCTCTACTAAACTTGTCTCTTCTGTTTGTGTTGTTTCATCGTTATCTCCCCTATTTTTGTTATTGGAGTTATGATATGCTTGTCCTTATTGTAGGCACGCTGCGATGTGGGCCCCACGCCCCCCTCCTCTACTGGCTTGACCACCCAAGTACCGGACATACATTTCTTGACTTCAAATTGGGGCAGTCTCTTTTTACCATATTTCCGTATTGCATTCCTACATCTTTTTCTTCCTCACCATGCACTGCTGCTTACTGTACATTGAGGGCAATGTATGACTCTAGGTGTGGGGATGGGTAGTGTATGCCATTGCTTGCCTGTTCACCAATAATAGCTATGATTTAATGTTAAGAACTTCCTAGCTGAAAGAAGGATAGATGTGAGTTGCTATGTTCGATGCGTAAAATGAAGTTCTATTCCCTCTTCAGTGCTTTCTGTATACTTTTAACACTTGCTTCTACCCTGTTCATTCCGACTAACCCATTGTCATGACTTAGGGTGTTAGGTTGTTAAATTCTATTTTCAATGATCATCTAAGGGCTTTTGGTACTCATGTTTTTTTTGCTTTTAGTCCTAAGTGTAGTTCTGCATGAAATGGGTCAGGAGTCATGAACTTTAGCATGTGTGTATCTGAAAATAAAAAAAAAGGGTCTATGTCAGTATTCCTCTGCTCATGTAGCATGAATGCGTCTATGGAGGATTGTAATCGAGTAAGTTAGGTGACTCTTGTGCCTAATCAGCATGTGCATCCATCAGAAAGATTGTTGTGTAAGCCTACGTTAGGCGGACTGAAAAAAAAAATTTTGTGATTGATCTCCTGTACCCTATCATGCATGCGCTTAGAACTTAAGGTTTCCACTGAGGACCGAAAGACTCTTGGTTGATCATTGAGGGTGTTTTTAACAACCCTAACACCTGTAGCCATGAGACGTGGAGTGATTAAGGAGAATAGGGAACGAAGCACGTACACACTTTCACGGAAGCACTTTAGTCGGGATGGAACTATCTTTGAGGTGTTGACTGTTGCAACTCATTGTCTTGATTTCATTTCATCTGTGCTAGTGGAGCTCTCAACTTGTGAGCTTGAGGTCATACATTTAGTCTCTTATCTTATTCCTCGTATTTTCCACGTTCTTTTTGCTTGAGGGCAAGCAAAAACTCAGGTGTGGGGATATTTGATAAGAGTCTAAATGTATGTATTTTTATGCTAGTTTTGTGTACATTGACAGGCTATTTTAGATGAATTGATGCCCGTTTTTTTGCCTAAATTGGTTATTTCCTTGTTACAGGTCATAAAGAAGCCAAAATGGGTACGAGAATGCAATTGGAGTGAAATCGGCATTAAAAATCGCGTTTTCGAAGCATCGGCACTGTAGCGGTACTGTAGCAAGGAAGCTGGGTCGTTCAGAAAGCGAACTGTGAACCGTACGGGCACTGTGCTCCCGCACAACTCACTGAACTCATGGGCAGCACTGTAGCAAATTTACTGCAGCAATAGCACTGTAGCGCGACCCGGTTTTGTGAGAAAATTGACAGTGAACCGTGCGGGCACTGTGCGCCCACACGGCTTGGGGCGAACATGTTTTAAGGAAAGCTAGGGCACATTTGGAAGGACTTTTTTTTACTTTTTTTTAACAGACATTTCTTTTAGCTTTCGGCGGAGGCGACTTCACCGGAGCTTTTGGAGGCCGAATCTTGCGATCTAGAGGAGGAGAATCGAGGGGAGAATGTTATTGGGTAAGAATTTCATCGTTTCCATCATTTAGGAGCTTGGAGACGACGAGGGAAGCCGCCCCTTCTTGCGGCGTTCGTGGAAGCCATCCGCATTCCTCTTCGTCTCTCCTTGTTCTCTTTGATTGAGGGAGTCTTCTCTATGTTTTTATTAGTTGTTTCCATGGATTTATCTTGTGTTATTTCTTGTATGGACGGCTAAACCACAAGGTCATTGGATGTCGGTGAACCTTGGGGTGAACTTGTGTTGTAGTTTGCTTTGATTTGCTAATGCATGTGGTTGGTTTATGATTTAAGCTTGGTGTACTTTTGATGTGTTAATCTTGCATGAGAACTCTGTATTTCAATTTCTAGGTTGTACTCGGCGCGTGACCATCGCCCGTGTATTAGACTCACCTTGCTTATTAGGGAATTTTGTATGAACTCGCCGTGACCATCGGGTATTTCATACCCCTCTAATTATTAGGGCTGGACCTAGGTTGAGTCCTGGCTCTAATTAGAGAATTCCTTACGAGTAATGCAATCGTAGGAGGATTTGGCCGGAAGAGATTCCGCGCCAATACTCGTATTGGATTAGGGATTGTTATCGTGACCATCAGGATAGTCCATTTTGGGATTTCTCTTGGGCTTAACCACTGCATGCTTAGCTTGTCTTGCATTCTTGCAACCTTTAGTAACCCCAAGGGGACCCACATCCGGGAACACCTTCATCCCTGGATTTTTACACTTATACTCAGCATTTCCGCATTTTACCTGCTAATTTAATTTTGTCAGTCATTAGTGCTCTCAAGTGATTTGGTAGGTTAAACAACAAGTAAAGAGGAAGTAAGGGTAGCTCCTTGGGCCCAGGAATATGACCTTCTCGTGCCCGCACGAGAGGTATTACTTGACGACCCTGTGCACTTGCGGGAGATTTCATCAGCAAGACATTTCCAAACTTCATCCTTGAGGACAAGCATGTTGAAAAAGAGGGGCAATTATTGCTGGGAGTTCATTCAAAGAAGGCGACCAACGAAGTTCAAGAAATAATCAAGGGAAGCATAACACCAAGTTTGATGATTTTGTTATGTGAGCTATTAATGCAACCATAATTAGTAGTAATTGAATGAATGAATTGTAATTTTCAATATTTGTAGTTGTTACAAGGGTGTTTGATAAGTGCTCGTGTATAAGTAATACGAAGTATTATTTTATTACATTAAGCATTACTTTTCTTAGGTTTTATCATTAATTAGTGTGCATTTGTGTTCTTTTGTGCATGTAGGGTTGTGGAGAAGAGTTAGAGAAAAAAGAGAAAAACTAGGCCATGTCCACTTTTGTTGACGAGTTTCTTGGACCAAGCGAGGATCAAGGCACGGGTTCTAGACTTGTGGGTGTGTGCCAACCTCCAATGTGCTCAAATTGTTCTATGATTTGGAGGGGGACAAAGGCAGTCACACTCATAAAGTCTAGCTTATGTAACATTGAAGAACTTCGTCAATAAGGAGAAAAGAAAAAACAACATAATCTACCGTTGGTTGTGTGCCTAACTCTACTGTAGCAAATAAATGTAGCATTTACTGTTCACTGGGCCCCAGAAATTGATTTCCACAAAATCCACACGGTAGTGTGGATGCCTGATTTCAGCTTTTAAATACCGCGACTCAGATTTATTTTGGGGGACTTTTCGACCTATCTTTCGCCCAACTTCTGGAGAGTTCACGGCTAGGGTTCGGAGAGGATTTTGGGAGGCTTTTGGAGAGTCTACGCCATCGACATCGACGTCGTTTGGAAGATAGCTATTAAGGGAGTTTTTGTCGGCATCTATTCGGCGAGGTGTGCCTTAAGCTTAACAAGGAACTTGGTGGAGAAGACGAAGCGGCTTCACAAGACCATCGTCACACATCACAAGGGGGTTTTATTCATGTTTGTTATGTTTTTTGTTACAAAGACTTTGATGATTTTGTATAGCTCCATGGAGAGCTAAACCCCTAGTGGGTATTCGGACTTGTAAACCTTAGGATGACATTGTTTCTATGACTTTTATTATGCTTTCTTAATTGATGCTTTTAATTGAGTTCCAATCTTGTATGATAATTACATTGATTTTCCCTTAGCCTTGACACTAGGGTTGAGAGTCATCTAGGTTATCCTTGGAAGGTGTGACAACTTCTATAGGATTGGACTACATGAGATTGGAGAGGATAGAGAGAGTGAGTCGAGAGGTAGCGAAACGTCCCCTTTCTCCTTTAGCGTGATTTTCCTACCTCTGTGTTCCAAGAGTTCTTTGCAGTTGAAGTAGAGTGAAGTGCTAGGAGATGAACTCCCCTGGGGCTTAGTTGTACGAGCAACAGATTGAATGGTTGTAGTGAATCCTAGTGCTAAGGCTTAACTGAGACTAGGGATCTTTCGCTTGGACCAAAGGGTTAGGACTATACTTAGGAACAGGGTCTATCACTTGGAATCCCTAGAACACCAAGTAGTTCCACGTAGTGTGAGGCTATAGGAGATGGACTCCCTTGGGCCTTAGTTGAGAGATCAACAGAGTGAAGGGTTGTAGTGAATCCTAGTGCCGCTGTATAGTATTGGATCTAGTCACGGTTGACCTTAGGTTTGGGACCGTGTGCTTAAGGATTTTCACGACTCATTAGACATCAATTAGAAGGTATAATACTAGTCTTGCACTAGAAGCATTAGTCCTAGGGGGAGCTTTGTCCGGGTACCCCATATTTGCATTGATTGTTTCCTCCTTACTCTTTGCTTGTACTCTTCTTTCTTTCATATTTCTCTTTCTTTTATTGCACACACATTGTTTTCTCTCACCACCATTATTTCCACACTAGCTAAGTAGCAACTTCTCTTGTCTTGAATCACTACTCCCTGTGAATTCGACTACCCTCTCACCAGGGTATTATTACTTCGACAACCTGTGCACTTTTGGGGCACTCGAAAGGGTGTTGTCAGTGTTACAATAGAGGTAGTGTCCTGGCATATAAGGTGTTCGCTAAAATGCCAAATTGGACAACTGGTTACAATTTGTAATGATTCTCAGGGATTTGCTATATAACAGAATGAGTAATGAGAGGAATGGCATCTTTTGGCCATAATTTTCTTAATTCTCCTATCTATCCTCTCCTATCTCTCCTCTTCTTTCTTTGCTCATCTTTTCATCTTCTTTTTCTCTGTATCTCACCATCCAAATTCTGAAAAATAGTTGAAGCTTTCTACATAGTATATGATACAATAAGTAAATGCTAGAGGTTGCATATTATGGTGGTTTAAATGATGAAGCACATTATAAATCATCACTGAAAGAAAGCTCTCTTCCTTCTTGGCGTGCACGCTAAGCTCGCTCCAATGGCGAGGGGAAGAGGACAAGGTCGAAAGCTGGTAGTGCAAGAGGATTTTGTAGTGGCTGATGGGACTAGATCGGCGATTATCCATGGTGGGGAAACTGAGATGGAGGAAGGGGATCATCAGGGTGTGCAGGAGGAGCAGATCTCTTTTGAGACAGTGATAGAGACCTTGAAGAGGGGCTCTGATGGTAAGAGTAATGTGGATGATAGGTTAGCTAATACTGATGCTGTGTTTCAAGGTGATTATGGATCAAAAGATCCTAGTGGAATGGTTAGATTGTATCATAGTATGGGTTCAAAATCATGGATTGATCTGTTTACTGATAATCGGCTCAAAGAGGATAGGAGTGAATTGAAGTTTGTACCACCGTCTGTGTCAAACGACCAAAGAATTGTTAGATTTCATTCTGATGAGCTGGTTCAAGAGGAGAAAAGATGGAAGAATGCTTTGCTGGTATGTGTGTATGGTTTGCAACCACGGTTAAAAAGATTGAATGCTTTTGTTCAAGCTAGGTGGAGGAAATATGGAGTATTGACTGTCTCAAGAGTGACTACTGATCTATTCATGGTTCAATTCTCTAGTGAGGAAGGAGGTGAGCAGTTGACAAGAGATGGCCTTTTTACATTTGATAGTCACTCAATTATGCTGAAAAAGTGGAAGCCAAGAATGAGCTTAGATAATGCAGTTTGTGCTTTGCCCATATGGATCCAACTCCGTGGGTTGCAATGGGAATTTTGGGCGATGGATATGCTTAGTAAGATTGGAAGTGTGTGTGGAAGGCCATTGTATTGTGATAAATGTACACTGTCTAAGGTGAAGCTGGGATTTGCTTGAATTTTGGTGGAAATGGATTCTTCTAGTGATTTTCCTGATGTAATTGATTTGGTAGATGAACAAGGAATTGCTTTCCAGCAGAAAGTAGTTTATGAATGGAAGCCTATTATATGTGTTAGTTGTAAGAGCTTTGGTCATTTGAAACAAAACTGTGAGAATAACAAACAAGAGAAATGGGTATGGACGATGAAGTCTAAGGAGCAATATAGAGAAGGATCTATAAATGTTAATTCAAGGCTTGTTGTGGTGAAGCCTATAAATGAAGTGCAAGGTGGTAGTTCTTGCTTGGTTTGTATTGCTGTGGATCAAGAGGGGGCTAAGGAAGTGTAGAAAGGCATAGTCAAAGGAAAGGCTGTTATTTCTAAAGGGAATTATGAACTTTATCAGAATCAGAAAGGTGATAAAAATAAATCTGGTAAATCAATTGGATATAATGTTGAGGGGACCTCAAGGGGTGTTTTAATTAATGAGGGTAATACAGATAAGAAGGGGAGTGCTCAGGTGAGAAGTAATGAAAATTCTAGTTGTGGTGCTCAGAAATGCAATAATACTTTTGGTGTTTTAGAAGGATCAGGAGTAAGTTGTGAACATTTTATTACTTGTGTTCAAGGTATTGAAGAGGGTAGGAAAGGCAGGACTGCTAACCTACCAAAGGTTTTGAAGTCTGATTATGTCATGGAATATTTGAGGACTGACTAGGCCTCTAAAGCAATCACAAGTGAAAAATTTGATTGCTAGATATAAGATTGTGCTTATAGGTGTTTTGGAGACTAGAGTAAGGGTGGAGAATATGGATGCAGTGTGGGCTAAGTTCAAGCTAAATCAGTGGAATTTAGAACACAATTATCTGTTGTGTAATCAAGGTAGAATTTGGGTTTTATAAGATACCTAAAAACTTAGTTTAATGGTCATGGAAACAAGATCACAATTTATCCATTGCAAAGTTACTAGAGGTAATACAATGTTCTTTTGGACCTGTGTATATGGTTCACATAATGTTGAAGTGAGAAGGGAGTTATGGAGAGATTTGGCAAGGCTTGGCAATGGGTTAAATGTACCTTGGTTAATACAAGGTGATTTTAATACTATTTGTAGCAATGAGGATAGAGTTGGAGGTGCTCTTGTTAATGTGGGAGCTGCAAATGAGTTCCAGAGTTAGATACTGGGATTAGACCTGGTGGAAGTACAATATAGTGGTCCAAAGTTCACTTGGACCAACTATCAGGAGGGGGAGAGGACAATCTTTAGGAAATTGGACTGGTGCTTTGCTAATAAGTTTTGGTATGTACAAGAAAGAGATCCTACTTGCTCTGTTATTAATTGTAGTGTGTATGATCATTGTGGCTTGTTGGTAGACATACACAGTCTAAGATACCATGCAAGAGTGCCTTTCATATTTTTCAATATGTGGAGTGAACATCCTAATTTTTTCAAGATAGTTGCCAGGGTTTGGATGATTCCTGTTAGTGGAAGTGCTATGTTTAAGGTGTATCACAAATTGAAGATGCTTAGAGCTGAATTAAGAGGCCTTAATAGGAAAGAGTTTGATGACATTTCAGCAAAAGTTCTTATGTGTAGGGAAGAATTGGAGAATGTCAGGTCAAGATTACAAGCAAATCCTTTTAATCTGGAGCTTCAACATGAAGAAAGAATTAGACTTGGCCAATTGCAATTGACATTAAATTGGGAGGAAAGTCTGCTTAAGCAGAAATATAGATACCAGTGGATCCAGGCAGGAGATCAAAATTCTAAATTTTTCTTTAGAATGTTGCAACAAAGGAAAACCAGGAATTACATTTCTCAATTGACTGTATCAAATGGGGATGAATGTTCATATCCTACTTCTATTAAAGAGGCAATATTGGGAAAATCTATGTAACAAAGGTGGTCTCAAAGGTGGTCTCAAGAGATGATTAGGAAAATCTATGTAAACCAGTGACGGATGTAAAGGTTAGAGAAGCATTGTGGAGCATAAAGGATGATAAATGTCCGTGGCTTGATGGCTACAACAGCTATTTCTATAAGAAAGCATGGAGCATTATAGGCAAGGATATCTGTCTAGCTATTAAGGATTATTTTGTGAATGGGGTGATGCTGAGACAAGCAAATTCTACAACCATTACTCTCATTCCTAAGGTTGTTAGACCACAAGCAATCACAGATTTCAGGCCTATCTCTTATTGCAATGTCATTTACAAAGTGATATCCAAGATTTTAGCGTGGAGGTTGAGTGTTCTGAGAAAGATAATCCATTTGAATCAATAAGCTTTTATCCCTAGCAGGCAGATATTAGATAATATAATGTTGGCACATGAGTTTCTTAGGGGGTATCATAAGCAAAATCTAGGGTGTTGTGCTATGAAAATTGATTTGCAGAAAGCATATGACTCTGTCTCATAGGATTTTGTGGAGGAGATACTGCTGGCATTTAGATTTCCAGGCCAGTTCTTCAAGTTGATAATGAATTCAGTGAAGTTTTGTATGTTCTCAATCATGATAAATGGACAGATGGAGGGATATTTCCCTGGGAAAAGAGGGCTGCGGCAGGGTGATCCAATATCACCACTTTTATTTGTTTTGTGCATGGAGTATTTAACCAGAACATTGCATGAAGTGACTGGAATAATTTCAGATTCCATAGAAACTGTGGGGAACTTAAACTATGCCATCTATTCATTGCGGATGACCTATTTGTGTTTGCAAATGGGGATGCTGTTTTAGTGAGGTTGATCAAAATGGCTTTACATAATTTCTAAGAAGTCTCAGGATTAGTGCCCAATTTGCAGAAAAGTGCAGTTTACTTCTCTAGGGTTGATCATTCTGTCAGAATACAAATTATGAAAATTTTGGGATTTCAAGAGGGCACACTACCAATCAATTACTTAGGTCTTCCCTTGATTCCCACTAGACTGACAAGCATACACTGCCAAGAACTAGTTTCAAAAATAACTGCTCGAATATCAACTTGGACAGTCAAAACCCTCTCCTATGCTGGTAGGGTTCAATTGACAAAATCGGTTCTATCTAGTTTGAATGTCTTTTGGTGTTCTATCTTTATATTACCTATGGCAGTAGTTCATGAAGTGGAAAAACTATACAGGGATTTTTGGTGGCAGGGTATTAGGGAAACTAGAAGAGGTAGCTTAGTTGCTTGGGATGTGGTATGCCAACAGAAAGCTATGGGTGGATTGGGAATTAAATCTTTGCATTTGTGGAATCAGGCTCTTTAAATAAAACACATTTGGGAGTTGTTGCAGGAAAAATAGATTTTATGTGCAGTTTGGGTGACCAAGTTTAAATTGAAAAAGCTAAGTTTTTGGGGGATTACAAAAAAGTTAATTATAGTTGGAATTGGAGGAATTTACTGAAGTTGAGGAAGATTGCAAAGTCGATGTTTGAATATAAGTTGCGTTATGGGAAGAAATTCTCCTTTTGGTTTGATCCTTGGTGTAATGGAGTTGCAATTGCTGATGTTTTCCCAGACCTTAATTTTAGTGAGCCATATATCTCTAGAGAATTAGCTGTATATGAGTTTTGGAGACAAGGAAGATGGGTTTTACCAGCAAGATGGAATCCTATTTTGTCTAGAATTGCAGATTTCTTGAATGATCATTTTATAGTTCATGAGAATAGATTGGATTCTATTGTTTGCAGATGGGACAAAAATGGGACCTTTGCTATTGGTGGTGCCATGGGAGCTTTAATGCAGCCTCAAGTAAGAGTTAATTAGGCAAAACTGGTATGGTCGGCCAGTAATATTCCAAGACATGCTTTTGTGTTTTGGTTGACATTGCATAACAGATTGCTTACAAAAAATAAATTGTTTCAATGGGGGATTTCTAATAATGATACTTGTGTGCTATGCAATGTTGATAAAGAGGAGATTGGTCATCTTTTCTTTAAGTGCCCCTTCTCTAAGGGAATATGGTGTTAAGTCTCAAGAGCTGTAAATGTGGGGAGAGGATCTTTAACTTGGACAAGGGAGGTTAGCTGGTTTACTAGGAAGGCCTCTGGGAAGACATTGTTAGCAAGACATAGAAGGGCAGCTTTGGCACCAAGTATATATGCTATCTGGAGGGCTCGGAATGGTGTTATTTTTCAACAGAGGAGCGTGACTGCTGAAGAAGTATTTGGGCAGATCAGAGTGATTGTGGTGTTAAAGTTTTATTGCCATATGTCTCGGTTTGGGGGGACTGATAATGAAGTGTTCTGCAAATGGTTTAGTTGATGATTCTGACCAATGGAAACTAAAACTAGTGGTTTTTTTTAGTTGTTGTTGATGTAAAGTAAGTGGAGGCAGTTATAAGAGTTGAGGTTTGTTGATTGGTGGAAGGAGTGTGTGTGATTGGTAGTGCCTGATTGTAGTGGGGAGCAAGGTTTAAATAGTGATTGTGTGAGTCATTTTGTCTATTGTGATGTTTGGGTGTGAGTTTAGGAGTGCGATGGTGGTTATGGGGTGGACCTATGTGTCATTTGAGGTTGGCTTTTACTGTTATGTAAATGTTGAGCTTAATAAATATATTTGGTTTAAATTGACAAAATAATAATAATAATAATAAAAATAATAATAACACGTCATAAGGTAAGAGGACTTACTAGTATAATTATGCGCCAAAAATGTGCAAGTGATGCAGAGAAGCATTAGGGTTGATGTGTTTGTTGTTGGTGTTGTATTGTTGGGTAGAAACACAAGCACAATAGTGCACACTGATGGTGTTCTAGATAAACAGGTAAGATTGATGCAAGATTTGAAATTTTGGCATTGTGTAAATTTCTACTATATATCCTATGTAATCTCAAGGAAAGGGGACAATCAATAATGTTAGGTTTACAATGATTCTCGGTCACCCAATGTGGGGAATATAGAAGAAAATTGTAAGTTTGTGACAATGTCAAACTTTGGCGAATTAATTATAATTAAAATTATTATTGAATAAATTGTACTTTAAATTAAAAGTTTTTCAGGGTTTTTACTTGCCATCCAAAAAAATTAGCAAAGTGTATGTCACCTTAACTTTTTTAAGTCAGTTTTCTTTATTAACTTTAGTGTACATGTAAAAACTTTACTTTTTGATATAATTGTGTCACTGCCTTCTTTATAAAAAAAAATTGTATTAGTAGAGCATGCGTTTCTTGAGTCAAAAGTCTAATTCTGAAGTTTATTTTCCCTACTCAATGTGGTTTACCCATGGATTTTAATATAAATATGCATAAATATATGATATTTAAATTATCTAAATATAAAGACAGAAAATTATTCCCCCCATGTTTTATTTATCTATGGAGGATAATATGAATTAATTCTAATAAAGTTAGGTTTAAGATAGATCTAAAGAACTAAATACAGAGAATAGAGGCAAAAAGTGCATCTTTATGACAATGTCAAACTTCAACCGGCTATGATTAACATTACATTAAATAAACTATATTTTTTAATTAAATTCTATGTTCGAAAAATCGGCCTAAGCGACGCCTAGGCGCTAGAAAGTGGCAGGCCAACCCATTTTTGTGAAAAACAGTGAAAAATCGGTGTTGGCTTTCTATCGAAAAAATGGACGCCCAGGCACCGCCAAGACAGGCTGGGTGGCGGACTAGGCGGGCTAAGTCGAGTTGGGCGGCTTTAGGAAAAAAAATTTAAAATTATATGTTTTTTACTTTTTTGAGTTTGAGCAGGACATGGAATGAGTCTTGGAGAGCTTTCAAGAAGAGATAGATGCCTAAGTTTTATATGTATGTTTTTATGATAAGTTTTTGTTTTAGAGTTGTTTGAATTCTGGAAGCTCTTGTATTATTATTTGATTGTTGATGCATCAATTTGGTTGTTGGTAAATGTCTATTTGGGTATTATATAGAATTAAAATTATATTATAAAAATATATATTTTCTAAAAAGGTAAAACCGCCTAGGCCCCCGCCTAGGCTCTTTGGGCGCCAGAAGGTGGCTGATCACCCGACTAGCACCTAGCGTTTTCTAAACATTGATTAAATTAATAAACACTAATAATTATAAAATTTAATAAAGGTTTTAATAAAAGGTTTTACTTGTCCTCGAGGAAAATAGCAAAAGTACTTATCATTTGAATTTTTCAAAACTCCAACGGTTACATGAATGAAAATAATATTATATACATATATATCATTTTCATAAACAAGAGTTGGTATTTCACACTCTTCTCCGGTCAAAAGTCCAAGGTTCAAGTTTTCTTCCACCAATGTAGTTTGCCCATACTTTTTTCAATATAAATATCCATAAAATATAAAATATTTAAATATACGGAATATAAATGATAAAAACCATTTCACTCAATTTTCATTCTAGTGTGGAGAATAATATGAATCAATTCTAATACGTGTATATTATATTTGAAGAAAAAAAAAATCTCATTTTTATATTATAATATATTATATAATATGGAAAAAAAAAATCAAATTTTGATGATGTTAATTTTCAATTTTCAATGGCAAGAAATCACACATGTGCTGATTGTTTGCATGCCCCATACAATCTGGCAAATATGTTCGGTACAAAAAAGTCTCATGTCGATCACATCATGAAAATGAAAATTAAATCAATGGTCAAAGATGAAATTGAAAGAAGAAGATCGAATGAGTGTATTTTTATCAATACCATTTGATTGTCATGAGTCATGACAAGAATGGGATATACATCACCTATTAAGCACTTCAGATCAAAGTCAAGAAACAAATGGTTGTATCCAAATTTCAAGACAGGGATCCTAATTTCTTTTTTCTTTAAAAAATTACTTATAAATAATTATATATTTTGTAGATAAGAAAAATTATGCCACGCATGGTATTTCATTCCTCTGGCTTGATCAAGTTTGGATCCCTTCCAATTTAAAAATTAAAAGTTTATGGCTTGTGACACATTTATATATATATAAAACTTTAAATTAAGTAAATACAATAAATTTTATAATATATGTTATAAATATGTCATACAAAGATTATTTAATATAAATGCTCCTCTTGCCTTCCTTATTTTCAACCAAAATTTTTTAAAAATTGATTTATTTTTTACAAAATATATGCTCCAAAAAAACAACTTAATGATACTTACACCATTAAATGATAGTTTTATAAATGAATTATATAATTTTATTTCTTAAATAATAAAATTAGATTAGAGTTAAGCATGACCTCGTATAGTGCAACAATGATGTTAATTTTTTAGTCAAAAATGTAGGCTACTAAGTCTCATTAAGCTCACAAACCTAGTCAACTTGATTGAATGTTGTTTTCCCTTGAGTTCCTATAAACCATTGCGTTTGGTGTCGCATCCTTCATCAAATCAAGGAGTTAATCAAAGGAAAAAAAATGAAACCTTGGCCAAATTGTGTAACAAAGGTCAAAGATGTAGTACTTGCAAGGAGGAAAAGTATTTGTTTTTGGTTGTATTAATTCAATTAATTTTGAGATGGCATCTAATCCCAAAATGAAATATTTTCCAAAAACGAGAAAAAAAAAAGTTCATTCAATCATGGAGGCAAATTCTAAAACGTTGATATAAGATTTGGATTTTTCTATAATTTCATTTTCTTGACTAATCTTGTTTACTTTGATCATAATTCTTGAATTGATGTCGTAATCATTTTAGAAATATTTGTGATAAACTTACTCAGATTGTGAATATGATTGTGATTTGGGAGATCATGAGATGAGAACGTTTTTACTAATTATGGTTTTCTAACATGTAATATTTTGAAACTTTTCACATGACTCCATTTTCAAATTGGGTAGTAAGAAATACCCTAACAATTATTAGTAATTATGTGTATTCATAATGTTTGTTTACATGATTAAAAAAAATTTAATATCTTCACTCATATTTTCAAAATTTATAATGCTTTTTCTTAAAAAAATTTGTAATGTAAGTTTATTTTTCCCTAGAAATTCTAGACATTATTATATAAAATTCACGCATCTAATTCAGATAATTAGGACAATATTCAAAATTTATTTATATCACTATAATTAGGTCTTTTAAATTAAAGATAGTAATATATATACATAATTATTAATGTGCTTTGTGTACCTCTACAGGACTTAATGCATATACTTTGTTAGATCCCTAGATAATGTGTAGCCCACATCCCAACAATCTCCCACTTGGACTACACAATCATACACACTCGAGAATTTAAAACTACGTACTAATTATTATCAACAGCAAAAAATGCACACAATAAAAAATTACCTAAATCAATCTTGCACATCAGTCTTGTCTGTACATGGAATAAAGGGCGTTCATCACCAGCACAATAGAACTAAAATGATCATATATACTAACTTAGCTAATGATACAAATCAAGTGTGGATGTGCAGCATGGAAATAACAAGCTAATATAATTTATGCTTGCTTATTTCCAACTGTTCCAACTTTAAAATTTTATGAGATCATAGTTCTGAGTAAAATAATGAATAAATTGGAAATTTCATAAAATCTGGTAAAAAATGTCATGATCTCAACACAAGCATTAAGCTACATAAAATCTAAATATAAACTCGCACTAATCAAAAGCATGTCTACTAACAACTCATGAACGCTCATGTAAGCAATATAGTCATGAAAAACTGTAAGGGTTAATGTGAATGGATCCACAACCATATTGTTTGCCCCCCATATAAGCTCAATACTCACAAAACCACTCTAAACTCCTCTTCTTCTGAGAACCTAAGAAAGAAGATGCCAAATTAGCATTTCAACCTTATGCTGTTGCATCTTGTCTTCATCATGTACTAGATGTAAGACGAGCTCATTTAATATCCATTTTTTCTTTTGATAGTTATAGCTTGCTTTAGACAAATTGAATCGAGGAGAAAGGGAAATTAACACCGTATGCATCAGAATATCTCCTAGCAGCTCAATTTTCAAACATTTCAATTTTATAGCTAGATGAAACATATCGAAAGCGTATTTCTACAAGTTCTTGCCACCCTATCTCATAGAGATTAGTTTCTTTATAGCAGCACTAGTCTCAACCTTATCGCCCAGAAAAATCTTCAAGACTGTTTTCTTCATGAACATTAGAAGTATACTATTAGACCACTCTTACTTCTCAAAGACTCTCCTATCATGAATGGAGTTTTGATCTGTCAAAGGTGCAGACACGGTTCCCTTAACGCATAGTCTATATCCATATATTCCAAAACAAGTGTCACCTTGTTTTGCCAGGTCTTGAAGCTTGTACTGTTAAGCACGGAAATGCTATTAAGTATAGTAGACACATTTCCAACACTCATGATGTTAATTGTACAATGAGCAATAAACAACATATAGCTCACACTCAAATAACCAAAACTCTAATAATCAAACATACAAATAACAATAACCCATTTTTAAGCTAACCGATGTGACGTCAATGCTAGTCTTTGGACAAATATTCAATTCACTAGTGACTAGCTTGTTGTAGTAATCAAGTTTCATAAGAAGATCCAGTTAAACACATAGCCTTCCTTTGAGCCAACTAAGTATTCACAGTAGGCACCTTATAGCTATCAAAACTCATTACCACACATGCAAACTAATCTCTACTAGACAACAACTTTTCTTTGGGCTGACATGTTGCCTGCATGAGAATAAGAATGTATTAACACCATGGTTATTCACAAACAAAAGTTTCCATAACTGAAGTCACTTTGGTGACTGTGCTATTTCTACCAATCGCAGTAAACAACCTAGCAAGCTCATAACAAAAAAGTTAAGTTGTTATTTTTTCAAGGATTATTGAAAGTAATCTTATAATTATGGATTACTACCACAATCATGATAACATCAAAATTATTGGTTTTTTTTTATTTTTTTTTGAAAAGGACATCAAAATTATTGTCAACAATTAAACAATATCATTAAATTGTCAAAGTATGCATAAAATCCAAAAATCATTCAAACATAATGAACTAAGGTAAAACCAACTAGTAAATGTAAATCATTAATTTATGCAACTTAATCCTTGGTTTATTATAATTATAAAGGTCAATATATATATATATATAAAGGTCAAATCCGCGAAAAGTGATCCATCAAAGTTAGTGAAAGAATTAGAGGGCTGCATCCACAGAAATTATATGGCCGCACTAGCCAACCGTGTTATGGGCCACCTTTTTTTTAATTTTATTTTATTTTTATAACTATTATATCATTATCTTTAGGAAAAAAAAAACTACTATATCACCATAAGATCAATAATTGAAACTATTTTTTTTTCTTTTTTTTCATTTTTGATGATTAGAGTTTTGACTTAGGATTTTTGACATTTAAAATTCAATCTAATGAATGAAATCTTAATCTTAATAGATCCAAACAATTTTAAAATAAAATGGTTCTGATACGACATAAAGGAATTTGATGGAAATAACGGAACCACACCTACAGTTAAATTCATTAATGCGGACGTGACTTTTCTAATTGATTGCATGCAGAGAGGAAGATGAAAAACCTAATTCTAAATCTCAATTGTTAGCATGCATTAGTTAGAGATCACACCCTATTTATAAAAAGAAATTTACAGGATTAATTACAAGTTTGTCCATCATAAACTTGATGATTTTGCCTCTTAAATTTCTGCACATTATTATATAAATCCACATATCTAAATTAGATAATTAGCGCAATATACAAAATTTATTTAGATCAATCTAAGATAGTAATATATTTACACAATTATTAATGCCATTTGTGTGCATTTATACAACTTAATGCATATATGATATATTTTAGATCCTTACATAATGTATACTACACATCCCAATAACTTTTGCCATTACTATTGTTATTTGGGTACCATATTTGTTTGGGGTTTCTATTGAACTGAGAATTATCCTTATCATATTTCATGTATTTAACACCATCTATGAAATTGCAGATAACTAAATAATTTTCTTTTTTGATAAATGTCCTTAATATAGAAAATAAATGAATTAAGTTATATAGATCTAAATTACATAAATTGTTATAATTCTAAGTTTTTTTTTTCTTTTTGAAAAATTGGACACTGATTTATTTAAAATTTTATTTATATTTGTTCAAATATCTAGATAATCATCAATATTTGAAAAAAAAAATGATGCTATCACTCAATATTCTCATGCCTTAAAAATAATAATTTCTAAGTAATATACGTAAATATAAATAATGCAAGAATTTAATAGGAATGAGAAATTACTTTCAACACATTTAGTGAATTCAAATAATTAAAAAAAAAGGTAGCAATAATGCTTTCCTTCATTATCCTCATACTTTAGGGAAAAAAATAAAAATAAAAATAAAAATAAAAACAATTAAAAAAGGAATAAAATCGCAGAAGGTCGATGATCAACGGCTATAGAACAAAGATTGTTAACCTTTTATTCGGTAATAAATTACTTATAAAGATATTAATATACTACAAAAAATCAATATGAGCACTCTATTTAAAATTGTATTCAATGAAGCTAAGTTTATATCATATGTTTCAGTTTAGCACTTGAGATAATAGAGCAAACCATGGTGCGCAAATAATAATATTAGTTTTAGTTTAGTTTATTATTATTATTATTTTACTTTTTATTCTGATTAAGTTGATAAATACATAAGCATTTAAATTTTAATATTTTATACATAAATTAAAAAGTATCAAGATTTTTATAAATTGAAAATACATGAATAAAAATATTACAATAAGATTAGAATGCTATAAACTCGTAATAATGAACAAGAATAAAATTTATGTTAACATTTTCTAATATATTAAATAGTAATAAATTTAGATTTATTTAATATTTAATAAAAGAAACTATATCCCGAGTTAACCATAGCTTATAACAAAATATACACTTTATATTGTTTTTTAATTTATTTTTGATAACTTTGATATGCAAATATATTTGCTAAAATTTAAAATTTGAGTTAACTAATTCAAAAACATTGTAAAAAGAAAAACCAACAACAATTAGAAATATGTATTTAAGATCTTGCATTCCCAAATTAATTTGCATTACAGTAAACTTTCACATTTTAACATCATACAATATTTATAGAAATTACATAAAGGAGAAGTGATTTTTTTTTAATTTCTTTTAATTTGTCCCCACATAATATACTGTCACACCATGAACCCAATCTGGCCGGACCCGGTGAACGGACAAACGGCCATAGATCCACAGGGCGGAAGTCCAGTGAACCTGCAAGACCTTAAAACCTAACACATAGTGGAGATAGAAGGTAAACTGACAAGAATGCAAAATACAAGTACAACTTCAGGGTTACAACCAGGTTTAAATACAAAACAAATGAAAATACAGAATGACCCACAAAAGAGGTTCTTAAACAATCATACAACTGATAAAAAAAAAACAACACAACTCCAAAGGAAAGCGTCTACTGGAAATTTTCTAAGGTCCCTGGGTCTACTGTTAATGATCTGAAAAAGATTTAAAATAAATCCATGAGCTCACTAGCCCAGTAAGTAATCCAAAAAAAAAAAAAAAAAAACAATTGAAACGAAAGTTCAAATCTGAAACATGCACAAAATCGGAAACACGGAATAATGTAAACAAAATCAAAAGGCGAAGCAGGATGTAATAGATTCCTAAGTATGTCTCCAAATTAACTATAGATGCCAGAGGTCATTTATTCACCCTCGGTGACCCGAGACAGAATATCAAATGGCCGTTGATTATTTTAATGAATGAATACTGTGCAAAACTGCAGTCTCATTTTCCAAAACTTCTTGTCGACAAGGTGAGGGTTTAACCCCCCACTGACAAGGTTGTATATCGCTCATTTAGAGACCAAACTATTCAGACTCAATTTCATAACCAACATGTAGAGTATTCACTATTATTTTGCAAAAATTTATGTAATAACAAAAAAACAATTAAACAAATAAATAAATAAATAACAATGTCAACGTATATATATAAAAATGCCAAATACTAGCCTGATTCTCTCATTAAAGGATTAGTAATAATAATAATAATATATTTCCATTAAATAAATATAACACATGAGTGAATGAAAATTTTAATTGATTCACAAATCAATGGAACAAGGTCTAAAGAAAGCAACATGATAGAAATCAAATAGTATATAAAGCCCATTAAACAAAGGAAATAAAAACATCACAATTTGAAAAGGAATGGCAGCATGACTTCAATGAATTTAAAAGTGGAAATAATTGACCAAAAATACTACTTATGAGATATGCTTATAATCCAATTAATCAAATATAGTTCAAGAATAATTTGGGATAACTAAATATTAAATTATACACAAATATCCCTCACTCACTCAAAATAATTAAAAGAAATATATAACTGAATAAATAAATATTTGGAATAATTACTTAATGAATTTAAATAAAAGGTAAAAGACATTTAGGACCTAGTAACCTAATGATTAACAAGAATTTATTTTTCTTGAAATTTCTAAAAATAAGAACGTAATTAATAACGAAATATATGTATATATACAAAAATATAATGGTAGATCACTTACATGAAACAATCTTTAAGCTTTAGAACTTTACTCGACACTAACTAATGACTTTCGGTAATGGTCCTATCATAAAGACATTGAACTATATCTAAGTCTCTAATTAAAGCAACAATAGTTTGAAAGTGTCTACAAGTAGGTCTAGCACAATACTAATACTAGTGTCTAGTGGTAATAACAATGATGCAAAACAGGAAAGTAGAATAATTAACAAGAACAAGAACCAGAGGTGAGAGAAACAAGAATGGAATTAGATCTCCTAGCATGAACCAACATATGTGTGTGTGTGTGTGTGTGTATATATATATATATATATATATATATATATATACTAGGACATGCAACCAACTACCTGCTATAAGAAATGACTAAATATGAAGTATTATGAGCCTTGCTTGAAAAGTACTTTGATCTAAACATTGGACCACATCTTAGAAATTTCTAATCTCTTGTTTTCCATGCAAACAAGTAGGGATGCAAAGCTCAGGAAAAGGATCAAGTTCACTAGTTTTCAAGTAGAAGCATTCACAACACACAAGAGTATACACCAAGGCCATAGATTAGCTAACAAGAACAAGCTTTGAACTAAGATCACCACCCACTAAACATCAAGCAACTAAAAGCTTCCAAACATGCTTCACACTAGAATTTAGCCTACAAACGTGCTATAAACTTTGATTCAAGCAAGCTTCTTATACTTCACAAGCATTAACTCTACTACCAACAAGAGAGCAAGAAACCTACCTAGCCTTCGTGGAAGCACCGGAGGCTCGTCATTCCTCTTCACTTCACCTCCATATGACAAGAACTCTGGTAGAAATCCGAGCTTTGGCGATCGACACACTCTTCTTCAACCTTCCAAAAAGAGCTAGGTGGAGTGGGAGAATGGAGGGAAGGATGGAGATGGAAGAAAGGAGGAAGATGGTGGTCATAGGAGGAGAGAAGTTCGGCCAAGGTGGGAGACAAGGATGGGATGGTACCCGGGAATTCCTCCGGAAATTCTTTATTGCAAGGTTTTCACAACAAGAAGCCAAGGAGAAAGGTTAAGGGGAAAAACATGAGGTTTAGAGGCTAAGCTGGGTTTTTTAAGCATGGGCGGTGTCCACAATCCTCCCCTCCTTAAAAGAGTTTAGTCCTCTAAACTCGCACTTGCTCCAAGGAACAGATGTGGATACTTCTCCCTCATTTCAGACTCTAATTCCCAAGTTGCCTCATGCTCAGAATGATTTTTCCATTGAACTTTGACATGAGGAATGACTCGCTTCCTCAGTTCTTGCTTATTAAAATCTACAATTTTTACCGGTAGCTCTTCATAAAATAAATCACTATTTAGCTCAAATCCCGAGAACTAGAACACGTGATTAGGATTAAAAACATACTTCCTCAACATGGAGACATGGAACACACTATGCACTCGAGAGAGAGCAGGTGGAAGGGCAAGGCGATAAGCTACCTCACCAACACGTTCCAAGACTTCGAAAGGGCCAATAAAACGAGGACTATGTTTACCTTTAACACCAAAATGGATAATTCCTTTAGTAGGGGCAACTTTCAAGAACGCGTGTTCCCCTACTTGGAATTCCAAGTTTCTCCTTCTATTGTCTGTATAACTCTTCTTTCGGCTCTGAGCTGCTCGTAATCGATCTCTAATTTGATAAACCTTCTCAACTGTTATTTGTCACTCAGTAATCTTCTTTTTTTCATTATCATAAAGCATGAGTACAAGATATATAGATACAAGAAGCTGTGTTTTAGAGGCTATTCTAAGCATGTGCAAGGTTTGTGGCTACAATCATGTCTGGTCCTAGAATGAAGGGATTCCTGAATCTAAGGTTTCCATAATTGGCTGATTGAGAGAATTATGCTTCCATAGCTGGCTAATTGAGAGACTCACGCCAACACTCCCCCTCAAGTTGGTGTGTAGATATCTCTAACACCTAACTTGTCAAGTGAGTCATTGAAGTTTCTGCTGGAAACTGCCTTGGTAAGAATGTCGGCTAATTGATCCTCAGATTTAACAAAGGGGAACTGAATTATTTTCTCTTCCAAGTTTTGTTTGATAAAATGTCTGTCTACCTCCACGTGCTTGGTGCGGTCATGTTGAATTGGGTTGTGAGATATGTCTATGGCAGCTTTGTTATCACAGAATAAGTCCATTGCAGAGTCAGGAGGAAAACCGATCTCTGTTAGCAAGCCTCTAAGCCAAAGAAGCTCACATAATCCTTTCGCTATGCCTCGGAACTCAGCTTCAGCGCTGGATAAGGCTACCACCTTTTGCTTTTTACTCCTCCATGTAACCAAGTTTCCTCCGACGAATGTAAAGTAGCCGGAAGTAGACTTTCTATCCAAGATATTCCCAGCCCAGTCCGCATCTGTGTACCCTTCAATATTCAGATGAGCATTCTTGGAGAACATTAGTCCCCTTCCTGGTGATGACTTTAGATAGCGGAGAATTCGAATTACAGCACCCATATGGTCTTCACTAGGATTATGCATAAATTGGCTTACCACACTTACGGCATACGCAATGTCAGGACGAGTGTGAGATAAATAAATGAGCTTCCCCACTATTCTTTGATACCTCACCCTATCAGTTGGCACTTGGTCTGAGTATTCTCCAAGCCTATGGTTCTGCACAATCGGCGTATCCACAGGTTTACACTCTAGTAATCCCACTTCTGTCAATAAATCTAGTGCGTATTTTCGTTGAGAGAGGAATATGCCTTTTCTTGACCTCGCCACCTCTATTCCCAGAAAATACTTAAGCCCTCCCAAGCTTTTCATTTCAAATTCAATAGACAATTGTTCTTGTAGTTTTGAGATTTCATCAGCATCATCCCCCGTAATTATCATATCATCCACATAGACTATTAATGCCGTTACCTTGCTTCGTTGGTGTTTCAAGAAAAGCGTATGGTCTGAGTTACTTTGACGATAACCATACTTCCTCATAGCTGAACTAAATCGGCCAAACCATGCTCGTGGTGACTGTTTCAGTCCATACAATGCTCTTTCCAATTTACAAACAACTTTGTTCCCAGCTGATTCTGTATATCCTGGCGGAATATCCATGTACACCTCCTCATCGAGGTTGCCGTGAAGAAAGGCATTCTTTACGTCGAGTTGATGTAGTGGCCAATCCAAGTTTGCTGCAAGAGATAGCAAGACTCTAACGGTATTCAGTTTAGCTACTGGTGAGAAGGTTTCTGAGTAGTCTACGCCATATGTTTGGGTAAAGCCCTTCGCCACAAGTCTCGCCTTGTATCGATCAATTGATCCATCAGCCTTGTATTTTATCGAGAACACCCATTTGCATCCCACTAATTTTTTTCCCTTCGGTAATGGGACCAACTTCCAGGTATTATTTTTCTTTAAGGCTTCTAGTTCATCTTGCATTGCTTGTGCCCACTTCGGATCAGATAACACCTCTTCAACACGACATGGAATATGGCAGGAGGAGAGTGTTTGAGTGAGAGTCTTGAGCGGCTTGGACAGACCTTGAGTAGAAACATAATTTGCAATTGGGTACTTGGACTTCCTTCCTTCTTCATCTGGGCTGTATCTATTCGGTGGTTTACCACGATTGTGTCTAAAAGGCAACACATACGCAGTAGAGGAATCCAAAGAATTAGCATGTAAAGGTGTAGTAGAAGTACTTACCTCAGGAACATTCTCAAGAGGAGTAGGGTCTTCGGGTACTGAGGAGAGAGGGGACTGAAGATACTCTGCTTCTTCATTTTCGGCTTCTACGGTTTCTTCAATCCTCAATTCGACATTTTCAATTTCTGGTGGTACCTCATGTAGTTCAACTTCTCTACTTCCAATTCCATGCTCACTCACGGGGGCCATCAACCAATTCATCTCTTCTACATAAGACTCCCCCTGAAAGGAAGAATTGGGTACCGATGAAGAATAGAAGTTCTCGGACTCAAGAAATGTAACATCCATGGTAACGTAAGTGCGGTTGGTAATAGGGTCATAGCACCGAAAGCCCTTTTTGTGTAAACCATATCCCACAAATAAGCACCGAACAGCGCATGGGTCCAGTTTGGTACGTTGATTCTTGTAGAGGTGGACAAAAGCAACACACCCAAAAATTTTAGGAGGGAGCATCAATATTGAAGGAAGAGATATATGAGTAGAGAGGATTTGTAGGGGGGTTTTAAAGTGTAAAACTTTAGATGGCATACGATTGATTAAGTACACGGCAGTCGCCACAGCATCCCCCCAATGGCAATGCGGCACCATCGCACCAAGGAGTAAGGCACGGGATGTTTCCAAAATATGCCGATTTTTCCTCTCGGCGACGCCATTTTGTTGTGGTGTTTGAGAGCATGAGGACTCATGAAGGAGGCCATGTTGTTGAAAATAGGCCTGAAATCTTTGGTTAATGAACTCGCCACCATTATCGGAACGAAGAATTTTTATCTTGGAGGAGTATTGAGTCTGAACCATGGCATGAAATGCTTGAAAAATAGTGAAAACCTCACCTTTGGTTTTTAGATGATAGAGCCATGTCATTCGAGTACAATCGTCGACAAAAATTACAAACCAACGATGACCAGAGGAAGTAGGTCTTGGAGATGGTCCCCACACATCAGAGTGTATTAATGCAAATGGAGTATTAGATTTATTTGAGCTACCTGGATAAGGAACCCGTTGGCTTTTAGCCTTGATACATACATCACATTTGAAGTCTACATTCTGCAAACGGGAAAATAAAGATGGGAGTAGATGTTGGAGATAGCCAAATGATGGGTGCCCCAAGCGTCTATGCCATAGCCAAATCTGCTGTTCATGGTTACCAGTTTGATGGTGTGTATGATTTGCTTTGCCAGGACTGAATTCATCAAGGTAGTATAGTCCCCCCCTCTTAGTACCACGCCCAATGATCTCCTTGCTGAGAACATCCTGAAGCAGACAAAAAGTAGAGTACATCAGCACAACACAATTAAGCTCTTCAGTAACTTGGCTTACTGACATCAACTTGTTAGAGAGAGAAGGAACAAGAAGTGTGTGAGTTAGAGAGAGAGAGGGAGACAGGGGCACGGTTCCAGCTCCTGTGACCGGGTAAGTAGCCCCATTGGCATTGGCAATGCAAGTTCTCCGTGGTTGAGTTGGGTTTGAGAAGTCATTTGGATCAAATGTCATGTGATCCGTAGCTCCGGAGTCGATAATCCAGGTATCATTATTCCGAGTAGTAGAGCTGAAAAAACCTTGACCACCATTACCTTTATCTGGGGTTGTGGTAGAAGATTCAGCCATGGGAATAAGAGAGAGTTGAGGTCCAGCCGTGGCCACCGTTGCTCGACCTGGGACGTCTTCAGTTGCATGAGAATCTCGTTTCTTCCGGGCTTGTAATTCATGCCACCAATCTGGGTAGCCATGCAATTTGAAACAGGTTTCCCGAGTATGTTTTGTACTCCCACAGTGAGTGCACTTATTCCCATCAGAATGACCTTTGGGCCGTGAGATAAACCCAGATTTTTGTGACGGGCCAGATTTCATGCCTTTGATGGCCATAACAGCACCACTAGTCACTGCTTCTGCTCCCGATATCATCACAGATTGGCGGAGATCTTCCCTTCGAATATGCGCATATGCCTGCTCAATTGAAGGGAAAGGCTTCAAGCGAAGAACATCGCTCCGAACATGATCCAACCGATCATCCAGTCCATCAAGAAAAATGTATACTCGCTCCTCTTGTAAAATGGAGTTGTAGCTTTCTATGTCATTTGCACATTTCATTGGATTCGGCCGACGAAAATCGATCTCTCGCCACAAACCTTGCAGACCGTTATAGTATTTTTCTATAGATCCGCCTGCTTGTTTCATTCGAGATACACGACGTCTGAGCTCGTATACCTGCGAGGTGTCAGTTCCATCAAAGTATGTTGTGGCAGCAGAATCCCATACCTGCTTAGCCGTTGGATAGCGAATAAAGTTCACGACCAAGGAATGGTCCATGGAGTTGATTAACCAGCCCTTCACCATGGCATTCTCAGTACGCCACTTACGAAAGGAGGGATCAGCTTCTGGTGGTTGGGGGTAGTCTCCATTGATGTATCCCAGTTTGTCTTTTCCTGAGATGTACATCTCAACAACCTGGGACCATAATCCATAGTTGGAACCATCCAACTTGATGCTGATTGGAATCATCGGGGAATCAGCAATGGAAGAGGAAGAGGTCTGGACCCTTGACAAAACCTCCGTCATCTTTGATGTTAGGTTGTCAAGGATGCTTCCGGTGGAGTCATCCATGAGATCTATCAAAAACTGTGAGCCCTGCCTTATCAAAAACAGGAAACCCAAGAACTTTGCTCTGGTACCATGTCACTCAGTAATCTTCTTTTTTTCATTATCATAAAGCATGAGTACAAGATATATAGATACAAGAAGCTGTGTTTTAGAGGCTATTCTAAGCATGTGCAAGGTTTGTGGCTACAATCATGTCTGGTCCTAGAATGAAGGGATTCCTGAATCTAAGGTTTCCATAATTGGCTGATTGAGAGAATTATGCTTCCATAGCTGGCTAATTGAGAGACTCACGCCAACATTATTTGCATAATCTCTAGCCCCAAAAGTTTCCTTTTTCCCACGTCATCCCAACAGATAGGTGACCTGAACCGCCTCTCATACAAAGCCTCGTAGGGAGCCAGCTGGATACTTGCCTGGTAACTATTATTATAGGAAAATTCTATTAGGGGTAGATGTTGGTCCTCCACTTATATTTGGCACTACGCAGCAGACATCCATTGACAATATCTTCCAAGAAAACCTTACATTTACATGGTTTAAAAGTGCACAAGCATGAAAAAAAATCTCGGCAAAAAGAGAAAATGACTCATAAAAAAGTTGGATTTTTCTTCGAGCCTTTCTTAGACACCCTTGGGTGGTAACAAATATGGTTGCCAGGGTGGAGCAAATGGTAAGCACCAGAATGCAACAATAATGAAGGCTAGGTAGAAGAGATAAATTTATCTTACAAAGGGAACAAAAGGGACTGTAGACAATGAAGAAGAAGAAGAAAAAGAAGAAGAAGAAGAAAGATAGAACTAAGTTAAAACTACACACAAAGTATAATAGGAAAAAGCTGTGAAGTGATGGCATCTGTACACTTTTCAAAAAGCCTGACAAGACCTAGCCTAACAAGATGGAATTATACATAAAAGCCGATGGAGTGAGGCCCAATGATTAATAGTAAACAAAATGAAAAAAAAAAATTGTTTGGGATATTCAAATATCAAAGGACCAATTAAAAAGTTTTGAATCTTTAGGTACCTATAATTAATTTGACCATAACAAAATCGGGTTAATTTTTTAGGAGGTAACTTAACTTTGCTTGTGTTTCATTTCGGTTACTAAACTTTAATTTGTATCAAAAAGATTACTCATCTTTGATCTTGTTTCTCCGACAGGTCACTCGCGAATAACCTAATTCATTTGTCTGACGTGGCTGCCAGAAAATCACAGTCTGCCCATGATCGACATGTCAGCAACCTATGTGGAGGCTTTATCTCATTGTTAAGTGTCACCTAAGCAAAGCAAGGCTACCTCAACAGCTTATTTATGTTGTCTCGAAATCCTATTGAGAACCCTATTTCCTGATAACCCTAATTCCCAATTCTGTTCTTCTCTTTTCCCGTCCCATTTACCGATCGAGGATAATCGCGCTAGGGAGTGCGACGATCGTAGTGAGGAAAGCATTGATCTTCCTGTCTCTCTCCGGTAAGACTTTTATTTGTATTTCTCCAACCTTTTCTTATCTTCTCCAACCTTTTCTCCCCTTTTCAAAGCAATGATCTTCTTGTCTTATTTTTTGTAGTGAGGAAAGCAAGGATCGCGTGAGATCAGTGATCGATGTCAATCAATTGGGAGGTTTGACCACCGGGAGGAGAAGTACCGGAATATTGTGAGTTTTTATTTTTTATTTTTATTTATTTATTTATTTTTTTGGTGTGTTTGTCTTAAGCTCTCGTTTGAATTTGTGAGAGAACTCTATTTTTCTACTCCCTTTCTTCTTATAGGATATATGAAAAGAAGTCTCTTTTTTCTTGTGGTGTTCACTTTGTGAAATTTGTAATTTTTTTCTTTAAATGAAGAAATTGATGATGATCTTGAGTTCTTGGTGCATGATTTTCACTCATTCTTTATTAATTTTTTTTTATTCTAAGCCTCTTCTGTTTTCTTATCACAAAAAAAAGGAATGTCCCTTTTACCTTGTTGGTTTGGTTTTGCAATGTTTGCTTGTGTTAAGAAAATTTAGATTTCTTGTAAATAAAGTTTGGTATGATATGTAGTTTTGTATTCATGATTTCTTTCCTTTGATTTCTACCCTTTTGTTTATCTATTGGGAAGCAAACAAATCCTTTTGTCCCCATCTTTCGACCAATTTTAATTTCTTTTTTTTTCTTCCTTTAATTTACCTTAATGCTTTGTTGAAATAGCTTTTTTAATGCTTTGTTGAAATGGCTTTTGTGTGTATTTCCATCAATATTTTTTTGTGATGGAAATTGTGCACCATTTTTGTTTCACTGATGGAAATACCTTTGTAGATTGTTGTAGATTTATTCTCACCTTTATTGTTTATGAATTTGTCTTTGTTTCACAATTTTTTGTGCTTGTCGAATGTATTTGGAATCACCCCCTCCCATTTATGGCTTAAGAGTAACCTGGGCTACGGGTTAATGAGGCTTTTGAGCCCTAAAAACTGTCCCCAAACCGTTCGGCCACCGAATGGATTGTGGTGATTCCAATTATATTCAAGAAATATCTACAAAAAATCTAGGGAATTTGACTGTGTTCATTTATAATTGCACTAACTTTTGGACTTGTTCTCATTGTTTTGCCAATATGTACTTGAGTTATTTTTTTTTATCTAACACTATTGGGTTATATGGTTATGTTTTTATTTCATGTGAATTTGGAAGATATTTTATTTTTATTTTTGCCTCATGTGTAATTTTCATTCTTATTATGTGTTTTTTTTAATTCTAGTTGTGGCTTAATTTTTGGGTTATGGGCTTGTTTTGGGTTACATCTTTTAAATTGTTGATTGAAGCTATGTATGGATGTGGGAATAGCTTCTTGGCCGTTTCTTTTTAATTTGAATGATGGACATGAGCATCTAGGTTTATTGTTTCTTTTTAATTTTTTATATGTACTTGTTGAATGTATTTGGAATCACCCCCTCCCATTTGTGGCTTAAGAGCAACATGGGCTACGGGTTAATGAGGCTTTTGAGCCCTAAAAACTGTCCCCAAACCGTTCGGCCACCGAATGGATTGGGGTGATTCTAATTATATTCAAGAAATATCTACAAAAAGAACAACTTCGAGGCAACTTGTGTTGAAAACTGCAGGACAAGGAAAGAAGCCTGTGGAGGGAGATACTACAAAAAAAAGAAAAGCCTGGCTTCCACCAGGTATTAGGGCTCCACCAACTAGTGATGGGACAAAAGGAAGACATGCCTGAAGATGAGGCTGCACATGTTCATTTTGGAGTTTGTAGTTTTGTTTTGGGTCTATAATGTTAATTTTGTATGTATTGCACAGTTAAAACTACCACATGTACTGATTGTGTTACTCTCACATTTTTGGATGTAAATGTCTACATGGTGGAATGGGTTCATCTATAGCATTGCTTGATGTAATTGGATTATATGTACTAAATGTTTTGACTTAAATGCAAGGAAATTTTGTTGGTTGTACATAAATTTTTATAGGTTATCTAAAGTTCATAATCAGTTGGAAAGATAACATTAACGACACAAACATACTCATGTGCACTATTGATTCTCCAGGTTAAATCTGCAAGCAATTGTTGGCAATGAATGTTTGTATTTGTTATATATTCATGTCTCTGAAGCTCCAAGTTTTCTGCATTTTAGTTGTTTCTTACTGATTAACATTTACTAATCTTCATAATCAGTTGGAATGATAACATTAACTACACAAACGTACTCATGCACTTAATGTTCATATTCTCTTTTTTTTTATTGGTGTTTAGTTTTCCAAAATATCTTTTATTAATTGTTAATAATTTTAGATAATGTAATTCTTTGGAATGATAACATCAACACTCCATCAAATCATATCCTGCTTCTCAAATTCAGCATTTGAAGTGTTTCAAGAAGCTGAAAAAATTGCATCAACATTTCCAATTGATCATATATTATTATCCTTGTTGTTCAAATTCAGTAATTTAAATCCAATCAATCAATAAATTCCATGGCATCAGATCATGCGATCATACAAGATCAAAATCAAAACTATAACTTCACAAAAAAATTTTAAAAAAATAATCAAAATGCCCTTACAACAAAATCATAACAAATACAAACTATGAAGCCATGTTCAAGTGTGAAAATCATTAATACAAATTATAGCAAAATCAGAATGCCTTTATACATTGTCAAATGAAAAAAAAAAAATTATCTCATCCGTCTGTACGCCGGCGGGTTCATTGTAATAGCCCTGGCCACCCGCTGTCTCAGCCATCTTGACCCAACGATTGGCTGATTAGCTCCCATAACCTAGCCTTGAGCGCTTCGAAAGTTTTTCTCCATTAGGGCAATGCTAAGGAAGAAGGTGATCCTGAGGTGGATTCCAACTAAGGTGATGTGGCAAATTTTTGCTTGAGTGGCACTTAGGGATGAGATGGAGCCTCCACATAGGCTGCTGAGGTGTTGAGCATGGGCTGACTGTGATTTTACGGCAGCCACGTCGGATAGATGAATCAGGTTACTCGCGAGTGACCTGCCGAAGAAACAAAATCAAAGATGAGTAACTTTTTTTATGCAAATTGAAGTTTAGTAATCTTTTTGATGCAAAAAAAAATCACATTCTTATATATTAACATCTGCAGTCCAGTTTGTTTAATTTTATTTAAGTAAAACAATTATCTTTAACCCTTAGCATTTATGTGACTTAGCAGCTTTCAATGCGAGATGGAAGTCAAGAAAGTTCGCACAAGTTGTTCAGCAAAAATAGCTGATAGTCATGTTAAGTAAAGTATAGCCATTTTGCATCGACCCCTTCTGTCCAACCTTGACGAGCATTGCTATATTCAAGCAAAGCTTGAAATGGAAAAAAAAAATTGACTTTGACTCTTATAGATTGTCATAGCATATAAACCCAAGGATATTTTCCTTCGATCCTTCGTTGAAACTTAAAAGGATAATTTTTTTTTTTAATTTTAAAGATAATCTTGGGTTTGAAAGAGTTAAAATCTTTCATTCAAAATATCTATAATATTAGTTAGCTTATACTTGTTATAAGTTATATTTGATTATTAAATCTTAACTACACAACTATTGATAAAATACAGTTTTACTTCATGAATCAATGTTTAAAAAACTGAACCAACAAATATTTGATTGTTCCATAAATCCTTCCACCGATGAATTTAATAAATGTTTTAAATAATTTATATAAATAAAAATATTTACCCAAATAAAAATGTTTTATACACGATTAACATTCAAACATGTAAAATAACTTATTTTGATAATGCCAAAATGCATATAAAACACTTTGAAGCTATAAGCAAAATAAATAAATAAAAACATGTTTACCATGAAAACCATTGCAATGATATTAATTTCCAACTAATTTTTGAAGCACAGAACCTTCTCTTTTTTAAAAAAAAAAAAAAAATAAGGGAATACAATAAAGGCTTCCACCGGTGATTTTTCAATTAAATCATTAGACTCTTTATTTCATTATGTTATACGTACATTACTTTTTCTTTTAGGATTTCTAAAGTTATAAAGTTTCATGTATTTTATAATTTTTTAAACGTTTTTAGAAAAATAATGATACTTCCATATTATAAGAAAAAATGTTAAAATAATGCTTTTCCAATGTATTTTCAATCCTTCCCCAATATCTCACATAATTAACTAATTCATAAACAATAATATTAAAATAGTATGTGATCTTCAAAATTATCAATTTTTTCTCTCTTTTAATATTAGTTGTCTTAAAAAGGTTATATATATATCTTTTAATATTAGTTGTCTTAGAAAGGTTATATATGCACACACTAATAAATCATAAGTTCATTGCTTTACCTCATATGAATAATATTAGTTCTTCACAATAACACGCCATGCCATATTAGTTTAATTTACTAACCATTTGGATGAGTTCAAGACTTTTTGGACGTAATAATGGTAGCAGGTCACCGGTTGTGGGTGCGGGATATCACCCCAATCCCCTCGTCCCCGACTGAGGGTGCACATATTGGATGACTAATTCTTAGCCCATGCACATAACCCTAATGTATATAGCACTTGTTGCTTTCTTTAAAAAAAAATTGTAATTTAAAATTTCATGAATAATTAGTTTTTTTCTATTTTATTAATTTCTCTTTTAATCCATTAAAATTATGCATTTAAGACGATAATAATTGAATAACAATGTATTTAAATAGAGGGTAAAATTAAATTTGAAAATTAACATTGTGGATAGATAGTTTAGGATATAAAAACTTCTTAAAAATATACACTCATAACTCATCCAAAAGACTAGTTTCTTTATATATATATATATATATATATAATTACCAAGTTGGTCCCTCTATTATAGAGGATGTGGCATGGAGTGTGATTAAAATATTAATAAAATATTGTAAAAAAATCTATAAAAATCCATTAGTCAACTTTCAACTACTCAAAGAACCAAGTCCATGATTCAGTAGTTTTCTTCTGCACCATTGTCCATGCTATCAGGAACATTTGGTTGTTCCCATCCCTTCCAACAGCTACAACAACTAACCCTTCATCAATCCCTTAAGGAAGCAACCATCAACCCCAATAATCCTTCTACAACCACCAATAAAAACTTTCTTTTGTAGTAGTGAGACAGCTGTATATCTTCTGAAATGTGGGAAACTCATATGGCTTAAGCCTTTGAGACATAACAGTGATATTGCTCCTTGATTGGTGGCTTTTAGTTTTCTTGACCACCAACCCTTTGTCATTTCTGCAAACTTTGTTAGTAACAAAAACACCCAACTCCTTTCTCACCATTGATTTTAAATGCCTTGGCTTAATGAATGGCATTGCAAAAATGATCTCCCCAAACCTCATGGCAATTACTGGAGCTATTATTCTTTTGTTCCTAGTATATCCAAGTAGGCAAGAGTGTTCAGCTTCATAATGTTTAACTATGAATGATTTCTTCCCACTACACCAGGAACACAATATTAGCCATTTGCAATTTTTTCCTTCGCACACAGCCTTAACCCTGATTGCATCATTCTTGATGTATCTGAATTGAAAAACCTTTCCTCGTTGAGTAATCAACTAATTCCTTCTTGAATAGCTTCAAATCCTTGAACCTAAGATCAAGGAAAAAAAAATCATCTAAATGAATATTAGGGTAGTACACTTTCCTAGTAGACCTATAGCTCTGTGCATCCTTTGTTGCTGAGCCTTCACTAATGTCTTCATAGCTCCCTGGATCTAATGAGATGTATTCACTTTCATATCCTTTAACCTTGCCATATCCTATACCACTCTTGTCATTGATCCCATCCTCTCCATCAGAACTAACATTGTCATTCGGTCTTTCACCAACATCATTCTGACCATCTTACTTTAGGTTTTTCTTCAACTCAAAATATTTTAGCACCTTGTTTCTAGCTCCATCTCTTTCAGCATCTTCATCTATGTTAAACTCAGCAAATGGCATCTAAACAAGTAATTCTTCATCATCCCTATTGGAGTCATTGTCACTGTCTTCTTCATGCTCATCATTTGTGCTTTCACACCTCAAAGAAGTCAAATTTACCCCTAAATTTATCCCTTCCCTGACCTGTTCATCAGTCACAAGCCTTACTGAATTTGTCTCTGGTACCTGCTCATTATCCAACCTTCCTAAAGCAGTCACTAAAACTTCATTGTTTGTGTCCTTGTCCTGCACTTCATCTTGGATTTCACTCCATGAGACAAAATATGCGTCATTTTTCTTGCTTTTGTTATCACCCACCTTGTTCTGTTCTTCATTTGAGCTATTTTCACCAACTAAGTTAGTCATGGGCACATCTAGCAATGTCTTTTTTTGGGTAGCACTTGTATCAGCTAATAACAATTCTGCAAAAAACTTCTCTTGCACACCGGGTCTTAAAATTTTTGGCAAAACAATGTTATGGCTAACAGGTTTTGACTCAATAAATACATCCACTGATGAATGGTTTCTTAGTTGTTTTGCTAGACCTACCATCCCAACATCATCAGAAATTTGCTTTAATGTTCCATCCCCATCCACAAAAAACATATCCACAGCATTGTCAATATCATAACCCAGTATCTTGATATCCCCAAGCAAGTCCCAAATGCAAATCTTATCAGGATCCACTCTGAATTCATCAACAATATCATCTTCATATTTTGGGAACTCTTCCCTTTTCAATTTCCCTCTTTGATGGTACCTTACAATGTATTCAAAATTGCCAGACATATTTTAACACCCTAAATAGAGAGGAACAAGTGCAAACCTAATCAAATTCACCTACCAAAGACATGACAAGAGGACTAAATCCTACTAACAAAATCAATAATAGTTACCTGATTTGGCCGACTGAAGATGGAGATAAACTATTATTGCGTTGGAGGGACTATCGGGTAGAGAAGACGCTGCCCTAGAAATTGGGTCATTGATGGTGATGGTGGCGTCGAGAATGACCTCGTTCACTCCTGGTTGTAAGAATTCTTTGTCGGGAGGCGTTGGATGCGGTGGTAGCCTTACACGTGGTCGCAGGTTGCAGCGTTGTTCGGCCTTGTCATCATCATAGAGTGGAGAGGAGTAAGAAGGGATTAGAGTAGATGGGGAATGGTTTAGTTTTTGGGTTCAGATCCTTAGTTATTTAAGATTCGAACCCGATAAAGTAATTAAGTTGTTAGCTGACTAAAAGGTTTTTATAGAATGTTTTGTAATATTTTATTAATATTTTAATCACATTCCATGCCACATCAGATGGGAAGACAAAAAATAGAACGGTCATTAGGGTGAAGGACTGGTTTTACACAAAATGAACAATTGAGGGACTCCTGAGGACACAATATTAGAGAGATTAAAAGGACACTTTTACTATAATAGAGGGACCAATTTGGTAATAAAACTATATATATATATATATATATGGGTTTAAGTCTACGCAAGTATGTAGATTACTGTTTACTAGGAATGCTTGTTTACAGCTGTTGGATGATGATCCAACAGCTATTATTTATATAGATACTGTACAACTTTAATGTGCATGATCACCGTATATCACTGTATAACACTGTTTAGTACTGTTTTTGAATGGATTTTATTTGTTGGATGATGATTCAACGGCTACTGTAGACATCCCTAGATTTGACATCCTAGATGATGGGTGAACATATATATAAATATATATATATTGATACTCAAGCACAAATGTTGAGGAACACGGTTAAACACTTATTAATTACTCAAATAAAATACGCAATTTGAGAAATGGAAACTAACACCAAAACGGTGTTAAAAGTTGTGGGCTCCCATCCATGAGATGTGGACCCTGGCCCATTTGTCTTCAAGAATTTTTAAAAGTTTTTTTGTTTATAAAAGAGCTGCAAAGTAGTTAATATATTGCATCAAAGAAAAGTAGAAAACTGAACATACGGAAACTGAGAAAACAAAGAAAAACAGGGGAGCAGCAAAACCAATAACAGAAAAACAGGGGCGTTTGGTTAAATGTAATTCTAAATGCAATGGATTTCTGATGCGCTCTCCGCAAGTGTACGGGTAATAAAGTGGTACTCAATTAAGAGTAGGGTTGTCGAACCTCAGGGAATTGTACTTAAAGTGCTCGTTGATCCTTTGATGTCTAGTGAAACAAATAAAAAAGGTATGGGATCATAACAACAATGAATAAAAGTTAATGGTGGTGATAAAGGAGGATGTTAGGACTAAGTATTCAACAATCGCAAGAGTAAATCCCTACGGAAGTCTCCAATGACTCGTGCACACTATCTCATCCTAGTTGACTACCTCGGTACATTCCAATGACATTCGTGTGTGCTCACAAGCAATATTGCATCTATGTGTTCGTAGATACACTGTAGTTTTACTAGGATAACCTAACAACTATGCACTCCAAACACACTACAGTTATGCAATACAAGATTAAACACAAGCATCAATTAGAACTCCATAGCCAAAATACAATGAGTTTATAAGCAATACAGTCTGACAGTTGTCCACAACCAAGGCACTATGCCCAGTTAGCCCCTGAGGGCAGGTACATAAGGTAAGGCAAAAGATGGAATAAAGAAATAGAGAAAGAACCCCCTTCGATACTCAAGATGTCCTCCCTTGTAGTGTCCTTGTGCCAACTCTCCACCTCTTGCAATACCTCCTACTAGTCCTTGATCTCCTTAGGCGGTTTGGTGAAGCTTAATCTTTGATCTCATCAACGTCCTCCCGGAGGAGAGATCAATCCCCGAACAAAAGATGAGAAAGAACCCTAATTTCTGGAGTTAAAAAGGCTGATTCGGGGCCCGACACGGTCTGGACACCGGCGTGTGCAGACCGTGTACTCTTTCTTGGAAATCCTGGGGTGAAACTCCTGAGATTTGCAGTAGTTGGGACAGGGGCGTGTGTCCCCCGTGTTACCTAGCACCCGACCGTGTCCTGGGCACCGTGCCCGTGTCGTGCATGAGAGAAAGTCTCCTGAGAATTGCAGCACTTGAGGCACGGGCGTGTGGTGACCGTGTCCTGCCTGGGACACTCCCGTGTCAGGATTTTAGCTCTTCTACACTCCAGGCTGGGACTTGCAGCACTTGGGGCACAGGCGTGTCATGCCCGTGTCAGCCAGTTCTGAACCTTTGGTCACTGGACACACGGGAAACACCCACGGTTTCACACCAAATTGACTCAGGCCCCAGATTCCTACACAAGGAATAAAAATACCTTAAACAACACCAATTCCAATAAGTAAATATGCTTAAGGACAGAGAAAAGACTATAGTAGGAGGCAAGAAATATGATATAAAATGCTCTCATCAAATGCCCCCACACTTGAACATTTGCTTGTCCTCAAGCACAAACAAACACAAAGAGAAATATAGACGAGTGCCAAACTTCCAACCTCACATGAAAGACAGAGCTTAACACAAAAGAGGAATAGTGAGAGTTAGAAGACCCCATAATTCGTATAAGACTCTCCTCTACTCACAAGACCATGTGTGTGTGCAAGACCCAAGAGTATGAGCCCCACAATCTCGAAAGGACTTAAACTACCCCCACTTTATTTGCACTCAATAAAATGGGTAGTAGCTATTTATATATAAATAATATAATATATGTCTTAATAGAACTCAAATTCCAATTTAATTAAAATTCAAATATATGGATATATTTAGAATTTAAAATTTAAATGTCCTAATCTTAATTGATTTTTGGATTTCACCTTTTAAAATAAATCATTTGGTTGTCTTGGACTAGAATACAAATTTCGAGAAAAAAATGACAAAATTACAAAATTGCCCCTGAGAGCATATCTCGAGGCAAGATGGCAAATTATGAAATTGTCTCCGAGAGCACAAATCTTGAGACAATTTAAAACTCAAGATCAGCCGAGAGCACAAATCTCGAGGCGATCTAAAATATTCAAATCTCAAGATCAGCCAAGAGCGCAGATCTCGAGGCGATCTAAATATTCAAATCTCAAGATCAGCCGAGAGCACATATTTCAAGACGATCTAAAATATTCAAATCTCAAGATCAGCTAAGAGCACAGATCTCGAGACGATCTAAAATATTCAAATCTCAAGATCAGCTGAGAGTGCAGATCTCGAGGCGATCTAAATATTCAAATTTCAAGATCATCCTTGAGAACATATCTCGAGGCAAAATGAAAATTACAAAATTGCCCTTGAGAACATATCTCGAGGTAAAATGAAAATTACAAAATTGCCCCTGAGAACATATCTCGAGACAAATTGACGAATTACAAAATTGTCCCCGAGAGTACATATCTCGAGACAAAATGCAAATTACAAGATTGCCCTTGAGAACACATATTTCAAAATAAACTCAAGTTACCCGATAGCCCGAATACACATCTTGAGGCGATCCTAAACTTCATATAGCCTGAGAACATATCTCGAGGCAACCTGCAAAAGTGCCAATCCCGAGGCACGCAAACACCTATCCCGAGACAAATTGGATTTGAATTTTAAAATTTTAAATTTTAAATTCAATCTTATCCTCGTTTGATTTAAAAAAAAAATTAATTAATTAAATTAAATTAAATTAAATTTTGATTTTCAAAATTTGAAATGTGGATTTGATCCGATCGGGGTTATGATTTTGTGGGGACAGGTTGAGATTATGGATAAGGCCGGGCGAAGCTTTTAAAAAGGACGGGGGGTTTTCTTCTGAAGGAGAGATCTTTTTTGCTTGGAATCAGACAAAAAAAAAATGAAGGAAAGAAAAAAAAGAGAAAAAAAGGAGGAGAACTTTTGCTTAGGAGACAACCAGACAAAAATAAATTCTCTCAAGAAAAAAAAATCTCTTTCGTCCTATCTGAACCCGACGATCTTGATTGTCCAAAAGTGAATTTTTCTTCTTTTATTATTATTATTATTATTATTATTATTATTATTATATAAATAAAGCCTTAGAACCCCTCCCCTTTTTATTTTGTTTGATCGGGAAGCGTCACAGGGGACATAAGTAAACCTAGATTTGAGGGAGTGTAAGGATGGGAGTCATAAGGAGTAAAACAAAAAAAAGTAATAAAGGTGTGATATAAATATTATAATATATATATTTTATAAAAAAATAATAAAAAAAAATAAATAAAAAAAAGAAAAATATATATTACCGGGTGGAGTTCGCCAGCAATGAGATATGCACTGGCAAGTACTCTGTTTCGATCTTCCTTCCTTGACAACCCTCTTTGCCACCACAAATGCTAGAAGGACCTCCGCGTTGGCAGAGTCAAGATCTCCGCCAATGATATCATCACCTGTGACATGGCCCTCCTCTCCGCCAGCGATCCCACCGGCGTTGCTCACCTCTAAACCATCAACCTCGATGGTGAATCCGAATAATGGAACCCCCTCCATCTCCGGCGTGGTCAGCTGCAGAAACCCAGTTGTAACATCTGTGGTTTCCGGGCCAACATAGAAGTCAATGGCAAATGCATTTCTCTTGGTCTTTCCAACATTGTTCTTCATAGCTGCGAGCTTATAAAAAAAAAAAAAAAAATCTTGGGCCATCGGCGTCGTCGTCTACACCGGTAGAGAGACCAAGCACCTCGCCATGGCTCCCAACCTTGAAATTGCCTACTGTTGCTTCAAAAGCTCAAAGACGACCTCGACGTCCGCCTCTCCTCCTGTGCCAAGCTTGGAGCGGGTTATGCCGATGCTAGGGCTTCGGTGAGCGAGTCTCATTGGAAGTCGATGGAGATGGAGATCGAGAACACCTTACTTAATGTTAATGAGGCCATGAGTTGCTGCGTTCTTGCTTGGCTCGCTCCAAGGTCTTGGTCTCTGGCGCTTCTTCAACCTTCTCTCAAACTTCTACTCATCTCAATGTATCTCATGGTTCACTTCCACCTCAAAGATGGACTGTCGCTGCAAGGGTTTTCAGTTCAAAGTCAGCTGGAGCTGATGTTATTGGGATTGATTTGGGTACCACAGACTCTTGTGTTTTAATCATGGAAGGAAAGACCATAAAGGTGATTAAGAATGCTGAAGGTGCTAGAACAACACCATCTGTTGTAGCCTTCAATCAGAAGGGTGAGCTTCTTGTTGGAACACCAGCTAAGCCCCAAGCTGTGATAAATCCCACAAATGTACCATTTAGCACCTGGCGCTCAAGCTCCTCGCCCTTCACTACTTCGTTGAGAACTGCAGCCACGAGGTCATCAAGGCTTTGCTGGGGTTTGGCGCAGCTGATGTCAACTACCTCGCCGGCCTCGTCGGTAAAACACCACTTCACATCGCTGCAGAGGTGGTTTGCCCAGACATGGTAGCTGTTTTTCTCAAGGATGCCGTCCCCGGTTTAATACACATCGAATCAAATAAATTCCAGCTATGTCTAGAACTCGTCCAGTCTGCCGCTATGGTTCTCTCGCGCGAGGAGGCTGCTGATAATAATAACACAGTTGTGCATCACCATCTGAATCCAGAACCAAGCAATAATCATAGCAGCATGGTGAACCTTAGTCTGGATTCAAGAATGGCATACCTGAATCTTGGAATGACTGTTACTGCTGCTCAATGAATGACGGTGGAGCCGATACTGCCTTTGGAGACTCTGTACATAGTTGCAACTTGTGCCATGGAGCATATATCTGATTCAATTGTGAATGCATTTCTCAGTGAGACAGTGAAGAAGTTCACTTTGAGTGTTGTTAATGGTATTAACAATTGATCTGAAATTATTAGAGACATTTGCATATGATAAGTTTAACACAACCAGTTTGAGTGAATTCAAGAAAGATAGGAGTTTAAGAGGTTGTTTAATTGAAGCAGGGCAGTTAATTAATCTTTTGGCAAGTGATAATCCAAAGAAACTACTCATCTAATGGTTACTTGAAGGAGATTGTTCAAGATGTATATAGATGTGTAAGCCTGAGAGGTATACAGTTTCTATCTAACGCTGACACCGGATTGAATTTTGAGATGATTGATGAGAAAATTTTTGGAAATTGACTAATTAAAGTGAGGGAAACTTTCAAAATCTGGTGGCTTTAGGACGAGAGGGATTATTTGAGTCTGAGGAAAAGCTCTATCACATGCTTCTAGATCGGAGGAAAAGACTTGTATGAAATTTTAGAACAGTTCCATATGCTATCTGTGGTGATCAAACAATAAAAAGTTTATAGCTAAGATACGGCCATCCAATAGAGTTAGGTTGGCTAATATTGGTGATGTGAACCAGTACCTTGTGACAAGTGTGGCGATAGTTTCCTCCAAAGCATCAGTCATTTAACACAAGAACTAAACCTTTCACTGGATGGAGAATCAATAGCCCAACCTGCAATCACAAGAGAAATGATCTCCCCTGACACTATAGTGAGAAAAGCTTCCCAGTCCCACCAACAGTAGCAGGACAAAGTATACATCATTATCAATCACATTTGTATGGATACAGAACCCACAGCTTGAGTTTCTAGATACTGCAATGGAACAGCAACCATGCTATGTCTAGGTACAAAAGGTGCATATTACTTGGCTTCTGCGCAGGTTTTGGGTTGAATTTTCATATTAAGGATTCTGAAGTCTATCAATTGTTACTGTGAACCCAAATGGTTCTAAATTAAATAAGTAGGCCAGACATACATCTTGATATATTCATTGTTAGCTTGGAAGGCTGATGAGAATGGCAACACAGTGTTGTGTTCATAGATGAGAATAAAATTGACTTGTATTCAAGTTGTAATGAATTGTACAATGGATGTGGTTTTGCTGCCGATTATAATGATATTGATGGCGGATGAAGATGATGATGATGATGATGATGATTCATGTGATGATATTGGTGATGGTGGGTAATTACAGATTCCTATGCTTATGATTAAAAAAAAATTAATAAAAAATTTGAAATAAAAAAAAACATGCAATAATATGCAGACGTGCATGATTTAACGAAATAAATAAATAAATAAGGCAAGGCCATGTGAAAGCATGCATATATGTATGCCAAAAAAATAATAATAATAAATAAAAATAAAAAATAAGGAATACATAAAAAATAAAAAAATAAAATAAAATAAAAAATAAAAAAATATATAAGAAAGGCATGCAATGGTAAAAAAAAGTTTAGTGACCAAAAGGAAATGAACTAGGTAAGTTAGCTAGTTGGGTGTCTCATTCTGATTAACCCAACCGCTTTACTTTTTCTTGCCTCGAATTTAAACGCACCTCTTTGATGATGAGATCCTGACCGCCCATCGAAATCCACATCTTAAGGTTGCCTCGAACTTAAAAGCGACTCCTTGATGATGAGATCCTGGCCCTCCATCAGAATGCTAATCTTGGAGCTGCCTAGAACTTAGACATATCTCTTTGATGGATGAGATCTTAGCCGCTCATCTTTCCCCTCTCAAATTCCAAATTCTGAAAAGTACCTAAATACCCTCTAATCCAATCTAAACCATTTCATCCCAAATCGCCTCGAACTCAGGCTATTTTGGCTTGATGATGAAATCAAGGCCCTACAATCAAATTAACACCTCTGAGATTCTTCCATGTGAAAACTCATCTAGAAGGAATGACAAAGAATGCTTATCTCAAGGCGGCAAATAAGAATACGATTTTTAAAAGTGGCTTAAGTTTTAGAACGGCAATGAGATACTTGATCTCAAAGCTGCAACGAGGCGTGAGACGACGGCGAAGCATGTTCCCTAAGGCGGACGATGGCGTCATAAAAATATAATATAAAAATAAATAAATAAAATATGTATGCCTATATATATATGGCAATATTCGTATGTAATGAATCACTATGTTTTGACAATAAATTTATTATTTTTCATTGCCTTTTTATTTGTACTTTTTACCCTTAATTGGAGGTTCCCAAGACACTGTCTGAGGTAATTAATAATAGAGGCTTGCTTCTATTAGGAATGAGGAACCCACGAAACAAATATGATATTTGTGTTTCGATGTGCCGTCTGGTGTCTTCTTCACAGACATGATGCCAGGACGCGTATTTTCGATCCCACAAATTCTGGCACGCCCGGTGGGGACCCATTCCTCCTCCCATCTTTGAGGCAAAAGTACAAGTAGAGGCATTGTTTCTACATCCTGTGAAAGAAATCTAATGCTGTTGATTTTTATTGCAGATATAAGAATAAATGACACTCAAGAACTCAACCATCTTCGAGGACGTTGCTATCAAGGAATCACCAAGGTATCTGCATTTGAGAGGCTATATCACTCCAAAATGACAGTCTCTATGAACGATGATGATGATGAACCTACCTTTACCATTACAGCAAAAGGGCGGGAAAGTGGAATCTTCCACTCATCTGATGAAGACACACCAAAGAAGACAAGTGTGTTTTCAAGGCTCACTCAAAGGAAAGTAAAAATTCCAAAGCAAAAGCTGGATTTTGTGTCATTCCAAGGACACAAGAATAATCAAATGGGTACTTTCAACAACTCGTTTGAACCTCTTAAGCTGGTGAAGAAGAATGCAACCACTGCAGACTTGCATCTTCAACTGAATGAAAATAAGGTTGGTAGACCTCCAAGATCCTATCACAAGAGCTCATTTGGCCAAGATCTTTACAAGACTTATACAGCGGCAAAGAAACTGCAGTCAGAGAAGTTAAGGCCAAAAGAATTTTATCAAAAGAAACAGCAATTAATTTCAAAAGCGAGGAAGACGGTGTTTGACCGTTTAACTCCAACAAGGAATAAACCCAAGATTTCCCGCTCTAAATTTCAATGGAGAAGGGAAATGAAAGATGAAGAAATGCCTGATGTGAATGAAGAAGCAAGGAGTCAACCCAAGGTTTCCCGCTCTAAATTCCAATGGAGAAGGGAAATGAAAGATGAAGAAATATCTGATGCAGATGTGGAAATACACACTTGTCAGATGGTTACTGAAGCAAGAGGGGATCCCGCACCAGAACAAGACCAACCGGGACCTGTTACGAGATCCCGCAGAAGAGCAGCCGACTCCTTGAATGGAGAAGAAGGCTCCAGCCATGTGCCACCACACGATGGGCAGGGGATAGGAACTAGCCTTCCACCACTCCATATGCCAAGGAAACATAAAGAAGTAAATCCTCCAAATGAAGATCATGAGGATGAACCTGTTTTCATTCCTCAAAAGGGACACCGTGATGCTGAATATAAAAGACTCAATGACAATATGACAATGTTGATGGAGTCAATGTTTCAAATGCAAAAACAAATCAAAACACTAATGGAAGATCGACCTGAACAAGTAGGAAGGTCGAGAAGTCCAGCCCCACGGCCAAGGCCAACTGAGCAGAGGTCGAGAAGTCCAACGCCTCATCCAAGGGAAACCTTCAGGCCAGTGGAACATGCAGGAACTTCTTATATTCCAGTTCAAGAATAGTCAGCTATAATGACTCTAGAAGAGATACAGCGAATGGTAGTTGCTGAACTAAAACAAGCCAAAGGAAGTGAGACAAGGGCCGATGGAGACAAGCCCTACCCTAGCTACCATGACTTGGTGCCCTACCCCAAGGGTTATAATGTTCCTAAATTCAAACAATTTACTGGGATTGGCAACCCTGACCAACATTTGGCTCATTTTGTGACATCCTGCGGAGGCACAAGTGCAAAACCGTCACTCCTCCTAAGACAGTTCTCTGCAAGTCTCGCAGGAGTAGCATTTGAATGGTATGCGAATCTACTACTCGAGTCAATTCAAACATGGCAGCAGCTAAAAGATGCCTTTCGAGTACAGTTCGGGGGCATAAGTGACAAAATCATGATTGCTGACCTCGCGGCTACTCGCCAATACAAAGATGAAAAAGTAGTCGATTATATTATGAGATGGAGGAACTTGAGCATTAAATGTGAGCAACCACTTGATCAGCCACAGGCAGTGGGTTTATTGCTTGGGAATATTGATAATTGGATGGCACCTTTTCTGAGTACATCTGGTATCACTACATTCCAAGACTTGATCTCACAAGCTAAAAAATTAGAAAGGACCAACCCAAAGGTGCTGTCTAATTTCCAGGCCACTTCAAGAAATGATAGAGATAAATCCAAGAGGACAGAAGGTGTCAAGTACACTATCACAACCTTTAATGTTGAGAAAGGGAAAGGCGTAGCTGAGCCCCATAAGCTGGAACAAGTTAAGGCATTTGCCTTAGGTATTACTGGTAATGAATCAAGACCTCTTCCTTCCTTGAAAGATAGGATGAATAAGAAGTATTCCTTTAGAAGAGACAAAGTACATAAGATCTTCAAAGATGCTGTGAGAGAAGGTTTGCAGCTTCCTGAATGCAAGAGGCCTGAGGAGCAAAGCAAGAAGGATCATCCAAATTACTGTCCATATCATAGGGTGTTGGGACATACAATAGAAGATTGCTATGTTTTCAAGGACTGGGTGGAGCGACAGTACCAAGAAGGTAAAATCACACTCTCAAAGAATGTCTTGTCCTACCAACCAGCTGAACATACCCGCTATGTGACTACTCTAGACTCAGAGAGATCATTCCAAGGGGAAGTTATAGTGGTTGGAAACAAAGTGATACTCCCATCGACAGAAGATGATAAACTTTCATCTATTCCAGAAGAGTTATGGGAGGTATTTATATCCAAAAGATCAATGAAGATGTTGAAAAGGTTGGCTGAACTCCCAGGGATATCTTGGAAACGCTCTCAAGAACCTCCTAAAGGTCCCCAAACAAAACAATCAAAGAAGAAGAATAAGAAGAAAAAGCGTGAACAATCAAAGCGCAAGAAGTCCATTATTGAGGAGTATATAGAGACTTTTGATGCATATGAACAAAAGGAAAGGGTTTTGATTACCCTCAAAGATTATTTTCCAGAAGAAGTCAAAGAATTGCTTGGAAAAATAGCTAAGGAAGTTGATGAAGATGTGCAAGTAGAGACTTGCAGGGCTATTTCGGGAGGAGAATACCCTCTAAACAACCCAGAAGATGGTGGCAATGATAACTATGATAGCTTCTCTGAGCCAGAAGAGTCATATGACCGTTATGGCCGGCCCTATATCAGTAAGAAGCAGAAAAAGAAAATAGCATTCAGGGAGAGAGTAAAGAAGGCAAACACCAAGCTCTTGGAGCCTTACCAACAAACAAAGCCCAAAGAACCATATTACACCCCGAAGATCCCAAAATATATGGTCTTAAGAAAAGTTATGCCTGCTGAAGACATCCATTCTTTCATTCAAAGGGTGACAGAGGAGTCAACTAATAGGTTGTTGCAGTTAGATATTGAAGATGCTGAGTGGGATGAATCTGGGAGGTATCCTCCAGAAACATCAGGACAAAATTTTGTCTCTGAGATCATAAATTCTTTAGCTCCTGCCAAAACAACAAATGCTAAGAAAATATCTATCTCTCAAGTTGTCAAAATAAAGAAAGACAAGAGAAGAGATCTTTTTGATCTAGCCATAGAAAAAGGGTTGGATTTGCCAAGACCCAAAAGGCCGTGTTTGATGCATCTTGATAGTCATCCAAACTACTGCCAATATCACCAGCTTGTAGGACACACTATAGAAGAATGCAAAACATTTCAAAACTGGTTGCAAAAACAGGTCTCTATGGGAAATTTGACACTCACAGAAGACTACTTTGAAGAAAGAGGAGAATGTTGTGCCATAGCCGTTCTTGATGATTCAGAAGATGAGTTGAACTTTCCTGATGAGGAAGATGAAGTACCACAACATGTACATCAGATGCAACTCAGAACTGGGAAGACACTTCAACCAAGACAGGCTTCTAGCTCAAATTACAGAAATAAAGGGAATGCTTCTAGCTTAAATGACAGAGATAAAGGAAAAATAATTGAAGAAGATAATGTCTCCCCGAAGAAACCCTCAAAAAAGCCGACTTATAACATCTTGGCGCATTTGAAGAAGGTCCCAGCACTCCTCAGTATGTACGATGCATTGATGATGTCAACTGAAGTCAGGGAGTCCTTAATACATGCTCTACAAAATCCTGAGGAGTATCAAACATACTTTGCTGAGGTCAACATGAAAGATGTTTTGCATGCAGTCCATACACTTTCTGTGTCCTTCACAGATAAAGACATGTTACATGGAACTACAGCACACAACAGACCATTATATGTGACAGGGTTTTATGATGGAATAAAAATCAACCGAGTTTTAATTGATCCAGGGTCTTCTGTGAATTTGATGACCCTCAACACTCTCCGAGCGTTTCCCCTTGAAATATGCCACTTATCTCCAGAGAAGATCATTATCCAGGGCTTCAATCAACACAGCCAAAAGGCATTAGGGTCCATTACTCTTCCCATTAAATTTGGAAAGATGACAACTGATGTGAAGTTCCATGTGATTAATGCTGATGCCTGTTATAAAGATCTCCTAGAAAGGTCATGGATTCATGAAAACTGATGGTTCCTTCAACACTTCATCAATGTGTGAAGTACCTGGTAGACGGGGAAGAGTTCAGAATTGATGGAGAGATCCAACCCTTTGGCATCCATGAAATACACTATGAGGACGCAAGGTATTAACGTAGTGCATCCAAAGTTGGCAAATCAACCGAAGAGGATAAATTGCCAAGTCCAAAAGAAGATTATTTGATGAAGACGACCAAAGCTACTCCAGTGCTCCAAAAGAGAGAACCAGTACTACCTCACTTTGGTAGCGACACTGAGTCATCAGAAGATGAAAGTGATGAGGATATACACCAAAGCAAGGATCAAGATGAAAGATCTACTCAAGAAAGTGCGTTGCACATTACAAGGATCCCTGATGGACTATACAAATCCTTGGATGATTTGAATGTGAATACAGTTGAGCATTTGAAGACATTCTATGTGCCAGCTCGGCATAAGAACGAGAGGTGCATCCTTTTTTACAAAGCCAAGAGCAAGAAGATTTCAAATGATGATATCATAAACATTGAAGAAATAGAAGATGATGGAGTTCAACCCATAAATTTCCCAAACAATTACCCTAACAAGCTCAAGACAATAGTTGAGAGGTTTGGGGGCAAAATCAATTGATCGAGGAAGTCACATCAGGACTTTCATCGATTGTGGAATCCTGCACATATGGATAAGAGAGGAATAGGCTACTCTGAGTCTTCCAGGCACTCATGTTACATGGTAACATCCCAAGAGGAGGAAGAAGAAATCAAGATGAAGAATGCGCCACTCGAACTAGAAGACGGGGGGCAAGCAACAATTGATGAGCTGGTTGAAATTAACTTGGGAAGCAAGGAAGACCCAAGGCCGACTTTCCTAAGCACACAGCTATCAGAAGAAGAAAAAGCATCATTCAAGGCTCTCCTGAAGGAGCATATTGACTGTTTTGCCTGGAATTATAATGAAATGCCGGGGTTAGATAATGAGGTAGCTGTTCACAGACTAGCCATTGACCCTAGTGCTATTCCAGTCAAACAAGCACCGAGAAAGATGAAGTTTGACCTGGAAGAAAGGGTGATAGAAGAGACAAAGAAGCTAATTGAAGCAGGATTCATCAGAGAAGAGAAATACCCTGATTGGGTAGCTAGCATAGTCCCTGTGAAAAAGAAGAATGGGCAAATACGGATATGTGTAGACTTCAAAGACCTGAATAAAGCATGTCCCAAGGATGATTTTCCCCTTCCTGCCGTGGAGATCATGATCGACAACAACTCAGGGTATGAGATGTTTTCCCTCATGGATGGATATTCAGGATACAATAAAATTGAAATGCATCCAGATGATGAGAAGAATACTGCTTTTCGAACACCCATGGGCATCTTCTGTTATAGTGTAATGCCGTTTGGACTGAAAAATGTGGGAGCAACATATCAAAGGGCTATGACCAGGATATTTGATGATTTAATTCACAAAGTTGTCGAATGCTATGTGGACGATCTTGTGGTTAAAACAAGTTCCAAAGAGAAGCACCTTGAAGATCTGAGGATAGTCTTCACACGCCTTAAAGAATACAAGTTAAAAATGAATCCCATGAAGTGTGCTTTTGGAGTCCTCTCTGGGAAATTCTTAGGCTTCATAGTGAGGCATAGGGGGATAGAGATAGATCCCTCCAAGATAAAGGCAATCCTGGAAATACCACCTCCTCAGACACTGAAGCAGTTGCGCTCCTTCCAAGGACGTTTAGCATATATCAGAAGATTCATCTCCAACCTCTCTGGACGATGCAAGCCCTTATCTAAATTGGCCAAGAAAAATGTGCCTTTCAAATGGGATGATGAATGTCAAAGAGCCTTCGAAGATATCAAACAATACTTGTTGAATCCACTGGTATTGGCAGCCCCAATCCATGGAAAACCTTTAATCTTATATACTACCGCATTGGACGGGTCTTTGGGAGCTATGTTGGCCCAGAACAATGAAGAAGGCAAAGAAAATGCGCTATATTACCTCAGCAGGATGTTGATAGGAGCTGAGAGTAAATACATGTCAATTGAAAAACATTGCCTAGATTTAGTGTTTGCAGTCAAGAAGTTGAGACAATACTTGCTAGCGCATAAAGTAATACTCATATCAAAAATAGATCCACTCAAATACCTTATGATGAGGTGTTGCTCACAGGAAGACTCGCAAAATGGGCGTTGATTCTGATGGAATTTGATATAACATACATTCCACAGAAGGCTATTAAAGGGCAGGCGTTGGCAGACTTCTTAGCAGCGCATCCTCTCCCTGATGATTCACCACTGAATTTTGATCTCCTTGATGAAGAGACATTAACAGTGGAAGAAGCTAGGTGGCGGCTATATTTTGATGGAGCGTCATCTATAAAGCCGGCACTCATGTCCCAAATTCCACTAATTAAAGCTGGGATAGGACTTGTGTTCGTCACACCGGAAGGGGGAATCCTCAGATATGCTCTTTCCCTTACGGAGCCACGTACAAACAATGAGGCAGAATATGAAGCTCTCATAGCTGGTTTGGAACTGGTAATCAAAATGAGGATCCAAGACATACACATATTTGGAGACTCACAACTCATAATCAAGCAAGTCGAAGGAGACTATAAGATATATAAACCTGAACTTCTTAAATATTACAAGAAGGTCAAAAATTTGATCAAGAAAATCCCCCATATACAATTGAGGAGGGGTTTCAAGATCAAAAAATGGAGAAGCTGATTCTTTGGCAAAAGTAGCAAAAGAGCTGGCAAATCCGAATTATGAAGAAATCCATATAACCATAAGAAATAGAAGACCCATTAGTACGATCCCCGACGAAGTCGAAGAGGAAAGTGCTGGGGGCAAAGCGGAAGTCTTCGCTCTTGAAATGCCAGAGGAAGATTGGAGGCAACCGTTCATAGAATATTTGAAATATGATAAACTCCCAGGGGATAAATCAGAAGGCCTGCAGATGAAAAGAAGAGCCCTAAGATTCACCCTCATAAATGATATATTGTACCGCAGGTCATATGATCATATACTCCTGCGGTGCCTCTCACATGAAGAAGCCCAAGAAGTTATGCATGATATCCATTCCGGGATATGTGGTGCACACCAATCCGGACCCAAGATGCGACTCAAGATCAAGTGCTTGGGATATTACTGGCCAACCATAGTTGGAGATTGTATCAATTATGCTAGAAAATGTCATCTATGCCAGATACATGGAGATTTTATTCATCAACATCCAAATCCTTTACACCCCACAGTCTCGTCATGGCCTTTTGAGATATGGGGGACAGATGTAGTCGGTCCAATTGAACCACCATCATCTTTGGGGCATCGGTTCATTTTGGCTGCAACAGATTACTTTTCCAGATGGGCAGAAGCAATCCCGCTGAGAGAAGTTAAGACTGAGAATATCATCAAATTCTTCAGGGAGAACATCTTATACAGATTTGGGAATCCAAGAAGAATTATTTTAGATAATGGTCCCGCTTTCAGAAACTTCAAGATCGGGAGATTTTCACAGCACCATAAAATAGACTAGCGATATACCTCCATCTATAACGCTAAAGCGAATGGGTTGGCAGAAGAATTCAACAAGACTCTCTCAAAGCTATTGAAGAAAGCAGTGTCCAAGAACAAAATGGATTGGCATGAAAGACTCCCGGAGATGCTATGGGCATATCGCACCACCTATAGAACTCCAACACAATGCACACCGTCCTCCTGAGGCAAAACATTTATTTTCATATATTTTTGTACTAATATCACTTTTGTACTGAAATTTATTTAATGAAATAAAGAGGCATGTGTTTGTCTATGACGGAACGTCTGGTCCCTCACAAGGGTAGACTAGTCATGTACAATTAAGTGTGCTTCCTGAGGCAAATACATTGCTCCTGTGTTTAAAAAAAAATCAAACAAAAAAAAATAATAAAAATAAATAAATAAATCAATCTTGATTCCAATTCTCCAAGTATTTTATAAAAAAGAAAGATGAGAAAAGACAAATCGAAAGATCTAAGGTTTATTCAAATCAAATGTTTATAACCAATGTCTCGAAATAAACTACCAAGTCATAAACAAACTGGAAAAGTAGACTAAGACAAAAAAGGCTAAAGGCAAATGTTTATAACTAATCAACTACAAAAGCCTAAACTGACTAGGTAAGCAAACTAAGAAAGAAAGGAGGAAGGCTCCTTAACGCCCAGTAAATTTCAACAATGATTCTTTTGCTTCCTCCAACTCATCGAGCCACTTTGTGAAAATAGCCATAAGAGGATTATTTGAGTTATCTCCTTGACCCTCAGCAAGTTGTGTCTTGGCCTCATCCAATGCAACTTGAAGATTCGCTTGTGTAGGCTCAGAAGCTTCAAGCAAGTCTGTTGAAGCTGCTATCTTTTCACCCAGAGTCTTCATTGTGCCTTGAATCTCACAAAGCTCGGCCTGAAGTTGATGCTCCCTCTCAACAAGTTTCTGATATTCCTCCTTATTCTCATTTATGTCATTAGTCCAGTCCGTCCTGCGTTTGCTAAGAAGCTCAAGTGCCAAAGTCCTTTCATGCACATGTGCCTTGGCTTGTTGACTACGGATACAAGCTTGAACGCTAGGATCCTCTGAAGCTTCTTTAGCATAGGCTGCACATCGAGCAACTCTCTCTATGAAGGGTTCTAGCCTGGTCAAATCAATGCCGAAAGGTTCAAAGAGTGATTTTGACTCCTTCATTTTATTGATAATGCTTTGGTAGTTGTGATGGTTGAGAGACTTGATGTTGTTGATCATCTCATCTCGTAGGCATAACACTACATTTGGTATATTCTTTGAACCTACAAAGAGGTTGTATAAATAAATTTCAAATTGTAAAATTCAAATTTCAAATTTTAAATTTCAAATTTCAAATTTCAAATTTCAAAATTCAAAATTAAAAAAAAAAACTTGGCCTTGCTTAGACGATGTTGCAAGTCCGGCATCAGTATTAACTCCACCACTTTCCAATCCTGCTGTAGGAGCAAGAGAAAGACTTTGTCTTAAAGGTGGAGAGTTGTCATCCTTTTGAGCAACTAGAATTCCAAAGAAAGATTATTAATATTCGAATCTTAAAATAGAAATAATAATAATAAATTAAATATAAATATAAAAAACAACCTTGATCTTGCTTTGGCAAATTTCCAATCCCAACGTCGGCGTTAGAACCACCACTTTCCAATTCCTCCGTGGGAGTGTTAACGTCCTTGGAGATTTCTTGAACGTCTGAAGAAAAAATATAAAAAAAATATAAATATAAAAAAATGATGAATAACAAAAAAAAAATACATATTCATGTTGATTCGTGCACAAAATAAATCAATAAATCAATAAATAAATAAAACTTTCGTTCTGTCCTGTTGGAGATGCGTTAACAATATCAATATTACCACCAACATCAATGTTTCTGCCATCACTCTCCGTTTTCTCTATTGAAGAGGGGGCATCTCTTATGAAATTTGCAGAAGGAACTTGATTAAAAGTTGAAGTACTTTCATCCTCTTGAACAGCTGAAAAATTCGTTATTTATCAAAAAAAAAAAAAACCTTCTTGGATAATTGGAGGGTTCTGGGGTGGCTCATTTTCCAAGGCAACCAATATATCCCCTAAAAAAATTCAAAAAAATAAAATAATAATAAGGGGCAAAAAAAAAAGTAAAATAAAAAATAAATAAATAAAATAATAATAATAATGATAATACCTTGTGGTGGTTTAGAAAGAGCTTCTTCAATTTCAATATGTTCATCTACCCCAATGTTTTCTCCTATCCCAACATTGTCACCTACTCCAACGTTTTCCTTGAGGCCAACATTTAAACTTTGTGGGTTTACTTGATCTGGATATGAGATATCATCAAGTTCATGTGTAGATAAAAAAATAGAAGAAGGAGAAAGAGAAAGAGAAATTTCTTACCAACATGAGAGTCTATGTGCATCTCTAGATCTGATTGAGGAACATCATCAATCCTTGGAGGGCTAGGAATAACCCTAACATTATCCAATGGGTTGTCACGAATTTGTATGCCTGACCAAATATTTTGAGTCAAATAGAAATTTGAAATTTGAATCAATTTAGTTTTTAAATCAAATAAAGGTTCAGAAAGTTGAAGCTTTAAGTCAAAGAAAAATCATGGAATTTACAAATTTAGACTTTGAGTCAAAGTTGAGGATTTAAGTCAAAGAAAAATCATGGAATTTACAAATTTCGATTTTGATTCCAAATTTAGACTTTGAGTCAAATAAAAAGCCTAAAAGTTACAAGTTTAGACTTTGGAAAGATAATGAAGAAAAGAATTTTCTCGAATTTCCGGATTTAAAAAAAAATTTGGAATTAAAAAAAATCATAGAAAAAATAAGGGAATTTGATATTTCCAAATTTAAAAATCATGAAAATTTTGAAATAAAAAAAAATTATTATCATAAAAGAAGAGAGAATTCGGAATTTGAGAATTTTTTAAGAAAAATCGTGAAATTTTTTAAAATTTTTTTTATTATTTCCGAAGGGGAAAATCGTGAAAAATCTGGAATTTTTTTATTAAAAAAACGAATTTTAAAAAATATATATATCTGGAATTCGTAAAAAAAAATTTTGAAATTTCGATAAAATCGTAAGAAAATCTAGAATTTCCGAATTTAAAAAAATAAAAAAAAAATTCTTAAAAAAAAAAGAGATTGAAATTTCGGAATAAAAAAATTGAAATTTCTGAATTTCCAAAAAAAAAAAGAAAGAAAATCTTAAAACTTTGGAATTTCTTAATAAAAAGGGGGGTAATTAAAAAAATCATGAAAAGAAATCTTTATGATTTTAGAATAAAAAAATCGTGGAAACAAGAGAAGAAGAGAAGTTTTTTTAAATTTCTGAACTAAAAAGGGGAGAGTAATAAATTGTGAAATAAAGAAAATTTAGAATTCCTGAATAAAAAAACTAGAAAAATCGTTAAGGAAAGAAAATAAATCGCAGCAAATTTTTAGAAAAAGTATAAATAAACAAACAAATAAATAAATAAATAAATAAAGTTGACATACTTTCAGTTTTTTGCCGTTTTGTGGGGATGACTAGATCAATAATAGAGTCAGTGTGATCAGTGAATACACTCTCACTGATAAATCTGTAGCCCTTCGAAGACTGTCCTCGTTCCCTCTTAATAACTCTCCTGTCTTTGAAGTCATCTTGAATCAAAGATGAATAACTTTGTTGGAAGAAGGCTTCAACAGTTCTCAACCATTTCTGTGCATAGACAAGTATAAGTCTCCCCTTTCTATCATGGTCAGGGATGTAGAATGAGCTAGATGTTTTCTGGCGAGAAAGATGAAGCCAATATCCCGCAAGGGTCCTGAGAGAAGGAGCCCTCCTAGGAACATCAATGTACGTCGGGGCATGCTGATCATATCCAAATTGGCGCCAAAATCGGTGTGGATTGTAAGGTTCCTGACACGACCTTTTGCGTGTGTACCGCAAGTGCATGGCCTTGTCGAAGTAATAAAATTACCCCGGTGAGTGGGTAGTCGAATCCATAGGGAATAGGGATTTAAAATACGAGAAATTGCTATTCAATAGTGCGATATACGAAAAGAAACAATGATCGGCGTGATAAGTGAGTTTATGAAAATTAGAGTAGATGCAAGGCAAGTAAATAGAAAGATGAAAGAGAGAAAAGTGCAAGCAACGAGTAAAGAGAGAGACTAGCAATAAGTGAGAATAGGGTATCCGGACAAGTTACCTCTAGGACTTATGCTTCTAGTGCAAGACTATGCTATTATACTTTCCTATTGATGCTAATTGAGTCGAGGAAAATCCTTAAACACACGGTCCCAAATCTAAGGTCAACCGTGACTAACCCCCAACACTATGTCCCGGCAATAGGATTCACGTCAACCCTTCACTCTGTTGATTGCTCAACTAAGCCCCAGGGGAGTATTTCTACCTAAGCCTAACACTACGTGGAATTGCTTTGAGCTCTAGGGACTCCTAGTGATAAAACCTGTTCCTATGTGCAGTAGTTCTAACCCTTTGGTCCAGGAGGAAGAACCGTAGTCTAAATTAAGCCCCAGCGCGTAGGATTCACGTCACCCCAAAGCCTTGGGGGAGTATATCTTCCTAGCACTTCACTCTATTTCGACCGCTAATAAATCAAGGAATCGGAGGTAGGGAGAAATCACATCGGAAGGGAAAGGGGTACGGTGCTACCTCACAACTCTCCCTCTCAACCCTCTTCAATTTTAAGTAGTCTAATCCTATAGGAGTTGTCACACCTCCAAAGGATAACCTAGATTGTTCTCAATCCTTAGTGTCACGGCTAAGAGAAAACAATAGCACAAGATATCTAAAATTGAAACTCGAATTTATTCATCAATTAATGGAAAAGCATAATAACAATGTCAAAGAAACATAATTATCCTAGAGTTTTATAAGTCCGAATACCCACGAGGGGTTTAGCTCCTCATGGAGCTATACATGTTCATCAATGTATGAAATAAAACACAAACTAAAGACATCAATGAAAACCCCCTCGCGTATGGTGTGGCCGTGGTCTTGTGCGGCCGTCGAACGTCGGTGACGATGCCGATGGCGCGCTCCAATCCTCCACAAAGTCCTCTCCGAAACCCTAGACGCACTCTCCAGAAGTTGGGGAGGAAGATAGGTTCAAAGATCCTCAAAAAGTCTCCAAATCGGGCTTTAAATAGGCTGAGTGCGGCTTTAAATTTGAAGTTATCGAGGCTTCACACGGCCGTGTGGAATTTCCACATGCCCGTGTGAAGTTTCTGTCTTTCCTAAAAAATTACTTCACACGGCCGTGTGGAATTTCCACACGCCCGTGTGAAGTCTCTGGCTTGCTGGGAAATCAATTCACACGGCCGTGTGTTAATTCCATACGACCGTGTGAGGTCTCTGCTTGCTGGAAAATTAATTCACACGGCCGTGTGTTAATTCCACACGCCCGTGTGAATTCTCTGGAATCTTGATTTTCGGCAGAAGTGCACAGTACTTGCTACATTGATTTGCTACAGTAACAAGATACAGTGCTGCTACAGTACCTCTCCGAAATGCTCCCGAATACGTTGTTCTTCATCGAGGCCATTGAATTGGGCACACAATCAATGGTAGATCGTGCCTATTGCTTCAAGTTTCCTTCTTGGTGAAGTTTTCCTAAGCTACACGAGTTGGACTTGTTGTGAATGTGACTGCCTTTGTGCCCCTCCAATGGAGGTTGGCACACACTCACAAGTCTAAGCTCGTGCCTTGTTCCTTGCTTGGTTCGAAAACCTTCCAACAATGGCGAACACGACCTAACTTCGTTCTTCTTTCCTAACTTAGCTCCACGAACCTACAATGCACAAGAATACACAAATGCACACTATTTAGTGATAGAATCTGATAAAAAGTATGTTCATTGTAAGATAATAACGCTTCGCGTTACTACAACACAAGCACTTATCAGTTCCGCAAAAAGATCTCCTGCACACCGGAGTGGAAGGACTCCACAACGAAGATTCATCACATATTCCATGGTATATGAATCCAACACTTCAGGCCCAACCGGATATTTAAAATCTCGCACTATCTTGTTATTATGATGCATGAACGGGAAAGGGCGGGAAACAAAATTGTCTTCATGTCGAATGAATTTTCTCACATTCACAGGATTGACAAAAGGAGTTGCAGTGGAGTTCATAAGTTGCAACATCTTTGGTATTCGCAGTAACCCAGGGATACTCAAAGTATTGTTATCTATGTTCCTCATAAGATATATGCTCTGGAAAATAATAGCCAGCCCAAGCATACAAGAAGTGAGCAGGGAATACTGTGGTAGAAAATCCGGGCCCTCTCTTATGATTGGCCATGGCATTCAAGCCCAAATATAATCGCGCCAGCACTGCAGGGGCAAAAGCTACTCTCCTCCCATGCGCAATGTTGCATGCCACCATGAAAACTCCCGGCCTAATCACCTCACGTTCACCCGGTATGATAAAGAAACAAATCCAGAGTGCTATAAAAGCAACTAAATCTGCTTTAAAGACAGGTTTTGGAGGAGGATTAGAAGCTGTCTCATACCAGGAACTAAGTCTTGGCTCTTTAAAAAACTCCACCCAATCCTCAAAGAACACATCTTGGCAAGCACTTCGCCTTGAGAGCCATTGAAAGATGTCAAAAAGATTCCTCAGAATAGAAAATTCAGGGTCATACCTCCGACAGATTGTATCATTAGGAGGTATAACTTCATCATAGACATCTCCGGTAATTGGAAGTCCTCCCAATTCCTTGATATCCCATAGTGAAATCCCAACTTCTCCATGTAAGAAGTGGAAAGTGTTAGTTGCGGGACACCATAGTTCTAGTAATGCTTTGTAAAAGTTCAAGTCAAACTCATAGGGACCGATTGAAGCCACAATCCCATCCACCAATTCTGCTTCAGATAACTCCTTGGAGTAGTTTTTGACTATGTATTTGGCCCACTCTGCGTAATATGGGAGGTCAATTAAGCTATTTTGAATAGGCTCCTTACCCCTCCATCCCGGATGATGGTTGATGATTTTAGATCCAAGGGTTTCGAACGTCTTCAAATCCCTTACTTCTCCTTCAGGCTTCAGACAAATTGCATCAGTCAAGCCATCCTCAAACCAACGGTTTGTGTGTAATTTGGCAATGGCCATACGATGTGGATAGCGCTTTACCCACTCTGATTGCTCTTCTCCGTCAAATATGATTGCGGGCTCAGCTTCATAATCAAAGATAGGGGTGTGGCGTATGAATACTTGACCTTGAGGGACCTCATTGCAATTTTGGGTAATATCCCAAAAAGGTTGAGAGATATTAGCCATGAAAAAAAAAGGGGGTTGAGGATTCCTACTTCTCTCACTCAATTTTACTAAAAAAGATTTCGTGAGAAAAGTAGGAAGGGGGCATTTGTTTATATATAAATTATATAATATATGTCTTAATAGAACTCAAATTCTAATTTAATTAAAATTCAAATTTATGGATATATTTAGAATTTAAAATTTAAATGTCCTAATCTTAATTGATTTTTGGATTTCCCATTTTAAAATAAATCATTTGGTTGTCTTGGACTAGAATACAAATTTCGAGAAAAAAATGACAAAATTACAAAATTACCCCTGAGAGCATATCTCGAGGCAAGATGGCAAATTATGAAATTGTCTCCGAGAGCACAAATCTCGAGACAATTTAAAACTCAAGATCAGCCGGGAGCACAAATCTCGAGGCGATCTAAAATATTCAAATCTCAAGATCAACCAAGAGCGCAGATCTCGAGGCGATCTAAATATTCAAATCTCATGATCAGCCGAGAGCACATATTTCGAGGCGATCTAAAATATTCAAATCTCAAGATCAGCCAAGAGCACAGATCTCGTGGCGATCTAAAATATTCAAATGTCAAGATCAGCTGAGAGTGCAGATCTCGAGGTGATCTAAATAATAAAATTTCAAAATCATCCTTGAGAACATATCTCGAGGCAAAATGAAAATTACAAAATTGCCCTTGAGAACATATCTCGAGGTAAAATGAAAATTACAAAATTGCCCCTGAGAACATATCTCGAGACAAATTGACGAATTACAAAATTATCCCCGAGAGTACATATCTCGAGACAAAATGCAAATTACAAGATTGCCCTTGAGAACACATATTTCAAAATAAACTCAAGTTACACGATAGCCCGAATACACATCTCAAGGCGATCCTAAACTTCATATAGCCTGAGAACATATCTCGAGGCAACCTGCAATAGTGCCAATCCCGAGGCACGCAAACACCTATCCCGAGACAAATTGGATTTGAATTTTAAAATTTTAAATTTTAAATTCAATCTTATCCTCGTTTGATTTAAAAAATCTAATTAATTAATTAAATTAAATTAAATTAAATTTGATTTTAATTTTAAAATTTTGAAATATGGATTTGATCAGATCGGGGTTATGATTTTGTGGGGACAGGTTGAGATTATGGATAAGGCCGGGCGAAGCTTTTAAAAAGGACGGGGGGTTTTCTTATGAAGGAGAGATCTTTTTTGCTTGGAATCAGACAAACAAAAAAAAAAAAAAGAAGAAGGAAAGAAAAAAAAAAGAGAAAAAAAGGAGGAGAACTTTCGCTTAGGAGACAACCAGACAAAAATAAATTCTCTCAAGAAAAAAAATCTCTTTCGTTCTATCTGAACCCGACGATCTTGATTGTCCAAAGGTGAATTTTTCTTCTTCTTTTATTATTATTATTATTATTATTATTATTATTATTATTATATATATATATATATATATATATATAAAGCCTTAGAACCCCTCCCCTTTTTATTTTGTTTGATCGGGAAGCGTCACAGGGGACATAAGTAAACCTAGATTTGTGGGAGTCATAAGGAGTAAAACAAAAAATAATAATAAATGAGTGATATAAATATTATAATATATATATTTTATAAAAAAAATAATAAAAATAAATAAAAATAAATAAATAAATAAATAAATAAAAAAGAAAAATTATCCCCTCCGCCGTCCGCGGCTCCCACACAGAGTCTGACCGATCTAGCACTTCCAAAAAGGAGATCTCCGACGATGACGCTCGCTTCGCCTTCATTACGATCCTGAGAAGACGAACGACCGGGTGGAGTTCGCCAGCAATGAGATCCGCACTGGCAAGTACTCTGTTTCGATCTTCCTTCCTTGACAACCCTCTTTGCCACCACAAATGCTAGAAGGACCTCCGCGTTGGCAGAGTCAAGATCTCCGCCAATGATATCATCACCTGTGAGATGACCCTCCTCTCCGCCAGCGATCCCAGCGACATCGCTCACCTCTAAACCATCAACCTCGATGGTGAATCCGAATAATGGAACCCCCTCCATCTCCGGCGTGGTCCGCTGCAGAAACCCAGTTGTAACATCTGTGGTTTCCGGGCCAACATAGAAGTCGATGGCAAATGCATTTCTCTCGGTCTTTCCAACATTGTTCTTCATAGCTGCGAGCTCATAAAAAAAAAAAAAAAAATCTTGGGCCATCGGCGTCGTCGTCTACACCGGCAGAGAGACCAAGCACCTCGCCATGGCTCCCAACCTCGAAATTGCCTACTGTTGCTTCAAAAGCTCAAAGACGACCTCGACGTCCGCCTCTCCTCCTGTGCCAATCTTGGAGCGGGTTATGCCGATGCTAGGGCTCCGGTGAGCGAGTCTCATTGGAAGTCGATGGAGATGGAGATCGAGAACCCCTTACTTAATGTTAATGAGGCCATGAGTTGTTGCGCTCTTGCTTGGCTCGCTCCAAGGTCTTGGTCTCTGGCGCTTCTTCAACCTTCTCTCAAACTTCTACTCATCTCAATGCATCTCATGGTTCACTTCCACCTCAAAGATGGACTGCCGCTGCAAGGGTTTTCAGTTCAAAGTCAGCTGGAGCTGATGTTATTGGGATTGATTTGGGTAACACAGACTCTTGTGTTTTAATCATGGAAGGAAAGACCATAAAGGTGATTAAGAATGCTGAAGGTGCTAGAACAACACCATCTGTTGTAGCCTTCAATCAGAAGGGTGAGCTTCTTGTTGGAACACCAGCTAAGCGCCAAGCTGTGATAAATCCCACAAATGTACCATTTAGCACCTGGCGCTCAAGCTCCTCGCCCTTCACTACTTCGTTGAGAACTGCAGCCACGAGGTCATCAAGGCCTTGCTGGGGTTTGGCGCAGCTGATGTCAACTACCTCGCCGGCCTCGTCGGTAAAACACCACTTCACATCACTGCAGAGGTGGTTTGCCCAGACATGGTAGCTGTTTTTCTCAAGGATGCCGTCCCCGGTTTAATACACATCGAATCAAATAAATTCCAGCTATGTCTAGAACTCGTCCAGTCTGCCGCTATGGTTCTCTCGCGCGAGGAGGCTGCTGATAATAATAACACAGTTGTGCATCACCATCTGAATCCAGAACCAAGCAATAATCATAGCAGCATGGTGAACCTTAGTCTGGATTCAAGAATGGCATACCTGAATCTTGGAATGACTGTTACTGCTGCTCAATGAAGGACGGCGGAGCCGATACAGCCTTTGGAGACTCTGTACATAGTTGCAACTTGTGCCATGGAGTATATATCTGATTCAATTGTGAATGCATTTCTCAGTGAGACAGTGAAGAAGTTCACTTTGAGTGTTGTTAATGGTATTAACAATTGATCTGAAATTATTAGAGACATTTGCAGATGATAAGTTTAACACAACCAGTTTGAGTGAATTCAAGAAAGATAGGAGTTTAAGAGGTTGTTTAATTGAAGCAGGCTTACACATCTATATACTGCAGCCACGCTTTAATTAGTGAATTTCCAGAAATTTTCTCATCAATCATCTCAAAATTCAATCCGGTGTCAGCGTTAGATAGAAACTGTATACCTCTCAGGCTTACACATCTATATACATCTTGAACAATCTCCTTCAAGTAACCATTAGATGAGTAGTTTCTCTGGATTATCACTTGCCAAAAGATTAATTAACTGCCCTGCTTCAATTAAACAACCTCTTAAACTCCTATCTTTCTTGAATTCACTCAAACTGGTTGTGTTAAACTTATCATCTGCAAATGTCTCTAATAATTTCAGATCAATTGTTAATACCATTAACAACACTCAAAGTGAACTTCTTCACTGTCTCACTGAGAAATGCATTCACAATTGAATCAGATATATGCTCCATGGCACAAGTTGCAACTATGTACAGAGTCTCCAAAGGCAGTATCGGCTCCGCCGTCGTTCATTGAGCAGCAGCAACAGTCATTCCAAGATTCAGGTATGCCATTCTTGAATCCAGACTAAGGTTCACCATGCTGCTATGATTATTGCTTGGTTCTGGATTCAGATGGTGATGCACAACTGTGTTATTATTATCAGCAGCCTCCTCGCGCGAGAGAACCATAGCGGCAGACTGGACGAGTTCTAGACATAGCTGGAATTTATTTGATTCGATGTGTATTAAACCGGGGACGGCATCCTTGAGAAAAACAGCTACCATGTCTGGGCAAACCACCTCTGCAGTGATGTGAAGTGGTGTTTTACCGACGAGGCCGGCGAGGTAGTTGACATCAGCTGCGCCAAACCCCAGCAAGGCCTTGATGACCTCGTGGCTGCAGTTCTCAACGAAGTAGTGAAGGGCGAGGAGCTTGAGCGCCAGGTGCTAAATGGTACATTTGTGGGATTTATCACAGCTTGGCGCTTAGCTGGTGTTCCAACAAGAAGCTCACCCTTCTGATTGAAGGCTACAACAGATGGTGTTGTTCTAGCACCTTCAGCATTCTTAATCACCTTTGTGGTCTTTCCTTCCATGATTAAAACACAAGAGTCTGTGGTACCCAAATCAATCCCAATAACATCAGCTCCAGCTGACTTTGAACTGAAAACCCTTGCAGCGGCAGTCCATCTTTGAGGTGGAAGTGAACCATGAGATGCATTGAGAGAGTAGAAGTTTGAGAGAAGGTTAAAGAAGCGCCAGAGACCAAGACCTTGGAGCGAGCCAAGCAAGAACGCAGCAACTCATGGCCTCATTAACATTAAGTAAGGGGTTCTCGATCTCCATCTCCATCGACTTCCAATGAGACTCGCTCACCGGAGCCCTAGCATCGGCATAACCCGATCCAAGCTTGGCATAGGAGGAGAGGCGGACGTCGAGGTCGTCTTTGAGCTTTTGAAGCAACAGTAGGCAATTTCGAGGTTGGGAACATTTTTATCTATTTTAATATGTATAATGAATTTATCTGCAATTAATCATATGATTTGAAATATATATTATTTTATTATTTTGTTCCACATCCACATAAAATCTAAGGTTAATATAATATGATAGTAATGTGGCTGATCTAGTGACTCATAAATTAATGGGTTATTTGCTATGATGGTCCTTGAATTTATTTTAATTGTCTAAAGGGTTTTAGGGCCATTTTATTTGTTAAAATAGCCCTAGAACCATCTTATCATTATTCAGTTAGCATTCTAGATGTTGATCGGGCATTTAAAAAGCTAGAAAACTATGATTTTTTTTTTCATTTTAACTTTTTTTTTAAATTTGTTAAAATAACTTATGTTTAGCTTGTTTAACCCAAAATCTTTTTAAAAGATTATTATTATTTTCAAAATTTCTTAATTTTTAAACCCATTTATTTTAAAATAATATATTATAGTTATTAATTTATTGAATTTTAAAAGCCGTTATTATTATTTTTATTAAATAGCATCCATTTTACACATTGTAAACACACATAAATATTTTTAAATCAAATTAAATATTATTATTAATTATTTTATACAATGTAAATGGATTAGTTCATTGTTAATATTATTTTTTTATTTAAATGAGTTATTTATAGTTTTAAAAAATTGCATTTAAATATAAAAATAAAAATTGATCACTTGATTACTTGAACAAAGTCTAATCAAGCTCGAGATTTGGTCATGCAAATTCTATGAAACTTGACTAATAATGGTTTCATGTGATATCAAGAGACCGCAGGGTCCTAAGTCTGGGTGCTGCAATTACCACTCGATTATTTGATAACAATGCACCCCTATCAATCTTTTGATGTAGTTGTGTAAACTCAACCTTCTTTTTTAAAAAATTATCACAAGTGGGGAGTGAAATTAAAAAAAAATTAAAATAAATAGGTTTTAAGAAAATTAGAACAAAAATAAGGTTTGAAAATATGATAAATACATTTCAATTTTAATAATGATATATTTTTAAAATAAATATTTTTTATAAAGTAAAAAAAACACTATAATTGATATAAAGTAAAGAAATACGGCTTGAAAATATGATATATATTTTAATAATAAGTTTAACAATAAAAAAAATAAAAAAAATTATGGTTGAAAAAAACACTTTGATAATTATAAAGTAAAGAATGATGAAAGTGAAAAAAAATGCAATGGTTTTTAAGCTTATAAAAATGTCAGCATTTACATGCTGATTGGATATGGATGTGATGGCCCTTGGCAAATAAAATGGTTCTAGGGCCATTTAGGTAATTCAAAGAAAAACTAGGGCCATTTTAAGAAAAAACCTTAAATTAATTTTAAAAATAAAAATATATATTTTTAATATTAAAATTATTAACAAGATAGAAGCTTGGTCATGGTGTAATCTATCAAATAATACTCAGGTGACTGTCAATGATAAAATAAAAAGAATAAATTCAATATTGAATATTTTGAAAACACCTTAAAATAAAGACAGGGTTAATTAGATGACAAATTTTGACAGTACAATTATTGAAATGAAGATAATAGGAAAAATAGAATCATAAAAAATATTAAACAAATATTAAAAACAACATCGTTAATGCATTTTCTCTTTATGTTTTTTATTTATTTATTCATGCAATAAAAAAATAAAAATAAATAGATAAATAAATAACAAGAACTCCCTCCATCTTTCTCCTTCACTCATCTCTTCTTTCAATCAAAGCTCCCAAACATTCAATAACTTAATGGAAACCAATGATGATCCTTGTCCACTAGAATCTTTATCTTATCAAAATGTAATCCCAAAGCATGCAAAACATGCATGCATCCATTAGGATCACAAATGATCATTGAGATCTTACCTTTTTAATGCTTATGATTTTATAGACTAGCTAGTAGGCTATATATATGTAAAAAGATACAAACAATTTTTATTTATTAAAAAAATTAATATTAAATAACTTCACTCTAGTTTTGTCTTTGTGTTGCATGTTTTTTTTTATTCATATACTTTAAAAAGGATCATTATATTCATTATGTAGGTAAAATTGGATTTTCCAATTTTATAATATTTGCAAGAGTTTAGGTATGTCAGATTATCAAATTACTAGAAAATCTAATAAAAAAATACTTAGCAATATATATATCATATATCAATTAGGTATAGCATTAGCCGTAAGAATAGAAAAGAACAATATTGAAGCATGTAGAACATCATTAAACTATAGAAGTAAAAATAAGTAACATGACAAATTTATATATATGATAAAGTAACAAGCAATTCTAGCATACTTAGAATTTTAATATAAGTATTAAAGCAAGTATATTCTATAAATATAAAAGTACATATTACTCTGATATATTAGTTGCTGATTTTGTTATTGAAATGTATATCCCACTCTTATACATGGATAACAAAAAAGCCTTCAAGTTACAAGTGAGCAGGCGATCAAACACAAGGGAGTGGATGGTGGACCAAGAGAAGAGGAAAAGGGGTGGAAAAAGAAACCACATAGCCTTTTCCTATAATCAAAATCTTCATAATATAAATTCATGAAGTTAAAATAGCAATCATTGACTAGTTTAAATTGCCAAATTAATTGGCTAATGATTGCTAGTGCCCATCACAAAATTGGAAATCACCTTCTTTTATATATATATACATACTAATGGGCATGGGGGGATGGGGCAAGGTGGGGACAGTGATGTGGAGCCAAATGCTACAAAAGTAAAAGATTCACAAACCAGATGTGGTGAAATGCTACGAAAATGGAAAAGTTTTACCATCGATCGATGTCCACGAATGAATACAGGATCTAACAACTCACAACCCTTTGGATCTGCGAAAGGGATACAGAGTTGAGGGGTCTCTCCTCATTGGCTTGTAAAAACCTTGAGATAAATGAACATGGAAAAGGGCACAGCCTCCTGCTCTACAAAAGAAAAAAAAAAACAATCCGCTTTTTTTACATCCCAATCAAGCATTAAAACCCTTGGAACACCCCACCAAGCATAGGGAAACTAAAAGATTAACAAAAGTATCAAGCTAATACACACTTAGGAGATAATTAAAATTAAAGAGAGTGCTCCAGAAAAAGGAGGGAGATGAGATCTCCATGAACCAACCATCTTAACATGTCTTCAGTCTAACAATCATAACTTTATCTAGGAGCCTCCAATTAATGTAATATTTGATGCATTGGAAACTAGTGTAATACCCTGAACCTCTGGATACATATTGAAAAATTTATATTCAGGGTATTATCGTAGTGGCAGTAAGATTTTTCTACAGAGTATTTTTGTTGAGAAACCCAAGTGGAAAGAGCAAGGACCTTATTGTGAGAGTTTATATAAATTTTAGATTCACAAGTAATTAAAAGGATTTGATCTAAACTGTTTCCAAAGACCAAGGGCTGAGAGGTAAGTTTGCAGGGATCTTTTAGAAATATTATTTTAGGATACAGGGACTGTTGCGCGACTTTTTAGGAACTTTTTTTGTAAGAAATTGTGTTTTCAGAAACTAATAGTAAATTTTGGCAGAAAACTTAAGTTGAGAAGAAAATTTTGGAATTTGATGGTTTTCTTCTTCATCTTTATAAGTGCTACAGTATTCCAGAAAAAAAAAAAGAAAAGAAATGGAGAAGAATGGGAGGTTTTGAGGAGGAAGATTTGGAGATCACCGGAGATAGTTCACCGGAGTAGAGCCTCTTTGGTAAGAACTTTAATGATTATTTAATGGTATATGTTTGGATGTATACATGAATGTGTGTATGTATTGTTGGTGATTTGTTGGAGATAAGAGTGGAAATTTGAAGGAATGTTGATGGAGAAGATGAAGTGGTTAATATGAGATGTTTGTGTGTTGAAAAACATTTGTATTTGAGTGAGATCTTGATTGGAATGATGAAGAAATTTTCGGGTTTACTGTATATCATTGTAGCAACCGAGATTAGAGTTTGTTTTGGGTTAATTAAGTTGATGATGATGATTAAGATGCTAATGAAGATGGTTAGATGGAATTGGTTGAGTTAGCCAAATTGACTTGGTTGGATCAAACCAAGTTGGAGTAAGTTGGTTGAGTTTAATTGATTTGGTTGAGTTGGTTTGATCAAATCAAGTGAAGTGGATTTGATTTGGTTGAGTCAAGTTCATTAAATTGGGTTGGGTTCAGCTGAATCAAGCTGGTTCAAGAGAATTGTATAAGAATTAGAATTGGTTCAATGCTGGTTTGTTCAATTGAACTTGGTTCAGTGAAATTAAGATTGGTTTAAGTTGGTTCAGAAGGGTTTGGCCCAAATTGACTAGGTTTAAGTGCAATTGGAGACCAGTTTGATTAAGCAAGCTCTGGTTTTAATTGATTGGAGTGAGTGGGCCAATTAGAGAGTCAGTTATTTGTTTACTGTATTTTCTTTTGGGTTGAGTTTTATTCTTAGGTTGTCATATTTATTTATTTTATCCCGTTATTTTGTTAGGTGGGGTTCAGGCTTGGGAGAGAGTTTCAGGTTTAGCAAGAAACCCAAGGGAGAAAAGGCAAGTTGGTAGTGACTATTATTTTAAATGATTGGTTTATTATTATTATTTTGAAGCAATTATTTAATAGCTAGTAATTTGGAAATAATTGTTTGATTATTTCATTTTATTATGTTTAATTATGTATAATGGTAAAGAATACTTATATTGATACATGGCAATCGTATTGATACATCTAGTTTGGTATAATTATACATATTTTCAAAAAGTGAAAAATATATGTGTATATGATTTAATTATTCAATTCATGTATTTATTTTAATGGGTACATATGCTTTTGATTTGGGATGATTTGTGAAACCTTATAGGCATATTAAAATGTTTTACCGGCAATGTTTGTGGAATTGGTTTTCATTCCTGGTATAGGAATGATATCATGGATTTGAACTTTACTAGTGTTATACATGTATTGTATTGTAAAGCTTGTACAGATTTTATGGTGGTATCCTACTGCAGTAGGTGGTCTCCATGGTCAGCCTTTTGAGGTGGCGTGCTAGACTGATTATTATCTACAAGGGCAAGATTCAGGTGGGAATGTAGAGCCCTGACCGGATATTCATCGGATAATCGGAGTCACCAACCGGTGAACCGATGGGTCAACATCAAGGACATGAGTATCTTGACGGCTTTGAACCTAGCCACGACCACGACAAAGATTAGAGAGGTTTCTAGACCATTTCATGCTGGGTGCGTGTTGTGGGTTGAGTATGCTTTTGAGATGTTGTTTTGGATTGTGATGAAGGGGCGATGCCTAGTTGTTGCTCTTAGGAGGGCAGTCTCTCACAAAAAATTTATATTTTCTTAGAAATTGACTTGATAATGATTTATGATGAATTTATGCTTTAGAATCTCTTTAAAGTTGTATTTTGGAGAGTTGGGAAACTATTTGAGAAAATTGATGTTTATATATTTTACATACGCTATATTTAATTATTTGAAATTCTTGAGCCACTATCGATCACCTGAAATGTGTTACATGAGCAAGATCAGAACCTTATTAGATTACCTGTGCGAGTATAGAATCAGTCATGGTTGAGTCCAGGGTTACAGTGGGACCCTTTCTGTCTATTATTGGTGTCATGATTTGTAGCGATTGTACCCGCATGTTGGAGTGATTGTGTTGTTGTATTCATGTATTTGAACCTGTAGTTTGGTGTTAGTTGATAGTTGTGTTTTGTAAGTCTGATTTGGTTTGTCAAGGGTGTCAGTTTCCAATTAAAAATGGTTTTTAACTTATGGGTGCCACATTTACCTCGGTAGAAGGGGTGGGTGTGACAATTAGACTCCCTTAGTTTTCCAACTATGTGTCATATGCATCTTTTGGACATCACAGTTGCTACAGATTTCATAATGAAGTTCATTAAAGATAAGATGTCCCTCTAAAAACTCTTTAATTTCCAAGTGCTTAACACTTGGCCTTGTTTGCTCTGCTCCTGCATTAGACGGGGAGTGTCCCCCCACTCACTCCCGCATCCCGGGTGGGGATTTCCTATCCCTGCCCCTATTGGGGAATCGGGGAGGAGGAAATCCCCAACCTCCGCACCACGACGGGGATCCTCGCCCCGGCTCGCAACATAATTTTATAAAAAAAAAATTCAGTAATCTAATGCTTAAATTCATGAACTTAGATATCAATTAAGACCCATCTTTATTAATAACAAACATGATATTATAGTATTTTTTTAATTTTTAATTTTAACACATTTCTTTAAAAAATCTAATAATGTAAGGAAAAAAAAAATCCATGAAATTAGATATTAATTGACACTAATCATTACTAATAATGAACATGATACTATATTATATATATTTTATTTTTTTTATTTCAAAAAATATTATATATATAACATTTCGGGGTATGGACTTCACAGGGTGGGGAGATCACTCCTTTCCCCGCTCCGCTACCGTGATCAGGGAATTTTATTCTCCTATCCATGTTCTTGTCGGGGAGGAAACTGGGGATCCCCCCCCCCCCCCCCCCCCCCCCCCCCGAATGGGGCGGATATCCCACGCCATGCCCATCCCTACATATTTTGGTGATATAGATCTAAAATAATGGATCATATATTGTGGTCATGTCATTCTTAAAAATGAGTGTTCTAATTTTGACATAAAGCTTACTTACATATTAAGGATGCTCCCTTCTATCAATATTAATAATATTAGGATGTGTTTGATTGCTTTTTTTTTCCTTGGAAAACTTTTCCACGGGTCATTTTTCAGCCTTTTAGACTGTTTGTTTGTCAAAATTTTCCATAGAAAATTTTGACAGAAACTCTATCACGTGACCCTATTTTCCCTCAAATCAGTGGAATATTTTTCTTGCCTCCACCTTGGGAAAAGTTTTCCAGGGAAAACGTAAGGGCCTATTTGAAAAAATAACGTGTGATATTTCTCTCCTATGCCTACCCGAAATCTCTAACTCATTTCGAAACCCTAGAACCCCACCATCCCTTGCTTTTCAATCTCGATCCGCTCTCTCTTCTCTCGGTCCCTCCCGCTTCTACGGTTTGTAGGTATTCTTAAATCGCAACCCTTGTTATCCTAATTTCATGGGATGCTTTTGATTCTCCATTGATTTAGGGTTTCTTTACTAATAAGATTATGCCAAATATATATCTGAACAATATATATATTTCCATAGAAAATTTTTGATTTTCTAGCTAGAAAATAATGCCAATCAAACGACTATTTTTTCATTTTCCATGAAAATTTTTTCCTTGGAATAATTTTTTTTTCACCCATTTTCCATGTTGCCAATCAAACACAACCTTATAGTTTTTTTTTTTCTAACAAGGGGTTGTCAAAGAAAGAGACATGTATGGTGGTGCATTAGTTGCAGTGGCTTAATAACCCTAAAGATTTACCTTGTGGGGCGGGCTAACACACTGGGCAATTAGGGCTGCCACATGCATCCAAGATGATATATCAATGTCCACAAACCCCACAACGGTAAATCCTCTCTTCCTTGCAACATAGAGTTGTAGAGAATATGGCTCCTCTCACAAGAGACCCTGTGAACAAACTTATACAGTATTTCAATACATACAATATAATCACACAGTACTACGGCACAAAAAATTTGACCTTGCACCACTCATCCACCACTTATGGTCATGTCCACTAGGCTATCTATTATTTGTTTTTTTTCTCTCTATATAGCATATCCATGGTGCAGTAAAAATAGCAACATCTCTTGATTCAAGTCAAGATAGTCAAAGCTCAATAAGCTTGAAGATGAATTCTAGGATTTGAAATGCATTCATAATATTTATATTTCATTATAATATTTATTTTAACTATTTTTATTTTTAAAATATTCAATACATTTTCATATTTAGATTGAAGTCTTTATTATCATTCTAGTTTTTATGTATGTATGTATAATATTTATACACACATCGAAGATGAATTCTAGGATCTTAAATGCATCCAAAATTCCCATATTTTATTGTAGTATTTATTTTAATTTTCATATTTTTTAAATATTCCAATACATTCTCTATATTCCTATAAAAGTCTTTGTTACTTTGTTATCATCATAGATAATTTCTGTGTATATAATATGCCTAATGAAATCTATGTTCTTCTAATATATATATATATATATATATATATATATAAGCTGAATTCTAGGATTTTCAATGCATCCATAACCCTTATATTTCATTATAATATTTATTTTAATTTTTACATTTTTTACATTTTTAAAATATTCATTACATTGGTTGTATGTAGTCCAAAGTCTATATTATGATCCTGGTTACTATGTATTTATGCATAGAAATTTTATTTTTTAGTCCCTAGAAATTTCAAAACTTGCCAGACAGTTCCTCTGACATTTAATTTGGCATATAGTCCCTCATTTTTTTTTTATTTTGCTTACTGTTTATTCCCTGCCTATAACTTCGTTAGTTAACTTTATGAAGAATTCCATCTTTACTCTGCTATTTGGGAGGGGGGGGGGAGGGGATTGGTGTTAGGTCTTGTCTACTTTTTGAGAAATTGTACTGTTGTTAGCTTTGAACCATATTGTCACTTATTTTTGTACTTTTTTTTTTTAACCCAAGCTACTTTTCTTTTCCTTCCATCATCTTTTTGTGTTGGTTTTTTGTCTCCATCTTTGCAGGATAGTTTTTGTCTCTTCACCCTTGCTTTAGTTTTGTCTTGCACTCCGATACCTTGACTCCTCGGATATCTTTTGGTTTGGTTACAGTTCTTCTTCCATCTGCCCTTGCTTTGGTTTTGTCAATGGATACCTTTTGCACAGTTGCTAGGTATAAGGCGGAGGGTCGAGCCCTCTAGTTCACAGTGTTAACTCCTTCAAAGTCAATACTAGACGAGATATGCCAGAAATAGGGGTTTGACATTTATGCTGTCAAAATGAAGTTTGTCACACCTAATGCACACCAAACTATTTGTCCCATTTATTCAGAAATTGACTTTCAACTTATGTGAGATATATATCACATACTAAACAGCGTTGTCGTTGACCTTAATGTTGATGCAGATGCAAATGCGATGGTCGTGCTCCATGTTCTTCACTCCCGTCATAAATATCCTTAGTTTGCTTTATGTGTAGTCATATTATTTCAATCTTCCCCTTGAATGCATTATGACCTACTCATTGATAACTGATATTTCTCATTTAGGATATAGAGTTGTTATTTATCATGTGCGCTTTCCGGTTAGTTTATGGCAATATCATCTAGTATTACCAGATTTTGTTTAACATTATCACTTTATGCTTAAATTTGACATTTTCCACCTAAAATTATACGATTATGCTTAAAATTATGAAGTTACCATGTAACATTATAGTTGTCTGGTCATCAATTATTGTTCTAATCTTGCTTATTTTATACACTATAATAGCAATGATTCATTTTTGGAGAGTATATTGATCAACAAGGGCATGTTTCCACCCCATCAACAACCTATGGGGGTCTTATCCATCTGGCCTTTGTTGGAACAGAATGAACTTGTTTTAATGAAAGTCGGTGATCGCTTTTGTGATAGTAAACAGTTTAAGGTGGCGAGCTATGACTTATTAATGTGGTATGCAAGCAAAGTGACAATGACAAACCCTGGTAGCATTGCCATCGTGGAGAGTGACAATGAGCGGTTTAAATGCTTTCCTACTTATTAAGATTGTATATCGTTCATTATACCATTTTACCACTTATTGATTTTTGTTGTCATTTAATATTATTAGTTTCCATTTAATTTCTAACGTTTCCATTTAAAAAAGTACAGTTTAATTTAATATTGTTCTGCTATTGTTTCCTAATAAAGGTTCAAATTGATGGGTATGGTGTGTAATCGTTGTGAACAATCGAATAATGGAAGACAAATGAGCTAATGGCAACATCGAACTGCTGTTGCGAACACCCATCACTAAAAGGCTTGTGGGTCGGCCAAGGCAAAAATGGATAGAGTCACATCCATTGATCGTAAGAGAATTACACTGCAACGGTTGTTAGGATGCTGGACATAACCAATGATCCCGTAAAACACCAATAGCTAATTGAGACAAAGTGCTATGCATATCTACTATTACATAATTATGGAACCTTTTTCCGCAATTGAAGAGGTAATTAGACTGTGCTAAGTGGAAACAACCTATTTTAAGTAGAACCAACTAATTTTACACAGAAACAACCAAGTTTAAGTTGAAACAACTAATTTTACGTGGGATCAACCAATTTTAACTAATAACAACCAATTGTAATTAGAAATGCACCTGAGTGAACAATAATATTTCCCGCCAACGTCGAAGCAATTCAAAATCAAAGAAAACATAGTAACACACGTCAATACATGTTCACATAAAAGATAACATCCATAGTTTATGTCGAAATATATCCACATAAATGTCAATGTATGGCAAAACAACTCCTAGGACTTCTTTGGTTACCCCGGTCTTCGGCCATCTCAGCGATGCCATCCATTAATATGCGAGCGACGAAATGTAGTTGTATGTGCGGCACGTCAGTTTTGGGAAGATGGAGTTTCTCGGCCTGGAGGATTTCTTCAATGAATCGCAATTGTGGTTATAGATGAGAGGGTAGGATTCAATGGTCGTCTGCCCAATTTTAATTACTAAGCATCTGTCAAAGGGTTCCCCCTATTGATAGACAATATATGGTTAAGTGAAGGTAGCTGAAAATAATAAGAAATTATACATAAAACCACTACTTACCATGTCAATAGTGTTTATATCGTACGTTAGACTCAAAGCTGATGAATAATTAATATACTCCTTTTCTTTATCAAGCACGAGGAGGTGAAAGTGTCCATTAAGTATGATAGTCATCAGGATAAGCTTGACATCAACAAAAATGGTGAACGATATTTGTCATCAATGCCAGGGCACGTTCAGCACAGTGCTTTGCGTTTGACATCAACAAAGCTAGTGGGCATGTGATTGCCGCACATCTCTTGTAAGGGTACGATACTTTCTTCAAACTATCAATGATAATCAAGACAAATAAGTCTATCACATCATTAAGGAAAATATGTTTTCCCTCCAATAGAGTATAGACATGCGTTTGAGTTGTAAATGACATATATATATCACTCTTCTAGATAGTAGTCCTATGGAGTTAGAGCATGAAAATAAGGATAAAATAAGCAGAAAACCTAAAACTTAAATGATATGTAACATACTTACGTGGAAACCATAAATTTTAAGGAAAAGCAGGTGATATTAAGCAGAAAGAGTAATATTTAAATGAAAACATTAAAGTTTAAATGAAAACATTAATGTTTAAGCAAACACATTAATTTGTAAACGAAAATAAAACTGGTTAACAAGGATACTTACATGTCAATCATACAATTGAGAAACACATTGATTGTTTCTTGTTTGATGTTATTTAATTGCATGTAACCTATGAGACATTTGTTTCATGGTAGAAAATTGGTCATAACCTTCTCACTCGCTTGATTTGTGATAAAGGACTCCAACTTAGAAGGTTTCCATTGACTTATTAGTTGTATGTCAAAAACAAGGGCTGATGACGCAACTGATATGTCTTCCACTTTTTTTTTTTCTTCATTGGCTTCATTAAGAACTTTAATTGTAGGAATCTGTGGTTCATTTACTTTAGATTGTAAATCAATAGTTTCAATGGGACACGTACCAATTACGAGGATTTTACCTTTAGTACACAGTACCTTAGTGGAGGAAACCTCCTTAACAACACCGTATTTGCCTTCTTTGACTAGGTTGGAGAGTGCCACAGGGGAGGAAATTCCGAGGTTAATGGTGGGGGGTTATGGTTCACATCCCTCGATGGCAACTTCCTTGGGTTTTAGTGGTTGATACTCATCAACGAGAACTTCGACAGAGTGTTCCAATGGTTGACACTCATCAGTGGAAACTTTGGCAGATGGTTCCGATGGTTGAGATTCCTCAGCGGGAACTTCTGCGAAGGGTTCTAGTGGTTGAGACTCCTAGACAGGAACTTTGGCAAAGGTTTCCGGTGATTGACACTCCTTTGCAGGAACCCCCGCAGAGCATTCCAATCTATAACACTCCTTGGCGGGGGGTTCCAGTCGTTCACTTTTGTACGATCACAAGGCTGCGAGACTCTTCAACAATTTCCTAGGTCTTGTTGTGTATGTCATGGCATAGTTGTGCCTTCCATTGTTGAGATTATTCACGGCAATTACACAACATACCCATCACTTTCAAATTTCATTAGGAAACAAGAGCAGAACAATGTTAAATTAAAATGTAGTATTTAAGTCTCAACCACTGAAACACCAACGTGAAGAGATGATGACAGTGTATGGATAAGTGTGCCAGGGCATTTAAGTATTTTCCCTTCAAACATCACGGAGTTAGCAATAGAATGGATTTAAAATGCATGTGTACAAAAAAGGAGGGATCATCTATGAATACTCAAACTCATGGGGGTTTTTTGTGAATACCTTAACTTTAGAGGGACTTTTTGTTCATTATAAGTTATGCATAATATAGAATATTAACATGCTATTTTATTTAACATCACTTATTACATGTGTTTTTTTTTTATTTTATGATTTTTTTAATGATATGAAGTAATATACATGAAAAAGGCAAGTGTTTCCATATGTATAAGTAAAACAACAATTAATGATTTAATTTAAACAAAGTATCAGACATTTGAAAAATATTGAGATCAAATATATGGATAAATGATGCGTTTAACATGTTGCTTTGAAATACTGTATTATAATTTGTTGTCAAACAATCATAAAATTAAAACAAAGAAAATTAAGAATATACAAGAATTTATATGGTTTGGTTTATGTGACCTACATTTATGGATAGGGAACGAGAGTTTTTATTTTATTTTATTTTATTTTATTTTAATTTAGTTTATTTTTGAGAAAAACTGATATAAGAACTACAAAAAATCTTAGAACTGAAATACATAATATAAACTTGCATAACACTTGTTTGGGTTGCTTCAAATAATACGTAATAAAAAAATGTTCAATCAAGTCTGTATCACTTGACACCAAGTCAAGATGACATGGCAATAACGATGACATGGCAATATGATTTAGCAAAGGATGATGATGTAGCTTGATGACTATAAAATCATGGTCGGTGCTATATTTGGAGGATCTCTTAAGAAATCATATGGAGTTATTTTTGGTAGGAGCTTATATTTGGAGGATCTCTCTCAATGAACTAAGAGGAGAAACTCTATTGAAGCTATCTTTAGTAAGAGTATCAACTTTGAAAGATCTCTCTTAAATAGCAAGCAAAAATCATGCGAGAATATCTACACAACTATTCTTGGAAAGGAGATCTATTTAAAGACACAATGATATCTATGGTCAAAACTAATTGATGAGATCAAAACTATATTTAGAGAACTTATATAAGGCAAGTGGGTTACAACTTCAAGAGTAAGAAAGTAAGATCCTAACCTTTTGAAGTCAAAGACTAAATGAAGACACTTGGATATTTGGCAAATGAATCCATCAAGCAACCACTTGAAGGGAAGATATCATCAACACCATGTTTAGATAAAGCTAATGATTTGTTTAAGATTTGGAGAGAATCTAAATATGGAGGCAAAGCTAAATAGAGTCATGTATATTGTTGGCAAGGAGCATCAAGGTGAAAAGATCTCTATTGAAGAGCAAGTTTATCTAAAATTATGATTTAATCTATCTTTGATAAGATCCAAGATGACATGATCTATCTTTGATAAACTCTTTTCTCTTGAGAGATTTATTTCTTGAAGACCATGTGAAGGATATTCTATAGAAAGAAGTAATATATTATTGGCAAGTATGAAGATCATCTCTTGGAGGCCAAAGATTACATAGAGCTTAGTTTGATGTGAAGCTATTTAAAGACACAAACTAAGAAATGAAAGGACAAGCGAAGATGATTCTCAAGACCATAATTAGTATAGCAATTTGAAGGAAAGATCCAAAGCTATATAAGGCAAAGCTATTTGAATGCATAATCTATTCAAAGATACAAGACATCTATGGCAAGATTTGATAAAAGATTGAAGACCTAAGTTTGGATGAATGAAGATCATGCTTCAAAGATATTGAAGAGCTAAACTTGGATGAGAGAAGATCAAGTTTAGTAACAATATTTTAAAGACCAAACTTGAATGAATGAAGATCAAGTTTGAAAATTTTGTGAAGACCAAACTTGGACCAAGTTTGGAAAGAAGATCGGGGAGATCTTTGGAGGTCATCTTTGGTAAGAAGGATTTATGCCTTGGTGGGTGCGACACTTGGGAGAGAGACCTGTTGATATAACGTGATGAAGGATGCTAGTTGCTGGTTATAGGAGCTCAAGAGAAATTGACTACGTCAACTCGAACTGGAGCAACTAGGAGGGTTGGAGGTGTTACAAGTCGTGTTGAAACGGGAGCTAGTGTTAACTTAAAAGAAGGGATGAGAAAAACTGCATACTTTATTCATAAACACTGAAGCCTTTATAAAGGCAAAGTTCCAGAAAAATAATCATCGACTAATTTGAATTCTAATCAAAACACAATTAACTTAAATATCTAAATCAAATATATCCTAATCAAACTAAAATAAACATCATTATCTCAACACCCTCCCTTAAACTTATGTTTATCACATAAGTTTAAATATTTTAAAATTATCTCCCTTGCATGAATGCTTTCATGCTAGAAACACCGATTAATCCCCTGAGCTTCTGAAAAGTAGCTATTTTGAGGGGTTTTGTAAATAAATCTGCAATCTGATCTTTGCTTCTGCAGTAGATGAGATCAATAATTTTCTCTTTTGTAAGATCACGTAAGAAATGATATCTTACGTCAATATGTTTGCTTCTACCATGAAAAACTGAATTCTTAGATAGCTTGATAGTTGAACTGTTATCACAATATATTGGAGTCGAACCTTCCTGCTTTAATTGAAGTTCTTCAAGAATATTTCTTAACCACACTGCTTGAGAGGCACATGCTGTTGCTGCTACAAATTCAGCCTCTGTTGTTGAAAGAGTAACAATAGGTTGCTTCTTTGATGACCATGAGATAGCTCCAAAACCCATCATAAATACATAACCGGATGTGCTTTTTCGATCATCTAAATCTCTTGCATTATCATTGTTTGTAAATCCAATCAGATTTGACATCTCTTCTTTCTTCTTCTTCTTCTTCTTCTTCTTCTTCTTCATCATCACCTTCTTTTTCTTCTTCTTCTTTTTCTTCTTCTTCAAGTAAATCATTGTCTCCACATCGATCTTTGCCGCATTTTGTAATATATGTCCTTCTCTTTCTTTTTCACAAATCCTTCCTTTCACTGCATCAGCATTAGTCCTTACCATATCTTTGTACAGTTCTCCATTGATTATCAAATAGTTTCTGAGAGCTTGATAGTTTCCTCCCAATGAGTCTAAGAGAGTCCTAAGATATAGCCCTTGTGCCTCACCCAAGGCCACTATTCCTTCAGCTTCCTTTTTCTTGCTGTATAACTGACCGTCGGCTTCTTGACGGCGGGCGAAGAACGTAGCCTCTGTTGCTACTTTTTGAGCATCAACAACTTTTAATTGCTCATAGTGAACTGCTTCTGCTTGTTTCTGCTTCTGGTATAACACCCAATTTGTTTCTTGCACCTTGATCTCATACTCAACAGTGGTCTGGCTAAGCTGCTCAGACTTGAGCTTCTCCTTCTGCTTGGCAGCATTCTTCTTCTCCACCTCTATCTGTAGCTCGGCCTCTCTTATCGCCACTACCTTCACCGACTCCACCTCTGTCATCTTCGCCTTTTTCTCGAGCTCGACTTTCTTCATTGCAAGCTCTACATTAGCTTGTGCCACCTCGGCCTCTTTCTTATTTTCATATATTTGCACATCAGTGTTAACATTCACTATTTCCTTCTTCTCTTCTCCTGTAATTCCACACATATGGTTGCTACAATTAGTGTCCGCAAACCAAATATCTGACTTGTGAGATTCCTGACTATCTTGAATTGCCATTAGCAAAGTCTCCGCTTCTTTATTTTCTACAAAATTTGACTTTTCTCTTTTGTCTTTGTCATTAGGTAGTTTGGTGTAACATTCAGAACGGTAGTGACCAAATCGATGACATCTAAAGCACTCAATTTTAGATTTATCAAACTGTTGACCTCGTCCTCTTCCTTTACTTTGTAGATAACTATCATCAGTATTTCTGTTGCCACTTCTGTAGCCTCTCTCTACACTTCCTCTTCCTCTACTTCCACCTCGACCTGAGAAGTTGTTGGCTGTAGAAGTCTTCAAAGCTTGCTCCTCAGCAGTAAAATTACGGTTAATCTTCTGTTCATGAACTAATAAAGAGCTTTGTAGTTCATCAATGGAGAGTGCATCTATGTCCTTTGATTCTTCAATTGAGCAGACAATATAATCAAATTTTGCTGTCAAAGATCGCAATATCTTTTCAACAATAGCAACATCGTTCATCTTCTCCCCATGAAAACGCATATTGTTGGCTAACCCCATCGTTCTTGCAAAATAGTTGTTAACAGATTCTCCATCCTTCATCTGTAAATTTTCAAAATCCCTTCTCAATGCTTGAAGTTGTGCACGCTTCACTCTTGATGAGCCTTGATATTTTCTCTTCATTGAATCCCATATATCTTTGGAGGTTTCTTTGCAAAGAATTGTCTCCAAGATAGATCGATCAATGGCTTGAAATAAGTAATTCTTCGCCTTCAAGTCTTTCAACTTTGACGCCTCAAGTTCCTTCCTTTGTGCTTCTGTAGGTATCACTCCAACATCCGGGGTTGCAACTCCGAATTCAACTATATTCCAATACTCCTTAGATTTTAAGAAGTTTTCCATCAACATGCTCCAATGATCATAGTGACCATCAAAACGTTGAATAGATGGTTACACAAAGTTGTCTGCTAACATTGTGAATTTCTTCACTACAAAGAACTCTCTCTTTTGTTGAAACCTGGCTCTTGATACCACTGTTAACTTAAAAGAAGGGATGAGAAAAACTGCATACTTTATTCATAAACATTGAAGCCTTTATAAAGGCAAAGTTCCAGAAAAATAATCATTGACTAATTTGAATTCTAATCAAAACACAATTAACTTAAATATCTAAATCAAATATATCCTAATCAAACTAAAATAAACATCATTATCTCAACAGCTAGAACTCAGTCAGGATCAGTAAGTGGGCCGCACTGTAAGCTCGGTTGCAACTAGAGGTGCAATATCTAACTTTGGAAGGTATCAAGTTAGGAAGCCTCGAAAAGTCTAAAAGAGGAAGGTTTGTTAGAATGTAGAGACATCCATATAAAATACCATGCTTTGAGATTTAGGGAGTGGCACAAGTGAGAGACCCTAGTGAGTGGGTTGAGGAGAGTGGGCATCAGACAATCTAAAGAGAGTTATTCTTTGTCATTATGTGAGTGAGAGTAAGCGTTGTACTCTTTATTCTTTACCTCTTTTAGTGGATTGTTCTCTCCGGATTCGCCCTTCCCCCTCCCCCTAAGACATAAGGTAAGTTGTGCCGAATTGGGTAACCAATTCGTGTGTCTCCTTTCTCTTGCATGTTTGTTTGTATGTGATTACATTACTTGTGAGATTGAGTGAAAAAATTATCATGCTTCTACCCCTCCAAAACTAACAAAGTCTATCTGCTCGAACACTTTACTCCCACTACAGACCTCTAATATTTTCTCTTTTAGGATCAAGCTCCTAAAATTTTGTATCAGATCATAATTCGACACTAGTAACTAAAAATTTCAAGGTATCTCATAAGAACTCATTATGGAGAAAAGAAGATCCATTATATTTGGATACATACATAGAGGGGACACAGGTAGACATTTGGCCCGGCATGGCAAAACCGGCGGGGTCAACTGACCCGCGACCTCTTCATGGTTAAAAACATGCACAAACCAACTTATTCAACATTTGGTATTGATTTGTTATAATCATTATATATATATAAGTGTTGGGCATTAATTAATTATAAAAAAATATTTTGTGCATTTTGCGCCACCAATAAATCTCAACAAACATTTAATGCTAGAGTAAAGACACATTCAACTTAACAAATTCTCAATTGTCATTATTAAACATAAAGTTTAAATAAGCGATTCTGTGCTTTAACTTAATAATAAAAAACAAAGACAAACATAATGAGACTAGTGAAATTAGTAACTTATTCATTGACAGACATAATGTACACAAAATAACACCTCAAAGTTCAAGATCAAAACCAAAATTTTTAGGTAGATCTTAGTGATTATAAATAAGTAAACGGGTGATAACTCTAATAAAAAATTACAGAACTATATGAGCATTTATTTATAACATAAAAAACAATATAAACAACTTAATTAGATAGATAAATGAATTTAATGCAAGATTTTTTTAAAATTATTTTGAATTTGCTTAGTTGTCTCAAATTCATCTATTCCCTCCAATGTTTTTTTACCTCCCAATTTAGATTTTTTTTTTTACTTTTTACTCGTGAATTTACAAAACTCATAAAGCTTTAAATATTATTTTTTTTCAATTTTACCTTTATATTTAATGTAATTTTACACTTTCAATAAATAATATTCAACTACAAATTTTATTAAATTATATTTTAAATATGGGTAAATTTAGAAAGTTTATAATTTTTTATAAATTTTATATTATCAACAAATTTTAATTGGCTTTTTAAATAAATAGGTAACCAGAAAAAATTGGAGGGGTACTTTATTAAAAAAATTTTATTTTAGAATTATTTAAAAAAACTCAATTTGAAATGTATTTCTATTTATTGTTTTTAATGAATATGCACAAATGAAAATTGGAGTGGATGGTTAGGTTATGAAAGGATTATACAACTGGCACTGTTTGACTCTCATCCACTTTTTTTTAATGAGTTTTTAATATAATAATTAAAAAAATCAAAAAACAAAATAAAAAGTCCAAGGACCTGACGGTTGGGCCCAGACATGGCAGGTTTGAAGAATTACCTGGCCGAGTCAGAGTCGCTTTCAGCCAACCCGTACTACCCGGATCAGTCCTCCTTTGGCGGGTTAGTACTGTTGCCTGGGCTGGTTATGGATTTGCTTAACCAGGTTAACCGGTCCGTGTCTCTCTCTCTCACACACTCTCTCTATATAAATATTTGACTTTGTCGCACACTAGCAAAGGGTCATATTCAAAGGATTTTAACCAAGGAGGCAGCTTAAAATGGAAAGCTTTTTTATTATTATTATTATTATTATTATTTAATTTTTATAGTCATGCTCAAGAAAAAAATGATTATTATTTTTTTATTTTAAAAAACAGTGACCGAACAAAGTAGCATGCATGGGGTTTTGAACCTACCCACTCATTGTCGAGCTATGTGGTCATTCTAAAATTGATATATTATTATGGAAGTTTCTTATAACCATGGTGGGGCTAAAAGATTAAAATATTATTTTTTATTAATACTCAAAATAAGTATTTTTTTTGTTATTTCCCAAAATACTCATTTTGTTTTTTAATTAGTTTTTTTGAAATTAGCGGACTCACTATATATTTTTAATATTTAAATTTTATTTTTTTTAATCAAAGGGCCTCATTATTTTTTTAATATTAAGTTTTTATTTTTTTTAAAAATTGTGGGTCCCGTAGCTTTTTAAATTAAAAAAAAATTTACATCTAAACCTTTATAATTTTCATTAATTTTTCTTAAAATTTTATTTTTCTCACTTCTACTGTGTTATTTCTACTTTCACTAGGCTGTTAATAATTTAAATAAATAATTTTAATATATTATTTTATAATAAGGGGGTTGTTGGGATGAATTATTGGTGGCATGCGGCAACTACCCCATTCATGAGAGCCATTGGATGAAATCGATCTTAGCCATCCATTTGTTAGGTAGAGCCCTATATAAACCCACAAAGTTTCTTTTCTAAAACACACAAATATTTCTATAAGAAAAAAAATTATTAATATAGAGAGAAGCTCTTCTTTAAAATTTTTGTCATTATAGTTATTTTATTTTCTTGCAAAGTTATTTTATTTTTTTATTAAATCTTGCAAAATTTATATTCTTGCCATACTGAACCAAGGAGACAACTTTGGTCGAGAAGAACACCGACCAAGGCCCGTAGGGACTCTTCACGAAAAAACAATTTTCTACTGTGGTTGCTAATTACTCAATTTTGATCAATGGACTCAGGTATGTTTTTTTATTAGTGTTGACCAATTAACTTTCATATAAGCTTCCTCTGTTGTTTTTTTTTTTGCTTTTTATTAAAATATTATTTTTTTAATTATTTACCGAATTACATATTTCTGTAAGTATTTACGGAAATATGGATTTTATATTTTTTTTAATATATTTTTAACTTAGTGGTCCCACTACCTTTTTTAATATTTAAATTTTATTTAAAAAAACTGAGGAAAAAAATCGCATTTTATTTTTATATACATATTTACTCTCACTAAACTCACATTTTTTTCATTTTCTACAACAGCAGAAAAATCACTTGCTTTGGTTTACTATAATAGTTCAATCACTATAAGTGAGGAGACGGCAATGTTTTCATCGAATGATCATTCTTGTTTTTATATAGAAAATGATATCTCTTTAGCCAATTTAAAGAGAACCATTAAAGAAAATATAGAAATTACAAATGATCAAATAATTACACATATCAAGTACCGTATGCCTATTTCCTCAAGTCAAGGTAAGATCTACTATCGGTCTTTCAAATTAAATAATGACCGAGATGTTCAGATAATGTTTAGTTGCCATCAAGCATTTCATGATGTTCAAGTTATAGAATTCTATGTGGAGCTTAGTTGCCATCAAGCATTTCATGATGTTCAAATTAATAGAGATGGCAACAATCCACCAGAAAGGATTTCAACAGAATGGAGGCCATGGGATAATCTACAACACAATTCCAATTTCAATTTCAATTTCACTGCTTCACAAGAACGACCAAGCACATCAACACATCATAGAACTGAAAATGAATTTGGTGAATATGAGAGTTCAAGCGGAGATGACCAAGATGAGGATAACTATACAAACAATAGCGAAGCAAGCTTAGAAGATTACAATGCGGAAGATGCTAGCAGACAGAGACAGAGCGTAGAAATGACGATGCCACCATATGAGCCTCCCGCACATATGAGGGCACTTGATTTACAAGCAATGTCTGCACCAGAATTTCCTGAATATCCTTCACTGTACGTTAACACATTAAGAGGGGCAATGGCAGATGGAGAATTGCATGTAGGTATGCAGTTTCAAAACAAAAATGATGTTGTAACAACAATTAAGAATTATTGCTTGCAGAAGTTCGTGGAATATAAAGTAATTGACTCGGATCCAAGTCAGTATTTTGGAAGATGCAAGTCATATGGCGATGGATGTAGTTGGAGAGTTTGCGCATCCTATAGTAAGAGGAAGCAGATTTGAGAAATGACACCACCTCAATGCGGTGGTATAGCTGGTAGTTACCGCATTGATTTGAGAAGACAATGGTGTGATTACGGTGAGTTTCAAACACTTTATTTTCCTTGTTGCCATGTTCTTGCAGCGTGTGCATACATTCATCTACATTGGCAGGCATATGTAGATAATGTTTATAGGTTTGAGACAATTTTTAATGTATACCATAAAAAGTTTCAGCCAATGTCAAATGAGAGATACTGGAACCCTTATAATGGTCCACGTTTATGTCTTGATCTTGCAATGCGAAGACCACCTTCAGGGCGTCCAAAATCTAGTAGAATTTGTAATGAAATGAACCCAGGGAAGGCGGTCAACCAAAGCGTTGTGGTTTATGTCGCAATGAAGGTCACGATCGTCGAAATTGTTCGAATGCTGCTGGTCCAAGTCGTATGGCATAATGTAACCTAAATATTATATTTGTTGAATTATTTTATAATATATGTAATTGTTTTAGTTCATTCAAAATATCAAGTGAGTTTGGTTACTTGTGGAAGTAATTTTTACATGTGAAAATTTTTAAATAGTTAATATTTTATTATTATAAAAAATATATTAAAATTATTTATTTAAATTATGAACAGTTGGTTATAATTAGTGAAAGTAGAAATAACATAGTAGAAGTGAGAAAATAAAGTTATAAGAAAAATTAATGAAAATTATAAGGGTTTGGATGTAAAATTCTTTTAATTTTAAAAACTACCGGGATCCGCAATTTTAAAAAAATAAAAACTTAATATTAAAAAAACAATGGGGCCCTTTGATTTAAAAATAAAATAAAATTTAAATATTAAAAAATATAGAGCGGGTCCGCTAATTTAAAAAAATAATAAAAAAATGAGTATTTTGAGAAATAATGAAGAAAATGTTTATTTTGGGAATTAATAAAAATAAAATAAAATTTTAATCTTTTAGAATAAAATATAAGTACAATTACAATTTGGAGACTTTAACTGTATTACAATTACAATTACATAAAAAATAATAAGAAAAATAGGTGGGATAAAATGTTTTAATATAGAAAAAGAGTAACATACCCAGGAATATTATATTAAAATTTTAAATTAATTTTTGTCGTGTAAATTATAATAAATTTATTCCAATTTATTCTAGCACCCTCAATCAAGTAGCATCTTTAAAATAAACTGAAATGTGAATACTTATTTTTATAAAATTTAATTAGTAAAGTAATAATAATTAATTATTAAATATTAAATACCTCTCTCTCTCTCTCTCTCTCTCTCTCTCTCTCTCTCTCTCTCTCTCTCTATATATATATATATATATATATACATTATAAAAATTGTTTTTCAAAAAATTTTTAATGAACAAGCCTCCCACAACTTTTTGCATAAAAATTAATGGCACTACCACTCATTAATTATAGCTATTCTTAATAAAAATATAAATTAAACTAAAAATTGCCCAAATCTCTGCCCATTAGAAGACAAATAAATTGTCCTTCTATCTAGACATGGCCACGGTTGAGGAACCGCCGGTTCCGGTTCAAAGAAATCTTGAACCGGAACCGAACCGCCTAGGCAAGGTTCTTGGCGGTTCCGGTTCGGTTCGGTTCCGGTTCCGGTTCTGGCGGTTCGGTTCAACGGTTCTGGTTTGACGGTTCATACGGTTCGGGGGTTTTTTTTAAACTAAATAATCCAATATTTCAAATTAAAATGAACACAAAAACACAAGAATTAATTTAATACAATAGTTTATTAAAAAAATAAAAATATTAATAATTTAAAACAAACAATAGGAGAAGAAACAAAAAAATAAAGGGCTTGAACTTAATTATATCAAGTTGCCTACATATCCTCCCGGGGAATCAAAGCCCACGTATTTGTTTTATTTTTATTATACACATTTACCATATTTTCGTAATGTCTAATTGTTTGCATCATCGTCCTAATGGCTAATGCTAGCTAATTACTAATGGGTTCTAACTCCTAAATTTCTAATAATTTAATCAATCGGTTCAATTGTTCAAGTTAATTATTCAAATGAATCAGATCAGACAATCAAACGATTCATACCTAATCAATTTGGTTATTGCAAATCACATGACTCAAATGGTCAAACGACTCAAACCTAATTAGATAATAGATATCATGAGTCCATGAAATTATTTATATAATATATATAATATTTTGATTTAATTGGAACCGACGGTTGAACCGCCGGTTCCACGGTTTTCAAATTTTGAAACTGGAACCGAACCTTATATGAAGGTTCAGGTTCCGGTTTTAGGATGGTTCCGGTTTTTACTGTTCCGGTTCCGGTTTTTGGCGGTTCGGTTCCGGTTTGGTTCCACGGTTTCGGTTCCAAATGGCCATGTCTACTTCTATCCATTTACCCAACATATTCTTTTGATAATAAATTTTTTCTTTAAAAATATATGAAAATTTTAATCTCTTTCTATTCATTAGCTTAAATATTTCCCTATTATGATTAAAATCTCTTTTTTATTATTTTCCAAAATTTTCTTTAGCATTAAATTTATATATATTACTAAAAGTACTAATTTGTTAGACTCATTTGCTAAGTCTACTCTTTACCTACCAAATACATTCAAATAAAATAAATACATAAAAAGAAATCAAGAAATTCAGTTCCTTTTTTGAGGAGTCAATAATCTACAAATTACTGAAAATGTATAATCCTATATATCTACGGAAAGTAATTTTATGATATATTTGGTCTGATCCTTATAAAAATCATATTATTTATTAGATCCTATAAATTTTAAGATTAGCGTATTTGAAGAATTAATTAGCATATGATTTATGCTTATATATAAGTCCATTTTAGCCCTTTCTAGCTCTCATTCTTTTTTAGCTCATAGTCACCGGGATTCCTTCTCTCTCCCTAGGCCAAATCTCTCCCCCTCTTTTCAAAGGTTAGGCCTTTATTTATTTATTTATTTATTTTGCATATTAACCCTTTGAATATTTTTAAATTTCTTGTTTTACCTTTTATTATGAGCATTATTTGTGTGTGTATATATGGTGTTCTTTTTATTATTTCTATTCATTCTTTTGAAAATGTTTTCTTGTGTGTATATATATATATATGTATATTTAAAATTCAGGCTTTTGTAGGAGTTAAATAAAATAACTAAAAGGATTGGTCTTTATGTGCTTAGATTGCTTATACAGATGCAAGACATAAATTGAAAAAAAATCTATCTCAGTGTCTTACATGAGATTAATTTAGATATCTTGTCTTTTAAAAATACAGTAACAAATTCTATGTTTTGGGAAGGTATATATAAGTACTATTAAAACTCGTCATATTTTGGGAAACATATTCATGTAAAATCTTACTCTTAGATAGGTATAAATTATGAAAATTTTCCTCAAAATTTATTAAAGTATAAGCTTTTTGTCGTCTTCCTAAATGTGTTTTTCCTCTCAAAAAACATTTATGTTATTTTTTTAAATTTAGTTCATTTATATTTGTCGATAAAATCTTTAATTTTAGCTTTGAATTTCTTTATATATAACCAAAATATTTTAATCACAAAATTTTTCATTTAAGTCCCTAAACTTTTTTTAAAAATACATTTGTTCTCTAAACTACACAGAAATATTTACTGTGATGTTTTTAATCTTTATTTTTTTCATTAAAAACGCATATTTAATTATTTTTTTTCAAAAAAATAAACATATTTATATAATAAAAGGTTGAATATAATAATTAAATAACCTTTTGTATACTTTTCTATATATTAATAATAATATTTAAACAGAATTAGTAACTTAAATGACATGGATGTTACGTTTCAGCATTCACTTCATTCTTTTTTTTAATAAAAATTTTAATTTTTGTTTAACATTTGAACAAACAAACACAAGCTCCTATCCCATTTTATAATGTGTCGCTATAATTGTTCTCATGTTTTTTTACTTAGAACCATCAATGGATTCCGGCAAGCTCCCCCGCCGGAAAAACAAGATCATCTTCATCTTGGGCGCCACTGGCACTGGCAAAACAAAGCTTGCCATCGATCTCGCCCTCCACTTCAATGGCGAGATCATCAACTCCGACAAGATGCAAGTCTACGACGGTCTTGACATCATCACTAACAAAGCCACCCTCACCGAGCGCGCTGGCATCCCCCACCACCTCCTAGGCGGCGTCCCTCAGACCGCTGACTTCTCGGCGGAGGACTTCCGCCATGACGCTACCCTCGCAATCGATTCCATAATCTCCAGCGGAAAACTCCCCATTATTGCTGGCGGCTCAAACAATTTCATCCAAGCTTTAGTCGACGGCGACGATGGCCTCTTTCGCGCCAAATTTGAATTATGTTTCATTTGGATCGACGTAGAGTTGCCGGTTCTATTTCAGTTTACCGGACATAGAGTCGACAAAATGGTTGAGCTTGGGTTGGTTGAGGAAGCAAGAGGAGTGTTCAATATCAAAGACGATGATTATACGAGAGGAGTTCGGAGAGCTATCGGTGTGCAGGAGTTTGATAAGTATTTCAGGGAGGAAAATAGGGTAACTGATGATCAAAAAGCCTGGATTTTGGCAGAAGCTATTGAGCAAGTGAATGTGAATGCTTGTAAGCTTGTGACTTCACAGTTGGTGAAGATAGAGAGGTTGAGGGTGGAGTCAGGGTGGGATGTTAAAAGGTTGGATGCCACCGGAGTTTTCTTGAAAAGGGGATCGCCGGAGTTTGAGGGAGCTTGGATGGAGATGGTGGTGAAGCCGGCTTTGGATATAGTGAGCAGGTTCTTGGATGGTGAGAGTAAGGAGAATAAAGATTTTTAGGGTTGAAAGTTATTATCCTTTGGGGGGTTATAGATTTCGTTGTGGAGGTGAGCTGTTTTGTTAATTTTGGGTGTTGTTTGGAGGTTATTCTAAAAATGGAAGGGAGCCGATATATAATATATAGTGTTATAATAATGAGATATTATAATATGTGTGATTTCAATAATGAGATATTATTATATATACTAGGATAATTCCTCTCTCTCTGCCCTCCAGATTTTTGCAATTTTAATAGTTTTAAAATATGTATGTTTGTGTATAATAAATATTGATGATAATTTTCAATTATAATAAAGTAAATGAATACAAAAAAAAAAAAAAAAGTGTTTACTTTATGTTCATGACCCATGTCCATTAAAGTTTATCTATTCAAAACAATTGTAGTTAGATATATATTGTGTGTGTACCACTATGTAATTTGGAATTATGTAACAGACTTGCAGATATTATGGTTGCATAACATTTGCACAATGTTGTAAAAACCGGACCAGACCGGCCGGATCAACTGGTTCAACCGGGAACCGGTCCGATTAGTCTCATAAAACACTAAAAAACCAGACCGGCCGGTGCAACCGGTTCAACTGGTGAACCGGTTGGACAGGACCTGCCGGTTAATTTATTTGTTTTAAAATTTAAAAATTAAATTTGTTCCAAAAAACAAAAAAAAAATTATATACTTATATTTTATTTTATTCCTCATTTTTTATTGTTGTTTTTGTTGTTTTATACTTATATTTTATTTAATTATTTATTTTTAAATATTTGTATGGTTGTATCATTGTATAATTATATTTTGAAAAATTCAATTTTATGTAAAGTTGACACTTTATGACCTTGTAAAGACAATATAACTTTGCACTATGTAATTTTGTATTTTTAAAATTTTTTTCTTATTTTTTAAATTATTTTTTACTTATTTTTTAATTTTTAAAAATTTATTTATTTGAAAAATATTAAATCCTTGGGTCTATTGGCATTCGGGTCCTTGCGTAGGGCTTTCGTCTTGGGTAAAGTGTGGCTCCCCAAGTTCGATTCTCTGCTCACGTAGGTGAGGGTATTGTCCGATAGAGTGTGGTTCTCTAACATACCCACCCCTTATTCTAACGCTAGTCGTCTTTATATATATATATATATATATATATATATATATATATATATATATATATATATATATATATATATATATATTAAATCCGGTCGAACCGGCCAGTTCAACTGGTTACTAAACCGGGTCAACAACCGGTCCGGTTTTTAAAACATTGCATTTGCATTAAATTTGTTAGTATAAAATCATGGTTGAAGTGAGCATGTGCAACCTTATTTGACTAAGCCCGAATTGAAATAAAAGGTTCTTTAATCGTGATTAAAGAAATATATATAGGGATATACAATGTCAATTGGAAGAACTTTGAATGTTTCTTAACAGATTTCCTCTCGCTATCCAAGGTTAACTAATTGTCAGTAAGCAGCTAAAAAAGGGAACAAATTTGGGCTTATATGGTCAATATAGTTTACTTCTATGACCCAAATTACATAAGTTATGAATTGATTTTTCATTTTGAATGTATGATTTGTCAAATACTTATATGAATTAGCTAGTGATTAAATCCTTTCATCATCCATAAAATTGAAGAAGTGACATGGAAAAAGTGGTGGATCATCTATTGATCCGACAACTTTACTGAATCTATTTAGGAAAATGACCTAATCTCTATCAACAATCAAATGCCTAATTTTCGGCTTCACAGTTTGAATTTTTATGATAATATAAATTCGTCATTTTTGACAAAATTTTGGTGCATCGATTTCTTGTATATGCATGTGAATTGTTAATCATACTAAAAGAAACAATGACAAGAAAATAAGCAATGGAATAGCATGGGATTCCAAAAAAGTATAAACTAAGTGATGTTGAGCATAGTTATATATATATATATATATATATATATAATCACTTACATCAAAGTCTATTCCAACGAAAGCCAAACCGATAATTTGTGTGGGATTTGGAATAAAATAATCTCAAAGTCTTATAATTCAAAGCTTCATTGGTTGATTCTGCATGCCTTCAACCAATTTTGAAATTATTTTAATTTGTACACATTCTTGATTAAAATATAAATTAGTACAAGACTCAATTATTCTGCTTTTAAATTTGACAAAATGGATTTACAAAACATTTTGTAGAACACTTGGTTTTTCACTATTTACAAATTTATCTAAACATGAACATATACGATAAATATGATGTTTGCAACAAAAAGAGAACACAACCAAAAAAAAAAAAAAAAAATTGAATGAATAATCAAATTATAAAAGAAAAAAAAAACTATGACAAACTAAATATTAACATTGTAGACATAGGGAAGCATAAATTTCTTTTGTGAAAACAAAGCTATACGGAGAATGGAAATTGTATGAATTATATTGAAAGAAAAACCAACCCTAAGATTGTTATTTATTTTCATTAAAATTTGACCAATATGAGCACCTCATCATTTAATTTCCTTTATTTTAGTCTCTTTATTTTCTTCTACAATAGTTAATTTATCTTCCCATAAACCAAACTTGTACACCTATTTTTATTTTAAAAAAAAACTTGCTCACCAAAATGTATACCTTTCTAGTTAGGTTTGTTGAGATGAGGGGTGGGCACATATGATGAATATTGGATTAACTATTGGGGGTTGTTTGGTTCATAATAATTGTATATTACTATGGAAATGAAATTATTGTGATAATAAGGTGTGGAATGCTATATGCCCAAGAATGTTATGGTAGCTTAATTATGATAATCATGTTTGGTTGAGAGCTCATATCACAAATTAATCAACTTAGTAATGTTTCAAATTTCCCAAGATAGAAGTGTATCTACAATTTTGAGAAAATTTAAAGTTAAAATAAAGATTGAATGCCCTATTTAGTCCCTGTAATTTACTCAATCTCTCTCTTAGTCCCTCTATTACAATTTGTCCTCAAAAGCTCTCTTTATTATTTAGATGGGCTAAATTAAGTCCCTCACCTCGACGTTTGTCCCATTTTCCATCCATCAATGCTGACGTGGCAGTTTTATCATTAAAATATCATTAAAAATAGTTTTTTTTTTATCTAATCAAAAGTTTTAATGTTACGGGTCTCAATCTTGGTAGGATCCAAACTCGATAAGAGAAACACTTGGCCCTTCCTCTCTCCTGACCTTTTCTCTAGCAACCTACCCCACCAACCGTTGTCATCCATCGCCATCCACCATTGGTCCTCTACCCCATCAACCATCATCCACGTGCCTATCCACTCCAGCCATCTACCTTAGCGATCATTGTAGTGGTGTTGCAGATATCCATTCTGAGCACTGGAGTGCAAACTCGATATGGTATTCAACCTCAGTCATCCAATTGGTTTACAATGTGTCATAGACATTTTGATATGCCTGCACTGGGTCCATCGCCATCTGGCCCCATAAGCAATACCATATGCTAGCTAGCCTCAAGAAAACTAATCAAGCTCAGCTAGCTCATCTAATTTAAAGTCATCAACAAAATTTGTGAGCATCCAATGTTAGTTTGGATTTTGTTCACATAGGTTTTGATTTAGCTCAGACATCCAATTGGTTTACAATGTGCCATAGACATTTTGATCAATAAAATTGAAGGTTTATGTAAACCGAATTCAATTAGACATCAAAATTCAATTTTAATTATGACATATAATCTACAGTAGGATATATGCATCATGACATGGAATCTGCTACAACTTAGTTTAAGCAACAAAATCACACTAAATTCATTTTTTAAGATGGAACATATAATTGCACTTAATTCAACATGACAATCATAGCAATATAACACAATTATTAGCAATACAACTTAGTCAAGACTTTGAAATATACATTCCATTGAATTCATCAAGTTCACATAGGAACATTCAGTCTTACATAACTATTTACATTCTGGTAGCAGCAGATATATCATATATCAAAATTAGCAGCAATTTTGTTATGGATATAGCATAAACACAAAAACCATGGATTAATATGCATGTAATATTACATCAAGCCCACAATTATTTTAGTTAAGCTATCTCTTTGCTGAAGCAGATGTCATGCTTTGCTGTGTTAATAATTTTGGGGTATCCAATGATGTATTGGTTTGTTGGCTTCCTCCAACTTGATTTTGATCTACCATAGCCTTCCTATTCCTTCTTTCCTAGCCTTTACAAACACCAATTATATTAATAACCCAAAAAAGATGAAATAAAAAAATAACAGTTTCAAAATGATTAAAAAGATTACAATTAATTCAGATGCAGTGATAAATGAAGAGAAATTTGGAGTTTCCCTTCCAATAATCAGTCCACCACTGTATCTATCCTACATCATATGAAAAGTTTATTTTAGCCTTCTGAAACATCAATTCATGATATCTAATCAAAAGATATTCATTCTTTCCTCTTAAGGTTGTTATTGAAGCAAGGCTTGTAGTATCTGTTTTTTAGGCCTTTTGGTTGTAGCTTTTTTTTTTTTTTTTTTTGTAGTTTGCCTTGTTATACTTGCCATGTCACTAGGTGTACCTTGCTTCAACACATAAGGTTAGAACATGGCAATCATATTAAATTGGAGCAAAGAAAAAAATATTCCAGAATAGCTTACAAATGTATTACATTTCTTTGGACATGTAGTCTTGTTATGGTCTTCAACATGGTAGTAACCAAATTTAAATACTCTGCCTTTCCTAGACACAATTGTTTTTCCTTTGCTTTTACCCTCAAGAGCCTCCCTTGAAATTTTTTCCCGATCTTGCATAGATATGTCATTTACACATCCTATGCTCAATAAATGGAAGAAGATTATTCACTACATTTATTAGGCCCTGCAATGAAGAAATTAAACAAATTAAAATGTAGTAGTAATCAAATAAATTAAGTTATTCTAGTGTGTTTTATATACCTTCTGCATATCACTGACGATAGACCATCCCAAGCCTTCTCCCATACATAGATCTGACTTCAAGTTATCAATAAACCAACACCAGGATTCACTTGTTTCCATTTGCACAACTGCCCCAGCTATTGGGAATATTTGGTTATTCACATCCTTTCCCACATTCACTAGTAATTGACCCTTTAATAAACCTTTAAGGAAACATCCATCCAAACCAATAATCTGCCTACAACCACTTAAGAAATCTTCCTTGACAGCCTTCAGACATATGTACATCTTCTGAAATACAGGAAACTCATTTCGAATAGCCCTTTTAGCAACCACAACCACACTACTCCCGGGATTTGTAGCCTTTAACTTAAGAGTATAATTATTTATCACCTTGAAATCTTCTATGAATCATGCCTCAATTTTTTGCAGCACTAAACTCTTGGCATTCCTGCGAACCTTATAGGTGACAAACACACCTAACTGTGCCCTTACAATTGCTCTAATTTTCTTGGCCCCAACACAAAGCATAGAACTTATAACTTCCCCAAACTTTTTGTCAATTAACCTAACTGTCATCCTTCTATTTTTTGTAGTCCCAAGTAAGCAAGTATGATCTGGGGCATAATGCTTGACCACAAACATCTTCCTCTCGCTACTCTAAGAGCATAGGATTAATCATTTGCATTCTTTTGCTGCACACTTTGCCTTAACCCTCATTGAATCATTTTTAATGAACTAAATTCAAACCCATTCTTTGTTAAGAATTCTATAAGCTCATTATTGAATGATTTCAGATCTTCAAACCCAAGATCTAGGTTGAAATCAACCAAAGGGACTGCAGGGTCGAGCTCATATATGTTCCTATCTGACTTGTGGCACCTTGTATCGTCTACATCAGAACCATTACTGGTATCCTCATAATTGCTAGGATCATCTGATTCAAAGCTGTCACTCTCATGTCCTCCTACTTTTCCCTCTGACCTCTAATGTTTGCATTTTCTCTAACTCCGTCAATTCCTACACCATCTGTCTATCCCTCAACTTTAACTTCACCATAAGATCTATTAGCATCATCTTCATCGGCACTATCAACATCATCATCACCAGAGTTCCCTCCCATTTCATTCCTTAATTGAAAATATTTTCTAATCTTATCCCTTGCATTTTCTGTTTCATCATCTGCATCTGGGTAATATTCAACAAATGGCACATCTACCAGCCTTTCTTCTTCATCAGCATCTGAGTTATTCTCATTGCCACTGTTGTTGCCATTGTTATTGACATCCACATTGCCACTCTCATTGACATTCTCATTTCCATCCACATTGAACTTTTTTCATTTTCCTTTTCCATATCTAATTCCACAACATCTTGTTGGCTCGCATCAAACTCTGCAATATTGACACTATCATCCACTAACCTTGATGACAATTTCTTCTCTTGTTTAACACTTGATGACTCCACACACACACACACACACACACACACACACACACACATATATATATATATATATATATATATATCTATTATCCAAAATTTTCTTAATTGATTAGCCAAGCCTACCACCCCTCCATCATCACATATTAATTTTAATGATCCATCATTCTCCTTATAATACAAATCTCATGCCTTGTTGATGTCATATCCTAAATCCTTAAGATCATCTAATAAGTCCCAATGACATAATTTGTCAGGGTCAACAAAAAACGCATCCATTTACCCATTGAGATATCTAACTTCCCCTGTTGTTATCATTGATCCTCCATAATGATATTTAATAGTGTATTCCCCACAATTGACCATGCTATGTTGTGGTAAAGAAATCTAAACTAAGGTATACGCACAAAAAAGTATCACTAGAACTAATAACTGAGTATATTTAACAATGTAATTGAGTATTGAAAACAATAACAATGACCATCACATAGGTATAAAAAATAATCTACCATACATAAAGTATTCAATTAGTGTAAAATATATGTGACTACTACCTTGAAATGATAAGAATATAATAACACATCATCTACAGGTCATTCATTAATTTATATCTACCAGTTTAGAATATCACTACACATTCAAGCATAGGCTACGGATGATATGATCTAGAAGCTTAGATTTTTTGTTAAAACAAAAGTGCACTTCAACAAATGATTGAATATTCTTACACATAGAAGCAACCAAAGGTTACAAGAATTACTAGGCAAAAAAAGAGGTTTATGTAACAATAAAAAAAATATGTAATACGGTCGTATTCTGCAACTCTCGCCTTGGACTGAAAGTTTCCAACCAGCATTCGAAAAACTATCCTTGGCTGCTGTGTGGATTCAAATTTATCATCTTCCCATTGAGCTTTGGAGTGGAGAAACCTTAGAACAAGTGGCTTCCCAATTTGGGAGAGTTCTTAAAGTTGATGACCACACCATTGATCGTTCCAGGGCCAAGTTTGCTCGCGTTTGTGTGGAGTTGGATTTGGAGCAACCCTTGCAGCCTGGAACTTGGGTCAAGTATGGTGGGTTTTCAATCTTTGTTCTTGTGTTATATGAAAAAATTCCTGTGTTTTGCTACAGATGCGGCAAAATTGGTCACGGTGAGGCACACTGTACCTTCACCGGCAGTCGCATGCGTCCGGGAAAGTCTGTGCCCTCCAACTCCATGGAGATGGAGATGGTGCAAGCTGAACCGTCAATGCAGGTTGATGAGGCCGGTGCAGGACTGGGAGGTACCACCGATGAACCTCTTCCTGCCAGCCAACTTTCGGACAATGATGCTGAGTTTGGTGCTTGGCTTAAACCTCGTCGGCGACACACCGCCTCCCGCGGTAGGGGAGGGAACCGTGGCGGCAGCCGTGCTGGCTCTCGGAATCCTAACCCTAACCCTTACTCGGGCGTTCCGCCGGGTGACGATCCTCTGGATGCGGACACGTGGCCGCCTGCATGGAAGCAAAACCAACACGTTACAGATGCTCCCGCCTTGCTCCCGACAAGTGGCCCCCCGCTGTCACGGAAGGGCATTCTTGTCAATCGACTGATATTTCAAAAACTTCTTCCAAGGCACATGATGTAGCCGTTTCTCGATCAAACCCCTCAACCCCCATTTCCAAGACTCCTGATCTAGCCGTTTCCCGTCCCAATGCTGCTTGTCCCGAGAATGCCTGCCCCAAGGCTCCGGATCATGTCCCTTCATCTCCCACTCTCCCTACTTTCCCTAGTGATGATGCCCCTTGTCTTGTCTCGATGCAGCCAAGCACATCGCCTTTTCCTCTTGATCACTGTGATGACGTCCTCGATATGAATGTTCCGCCGGATCACATTAACTCTTTGACCTTTGGGCTTGGGCCTAGCCGCCCGGTGCTTCTTGAGAAAGGTGAATCCTCTCGAAGTGCCTCGATCCTTGGCCCGTCAGAGGAACCCTTGCTTATCTCCTCTGTTGAAATCCATTCTCCCCCACCCCATGAGGATGAGGTTGGTCATGATCAACATCTTCTGGTGATAGACAAAATCGTGAATGTTCTTGCTGGGTCTTCTCATAGTGATTTTAGCATGGAAGACACTTCTTCGGAGGACCTTGATGCTGGTCAGGAGGTTGATGTTGTCCCTGCTCCTGGACGTTACTAGGCTGACGCCAAATCCGAAGCCATATCAAGAAGAGCACCCTCGAAGAGGGGAAAGAAACCAAAGAAAGGGAGAAGCTCTCCCCTTGTTTAACCCTTCTAGTGTATTTTTATTTTCTCTTTCTCTAAAATTTTTTTTTATGAATCTAAAGCTAATCTCTTGGAATTGCAGGGGCCTTTCCAACCCTCATACTGCTGTTTACATAAAAATTGCATGTCCTAATTTAAATCAAATAAAAAATTTTTAAAATCATGTATAAGAAAACATATAAATCCCTAGATCAGCCGAGAGCACAGATCTCGAAGCGATCTAAGTGTTCAAAGCCGAGAGCACATATCTCGAGGCGATCTAAAATATCAAAATCTCAAGATTAGCCGAGAGCACAGATCTCGAGGCGATCTAAATATTCAAATATCAAGATCAGCTGAGAGCACAGATCTCAAAGCGATCTAAATATTCAAATCTGAAGATCAGCCGAGAGCACAGATCTCGAGACGATCCAAAATATTCAAATCTCAAGATCAGCCGAGAGCACAGATCTCAAAGCGATCTAAATATTCAAATCTTAAGATCAGCCGAGAGCACAGATCTCGAGGCGATCTAAATGTTTAAATTTCAAGATCAGCTGAGAGCACAGATCTCAAAGCGATCTAAACAGTTAAATCCCAATATCAACCGAGAGCATAGATCTCGAGGTGATCTAAAATATTCAAATCTCAAAATTGCCCCTGAGAACATAGCTCGAGGCGAAATGACAAATTACAAAATCATCCCCGAGAACATATCTCGAGGCAAAATAGCAAAATTACAAAATTGCCCTTGAGAATATATCTTGAGGCAAAATGTAAATTACAAAATTGTCCCCGAAAACATATCTCGAGGCAAAATGCAAATTACAAAATTGCCCTTGAGAACATATCTCGAGGCAAACAAAAAAAATGTAAATTACAAAATTGTCCCCGAGAACACATATCTCAAGACAATCTCAAATCTCAGGATAGCCCGAATACGCATCTCGAGGCGATCCTGAATTTCATATAGCCTGAGAACATATCTCGAGGCAACCCTGAGAAAATGCCGATCTTGAGGCGCCCAAATACATATCCCGAGGAAAAAATTGAATTTGAATTTAAAATTTAATTTTTAAATTTAATCCTATCCATTTGATTTAAATTTGATTTTTTATTTAAAAGGATTTAAATTTGATATGATTTTATCTGTCCGTTCAGCTTCTACGGGATGGGTTTGGATTTTACGGGGTGGTTAGGATTGAAGATAAGGACAGATTTGAAAAAAAGGGGGCTGAAGAGATGGGCTTAAAAAGGGAAGGGGGAATTCGTGCGAGGGGGAGGCAAAAAAAAAAAGATCTTTCTTTTCTCAATTAGACAAAGCAAAAAAAAAAAAGAAAAAAGACAAAAGAAAAAAAAAGCTCTTCTCTTCTGGATCAGACAAAAAAAAAAAAGAAAAAAAAAATCTCCTCTCAACCAGACAAAAGCCAAAGAAAAAAGCAGGTGAATTTCTTTCCCTTGATTATTATTATTATTATATATATAAATAAAGCCTTTAGAACCCCTCCCTTTTATTTTTTTTTTCGGGAAGCGTCACAGGGGACATAAGTAAACCTAGATCGAGGGCGTGTGAGGAGGGGAGTCATAAGGAGTAAAATAAAAAAAATATAATAAATGAGCGATATAAATATTAATATTATATATATCTATATATATATATATATATATATATATGAAAAAAAAAATCTAAAAAAAAAAAAGAGAAAAAAATTCGCCTGCCGCCGAAAAAAAAAGCCTGCCGCTGTCTCTATCGCTATTGTTGTTGCCGTTGACTTGAAGTTTCTGTTGCCGCGCGCTTGATGTCGCTACTGCTGTTATTGTTGTTGTCGCCGTCACTGTGTGATGTCGCCGTTGTTGTTGCCGACATTGCATGAAGTTGGTTGTCGTTGTTCTTGCCTTGATGTTGATGCCATTGCTAATCGCCGCGTTGTTGCACGGTGGGACAACATTGCAGCCATTCGTTTTCGTGACCAGATCTCGAAGGGGATAGCCTCTACCCGTCAATTGTTGCCGTCGCCGTCGCTACAGCCGCAAGTGCCACCGCTGGCTGTGAAGACCACCGAAGTGGATTCATATCTCTGCTCGTTGTTTGAAAAGTTTGAATCTATTATCCCACTAATCGCTTACTGAGAACGGAGTTTCACAACCAGCAAGAAGACGATTCCAAATCCAAAGTGAAAACAGAATAATTACAAGGCCGTTTTCGATCTTTCCTGGGCTAAGTTATCTCACTGGCGACCCTTCTCTGAGCTCCATGTCACGCTTCAGAAGATCAGGCTTCTTCTTGGTGGTTGCTCGTGCCATGACACCAGACTGATGCCGCCGGTATGGTTAGATCGATTATGAAGCAGTTTGAGCATGGGTATGCTCCAAATACGGAAATCATCGAAGAGGTGATGGATCATTAATTTGAAGATCAAGAACTGGATGGTATGCAACAAAGAGATCTCTTTCTTGGAATCAGAGCTCTTCTCCTGCGAGGACTCCAGTGATGGCTGAGTTCTCAGTAGCTTGATGGCATTCATGGTGTATTGCGAATCCTTGCTCAACGATATCAATTTGGAGAATTTGAAATGCCCGATTTCTTTGGGGTTGATGACGGATCCTGTCACGCTCTACACCAGCCAAACACACAACCTTTCATCCATCAAGAGGTGGCTCGATTCTGGTTGCCTCAGTTGCCCGGTCACCGGCGGGAAACTCACTTATGCAAATATGATGATACCCAACTCCACTCTCCGGAAACTGGTGGAGTAACTTTTCCTAGGAGACAACATCCAAACCAATGAACCAAACAATAATAGAAGAGATTTCTCCAAGACAGTGAAGCCCGGTGGCTTTGCTGCCGCCAGAGTGATAAGAATGGTTGTTGCATACCTCGTCGACATGATCTGGACTTCTTCGAGTGAAGAAGTTAAAGCTAAGAACACTAAGTGGCTGTATTTCTCAACATCCATAAAGTGGAGCTTGGTCGCTTTGCTATCTTCGAGAATGGTGGCCTGCTTTCATTGCTCGGAGTATTAACTCATGGAATCAAGGTTGAAGCTTGACAAAACGCAGCTGCTATCCTTTCCAATCTCTCTTCCATTGTTGAGTACCGAAAAAAAATTATTGAAGAAGCATCGGAAGCCATTTCGGCATTGGTTAATCTTCTAAAACGAGGAGTGTAAAACAAAGGGATACAGTTGTGACACTGTTCGGTCTTCTTATTTTCCCCAGAAACCTTTCAAAAGTCATTGCTGCACGTACACCACCAATCTACTATTTGTTGTTTAAGTGTGTAATAATGCTGGAGATATTTGTGCCATAATATCATGATATTATTACTGGTATTAATAGCACTAATCCAATGGTTAAGTAAAAGGAAGCGCTTATAGTTTTTGATGCTAGGACTTCCATGGCATGCCCTCATTGTACTCCTTAGGTCACTCCAATCTTATTGGCCTCTTGTAGTCATTAAATCAGCATTGGTTACAACTGTACCAATCACCAATGGGCATGGATGGCCAATAGAGGCAGAGAAAATATCAAGAAAGCTTGCTAACCCTTTTGACTTGGGTGGTGGGAATGTCAACCCTAACGGGCTGCTGATCTAGGTCTTATCTTTTATATGGACCCAAAAGACTATCTCAAGTACTTCAATTGGCATTCAAGATGTTTGTGATTTAACAAGGCCTTGAACTGATCATCTATCTCCATTCCCAACCTCAAGACAACAATCACTATTTGGAGGTCAGTTACTAACGTTTAACTGATGCTGCATATGAAGCTGTCTAAGAGTCTCCGGTGGGTGTTAAGATGGTCGTTGAGCCTCCAGTTATGGTCTTTTAAAGAGGAATCCACTGTCACCGTCAAGTTGCAAGGAGATTATACGTTTGGTAGACTGACTTGATTCAAGGTTTTCTTTGCTGGGCATTGAATTCAATGAAAATAAGCAATGACAAAATATTTATAAGCTCTCTTTCTCCCCATACGTGCATGAAAAAAAAAAGAGAAGCATAGTCCCCACCATGCATGGAAGTAATGTGCAAATATATAGAGCTTTAAAATAATAATAATAAAATTCTCAATGGTTTAGTGCATGCATGGGCCATGTAAAATTCTGAATAAATCACAAAAAATATATAAAAATAAAAAAATCATGAAAAATGAGAAGCATGCAGGCTATGCATAAAAAATAAAGAAAGGACATGCAGTAATATATATGCACACGTGCATGATTTAACAAATATATATATATATATATATATATATATATATATATATATATATATATATATATATATATATAATAAAATAAAAAAAAAAAAAGGAAAAAAGCATGCATGGTATGCATGCAAAGGCACCTAAGGCAAGATGATGGGATGAATCAATGCATGCTTTGAAAAGAGTGTCTCATAAAATCATAAGAAACCTGAGATCGGGCTCTAAAGAAATAATGAATAAAAATAAAGAATTGATGAAAAACAAGTATATGTGCATGACTAAAAATAAAAATAAAAAAATAAAGAAAAAATAAAAAAAATAAAAAAATATGAAAAAAGCATGCGATGCTTCCCATGTATATATGCATGATTTTAAAAAATAAATAAATTTAAAAAATGCATATGTGCAGACAAAACTTAAAAAAAAAAAAAAAAAAAAAAAAAAAAAAAAGCATGCATACTTACCAGCGTGGCACCAGCGTGGCTCCCACCAAAAAGAGATGTATATGGGAATAAAATAAATAAATAAATAAAATGAAATGACAACATGAAGCTTAAAAAAAAATAAAATAAAATAAATTTTTTTTTTGAAGATCAAGATAGGCTTGTCCTTTGACTGGACTGGCAATTTTCTTTTAAGCCCAAATTTCACATTGGTGCTTAACATGACAAGACTCAAAATGACAGAATAAATGGCAATAACTGTAGTGGCTATGGGATGTGGAGCAGTAAAGAAAGGCCTAAATAAAGACCAACTGGTGGAGCCTTATGTCAGCACTTGACAACCTGCGTTTCCTTATTGAGAAGCAATAAAAACGCTTATGCAATATTAGAATACATATCTTGAGATGGTTAAATCTTGAAGGGACATGAATTTTAAGGAAATATACAAGTTTGAAGCGGCAATAAGAAGGCAGCAAATAAAGAATACGGATTTTAAGTGAGATATTTGAGACAGTCAATCTCAAAGTGGCAATAAGGCATGAGACAACGGCGAAGCATGGTGGATGACGGCGTTAAAAAAAAAAAAAAAAAAAAAACTAAATAAATAAATAAAATATGTATGCCTATATATATATGACAATATTCATATGTGATGGATCATTATGTTTTGGCAATAAATTTATTATTTTCATTGCCTTTTTATTTGTACTTTTGCCCTTAATCGGAGGTTCCCAAGACATTGTCTGGAGTAATTAATAATAGAGGCTTGCCTCTATTAGGAATGAAAGAACCCACGAAACAAATATGATATTTGTGCTTCGATGTGCCGTCTGGTGTCTTCTTCACAGACACGATGCCAGACGCGTATTTTCGATCCCACAACTGCAGATCAAATCTTTGACCTTATGAAGAACAAGAATCCGGATTTTCTCTGTTTGGTGGAAACTAAAACTTCTATTTCTAGGCTTCATCGTTTTTGTCTTAAGCTCAAGCACTCTTGGGATTGGGCGGCTATTCCCTCTAATGGCTTCTCGGGGGGAATCCTTGTTATTTGGAAGAGATCTGTTGGTATTGTCACCCCTGTGGCAACAACCAGATGGGCCCTTCATCTTGTGATCTCTGCGAACGGTTTGACTTGGGTTTTGTCCACTATCTACAACTCTCAGGTGATTTCTGTCCATAAAAAACTCTGGAACTCCCTCAGTAAGCTCTCTCTCCTTGAGCTTCCTTGGCTCCTGAATGGAGATTTCAATGCTATTACGGGACCTAAGGAACACAGGAGGGGGGGGGGGGGGGGGGAGATTTTTCTAATTACTCTTCCAAAGCTAATCTCTTTTCTAATTTTATTGGTGACAACAGTCTTCATGATTTGGGTTTTTCTGGAGATTGTTTCACCTGGTGCAATGGACGTCAGGGTCTGGCCCGACGGTGGGCCAGACTGGACCGTTTCCTTGCAAACACTAACTGAATTCTGCTTTTTAAAAACCATTCCAGCTCTCTTCTCCCTCGCATCAACTCTGACCACTCGCCTCTTTTCCTGAATGTTTGTGATTCTCCTTGTTTGTCAAAAAAAATCTTTCGCTTTGAAAATTTTTGGTTCGACTACGAAGGGTGCCACAGCGTTGTGCTTAGTGCTTGGAGTAATCTCTCTTCTGCTTCCCCCATGCATGCTTTCATGCATTCTATTTCCTGTTTTAAAAACAATCTCCTCAGGTGGAAGAAATCGGGTTTCAGTTACGTTGACGCTGAAATTGCGAATCTTCACGATGAAATATCTAGAATTGAGCGGGCTGATGCTTTCTTTCATGATCCATGGCACGATATCTGGTTGAGAGCCCTTCATAATCGGCACAATACCCTTTTGCGACAACATAATATCTTTTGGGGTCAAAGGACCAAGGTTCTTTGGGCGAACAATGGAGATAACAACACTCGCTATTTTCACAATTCTTGCAAGGTTCGACAGCATAAAAACAAAATTCATTCCGTTCAAGACAACTCGGGTAACATCCTTTATGAGCATTCTGATTTGGAAAACTGTTTTTTGAGCTTTTACAAAAATCTTTGGACTTCTACTTCTTCTCATAATTCTGATTTTTATCTTCATGCTTTGCCTGATGATCTGCCGGTTCTTACTAGCATGGATATAGAGATCTTGATGAAACCCTCACAAAAGGGAAGTATTCAAAACTCTTAACTCCATGGCTCGTGGTAAGAGCCCTGGGCCAGATGATATTAATGTTGAATTTTATATTTTTTACTGGAATCAAATTGGAGATCATCTCTTTTGTGCTATTTCCCATTTCTTTAGCTCTGGTCTTCTTCCTAGCTCCTGGGGTAAAACTTATGTTGTCTTAATTCCTAAGAAGCCCAATCCTATACATGTCACTGATTTCAGACCCATCTCGCTTTGTAATGTTTGTTACAAGGTTATTACTAAATTGTTAACTAATCGTTTGAAAATGGTTATCCATAAACTGATTGGCCCAGAGCAAAATGGCTTTATTCCTGGGCGAGGCGCTTTTGATAATATTATCGCAGCCAGGAAGTAGCTCATAGTCTTGAAACTGATTCCTATAACCCCCCTATGATGATGTGTAAAATTGACATTGAAAAAGCATTTGATACTATTGAGTGGCCGGCTATTGTTGCTACCCTCCGGAGAATGCTCTTCCCTGATTCTTGGATCAATTGGATCAATTCCTGTCTCTCTTCTGCCTCATTCTCCCTTATTCTTAATGGTAGAACTACTCCTTGGTTTGCTAGTAACAGAGGAGTCAGGCAAGGAGACCCAATTTCTCCTCTGCTGTTTATCTTAGTCTCTCAAAACCTTACTACTATTTTCAACAAGGCCCTCTCTCTTGATTTAGTTAGTGGCTTTAACCGAAATCTCTCTACAAATTTTAATCACTTGATGTTTGCTGATGATCTCATTCTTATCACCAAAGCTACTAGAAAAAATGCTAGGAATTGCCTTCTTTGTCTTAACGTTTACCAGAAAATTTCGGGGCAAAAGCCTAATCCTTCTAAATATGCTATTTTTGTCCCTACCTGGTGTAACAAGAGGCTGGCCAATTCTATCTCTGGTATTCTTGGTATTAAACTTGGAGCTTTTTCTTTCACTTACCTAGGGATTCCTATCTCCCCTAAGAAGCTTCAAATCAATCAATTACAGCACATTCCCACTAGAGTTAGAAATTCCATACATTCTTGGAATCACTCTTCTATCTCTACGACTGGTAGGGCAATTCTCCTCAATAGCACCATCTTTGCTATTCCCACTTATATTCTCTCTGTTATGCACCTTCCACTCAGTATTTTGGATTCTGTTTCCAAGATGGCTAGAGGCTTTCTCTGGGGAAGGACGAGCAACAATTCTGGTTTTCACTCTATCGGCTGGACAGTTACTACACTTAGAAAGTCTGAGAGGGGTTTAGGGATTCGGAATCTCCGCTTGGCTCAACATTCCCTTATGGCCAAGAATGTTTTTTCCATTCTCAATTCGGTTGACAAACTCTGGGTTAATATATTCAACCTCAAATATGCGGGGTGGCAGCTTTGGAACCCCGAGAAGCCTAAGCATTCTTCCTGGTTTTATCAATCTATTTGTAGGATTGCAAATTTTTTAAAACCCAACATTAGACTCATCTCTTGCAATCCTACATCCACTGATCTATGGAATGACCCTTGTATCTTTGATCTCCCTATTTCTCAGAAACCTACCTTTCTTAATATGTCTGCTGATTTAGAAGGGTTACATTTTCATGACATCATTGATCATAATGGCTTTTGTCTCAATGCCTTGGAAAACATTCTTGGTTGTTCTGTGAACTGGGAGGATATTCAAAAGATTAAAATTAATCAGGTTGATGGTAATTTCTGGATTTGGAATTCTCCTTCCTCTAGAACCTCCATTGCCTCCTCTGTTTATGACCTTATTAGTAGAAGTCCTAAAGATGATAACCCTTGGAGGGGCTGGGACGTCATTTGGAAGCTGAGGGTACTGCCTAGAATCAGAGTCTTCATTTGGAAACTGGCTCATGGTCGGCTGCCTACTGGTGCTCTTTTATATCAACTTAACATTGGGCCGATTAGCTGCTGTCCTTTCTGCGGTCTTTGGGCTGAGACCATAGAACATTTACTCTGGAATTGTTGTAAAGTGATGCATGTTTGGCATGAGCTTCTTCATAAACTAAATCTTGATACTGACCTTCTTGTTTCTCTGAGCTCTGGTGGCTGGTTATTTGAGCATAACTTTGACAGGGAGAAGGAGCCTTGGATCCATGCCTTAATCGCTACTGTTTCCTGGCTTATCTGGAAGCAACGATGCAACTTCATCTTCAAAAATACGCCCTTCGATTTCAGCAATATTGTCTCTAAAGCTTGGTCCCTTTGTTCTGATTCTTTCAAATTGACTATCAGGGAGTGCACTACTAGACCTCTTCACAATTCCATTTCAATCTTTACTGACGCTTCTTGGCGTTCGAACACCTCCCCATCTGGATTAGGCTTCATTATCATTGCTAATTTAACTTCTATTTTGGTTGCAGGTTCGGTGGGGGCCAAGCTTGACACTCCGATCATGGCTGAGCTTGTTGCCGTTAATTTCGCTCTTCAAATCTACAGAAATCATAATTAGAAGCCTGACCGCATCTTCTGTGATTGTCCGGGCATCCCTGACCTGTTGAAGAACTACAATCCCTGTGTCGCCTGGCATCTTCACTCTGAATTTGTTACTTTGAAGGATGATTTGATCACTCTCCCCAATTTGCATGTCAACCTCGTCGCTCGGGAGGACAATGCTGTCGCTGATGCACTTGCTAATTTTGGAAGACGGAATGTTCAACTCTCACTCTACTTTCAAGGATTGGATCGACCTTGCTGGTTTGAAGACTTATGTCGAAGCTTTAATCTTTCTTTTTGATTGTTGTTGTTTGCTGTTCTCTTTGCTTTTTATTTAGCAGACGCTCTCTCTTTCAAAAAAATAAAATAAAATAAAATAAATGACCTATCTACTACTTATTGCAATTATTATAGCACAGGTGGTCCCTCATGTCTGTATAAAGCTATGGTCCTTAGTGTTTTTGTGCTTATAAAGACAAACATCTCTATACAATCAGCTTATTATATATTGAGCCAAAATATATCATGTATAGCACATGTGACTACTACCTTGAAATGAGAACTTCAAGTACAGGTCATTCATTAAATTTTTCATACCTACATTTGTCATGTATATATTAATTTCTCCATCACTTTACATGTAGGAATAAGATAAATATATGAAAGGTAGAACAGCCGAATGTTCTAAATTAGTTGCTTCCAGTAACAAAACATGAATAAAGTCAATTTCAAACTTAAACATCAAAAGCATAATGCTTAATACTGTAAATGGGTTGAAAACATAAGTACTTATCTAGAATCATAACATCAATGAAATCAAAATCAAATTTAAAAATTACATATGTAATGCTGAATAAATGGGTCAAGCTAGTGAAAAATAGACACAATAATCTACTAATTGAAATCAAATTCAAATATAAAGGACAAAAACATCACCCGAAATAATTAAATTCAAACCTAGTGAAATCCCCTAATTACTGGGGTCAGAGGGGAAGTGGAAGTCTACACTCCAATGGTCTGAGCAGAGATGGATCTTCAAATGAAGAGGGGACGTGGCAATGGTTCTTCAAACTCAATGGAGATGGGATGGCTGGGGTAAAGACTTGAAGTAGAAGTCACACTAGCGGAGGCACGATGTGGTGGTGGGTGGAGACAAGGCCAACGGTGATTGGTAGAGTAGATGTAAACGCCGACGCACGACAATGGCAGACGGTGGGTAGGTTGGTCTAGAGAGAGAGAGAGAGAGAGAGGGCCCAAGTGTTTCTCTTATCGGGTTTGGATCTTACCAGGATCTAGTCTTGCAACATTAAAAACTTTTGATTAGATAAAAAAAACTATTTTTTAATGATAATCAGCAAAGATGGAAGGAAAATGGGACAGAGACGTCGGGGTGAGGGACTTAATTTTTACATGAAAAATGATTTATTATAATCCAAAAAAATAATTTTTTGAAGTTGAAGATATTTCCAAAATAAAGTCATCCAAAATTAATTTTTTTTGTATCTAATGGGTAGTCTTCTAAAATTGTTTTTTTTAAAACGCATATTTGCCCATAAAAAAATTTTAGATTATCACCCACTTGTTAATTCAATATATCCACTTATTAATTTGGTAAGTTCCTTAGTGATAATCCAAAGTTGGTCATCACAAATTACCACCAAAATTACCAACACTACCAATTCAAACGCGATAATTTTTTTAGATTATCACGTATCACATGATATGTGAAAACATAACAATGAATCAAACAGCTGTTTCTATAAATTTAGGTTGCTTTGCATTTACACCATTATAAAAGCCCATAATTCATTGTCTTCTTCTATAAATTTACAATGTTATGGTTTTTCACATACATACCCTTGAAACACTCGAATTTAGGGCCCGTTGACATAAATGTTGACTCGACATTTTTATAAGCTTAAAAACCATTGCATTTTTTCACTTTCATCCTTCTTTACTTTATAATTATCAAAGTGTTCTTTTTTCAACCTTAATTTCTTTTAATTTTTTTTATTTTTAAACTTATTATTAAAATATATATCATATTTTCAAGCCGTATTTCTTTACTTTATATCAATTATAGTGTTTTTTTCTTTACTTTATAAAAAAATATTTATTTTTAAAATATATCATTATTAAAATAGAAATGTATTTATCATATTTTCAAACCTTAATTTTGTTCTAAATTTCTTTAAACCTATTTATTTGGATATAATTTTTTTTTAATTTCACTCCCCACTTGTGATAATTTTTAAAAAAAGAAGGTTGAGTTTGCACAACTACATCAAAAGATTGATATGGGTGCATTGTTATCAAATAATCGAGTGGTAATTGCAGCACCCAGACTCAGGACCTTGTAGCAGCCTCTTGGTATCACATGAAACCCTTATTGGTTAAGTTTCATGAAATTTGCATGACCAAATCTTGAGCTTTATTAGACCTTGTTTGAGTAATCAAGTGATCAATTTTTAATTTTATATTTCAATGCAATTTTTTTAACTATAAATAACTCATTTAAATAAAAAAAACAATTAAATATTAACAATGAACTAATCCATTTACATTATATAAAATAATTAATAATAATATTTAATTTGATTTAAAATTATTTTTGTGTGTTGTGTAAAATGGATGCTATTTAATAAAAATAATAATAACGGCTTTTAAAAATCAATAAATTAATAACAATAATATATTATTTTAAAATAAACGGGTTTAGAAATTAAGAAATTTTGAAAAACAATAATAATCTTTTAAAAAAAATTTAGGGTTAAACAAGCTAAACATAGGCTATTTTAATAAATTGAAAAAAAGTTAAAATGAAAAAAAAAAAATCATTGTTGTCTAGCTTTTCAAATGCAGGATCAGCATCTAGAATACTAACTGGATAATGATAAGATAGTCCTAGGGCTATTTTGACAAATAAAATGGCCCTAAAACTATTTAAACAATTAAAATAAATTCAAGGACCACCATAGCAAATAACCCATGAATTTATGAGTCACTAGATCAGCCACATTACTATCATATTATATTAACCTTAGATTTTATGTGGATGTGGAACAAAATAATATAATAATATATATTTCAAATCATATGATTAATTGCAGATAAATTCAGTATACATATTAAAATAGATAAAAATGTTTGATATAAAAATCTTATTAAACCTTTTTAAAAATACATAATTTAACTAAAAATATATAAAAACTCTACCATGATACAGTATAACCACTACTAAGATTCTTAGCTAATTATAAAATATAAGTGATGATTATCTTGTTAGTTTGAATTCTATTCTGAATTAATTTTGGAATGATATTAATCCAATTTGGATTCAAACTGAATAAAGTGGTCCATGACTTTATCTAATGGAATTCTAAGTTAACACTAATTGGCACTTTGGATAATGATCTACTTAAATTTTAAATTGAGTTAATCTTTTAATGGCAAGTGGTCCTGATAAGTGCTCGTGTTATAGTAATACGAATTATTAATTTCTTACATTGAGCATTACTTTCTCAGATTTTATCAATAATTGTTGTGCATTTGTGTGCTTTTATGCACATAAGGTTGTGGAGTAGATTTGGAGAAGAAAAGAGCAAAATTAGGTCATGTTCGCCGTTGTGAAAGAGTTCTTGGACCGAGCAAGGAACAAGGCACGGGTTCTAGACTTGTGAGCGTGTGCCAACCTCCAATGGAGGGGCACAAAGGCAGTCATACTAATAAAAGTCTAGTCAGTGTAGCATTGGAAAACTTCGTCAATGAGGAGAAAAAGAAACAATCGACATGATCTACTATTGGTTGTGTGCCCAATTCAACGGCCTCAATGAAAAGCATGAAATCAGGTACATTTTGCTCGCAAGTACTGTAGTAGTTATTGTAGTAATTCACTGTAGCAGTTTACTGTTCATTGTGCGCCAGAAAATCAATTCCAAAGAATCCACACAGCCGTGTGGATGCCCGATTTCAGCTTTTAAATAGCCGCGATTCAGATTTTCTAGAGGACTTTTCGACCTATTTTTCCCCCAACTTCTTGAGGGTTCGCTGCTAGGGTTTGGAGAGGATTTTGTGGAGGTTTGAAATGAGTTTTCAGCATTGACATTGAAGTCCGTTGGAAGATAGCTATTGGGGGAGCTTTCATCGGCACCGATCCGGTGAGGTGTGTCTTAGGCTTGACAAGTGGCTTAGTGGAGAGGACAGAGCGACCTCGCAAGACCATTACCACGCATCGCAAGGGGGTTTCATCTATGTTTTCTATTCTTGTCTATTCATATACATTGATGATTTTGTATAGCTCCATGGAGAGCTAAACCCCTTGTAGGTATTTGGATTTGTAAACCCTAGGATGACATTGTTTCTATGACTTTTATTATACTTTCTTAATTGATGCTTTTAATTGAGTTCAAATCTTGCATGATAATTGTAATTGATTTTCCCTTAGCCGTGACACTAGGGTTGAGAATCATCTAGGTTATTCTTTAAAGGTTTGACAACTTCTATAGGATTTGACTAATCGAGATTGGAGAGGGTCGAGAGGGTGAGTCATGAGGTAGCGAAACGTCCCCTTTCCCCTCCGATGTGATTTTCCCTACCTCCGTGTTCCAAGAGTTTTTAGTGGTCGAAGTAGAGTGAAGTACTAGGAGATGAACTTCCCTGGGGCTTAGTTGAGCGAGCAACAGAATGAAGGGTTGTAGTGAATCCTAGTGCTGGGGCTTAACTGAAACTAGGGTTCTTTCGCATGGATCAAAGGGTTAGAACTATACTTAGGGACAGGGTCTATCACTTGGAATCCTTAGAACGCCAAGCAATTCCACGTAGTGTGAGGCTTAGGATGATGGACTCCCCTGGGGCTTAGTTGAGAGATCAAAAGAGTGAAGGGTTGTAGTGAAGCCTAATGCGGGGGCATAGTGTTGGAGCTAGTCACGATTGACCTTAGGTTTGGGACCGTATTTTAGGATGTCTATGACTTATTAAATATCAATAGGAGAGTATAATACATAGTCTTGCACTAAAACATTAGTCCTAGGAGGAGCTTGTCCGGGTATCCCTTATTCACATTGATTATTCCTCTCTTTACTCTTTGCTTGCACTCTCTTGTTTTTCATATTTCTCTTTTAATTTCTTGCACACACACATTGATTCTTCTCACCACCATCGTATCACATTAGCTAAGTAGCAATTACCCTTGTCTCTAATCCCTACTCCCTGTGGATTTGCCTACCCTCTTACCGGGGTACTTTATTACTTCAACAACCTGTGCACTTTCGGGTCCCTGTCAGGTCCCCAATATAACGTTCTTAAGAATATTGTTTCCCTGCAAAGTAAGAGAGGTGAATCTATTTCAATAGTTTGGTTCTTCAAAAACGGGTGGTCTCCTTGTAAACACTTTCCATTTGACTAGAGAAAGTGATTCACAAGGGGGGTGGTGTGAAAGTGATTACACCCTTGGATGGGAAAGTTTGGTAATTGTCAAATTACCAAAGTGCCCTTTATGACATAAAACTCATCCTTGTTTGTTTTGTCTTTGTAAAAACCCTAACGCGATCGTATTTGCAATTCGGCAGAGAGTTATTGCTTCTTCTAAATCGTCTGGTAATTTTTTTCTCAAGTTTGTTAGATTATCTTTATGTTAAATTTTGGTTATGTTTTTCTTGGTGTAAAATTCATGTTTTAATTGGATCAAAGAAAAATAAATTTCATATTTGTTTGGATAATATTTTTATGGGAGAATCTCTGTAATAATCCAACATGATAAGATGAGAACATGAGACATATATATTTTATTTGCTGTTTGTTGTCCACGATTGTTTTTTTTTAATTCCCACGAAATTTTTTTCTATATTTACAGTGAATCAAAGTTTTTAAAATCTATAAGATATATAAATAAATACTAAGTAGAAGCATTCAAATCAAAATATCAATTTATTTGTTTAAAAATATCGTTTCTTGTCTCTTTTATCTTGTCTTGCATGACATATATTTTTATTTTATGGTGATTTATTGTTGATATAATAGTGCAAACCTTTTTCTTATTTTCATAAATTCCATGTTTTGCTAATTTTTGTTAACTTTGTAAAATTTATGTAAAAAAGGATGCCTTTTGATATTTAAAAAGTTAATGCAATTAAATGTAATTCATCAACATTTTAGGGTTTTGATTGAAAACTTCATACATTCTTTTGAAAATTAGTTTGTTAAACTTCATATATCTTCTTTTTTTCTTTCTTTCTTTTTTTTTTTGAGATTTATCTTGTTGTAAAAAAAAATCATGAGTGAACTTTGTTTTTGATTGATTTTTGGAGGTTTTTTTTTTTAATGTATAAACACTTGTAAAATCTTAATATTATATTCTGTTCTTAACTTTTTTCACAACCAAATCATTGATGAAAATATATTTTACTTAAACCATAAAAGAAAGTGAGATTTTTTTTAATGCTAAAAACCCCAGAAGACTTTTAAAATGATTACGTACTACAGTAATGTCAATTTTAATGTGTGTGCTTTATCAGTTTATAAATCAAGATTAAATATTTGAATTTATTTTAATGTGTGTGTTTTATATATATGTCTGTAATTGATGAATTTATTTTATTAAAGCATTTGAAGAAGCTCGGTAAAATAAAAAAGGAGTATACTCAATAATCACCTTCAATCAAAGCTGCCCAGGTATATCCCTATGCTCTCCTCTTTAATTTAAATTTATGTGGATGTTGTTATCTTCAAAATTGAGGGTCATCTTTGTTGTGCCATACGAATTATTGATTAGATATATGTGGATTGTGTGCCCTAATCCCATTTTTCTTGAAAAATTCATGGGATTTTGAACTACATGACTTTTATATGTTAGTATATATCATGTTAAGTATTTGTAAGTATTATTATGTTAGTCATTTATTAATTGTTATGTTGAGTGAAATAGTAAGTTGTTAGAGTAGACCTTAACATAAGTTAATAACTGTTTAGCTTGTTTGGACTATTTACTTCTCTTAAATTTATTTAGTCTCTTTCTATTAGAGTTTAGGGCACATTCATTAGATTGGTTTAAGACAAACCTTTTTCTATTACTCAAATATTCGAGTGTTTTTAGTAGGTATATAAATATTGTATTATATACTTTAATACTTTTTTTGTATATTCAAAAATATTTTTCTACATGCTTTGATTTCTTCAACCAATTAGGCCTTAATTTTTATTATATGTTTTTATAGGTCTATTTTGGTTATAATTGCTAAAATGGATGAAATTATAGAACAAGATCATGCAATGCTCTTGGTTGCATATACAGTTACTCTACATCTCAACAACTTGCTTTCTATAATTGGTTCATTTTTGGAGTTCTATGTTTTAAAGTTGAAAAATAGAAAGCGAAAGAGAAGAATGAGTTGTAGTTATGAGGCATCTCATTAGGCAAGTCAATTTTAGGAGGATGGTGTTTGATTTGGATTTGACTTATATGGAGAACATTAGGATGAATAGGGCAGCCTTTTATAAATTATGTGATATGCTTCAAAGTATTGGTAGGCTTGTCCCAACAAAAAAATATGAATATTGAGGAAATGGTTGCTTTATTCCTCTATATCCTTTCTCATCATGCTAAGAATAGGATTGTAAAAAGAGAATTTGCAAGGAGTGGAGAGACAATAAGTAGACAATTTGGTCTTGTCTTACTCTCTGTATTGAGGTTGCATACAGAATTATTTAAAAAACCTGATCCCGTGCCTCAAGACTCCACAGACCTCCGATGGAAATGGTTTAAGGTAAAAATATATTTTATTCAATCAAACATTTGTTAATATAATATTTTCAAATTTGAACTAATTAATAAACTTATTATTGTGTTTCACTCAAAATTTCAGAATTGTTTAGGTGCTTTAGATGGAACTTATATAAAGGTCAATGTTCCTGAAGTTGACAAGCCTAGATATAGGACAAGGAAAGGAGAAATTTCCACTAATGTTCTAGGAGTGTGTTCACAAGATTTGCAATTTATATACATATTACCTGGGTGGGAAGGTTCTACAGCAGATTATAGGGTACTACAAAGTGTACTTTCTACGACAAATGGTTTAAAAGTTCCTCAAGGTAATAATAGTTTATATTCTCAAACTAGCAAAACAATAGTGTGACATTTAAATTTAAAAATCTAAAAGAACTTTTTATCGTTAGGTTTTTACTATCTTTGTGATGCAGTTATATGAATGGGGAGGGATTCTTAGTTCTATATAGAGGCCAACATTACCATTTGAAAGAATGGAGACAAAACAATCAACAATAATCAAAATAAGAATTGTTCAACTACAAATACTCAAGTGCACGGAATGTTATTGAAAGGTGTTTTGGACTGATGAAAATGAGATGCGCAATACTTAGAGATAGGTCTTGGTACATAGTTAAAAAAACACATTGTCGAATTATAAGTGCATGTGCACTGCTACATAATCATATTAGAAGGGAGATGACTCTTGATCCACTAGAGGCTGAATTGGATGAGTCGTGCGGATTTCGAGCCTTTTTCAAATGCACAAAGCATCTGGTACATTGAGACTTCCAATGCATGGACAACTTTTAGAGACAACTTGGCTCAAGAAATGTGGAATGAATGGCAAGCTTCTAGGAATCAAGCTTGAATTAAGTTTTTGTTTTTGTTTTTGTTATTATATTTAAGGGCAATTGTTACCATATATTTAATGACTTTTGGGTGGTATATGTAATTTTGGAAAATGCTTTATATAATTGAGAGTTATCTCAATCTATGTAGTTTCCTTTTTTATCAATGTAAATACTGTGTTTATCCATTATTTATGAAATTGTTTATTATGTTATCTATGTTTATACATTTTTATGAAAGTGTTTATTATGTTATTTATGAAATGTATTTTTTTTAAAGTACTAGTTTTTGGTGGCGACAATGTTTGATTTCTTACAAACGAAGAATTTAACAAGTCAAGCAAGTGTAAAGACAAACAAGAGAAACAACCATCAGTGGACTCTAGTGGAGGACAAAATTTTGATTGAATGTTGCTTGGAGCTTGTGAACCAAGGTTGGTGAGCAGACAATGTCATCAAGACAGGATATTTGAGTCAACTACAAAAATGGATGGCTAAAAGATCCCTAACTGCAAAATCATGGATGATCCTTATATTAAATCTAGGACGAGGACACTTAAATCACAATTTAGAGAACTAAAGGAGATGGGGAGCCAATTTGGGTTTGGATGGGACGAACCAAACAAATGTGTAACCTTTGAGGATGATGTATGGTATTCTTAGTTGAAGGTAATATAAAATTCATCTCTAGCAGAAATTTTACAATTATGTTTTTATGCTTACTAATGAGTACTTATAATGCAGAGTCACAAAGAGGCCGCTGGACTTAGAAACAAGCAATTCCCTTAATTTGATGAACTAGCAAACATTTTTGGGAATGATCAAGTAACTAGAGATGGAGCAGAATTCGCAAGTGAATCTGTGGAAGCTTTAGAAAGGGAGAACTCAACACTCGCAGCAGCCAAAGCATCTTTTGAAGCTCTTGAGGCAATGAAGAACATGGTTGAAGATGACTACTTTGGTGTAGATATTGTGTTAGAAAATGAGTGTGTCTTCATCTCTGGATATGCTTGTGATGACTCCTCGAATGCTTCATGCAAAAGAAGTAAGGCACAAGAAAAAATGCAAGGTGAATCAAGTGTTCCTCCAAAAAAACAGAAGAAAAAGGGATCAACTAAGGATCCAACTAATGATTCCTTTTCGAAGCACATGGAAAGATTTTACGATATTTGTGATGGAGCAAAGCAACAGATAGGTAAAGTGGCAACCTATTTCCACCACTTGAATGCAAATATAGAAAAAAAGACATTTCTCTATGAGAGCATCACCAAACTCAATGGTTTAACTAAAGAAGAGGTAGTTTAAGCAATTGACAAAATTTCAGCAGATAGAGGCAAAACTGAATCATTTTTTTTTATTTCCAGATGATGATGCAAGGTTGATTTATGTGAAGAGTGTTTTAGATGGTGTCATCTAGATGTTCTATTTAAATTTGTTTCTTTGGTTTGTGATTTGGACATATTTTATATTTTGGATAATTAAAACAATATATCTCGACTTTGTCTTATTTTTGAGTTTGGATTATGAATTTATGGTAATACTTTGAGCTATTTAACGTGTGATTGTTCATATGGAATGTGTCATGAATATTTGTTGCATAATATCAATCATGACAATGGATGTAACAATTGAAACAAATAAAATTATATGATGGACAATTAGGAACACATGGTGGTTTAAATCCATTTTTTAAAGTGTACTAAAAAACATAAAAACCCCATTTGATTTTTTTTTTAATTTATGAATAATTGGTTAATAATCATTTGGACTAAGTTAGTAATATTATTAGAGTTGAATAAAAACCCAAATTTAGTAACTACAACAACTAAGGACAAAAATGATAATAAACTTAACTTTACATTGAAAACAAGTTCATACAAAACGAGGGAATTAAGTTTGCATGCAAAGTAATTACAATTTGATTGAGATAACCAAATGTTGTAATGTTATTTTGCAAGGAAAGTAATTGCATGCAAAGTCTTTCCCTGCAAAGACTTTGCATGTAATTATTTTCTTTGCAAAGTTCCAAATGGGCCCTTAATGTAAAAATTTCCACTTTGCAAAGATTGTCAGTTTTAACTGGAAGGTCTTATTAAATATTTAATGTTAAACCTATTTAATGCTCTTAACTAAATTAATACCATCTATTGACAATAATAAATTAAAACATGGGTTTTTATATAAATAATATATCTTGATTGGAATTGTTATATTCACTTAATTATAAATATAAAGTTTTGCAAAGACAACCAAATTACATAATGTTTTTTCATTGTTTTCTTAAAATTTAATATATTGCTCATGTGATCTTTTTCCCCATAATTAATGTGATACTAAATAATTTTTTAAAAATTAGGAAAGATTTTTGCTTTTTAAAGACTATCAGTTTTCATTAGAACTGTTTATTAAATAAGAGGGATGCTATTTTTACATAATAGATTTCCCAAATGTTGTGGATACCAACTTGTCATAAACATTATCATCTAAGGTATTTTTTTTTTATATAAACTTCAAATTTAAATCTTAAAAATTCTTAAATTGTTAAAATTAAAAAAAAAAGTTATAAAATCATATCTAAAATCTTAAACCCAATGACTACAAAAATCTATACCTAAAAATCTAAAAACTTAAACCCTAAATAATAAATAATAAACCCTAAAATCCTAAACCCTAAATTCTAAGACCTAAACCACAGCCCTCGACTTTTGGGTTTACAGAGGAAGTTTTCAGTTTATCATTTACGATTAAAGATTTAAATTTAGGATTTAAATAATAAAGAGAAGTTAATTTTATTTTATTTTATTTTTAAAAAAAGAAGAGATAAAAAAATGACATGGAGACTGACATAGATGCCACCTTTGGGAAACCTATTCAGGAAATCTATTAGGTAATAATATCATTACTCATTAAATAATTAATGGTAAACCAATTTAATGCTTTCGACAAATTAATAGCATTAAATCTTTCCTATTAACAATAATTAAATTACAACATGTGCTTAATTCATTTAATTATAATTTGAAAGTTCCTTAAAAATATAACTAAATTATAAAATGCTCTTTTGTTGTTTTTTTTAAATATTATCTATCTATTAATTGGTCTCATAAATGTTGGTTTTTCTTTTAATGCATTTTTCATATATAATGTAATACCAAATAAATGTTGGTAAATATTTTTCAAACAAAAAACTTAAAAAAAAATTTAGGAAAGATTCCAAGTTGTAGAGAATATTAGTTTTTAAGATCTTATTAATTTTTTAATGTAAAACCAATTTAGTGCTCTTAACGAAATTAATGTCTGAATCTTTTTTTATTAACAACACCACATTTTTTTGTTTAACATATTTTATGTAATACCAAATAAATGTTGTTCAATGTTTTGTAAACATATACTTCAAAAATAATTTTTGGAAAGATTTCCACGTTGTAGAGAATATTAGGGCAACTTTAATAGTTACTCAACACAAGTATATTGAGCGGATGAGCATTAAATAGAGATGACAATTTGCACCATACTCGATGGGTATACCCGTACTTGTACCCGGTCAAAGACGGTTTTACCCTCTTTGACTGGGTATGGGTACGTGTAAGGATATTACCTGTTATTTTTTTAGCAGGTACGGATCAAATAAGGGTATGCCCCTACCCTACTCGTACCCTTGCTCATACCCTTGCTAGTTGAAAAAGGTACAGGTAAAACCTGTACAACGATCACTTAAGTTGACAGGACACTCCTTGCGAATCAACAGTTCGATGGCGTGCAGAAGAATTTTCTTCTGAAGAAGAAAAGATATGCCGGATTCTCGCCTATCGACAAATTCGAACATGAGATATTAACAATCTTCCTAAACTGCTATATAGAGTCGTAAGTATGAAGTATTTATGTTATAATTTAAATATATATAGTTTGAGTTTAAATATTCATGTTATCATGTAAATGTTTGTCGTTTCCATTTAAATATCCAAGTTAGCATTTAAATATTTAAGTTTATGCTTAAATATTTATGTTATTATTTAACAAATATAGTTTGTGTTTAAGTTTTGATGTTATTGTTTAAATTTGTATTGTTTCCGCTTAAGTACTTATGTTATCATTTAAATGAGTGTGTTTCTATTTAACATCAAGACTGTCGTATGGAGGAATGAGTTCACGTTGTTGGATGGGAAGGAAATAGTGACAGACGATGTCATCGACATTTTCTTTTGCATCATTCAGAAGTCACTAAAGAGAGTTCCGTATCCTTATAAGAAGCGTGCTTCCATCACCCGACCACTGGCATTATGCCTGTCCAAATAGGAAGATGAGACGGAACAGGCTCTCGCCATGATCGACGATGCTGCGCAGAACATCCATGATGCCGACATCGTAATCATGCCAATAATTTTTCATGGCCATTTCCATGTCCTCGTTCTGGACAACATGAAACAAGAGTACAAGCATTACTCTTCCTACCAGAGTGAGAAATATGACAGAGACGCCAACGATATGGTAAGTTATATGTTAACTATAGCACACATATCGTACTTCCTATTTGTCAATCTTAACTTTAAATTTTATTTCTTTACAATAGAAACTATGCGAGAATTGTCTCGAGATGGAATTTGGCGAGTCGGCGACGTCCTCGTACCCCCTGATTGACAACAAGGATGCTCTAAGACAAAAATGAGGAAGTATCGACTGCTCAGTCTATATCATGCCGTTCACTGAGTAAATTCTTGATGATGAAAAGCTATGGCTACTGCAAACAGACGTCTCTTACTTACGACTGAAGTATGTCACATGCATACTTTTAGATGGGAGGGTAGCCGGCATTAGTGAAAAGGCGATAAGAGTACCGCATCCAATGCAGTATAAATTTGTTTGTTAATTATAATGTAAACTTTGTAACTTAAATTCCTTTCCAATAACTTATTATAATGTAAACTTTTGTAAATATCATTGTTTCTATATAATAAAGAGCGATTGTCTATATCGATGGCAGTCTTTTTTTCACCAGAAATGTCTCTGTTTAACTTTCATTATTACTGTTTAAATTTCAATGTTTCTGTTTAACTATCATTGTTTCTATTTAATTCACAAGGTTTCTGTTTAACTTTCAGAGTTTATGTTTAAATATCAATGTCTCTGTTTAAATAACTAAGTTTATGTTTTATAAACAGTGATTGAGTCGTAAATAAGTATTTTTCTTTTGAAATCTGTGTTTATTTACAATAAATGGAACAGTTTGCAACGAATATGCATGGGAAGTCATGGGAGTGTGACGTGGTTTGACCATAATGGCCACTGCAATAATTTCTCCGTTTTGGGAGGAAGTGGGGGTTTATCTCATGTTATTCCCAAGAGGCAATAATTTCTCCGTTTACGGTTTTTTTCTCTCTTCGCCTCTCCAGCTTTTCTATCTTCACTTCTATAGAACCGGAATTTCCTTTTCCATCATTGTCTCGAAGGAGAAGTCCCGCTTAAGTATTTGGCATTTCATCAGTTTTGTAATCTAAGGTATTGAGCCGAGGTGGACTTCAGGTCTCCGTTTAAAATTTTAACTTTTCTGTTTAATCTATTTTGAATACTGCTTAATGTAATGTAGAAGCTATATTCCAAGAGAGGGCCCTTCTTGATTCCCTATTGCAAAGGTACGATGACCGTGGCAAGCTTACTGAGTTTCAGGCCTGAAGATGTCGCCCTCATTCTTGGTCTGTGTTGCGATGGAGATGCAGTAGTCTTCCAGAAGAAGAAATCACACTCATCTTTCGAAGAGAGGTATTTATTGAAAACCTACGAGAGACACAGAGACTCCATCAAGAGAACTCTTGAGCAACTTGTTCGGCAGAGGGGAGAAGAAGAAAATTTTGTCAAACTCCTGATGGTGTACCTCATGGGTATAATCCTCTTCCCAAATACGTCATGCTCGGTTCCAAATTGGATCGCTGATTATGTCAATGATCTACCTGCCATGGGCAGATATGCTTGGGCGCAGGCGACTTACAAGTAGCTTATGGAGGATGTCCCACAAGCTGTCGCACGAGTGTAAGCAAGATGCGTTGGGGAGAAGAACAACACGGGGTACATTAAGTGTTGCTCGGTCGCACTGAACATCTAGTTTTATGAGCTGTCCGGCTGCCGAAAGAATGTACGTTTTGGCAAGACCCCAATGATGCTGTGTTACAGTAAAAGTAGCTACCGTAAGCAAGCGTCGATAGAAACCATTTTGTCATCTTTGGAAAGAAAGGAGGTAATAAATCATGAACAATGTCTATAACAATAGTATTTTACATTTAACGACAGTAGTCTCTATTTGAACTTGTTAGTTACCGTTTAATAATAGTAGCCTCTGTGTAAAAACAGACGTTAGCGCTTAACATTTGTAGTTAGTTTTTAAATATTTGGATTTATGTTTAAATATAGCCGTTACCATTTAAATATATTACTTAAATGTTTAAAATAATTTGTTATTGTTTAAATTATATCATTTCGATGAGATTGTGGTACTTATGTATGTTAGTTTCATGAGCTGGTCGCTATGAATGCGGATGAAGATATATTTGTTGGGGCCACATGCCGGAAAATGCAAGATGAGAGGCCAATCTCTTCCGAGCGCGTTTGACGCCATTCCCCTACTTCCAGCCCAGCGTACGCACGCATTCCTCTGCGCCGGAGAAGCCCCCCTACATCGCCAGACGCCAACACCCCCCTTGACGTCAACAGCTCCCCGACGGCAAAAAGCGATGATGTCACTGGAAGGTGTGGCAGATATTGACAACCGAGTTCCCTCGGCTTGTTGCTCGAGTTGAGGTAATAGAAGGATGGTCACAATCGAATACGCCTTCCCTATAAATAAATGAAGTACCCGGCACGGACGCTACTAGGAAAAGCCCGGATGCAGCGGAGGTAGCCCTGGCGAATGCCGACGCCGTCAGTGGGATGAGCTCGAATTTTGACGACGATGATGTCATTGGGATCACCATTCGAAGACGGTCACGTTTGAAGAGACGTGTGAAAAGAAAAAAAACAACAATGTCTTTCTCTCCACCGGCTGCCGATGAGACAATAGCAACATCGAAGGTAGGCACAAATCTAAGGGATGATATTGTCATCGCCGCATCGAAGGAAGATGCTACTAGTGCTGAACACCAACAACCGTCTCCAATTGACAGTATGGACTTCATTCCGAAGAAAAAAAATACCCCGGACACTCAAATTGTATATCTCAACAAAGGAGACTATTTGACTATTGTGTGGATATGGAGTTTGGGGAGTCGGTGACTCTAATGTACCTACTAATTCACGACAGAGAAGAGGAAGTATCGACTACGCCGTTTATGTCATGCGGTTTATCGAACAGATACTTGATAGTGAAAAACTACGGCTATCGCAAATGGATGTCCTTTATTTAAGATTAAAGTAGTTGCCTGTATACTTATTGAATGGCGTGCAACCAACATCATAAAGAAAGGCGAATCTTCGACTGGGGGGAACCGAATTGACTTAATTTTATTTTGAAATGCAAAATAGTTTTCTCTTTAAATTTGTTTATGTAAATATCATTGTTTCCATATAATAAAGAGCGGCTGTCTATATCGTTGGCAGTCTTTGTTTAACTTTCAATGTCTTTGTTTAATTATCATTGTTACTGTTTACATTTCAATGTTTCTGATTAACTATCAGTGTTTCTGTTTAAATAACAATATTTCTGTTTAACTATCAGTGTTTATGTTTAAATATCAATGCCTCTGTGTAAATAACGAAGACTGTGTTTAATACACAATGATTGACACATAAATAAGTATTTTTCTTTTCAAATCTGTGTTTAACTTTAACTGTCTCCATTTAAATATCAAAGTTACATGGTTGAACGACATTAGGAGATCATCAGAAGGGCACCGTTTGTAGCTTTGACCGATATTGAAGTCATACTCCAACAGAGAACCCTCCTTGATTCTCTACTGCAGAGGTATGATGACCACAGTGATAAATTCAGGACCGGGGCCAGCTTGGTGAGTTTCCGGCCTGAAGATGTGGCTATCATCCTCTGGCTACGCTGTGATGGAGACACAGTCGTATTCCAGAAGAAGAAAACACACTCAGTTTTCTCGTTATAATTTAATTTAAATTCTATTCATTGTTTTCCATTGACATGGCAAGGTTTCTCATGTAAATTTACTTATGTTTGTTTAATGTCTGTATACACTTTATTTCACTTAACTTTTAATTTTACTTGTTAAATATCAGTGTTTCGTTTTAACTTTTAGTTTTTCCGTTTAAAAACCAATATTTCTGTTTAACTGCCTATGTTATCCTTTAAGAATAAACGTTTCCATTTAACTTTAATTGTCTCCATTTAAATATCAAAGTCTCCATTTAACAAACAATTTTACACTATAAATTAAGATGTTTATGTTTAATTATGACAGTTTATGTTTAAATATCAAACATGGACACGTAAATAAGTTTGTTTTTGTTAAACATGTGTGAATTTATAATGCCTAGTTGGTGATAATTTCATTACAAGATCATCGATTATGACCACACGCGTAGCAGAGGTTGCACCGTAACTCGCGGACCTCGGACACTTGATTTCTGCAATGCCTTCGTAGCCTTGTACTCCACTTTCTAGAAGGTCACAGTATTTCCCAGCTTCATCTTCATCTTCAAACAATTGATGCGATATCTGATTGGCTAGGAGATCCATAGGATACATTCATCCCTAGTGTAATTGTTGGATTCTTGGAAATCAGAGGCATAGCATGTGGTTGTTCAACTTACAAACCAAATTCATTTTTACAAGTTGAACAACCACCTATAATGCCTCTGATTTCCAAGAATCCAACAATTATATTGGGGATAGATGTGTCCCATGGATTCCCTAGGCAATCAGATGTCCCATCAATTGTTTTGGTAACTTTATAATCTGATCACTTTGCAAATACTCTAGCAAAATCATCAAGAAACATGGCCATCTTCCAAGTAGATGATGCACCCCATCAACATCAGAAACGGAGACATCAACCAGACAAGACATGCATGAAATTAACATAACTAGAACCCGAGTGAGACCAAGCCTAAACCATACACCTAATACTCTTGAAATCACTAAGATTTGAGGAAGGTTGGAGGGAGAACTCGGCTTTGGAAATACATTAATAGACTTTGGATGAGAATTTGAAGGATCGATCAATTTTGCACCAATTCCAATGATTTAAAAGCCAATTTAAAGGGTCGATCAACTTGGCTTGGCTTCTTGAATTCTGGAGATACATTAATTGACATTGAATGAGAATTTGAAGGGTCAATCAATTTTGAACAGAGAACTCGGCTTTGGAAATATATTAATTGACATTGTAACGAGATTTTTCGGCTAGGGTTTTCTTTTTCTGTTTCGTTTGTATACACGATCGAAAGCGATAATGTTGTAACGAGGTTTCCATTTAAATATTTCGGTTTCTGTTTAACTAATGGGATTTCCATTTAATAAATAGAGTTTTTGTTTAACTTTTAGTATCTCCGTGTAAATATCAAAGTCTCTGTTTAACAAACAATTGTACTCTTTAAATTAAGATGTTTATATTTAAATATGACAGTTTATGTTTAAATATCAAACATGGATATGTAAATAAGTTTGTTTTTGTTAAAATAGGTGTTTATTTACAATGCCTAATCGGCGATAGTTTCATTATAAGATCTAAGATTATGACCAGACGCATGGTAGCGGCTGCATCGTAACTCGCGGACTTTGAACGCTTGCGACTCGATCCTCTTCCATCTCGGACGCCCAGGTTGCCTTCTTGTAACAGGAGGAAGCAAATGGAGGTTTTGATTGTCGTCTGTAGGCTTGTTATCATCTGGTATGGGAAAAATAGCTTCCCTATACGCCAATTTGTACGTCTCCATGGTGAAGTAGCCACTAATAAATTGATAGACGTCGGTGTCTGTCTGCATTATTGCATTGCAAGCGTGTGTGCACGAGATACCATAAATTTCCCACCTGTGACATGAGCATGTTCTACATGATAGATCTATGGAGTTGTTGCAGTGGTCAATGACTTCATAACGATCATCGACACAACGGCCAACATAAAGATTTCAGCTTTCTTCAACAAGTTCCTCTATCTTCTTATGTATGTCGGGGCATAAGTAGGTCTCCCATTTATTCGCTTGCTCACGACGGGTACATAACATGCGCATTAATTTTGAACCTGTATAATTAAACATTATAACTGATTGTTAAGCTAAGCCAAGACAATCAAAGTTAAACAGAAACAAATCAATGTAAATGATAACAAACTATATTAAACAAAGAACATGATATTTAAATAGAAACAAAGATATTTAAACGTAAACAAAGATATTTAAATAGAAAAAAGAAATTTAAACAGAAACAAGTATACTTACAAGGAAACAACCATATTTAAAGAGAAACAAAGATATTTCAACAGAAAGAAAATCAAACATTCAAATACCGTATGAAGTAGACCATTTTCATCACCAGTAAATGGCGAGCTTCTCTGATCCATGCATTGAAGAACTATGCGACATTTGAATACATCTCACCCAAATGTTTACCTTTAAACAAATAATTACACAAATGTGACATATCTGATTTATGAAGCAACCAGTGATATGCTTCTGGTGATGTGGCCTGCAGTTCATTCATGGTATCATCGAATTCTTTAGCCGTGGATGCCCACGCAATACCAAAGCATATGGACCAGCACTCCTCCTTCAAGGCTTTCCCAAGTCTGACATTTGCTTTCATAAAATTGGCCTTCAAGAGTCAAAGGCAGTATACATGTGGGGAAGAGGGGAAGACCCTTGCAATGGCGTTCACAAGGCCCTTAGACCTGTCTGAGACAAATGTAATAATCTCTTCATAATCTCCGTCATCATATAACGCATCACCTAACTTGGAAATTAATCACGTCTAATTGGCATCTGTCTTGTTGTCGACAATACCGAAAGCAACGTGGAAAAAACCATTGTTTCCATCTTTGCCTGTGGCGCCCAGTAGAATACACCGATATTTTCCAAGAAGGTGGGTACCATTGAGAAACAATAGTGGCCTGCATCCCCTCTTGAATCCCATGATACACGCACGGAACGAAAAGAATTCACATTTAAAACGCTCACCGTCTCTTTCCACAATCGCAATGCTGTCGGAATTTGTCTCAGCCACCTTATCCACATACCAGAGCAACAAATCATAGCTAGAGACGTTGCTGCCGTCGAGGATCATCCGGGCACACTCTTTACCCAACCAAGCTTGCTTGTATGGAATGTCGATGTGCCTACACAACGGCTGGTCTTTAAGCTTTTGAATCACTCGTGCGCTTACCCATTTTTTAGACGCTTTTAGATGTGACATCGAGCCAATTCCACCACCGTAAGTGTGTGACGGGTGCATTGTCTTGATTCTGAAAGTATTTTTGTTGTATTCCTTTGATGCATGAAGGCGCTAGTTACAACCAACGACAACGCATTCTACATTCACCTTATGTTTTTCATTCTTTATAAATTTGAAGTCAAAATTCCGCTTGATTGCAAAATTCTGAAGTGCATCTCTGAAATGTTCAACGTCTACAAAACGTTGTGCGATATCCAACGACAACACTTCGGATTGATCCGAGGAGGACGGAAGGCCTGCCACACCATCATGGTCGCCATGAGATGGAATAGGTGCATTGGTAGAATCATAATACCTGCCAATACTTTGGTTTAAGCGGAAAATATCAGTAAGTTAATCGAAAACAAAACATATTAAACAGAAACATATAAATTTAAACATAAACATAATATTTTAAATAGAAACTCATTAATTTAAACATAAACTCAAATATTTAAGCGGAAATATACAATTTTAAACGGATTTTGGGATGGGATGGGATAATAAAGCAAAACTTATTTGTTTAAACGGAAAATAGAATAATTAAGTGAAAACTATAATAATTAAATGGAAACTATAATAATTAAGCGGACACATATGACTTTTAAGAGTAAAGATAAAGAATAAGAACTTTACAATAACAAGAATTCGTTTTGACTATGATGCAACAATGGCACATCATCTATCTCAACCACAAGATCGACTGCAGCACATTTGAAGATGGAGTACACATGACACATGCGCTGGAAGTCAACCTCATTTTCTATTGGACAAATCGTTTTATGTCCATCGGGTGTGATGAACTTCACCCTAACACGGGAAACATCAAGACCCCATCACTCACATATCTCAGCTAAGATTGAATCACAAGAAGTCTGTGCCGTGAACATTAGCACTCGTCATAATAAACCTCTCCATAATAAACTCTCCATAATAAACCTGCATATAAATGTAAATTGTTACTCTCTCTTCAAGGATGATCAAAGTGAGGGAAAGAAAGACATTCTCACCTTATCGGGCAACGGACAGAGTTCAAAAGAATGCAGACCAAAGATTATTACTCTCTCGCAGGATAAGTCTTCCAAACTTTGTTTAAGAAAAAAACAAAGCAAGAAGGAATGAAAAAACCGCCCAGACATTATAAACATTAGACAACAAAAGTTTCACATGATGTGACTGAACGGTTTTTTTCCCACCATTTACAAGGGTAAACAAGGAAATTCACAATACTGTCCAAGTGACCCACAAGGGACAAAAAAGAAATTAAATCATAACGGAAGGGTTGTCTGGGGTATTACAAACTGGTAGGGCTGATTGGGAAGTTTTGAAATTCCCGATGAGTAAACAGTAATTTTCCCTTATAAGTATACATAAAATATTTAAATATACTGAATATAAATGATAAAACTCATTTTTCATTCAACAGTGGAGAATAATATGAATCAATTTTAATAAGTGTATATGGATCTCTTGTTTTTTTTTAAAAAGAAAAATATATATTTACTTATAAATAATTATATATATTTTGCAGATTAAAAAAAATTACACCACACTGGAGTAATATTTCATTGATTTAGCTTGATCAGGTTTGAATCCTCTTTGGGGGTTTATGGCTTGTGCTAAGTTTATTAAAAAAAAAAATAATTAATTAATTTAATTAAATGCAATAAATTTTATTATATATGTTATAAATATGTCATTTTAGGATTATTGAAAGTAAATGTTCATATGCCTTAGTTTCAACTAAAATTTTTTAAAAAATAATTCATTTTTTATATTTATAAAGAAATTTATGCTCCAAAAAAAACCACTTAATTATACATACACCCTTAAATGATAGTTTTATAAATAAATTATCCAATTATGAAATTAAGAGTTTTTTTTAAATTAGATTAGAGTTCAGCATGGCCTTCTATAGTGCAACAATGACGTTTAGATTTTAGTCTAAAGTGTCGGCTGCAAAGTCTTAATAAGCTCACAAACCTAGTCAACTTGATTGAATGTTGATTCCCCTTGAGTTCTTATAAACCATCGCATTTGGTGTCTCATCCTTCGTCAAATCAAGGAGTTACTCAAAGAAAAAAAAATTGAAAACATGACCAAATTTGTGCAACAAATGTCAAAGATGTACTTGCAAGGAGGAAAACTTGTGGTTTTGGTTGTATTAATTCAATTAATTTGGAGATGACATCTAATAAAAAATAAAATACTTTACAAAAACGAGAAAGAATCTCTTTCGGCCACAGAGAAATACTAAAATATTGATATAAACCAAAGCAGATTTGGATTTTTCTATAATTTCATTATTCTTGACTAATCTTGTTTACTTAGAACAAGATGCTTGAATTGATGTCATAATTATTTTAGAAATAATTGTGATAAACTTACTCAGATTTTAAATATGATTGTGATTTGAGAGATCTTGAGATGAGAACGTTTTAACTAATTATGGCTTTCTAACATGTGGTATTTTGAAACATTTTCACATTACTCATTTTCAAATTGTGTTCTATGAAATACTCTAATAATTATTAATAACTATGTGCATTCACAATGTTTATTTACATGATTAAAAAAATTAAAGTAATCACCTCCACATTGTGAATGTGAGCGAGCGGTAACTTATTTTCTTCTCAAGTTAGAGGTTGAGGGTTGTGGCTTATCACAAATAAATAATTTAAATCAAAGCAATAACTTCACTCATATTTCCAAAATCCATATGGTAAATTTATTTTTTCAAAATATATATATGTGTATGTGTGTGTGCGAGCGCACACAAGCAGGGGTTATTAATTTATAATCATGTATGGAATCACCTCAATCATCAGATTTTAAGTTTGTCCCATGACGGACAAGACCAGAATAGGATTATATGTAATCTCATTATGAGGATTCAATTGAGCATATATATAGATATTATTGTTGGTTATATGATATGTTAGTTACGTGGTTATATTATGTTAATATCAAATTTCATTTTCATGTTTAGTTCTAAACCTAATAACTAACGAGGAGCACACAGTCTATTCTTGCTGCTAAGGGTTTAGGAGTATCCAAACACATATTTGCCAATTTTCTTTTATATTAATTGTTGGAGGTTAGTAAAATCTTCTTTTTTTTTTTTCCAATTCTGCATTTTGTTGAACATATACATTTGGAATTTATGTATATATATGTTATATCTCATATTTGATTTTTCTAACATTTGTTAGATTGGAGTTGCTAATTTTTAACATTTGGTGTGAGAGCCATATTTACCTCTTCATGAAATGTATTTTTTGGGTGTTCATTTGAATTTTACAAACTAATATTAGTGGTTTGTGATTAAATTGTGATTGTCCTAATCTTATAATTTGAAGTTTGATAGTAGAAAGTTGATGCATGTGTATGAATCTATTTATTCATGGAACGTCTAATGCTTAGTGATCTGCATTTTTTTATTAATCAAAGGCTAGCCGCTGCATCTTTGATTAATTATATGCATCAAGTCTTTAAGATCATATAAAGCACATGTCATTAGTTTGCGATTAATCTTATGTACTACAATAAAAATTAACCCACAAGAATTTTGATGTATTTGTATGGTTAATTATGATAAAATGTCATGTTATTTTTCTTAATTTACCCATAGGGATTAAGAAATGGAGTGAATTCGATAGTTTCATCATGAAAGACAAATGAATCATTAAAGCCCACAATCAATTCTTATTGTTTGATTTATTCTTTGTATCACATGTTTTACATTGGTAAAGCATGATATATGTTTATTTGCCTCAAACTCTATACAGTAATTAAGCATGCATACAATTGGTTTTGCAGTTATTCAACTTGTGAAATTCTCTAATATGAAATGTGATATTCTTGAATTAAGATGTGATAATTATAAAGTTTGGAAGGAGAGGATTATTCTTCATTTGGGGTGAATGGACATTGATTGTGCTATTAGGAAGGATGAACCACCCTAATAATTATAAAGCATAATTATCCCATTAATGAATCTATCCTTGTAGATGAGATTGATCTTTATGAAAAATGGAAATGAGCTAATTGCCTTAGTGTGATCTTCATAAAGACTAAAATCTCGGCTGGTGTTTGTGGTTCAGTTGACCAACATGATAACGCCCATGCTCTATTGAAGGCCATAGATGAACAATTCATGTCTTTAGATAGAGCACTTGCTAGCACCCTAATTATGAGATTTTCATCTAAAAGCTCACGGGCATTAGAGGTGTGCATGAGCACATTATGCAAATGAGGGTCATTATGGCTTAGTTAGAAGCTCTTGAAGTTGATATGTCTGAGTCTTTGCTTATGCACTATATTTTGAATACCCTGCCATCTCAATATGGATTTGTCAAGATCTCCTATAACATACGTAAGGACAAGTGGTCAATTAATGATTTAATGACCATGTGTGTGCAAGAGGAAGGAAGGTTGTCTATGGTGGCTGGGGAAAGTGTGCATTTAGCTCAAGGAAAAAACAATGATCAAGCCAAAGAAAAGGGAAAAAACAATGATCAAGCCAAAGAAAAGGGAAAGGCAAAGGTATCTTCCCAAAAAAAAAAAAAAAATTAAAAAGGAGCTCAAGTGTTTCTTTTGCAAGAAAAAGGGACACAAGAAAAAAAAATGTATTAAATTTAAGATTTAGATTGAAAAGAAAGGTAATCAACTATCTCTTGTTTGTTATGACTCCAATATGGTTGATGTTCGTCATAACACATGGTGGATTGACTTTGGTTTTGCAATCCATATTATGAATTCCTTGCAGGGTTTGGAAAACCTAGGGAAGCCAATGGGAAATGAACGATACATCTATTCAAGGAACAAGATTAGTTCACTTTTGGGGGCTATTGGGACATTTAGATTAGTCCTCAATAATTACCACTCAAATATTCCTTTAGGGGCCGTTTGGTTAGGGGTAATATTAGATTACCTCTGAAATATGGACCACATAATCTTATATTACCTTGTTTGGTTGACCAATATTACCGGGAATGTGATTACCAACTCAATAGATGGTAATATCACATTTAGGATGGAATGTAAAGTTTTTCACGTTAAACCATTCAAACTCAATAAAAAAAAAAAAAAAAAAAAAAAAAAGGGTTTCGAAAAAAATTGATTGCATTTATCGAAGGATGTAATAATGTCTTCAACTACTTGTATAATATTTTGGTAGTTTATTTTGAAACCAGACATATCTTTTATATGTAAATATACTCATTCAAATGTTTAAATAAAGATAAAAATTATTTGAAATTAATTTTTTCTTTCAAATATAAAGTTAGATATATAGTTAGAGGAAAAAATTAAAATAGGAAATATTGATTTAATTAATATTAATAAAAATTAACTATATTAAAAGCAATTTTTTATTTTTTTAATAATAACGAATATTTATTATTATATAATTTCAATATTTACTTCAAAATATTATAAACTTCGGTATATTTGGCATTTATTATTTAACGGTATTTTAGTAAAATAGATAATTTGTAATGAAGGATTCCCAACTAACCAAACACAATAATGTAACATTCTAGCCATATTACTGCTTTGTCAATCAAATATAAATTGCATATATTCCCATCAATATGACTTGGGAATCAAATTCCTAGTGGTGTTTGGTTGCAAAGCATGAAGTGGGAATCATTACTTTGTGATTTCAATACTTTGTTTTGATAAACATGTATGGGAGAGAGAGAGAGAGAGAGAGAGAGAGCGGGTGAGTGATGAGTGAGGAGTGCTCATTTTTTGCTCACTCCTTAGGGTGAAATATCAAATTTGCCCCTCTTATTTAATAATTAAAAGAATAAATTAATTTAACAATAATTAAATAGATAGTTTTAATAATCAATAATGATTAAAGTGAAATAATAACAACTAATAAATAAATTAATAATTTAATTTAAATAATAATGAATTAAATCATTTGAATAATAAATAATAATTAATGTGAAAAAATAATAACTAATAATTAAAGATAATAATCTAGATCAAATAATAATTAAATAAATAATTTTAACAATAAATAATAATTAATGTGAAATCCTAATAACTAATAATTAAAGATAATAATCTAGTTCAAATAATAATTAAATAAATAATTAAAATAAATATTTAATTAAATGGAAATATCAATAGTCAAAAGATATTATAATTAAAAAATAATTATTTATTATAAAAACTAATTTTCATCTAACCTAACATTTTTTTCTTATTAACTTGTATTAAGAGTATAAAAGTTTTTTTACCATAATTTTTTTTACTTTTTCCATTCTCGATGAATTACTCTCTCATACCTTATGAGCCAAACACTTTCTTTTTTCTTATTCCTAATTCACTCCCCCTAATTTCCATTCATATTCAACTCCTTTACATTCCTAATCCGAGAACCAAACACCCCTAGTATCTTTTTCCCGATGGTAATATAAGATTCCGTGAACCAAACAACTAATTAACTTTCATGCATGTCTTAGTTAATTTGTTTCTTCATACTAATTTTATCGGGAATGGTATATTGTCTAATGGTCTTTACCACATTAATTTGCAAGTCGAAGCACTTTTTTACCCATTGCATGTTAATAATAATGTTGGAATTAAAAGTTGTTTTCATGAATGAGGATTTCTCAAATTTGTGCCATAGGAGATTAGGACATATCCCCAGGCAAAGAATTAAAAGATTGGTAATGATGGAGTACTTGCCACTCTAGATTTTCCTGGATTTGACACTTGTGTGGATTGTATTATAGGTAAATTGACCAATTTTGCAAAGAAAAATGCTAAGAGGATTTCAAATCTATTGGAAATCATACATATTGATATTTGTAGTCCTAATATAGATTCATCTTGTCAAAAGTACTTCATTTCTTTCATTGATGACTACTCACAATACATATATCTCTACTTCCTTGATAATAAGAGTGAGGCACTTGATCCTTTTAAGGTCTTTAAGGCATAAGTAGAGAAACAATGTGGAAAATAATATACTCATCTTATCAGAAGTACTTCATTTCTTTCATTGATGATTACTATTCACAATACATGTATCTCTACTTCCTTGATAATTAGAGTGAAGCACTTGATCCTTTTAAGTTCTTCAAGGAATAAATAGAGAAACAATGTGCTAAAATAATATAGGCTCATCTCATCAAAAGTACTTCATTTCTTTCATTGATAACTATTCACAATACATGTATCTCTACTTCCTTGATAATAAGAGTGAAGCACTTGATCCTTTTAAGGTCTTCAAGGCATACGTAGAGAAACAATGTGGAAAATAAATTAAGATTGTGAGATCAGATGGAGGTGGGGAGTACCTTGGTAGATATACTGAAGATAGACAAGCATGTGGTCCTTTTGCTAAGTTTCTAGCAGAGCAAAGCATTGTTGCTCAATATATGATGCTTAGTTCTCCAGATCAGAATGTTGTATTTAAAAGAACAAATAAACACTATTGCATATGGTGTGGAGTACGCTTGCTAGCTCCAAACTTAGTAAGTTCTTATGGACTAAATCTCTTAAGACAGCTGTGTACATATTGAACCGAGTTTCAACTAAGGATACCACTAAGACACCATTTGAATTATTCAAAGGCTGAAAACTGGGTTTGTAACATGTACGAGTTTGGGGATGCCCATATGAAGTGAGAGTTTATACTCCACAAGAAAATATTTGGATACAAGGACCATTATTGTGTATTTCATTAGATATGCTGAAAGGTTTAAGTGATATAGATTTTATTGTCCATCTCACAGCATTAGTATTGTGGAATCAAGAAATGTAAAATTTCTTGAAAATGGCTTTATTAGTGGAGGAGATAATAGGTGGAGTAAAGAATCTAATGTAGATCATTTAGAAACTCAAACTTCCACTTCAAATAATGGATTGATTGTTGTAGTTCACAACACTCCTAGAGCTTAAGCACGTGGTGAACAACCAATCCAACTAAATTACAAATTTATGATCATGATATAGTAGATTTAGTTGCTCCACATATACTAGAAACTATTGAACAACTAGTTGAACAACAAACTCCTCAGGAGAATGTTGATGCAACATTAAGAAGATCTACTAGAATTAAGAGATCATCAATTCCTGGTGATTACATTGTGTATGTAGAAGAATTTGAGTACAATATTAGTGCAAAAAATGATCCTGAAACATTTTCACAAGCCATACAAAGTGAAAAAATTAATTTTGTGGTATAATGCTAGGAAGAAGAGATGGATTGAATGGCATCAAATAAAGTCTAGGATCTTGTCGAGTTACCTAATGGAGTAAAAGCCATACGATACAAATGGGTTTTTAAGACAAAGAAAGACTCATTAGGAAAAATTGAAAGATATAAGACAAGACTTGTAGCCAAGGGATTCACTCAAAGGGAAGGAATCAATTATACAAAGACCTTCTTTCCTGTATCTAAGAAAAATTCACTTCATGTTATTATGGAATTAATAGCCCATTTTGATATGGATTTTCATCAAATGGATGAGAAAGCCACATTTCTTAATGGTGAACTAAAGGAAAAGGTTTATATGAAACAACTTGAAGGATTTTCCTCTAGCAGTGGTGAAGACTTGGTATGCAAACTCAAGAAATCCATATATTGATTAAAACAAGCCTCGCGCCAATGGTATTTCAAATTAGGTAAATAATTTAGATAGTCACCCAACTATTGGCTCACTCCTATTTGAGTCACTAAATTATAAAAAATTTTAATTTGGTACCCTAACTTAAGATTCACGTTCAATTGGGTCATCCTGGCTAACTCTATCAACAACGTGCTAACATGGCATGGCACATCATGCCCTCTTGCCATATCAACATACCATGTGGATAAAAAAAACAAATTAAATAAGGGACATTACTCTAAACTATCTAACTAAAAAATTCAAAAATTTAAAAATCAAATTATTTTTTGTTTATCTGACATGAAGGACCAGCTATATAAGTTGACTATCTCCAAGGTAAAGATGGTTTTTATTCAAGTGTCATGTTGATGTGGCAAAAGGGCATGACGTGGTATGCCAGGTCAGCACGCCATTAACAAAGTTAGCCCGGGTGACCCAACTGAACATATATCTAGAGTTAGGATAGCCAATTGAATTTTTTTATAATTCGGTGACTCGAATAGGAGTAGCTGAATAGTTGCATGACTATTTAAATAATCTACCCTTTAAAAATTTTATGATGTTATTTCTTCATTTGGTTTATGTGGACAACATTTTACTTGCAACCAATGATAAGGGAATGCTACATGAGGTAAATTTCTCTTTAAGAATTTTGAGATAAAGTATATGGGTGAGGCATCCTATGTTATTGCTATCAAGATTCATAGAGACAAATTTTGATGCATTTTGGGTTTGTCTTAGGAAATCTATAATAATAAAATCTCAGAAATGTTTCTATTGATAGATTGTTAACCAAGTACTGTAGCATCCATTATGAAGTGTAACATGTTCAATTTAAACCAATGATAGAAGAATGACATAGAACGAGAACAAACGAAGAACATTCCATATGCTTCCGTTGTGGAAAGCCTTATGTATGCTAAAGTTTGCACAAGACTTGACATTGCATTTGTTGTAGGAAGGTTGTGGAGATATCAAAGTAATCCAAGTTTAAATTGTTAGGATTATACCCTCAAATGCCAATGGGGATACTTGCATTTCATTTATATTATACATTCTTATTATTGATAATATGCATTTATTTTAATGTTATATAAATCTTGTCATGCGATTTTAATTAGTTTTGAATATCATAGTCCTTATGTATTAAGTTAAACCTTCTACTTTTTATGGAATAAGGAAGAGGGCACTATAAGGGTTTAGTACTTATACACTTAAATAGTTCAAAAATTAGAGAATCTTTAATTGGGCATTAAAGATTCATAAGGATTTGTATGCCATATACTTTGACAAAGAGTGCTAGTTGAACACTATATAATATTGGGAGCATATGTTATGAATACACTAATTGGATTAGCGTATTCGAACATAATTCGCAATAATCCAATTACATGGATTTTACTCTTTGACTGCTAATGATTGGAATTGTTGGTTATGACCATATAAATGGATTTTAGACCGGAGGTCTCATGATCATGATGTGTTTGTGATGTCTAGTATGTTACTAGGGTGGTTAGGCTCAATTTATCCTTTGGTAGGGTGAATCTTGAAGTACGGCTATGCATGTAAGTAGTAGTTGTGAGTGATCACTAAGAAAGAATTCATTCTCTCGGAAGTAAACAAGTTAGTATCCTATCCCATCACGAGTAGGTGAGATTAGAAAACTTTGTCCAAGGCAGCCGAACTAATTGTGTGAAACATGAAGGGTAGTTTAGTAATCTTACTCTAATATGGTTATTTGAATATGATCAAGTTTAGTGAGTTTGACGATTGTCATGACTCTCACTTGGTTAGGATACAAGAAAAAAGGTTTATACATATATGGTAATCATAATTGAAAAGGTTTGTAATGATCATCTACTCATTCGTGTTCAATTGGGCTTAATTGGGCTACGACGTGGGGCTATAGACCTAGCTAGGTATCATCCATTTCTTTTGGTATCCTCCTATTACCCATTGAAATGAACATAGAGAATCATGCTTAAAATAACTAAGAATCAGTCATGTTTTAAGTGAAGCTATAAAATTGTCAATTTATAATTATTCTTCATGGGATGAAGTGAAATTGTAAATTAGTCTAGGGTTTTGCCTTAAGTTATAAATTTTTATTAAAGTTAGATGGAGTCAAATAATTAATCAAAATTATAATACTTGAAGGCAAAAGTGGTTTTAATTGCTTTAGGCTCATATTTTTATTATTACTTCATAGTAGAATGATGTTTATCTTGTTTTATGAAGTTTGTAATAATATGACTTCTCTATCACCTTAGCATCGATTAATTCTATTATTTATTGAGATAAATCCTTGAGAACTCTCTTTCTTTCTCTCTCTCTCTCTCTCTCTCTCTCTCTCTAACCCTAACCACTATTTGGAGAAGAAGAGGCTGTTTTTAGATTCTGACATGTAATCTAGAGGTGTGGGATCTTTGTTTGATGCTAGAAGATCTAGGATGATCCGAGGAATAAATTTGACACATTAAATGAATAGATTTGAAACATCCAGAGGTAATTACCCAGACCTATATTTCATTAAATTAATTAAATTATGGTGTTCATCAAATACACTTGTTCATATTGCAATTTTGTTTTAGCTTCCACATGTCTCTGAATGTTTTGGACAAGTGCGCAATATTTACTCACATAAACTGCTAGAGAGCTGTAAATAAAGCCATGATGTATTGTTATGCCAAACTCAATAATAATATGGAGGAAAAAACAAAGGAAAAATAATAGCACACAGAGATTTACGTGGTTCGGTCGATGTGACCTATGTCCACGGGCTAGGAGATAGAGATTTCATATTCTCTTATGAGGGAAAAAACTGATACATACGATACAAGAAAAAACCCTATATATCCAAATTAAAATAAAATAAAATAATATAATATAAGCCACAATGGATTAGTGTATTCAGCGGGGCCTAAGCCAAAAACCCACCACTTATCTTCATTAAATTTTCTAATTTAGGGTCAAACTCCCTAAATTTTGGGTCAAGTTATAATTCAGAGAGGGACACCACAATCGAATTCATGGTATTTCAACAAATCTCCACCTTGACTTGAATTTTCTCATGCTTCAAGAACCAAGAACATCTTCCTACCATCCACGCCTCGAAGAGCCACATGTCATGCGGATATTCACCAAGTCCAAGCTATGCTTGACCTTTTTTATAGGTAAAGGCTTCATCAACATATCTGTTGGATTATTTGCTGTAGCTATCTTCTCTATGGACAGTCGTTTGTCATCATTGACATCCTGAATGAAGTTCAACCTGACATCAATATGCTTTGATCTTTCAACCTGTCATCAACATATCAATATGCTTGCCAAACTCAATGCACTCTAACTATCACAATAAGTAATCGGTCTCCACACATTCAAGCCTAAACTATCAACAAGACCATGCAATCACATGTCTTCCTTCACCACTTTTTCCAATGACATGTATTCTGCTTTAGTGGTATACAAAGCAACTGTAAATTGAAGTGCTGCTTTCCAACTGATGGCACAACCAAATAGGATAAAAATATAGCAAGTCAGAGATCTTCTCTTAATAAGGTCTTCACCATAGTCAGAATTTGTATAGCCAATAAGACCACCAGTATAACCATCAGTACCATAAAGAAAGCAAATATCACTCGTACCTTTCAAATATCGCATAATCTATTTAACTGCCTCCCAATGAACCTTCCCTTAATTACTCTTAAACCTACTTGCCACACTAACTGCATGAGCTAAATCAGGCCTAATACATACCATTCCATACATTAAGCTGCCAACATCACTCGAACAAGAGACTCTACTGATGTAATCCCTCGCATCATTTGTACTAGGTAAAGCTCTAGCATCAAATTTGAAGTGTGCTGCTAATGGAGTACGAGCTGACTTTGAGTGTTCCATTTGAAAAGACTGCAACAACTTTCTAATATACTTCTGCTGAGAAATACATATGATAGCTCTTTCTACCATCTTTTTACAGACAATCAAATTTCAATTGCTATGCCATTCCAACAAAGGAATCCGACTTTCCATTGTTTTTTCTTAAAGAAAAGATTATCATCCTAAACAAGTTGCTCCACAATTAGGATAGTGATAAGTGCTCATGTTATAGTAATACGAAGTATTATTATCTTACATTGAGCATTACTTTTCTTTGATTTTATCATTAATTTGTGTGTATTTGTGTGATTTTGTGCATTGTAGGGTTGTGGAGCCAATTTGGAGAAGAAAGAGCAAAGTTAGGTCATGTTCATCGTTGTTGGGGAGTTCTCGGACAAACCAAGGACCAAGGCACGAGTTTAGACTTGTGGGTGTGTGCCAATCTCCTTTGGAGGGGCACAATGGCAGTTACATTCACAAAAGTCTAACCCGTGTAGCATAGGAGAACTTCACCAATAAGGAGAAAGGAAGCAATTGACATGATCTACAGTTGATTGTTTTCCCAATTCACCGGCCTCGATGAAGAACGATGAAATCGGCAGCATTTGATGCACGAATACTGTAGCAATTACTGTAGCAATCGATGTAGCAGTTTAATGTTCATTGCGCTCTAGAAAACAGATTTCAGAAATTGCACACGGGCGTGTGGAAATTCCACATGGCCGTGTGAAATCCCGATTTCAGCCGATTTATAGCCACGACTCAGTACTATTTAAAGGCCTTTTGGGAGACTTTTTCAGGATCTTTTCGCCTAGTTTCTAGAGGGTCACGGCTAGGGTTTGAAGAGGACTTTGTGGAGGATTGGAGCGCGTCATCGGAATCGACATCGAAGCCTGTCGGAAGATAGCTAATGGGGGAGCTTTTGTCGGCACCGATCTGGCGAGGTGTGCCCTAGGCTTGACGAGGAGCTTGGTGAAGAGACGAATCGGCCGCACAAGACCACAACACGCTACACAAGGGGGTTTTCATCTATGTTTTTGATTTGTGTTTATTCATATACATTGATGGATTTGTATAGCTCCCTCCATGATAAGCTAAACCCTTTGTGGGTATTCGGACTTGTAAACCCTAGGATGATATTGTTTCTATGACATGTTATTATGCTTTCTTACTTGATGAATTTAATTGAGTTCCAATCTTGATTGACTCTTGTATTGATTTTCCCTTAGATGTGACACTAGGGTTGAGAGTCATCTAGGTTGTCCTTTGGAGGTGTGACAACTCCTATAGGATTAGAATACTCGAGATTGGAGAGGGTCGAGAAGATGAGTCGTGAGGTAGCAAAACGTCCCCTTTCCCCTCCGGTGTGATAATCCCTACCTCCGTGTTCCAAGAGTTCTTAGAGGTCGAGATAGAGCGAAGTGTTAGGAGATGAACTCCTCTGAGGCTTAGTTGCACAAAGACAGAGTGAAGGGTTGTAGTGAATCCTAGTGCTGGGGCTTAATTGAGACTAGGGTTCTTTCACCTGGACCAAAGGGTTAGAACTACACTTAGGAACAGGGCTAATCACTTGGAATCCCAAGAACGTCAAGCAATCCTACATAGTGTGAGGCTTAGGAAGATGGACTCCCCTGGGGCTTAGTTGACAGGTTAACGAGAGTTAAGGGTCATAGTGAAACCTATTGCCGGGGCATAATGTTGGGGTTACTCATGGTTGACCTTAGGTTTGGGACTGTGTGCTTTAGGATATTCATGACTCATTAAACCATCAATAGGAGAGTATAATACATTGTCTTGCACTAGAAACATTAGTCCTAGGGGAAGCTTGTCCGGGTACCCCTTTATTCATATTGATTGTTCTTCTTTTTACTCTGTGCTTGCGTTCTCTTACCTTCCGTATTTCTCTTTTACTTTCTTATTTCTTTTAATTACTCTTGCACACACCTATTGATCTTATTCCCACTTTCCGTATTTCACACTAGCTAATTAGCAAATCCTCTTGTCTACAATCCCTACTCCCTATGGATTCAACTACCCTCTCACTTGGGTACTTTATTACTTCGACAACCCGTGCACTTGCGGTACACACGCAAGGGGTGTGTCAGATAGAGTGATAAAGTTTTAGGTCTAAGGAGTAAAAGTGAACTAACAATTAAGTTCCAAAGGTCAATAACGCACACATGTCCTCTAAACTTAAGAATTACCAATAAAGCAATCATAGATCCTCATTAGCAAGGCACTCATCAAAAGCAAGCATGCAACCCTCCCCCACACTTGAATATTATATTGTCCTCAATGTAATTTGTAAAATATGCAATGCAGACTTGAGGAACAAAAAGAAGGGTCATTGAACTTCCTTGACATGGAGAGTGATGGTGCAACTCTCAATGTGTTACCAAATTAACTCCTGGCACCCACACAACCCCTGAAATAAATAGAGACACACAAGTAAAGATCATGCAACTCATCAAAATATAAACAATGAACTAAAATACTAAAAATAAACAAGCCAAAATGCCAGTACAGTAGGGGACTCCCCTTTTTGACTGGACTACAAAGTGCAAAAGTGTAATAAAAACAAAGTGCTAGGAAAGGAAATCTAGAAGTTGTGGTCATCCGAGTCAAAATGAATTGCTCTCAGTACGGGAACCATCATCAGACGAGATATTATCAACCTCAGCAGGAGTGACATCAAGATCGGAGGTGTCCACCCCAATATAACGAGTTAGGTGTATTAGGGAGGAAGGCTCAGGCGATAAACAAACTCCCAAGTGCTCCACTATGCGAGTCACGCTCCTCTGTAGCCAATGAAAAGCTATCGATAAACAAGTAATCTGATCCGGTTGGCGAAGATGAGCATGAGAGGGTGAGGGTACTGGCTGCCGAGAGGAAATGGACGGTGGTGGAGATGTAGGGGCAGCCGTGTCAGTAGCTGGTATATCAGGGGTGTGCCGGACTCGGAACTCTGTCCCCCTAGCAGTATGGACCTACGTAACATCCCCATAGACCTCAGTGTTTCCATGGTAATATGGGCTACACCCCGGACTACTCGCATCCTATCAGTTCCCTGGAGCACTCCCATGTGTCTGACTAGACGGGTGATATAGGGACTGACGAAAAAAGCACCAATGCGAGGGTTGGTCCCTTGGCGAGAAATGGAGACAGTGACCTCATACCCCAGGTGTAGGTGGAACCCATCCACCATGTCAAACTCGCGAAGGCTGACGACCCAGTACTGTCGCCATGACTTGTAATAGTATTGCTGAGCATGAAGTGAATATATTTGAGAGCTGGAGATTGAAGAGTGGTAGCCTTGGTCCATTGGGGTCATAGGTCGGTGTAGTGCTTAACCCTCTCCAGGCATCCTCCAAGGACTCTCTGGCCGGTCTAGAGGTCAGCAGTGAATCATAGGCGGGGGTCCGAGTGAAATTGGCGTCATAAAGCCCCAAATGGATGGAAAATTTGTGAGGCTCATTCAATGCATCGCACCAAATACTTGGAACTGAATATAGCCGGCTCGATAGAAGGCGATGGTGCCTCACGACGACTTGAATTTGGCTAGTACCTCAAGTACCAACTGCTTGTAGGTGGTGTCAGTGATTATGAACAGTTGTCGCTACGCTCTTGTGCTCAAAAGCTACTGGATCTCGCCCTCTAGACCCACCTCGTGAAGGACGCCCCAATCAATCTCTCTCAATTCACGAAAACGGTGGCGAGAGAGACAAGCATATCTCTCCTAATATTCTGGAGTATAGAGAGTGGGTCTGTAGTCAGTGCCTGTGGTGGAGGAATCGACTAGGTCTCTTAGAAGGCCTGGTAGCAATTCTCTTTCTCGGTATGGTCTGCAATAGTTGAAACAATAAAAATAAGTTCAAAGTACAAGAAACAGGGGGAACACAGTCATGTCATGAGCATGCTGACAATGTTCCCAATAATTTCCAATGTAATTCAGGGGAACACGGCCGCATCCAAAGGAACACGACCGTGTTACGCACAGTCATCATCCAAAACTAGCCCTTTGTTTCAATCATGCCCTAAGATTCATAAATTTTTCAAGGAAAATATAATGATACAAACCATGCATGGACAGGGGACAAGGAATATGATTGTTAAAACTCCGGATAAAAATAAAATGAAGAAGAATGGCACCTTACCGAATTTGAAAGAAACTGAGGGGTAGAAGTGTTCGAGATGAAAATCGGTAAGAGGGGAACCTTTCTCGTGAGGATTTATAACCGGTAAAGAGCAAAGGGAAGAGTCGGGAGTTTTGGGGAGGAGTTATAATGAAGGGGCATGACTGACATCGGCTAGATTTAAGGAGAAACGGTGAAAACCGAAGGGTCACGCCCCAAATACGCACGTGTCCAATGGTGGAAGAGTGACTCAGGAGGAACTCGGTCGTGTCTCGGGTGTGTCTCTCCCCCTGAAAATCTCAGGAAATCTCATTCAAAATGTCAGGGGTGAGACACGGTTATGTAGACCACTCAATGACCATGCTTCCTCACCAGCACGCCTGTGCTTTGCCTATGTCTATCTTGAAACACTTCAAAAACTAGAAACCAGTAAAAACCAGTGGCATAAACATGGTCGTGTTCTACCCATGTTTAG